>OV702294.1:177639479-178264479 GCA_916181665.1 Avena sativa | reverse complement strand
ACTAAAGCTAAACGCAGTGTTAGCAAAAGTGAACACTCACAAAACAATAAGAATGAAAACTAGAGTGTTCTAGGCAATGAAAACAGAGTGTGTCTCTCTCCAAAAGAAGTGTGCTGGGATCCAACCAACTTATTGCAGCAAACAAGCAAAAGAAAACTAAAAACAAAAATAAAGACGCTCCAAGAACAACACAATAGTACATGAAGCAATAAAAATAAAGTGTCTTGAAAGAAGACCTGAGACTTTTGTTGATGAAGATTGATACGTCCAAAACATATCTACTTTCTCCAACACTTTGCTATTATTTCTCCTCTAAACTTATGTGATTTGGATACAGCTAACACGGACTGATGATGTTTTCAGCAGAATTACCTTGGTGTCTAGTTTTTGTGCAGAAAATGAACTATCAGGAAAAATCCCGAAAAATATGCCAAAAATTATATTTCACCAGAATATCCATGGAGCCAAAAGACGAGACGGAGAAGGGGCCTAGGGGGCCCACACCCATGCCGGGAGCGAGCCCACCACTGGCCGCGCCTGGGGGGTGCAGCCACCCCAGGCACCCCCTCGGCCTACCTCTGTGCCTCTAAGTTGCCTTTCGACTTAAAAACCGAGTGAGGTTCGATAATTTTCCAGAAAGAGTTCCGCTACGCCGCCGCCACCAGAAACCAAGATTTAGATCCAGAAACTCCGTTCTGGCACCCTGTCGGGACGGGGAATTTGGAGAGGATCATCGCCATCTCCATCACCATCACATCTCCATCAACCACCGATGTTTCCCTCATCCATGAGTGAGTAATCCCCCGCTGTAGGCTTGGGGATGGTAGGGATTGGATGAGTTCTATCATGTAATCGAATATGATTGTTAGGGCATAGTGCCTAGTATCTCTATTAGTGCTATTTGACTTTGTTGCAACTTGTTGTGCTTAATGCTTATCACTAGGACCCGAGTGCCATGATCTCAGATCTGAACTTATTATTGAATCATTATGATAGTATTGTTTACGGTCTTATCTACAAGTTGTGTACACATATCATTGTCCGGATCCAAAGGCTCCAAAGTGACAATAACTGGGACAACCGGAGGGGATGGCTGTGGTGTGAGGATCACATGTGTTCATGGAGTGTTAATGCTTTGCTCCGGTGCTCTATTAAAAGGAGCACCTTAATTTCCAGTAGTTCCCTAGAGGCCCCGCTGCCACGGGTTGGCTGGATAGAAGATGTTGTGCAAGTTCTCATTGCGAGCACGTATGAATATATTTGGAGCACATGCCTAGGGTTATTTAGTACTTGGGTGCTTGTTATTATTTATCTGTAATGCCCTAAATCTTGAAGTTACATGTTTAGACTCGTCCATGCAACTCCCGTCCATCCATCCCTATGCCTACTACACTCGAATCCCACTATTTACTGTTACTGTTACTATTGCTCTTGTTCCACTGTTGCTGTTGCTTTGCTGTTGCTACTACCAAACTGTTGCTACTGATAAACTTCTGTGAGCAAGAACTATTTCCAGGTGCAGCTGAATTGACAACTCAGTTGTTAAGGCTTGCAAGTATTCCTTGGCTCCCCTTGTGTCGAATCAATAAATTGGATAATACTACCCGTGAAGACTGTTGCGATCCCCTACACTTGTGGGTCATCAAAGACTATTTTCTGGCACCGTTGCCGGGGAGCATAGCTTTATTTCTAAGTTCACTTGGATCTATTATTGTTCACTGCTACTCCTTTCATCATGGGGAAGACTCGTGATGGAAAGTTCCCTATTTTACCATCCACTACAAGAAGAGGTACATTCCTAAACACCTCTGCTGCTCTTGATTCACCGTCTGTTATAAGTAAGCTTATTACACCACCACCACATACTCATGCTACACACACTGCTACTACTGCTGAGTCTGAAACTGCTTTTGATACTCATGATGTTACTTCTACTATGTTTGATGCGAGTGGTTCATTAGGTACTTTTCTATATGCTACTATGGCTAGCCTACGAAATATTGAAACTCCTAGTGAAGACACATGTTACACCTGTTAGCTCACTTTATGATATTAATGATGGTTACATTGAGTTCACTGATGATTTTGTTGAAGAGTGCCGAAACACACATGGTACTAGTGCTATTAAGAGTCTCCTTGCTAGATGCACCATTATTCCTAAGTTGTCCTCCGATCCTAAGTTTGCCTCTCTACCATAGATATTAAAGATAAATATTATGATTTCTCTCTTGATTTATCCTATTTAGATATTGTTGAGAAAGAACCCTTCCGTGGGACTGAAAATGAGAGTGTTGTGGCTCATATGAATGAGCTTTCTACTACGAGTGCTTTATTCTCTGATGATTTTAAGATGCGCAAGTACTTTGTTACTAAGATCTTCCCTTTTTCACTAAAAGGAGAAGCTAGGGCTTGGTTTAATAGATTACCTCCTGGTTCCATTGATAGTCCTGATTGTTTGATTGCTTCTTTCTTCCAGAAATATTTTCCCCCTAGTGCTAGACATGCTGCTTTGTAGAGACTTTTTTTGATTTTAAACAGGGAGAAGAAGAGAAATTGCCTGAGTCATGGACAAGGTTCTGTGCCTTGATTCATGCACATCCTGGATGTCCATTACCTAAGAATGAGCTTCTTGGTATTTATTATAATGGACTAACTGATGATTCTAGGACATACCTAGATAGCTTTGATGATTGTTCTTTCAGGAAAAGACCTCCTACAGATGCTGAAGAATTAATGGCTAAAATAAGCAAGAATTATGATGATTGGACTTCAACTGAGCTAAATACACCTGAGCCTATTACTCCTGAACCAGATGTTCCTGAACTAGTTCCAATACCAACACCAAAGAAGAGGGGAGTAATTGCATTAAATGATGAAGTGATGAAGGAAGCTAAGAAATGTCTAAAGGAGAAAGGTATTAGAGCTGAAGATGTGAAGAATCTACCTCCTATAGAAGAATTATGTAAGCCAATTCCCCACTCATCTACTATTGAGGTACACTCTCTCCAACACTTTGATGAAGGTGATATTCCTTATGGTAAGCCTCCTGATCAATGCTTAGAGGAACTTGACATTTTTATTGTTAAGCAAGGTAATTTAAATAAACAAGTTCAGAATCATTTATTAGAAAACTCTAGAGCTATTAAAGAGTTGAAAGATATTGTGGAAAGAACTTCAAATGATATTAAAATTCTTTGTAAACACTTTCAAATGGTTCAAACCAACTTGATCAACTTTCTAAGGTACAAAAGGATATGCTAGTTAATGCCTCAGGAGATAAACATGCTTATGGAATTAGAACTAGGAGTGGTATAGCTATTCAAGATCCTTTATATCCTGAAGGACACCCTAAAAGAATTGAGCAGGATTCCCAACAAGTAGATAGTGGTAGTCCTCGTAAGAGAAAGAAAAAGAAACATAGAATAGTTGAGGAACCACTTGAACCTGCTGTAGATCCTAATAGTATATATGTCTCTGATGCTGAAATTGAGAGTGGTAATGATAAAAATGATGCTCCTGAGGGAGAAGTTGAGGAAGGACCTGAGAAGCACACTAAGAACACTAGGTACACTAAGGAAGATTTTATTGCTAATAAACATGGTAAAGAGAGAGAACCTTGGGTGCAGAAACCTATGCCTTTTCCAGGTAAGAAACACAAGTCAAAGGAGGAAGAACACTACAACAAGTTTTGTGAGTGGATGAAGCCTTTATTTTTGCAAATTCCTTTGACTGATGCTATTAAGTTGCCTCCTTATTCAAAGTATATAAAGGATATTGTCTCTAATAAAAGGAAGATTCCTAATGAGGAGATTTCTACTTTGCTTGCTAATTACTCCTTCAATGGTAAGGTTCCAAAAAAACTTAGTGATCCAGGTATACCAACTATTCCTTGCTCTACTAAGAATAATTATGTTAGAACTGCTTTATGTGACTTGGGAGCTGGAGTTAGTGTTATGCCTTTTTCTCTCTACAAGAGACTCCAGCTAGAAAAGTTGATACCAACTGATATATATTTACAAATGGCTGATAAGTCAACTACTATTCCTGTTGGTATATGTGAGGATGTTCCTGTTCAAGTAGCTCATAATTGCATGGTTATAACTGATTTTGTTGTGCTTGAAATGCCTAAAGATGATAATATGCCTATTATTCTTGGGAGACCTTTTCTTAATACTGCAGGTGCTGTCATCAATTGTAATCAAGGAAAAGTAACATTCAATATTAATGGCAAAGAGCACAATGTCTATTTCCCCAAGAAGGTTGCTAGAATCTATTGCTTGAATTCCATTGAAAATATTGAGAGCATCAAGGTTGGAGAAATATATTGTCCCATTCCACAAGAATATTTTGAAACTATTATGATTGGGACCATTGCTAACAAACTTGAGGTAACATAATCACTTAGTGGAATACAATTTTTTATCACATATAAGATTGTTTTGGTAACAAGACTTGATCAACCTTGTTAACAAAAGGATTTTAATGAACAAAATAATGTTTTCACTATGGTTATACTTGCTTTCTTTTACTTTTTATCCTTCCTAGTCTTTGATTTTGCTCTTGTTAGATAGTTGTTTGCTTGTTAAAGTGTCTTACAGATGATGTAGTTTGGTTCTTGTTTGCTTTTACTTCTTCTGAAAAAACTGTTTCTGCGAGTAAATCAATTTTCATACCCTGAAAATTGGCAAAAAATAAAGTTTCCCGAAAAATCCCAGAAAATTCAAAATAAATTTTTCCTCGAAAAAAGGGGCAGAGAGACACTTGAAGTGACCCAGGGGCCACCCTAGGCCACCACACCCAGGGTAGGCGCGGCCTACCTAGGGGTGGCGCCTAGGGGGTCTGACCCACCTGGGCCCCTCCAGGCTGCCTCTTCAAAGCCACCTTCTTTCTCTCTCCCTAAAAACACCAAAAAACTTGCTCAAGCTCGAGTTCTTGTTGTTCTTGCTCGCGATTTTCGATCTCCTAGAGTTTTCACAGAGTGTTAATGCTTTGCTCGGGTGCTCTATTAAAAGGAGCACCTTAATTGCCAGTAGTTCCCTAGAGGCCCCGCTGCCACGGGTTGGCTAGACAGAAGATGTTGTGCAAGTTCTCATTGCGATCATGTATGACTATATTTGGAGCACATGCCTAGGATTGTTTAGTACTTGGATGTTTGTTATTATTTATATGCAATGCCCTAGATCTTGAAGTTACATGTTTAGACTCATCCATGCAACACCCGTCCATCCATCCCTATGCCTACCGCATTTGAATCCCACTGTTTACTGTTACTGTTACTATTGCTCTTGTTCTACTGTTGCTGTTGTTTTGCTGTTCCTACTACCAAACTGTTGCTACTGATAAACTTCTGTGAGCAAGAAATATTTCCAGGTGCAGCTGAATTGACAACTCAGTTGTTAAGGCTTGCAAGTATTCTTTGGCTCCCCTTGTGTCGAATCAATAAATTGGGCAATACTACCCGTGAAGACTATTACGATCCCCTACACTTGTGGGTCATCAAAGATGGGGATGCCTTGGGCATCCCCAAGCTTTGACGCTTGTACCTCTTGAATATTTCTTGGGGTGACACAGGTGGCATCCCCAAGCTTAAGCTTTTGTCCATTCTTCATCTCATCACATCGTTCTTTCCCTACACTTGAAAATTTCCTTCATACAAAACTTCACACAATCTTCATTAGGAACATTAGTGTATTCAAGATAATAAGTCTTTGGGTTCAGTTTCAACTCAAGTAAAACTTCCACCAAAACACAATATTACTGTACAAATTCCTTTTAAAGGCTCAAGTGATCACATAGAACTCAAAAAGAAACCGATAAGAGGCAAATGCAAATAATGGCAGAAATCTGTCAAAACAGACCAGCAGGTAAAAACCGATTTTTTCAAGGACCTTCTATTGCTAAAATCGAAAAGTATTGAACTAATTAAAGTTAGATAATAACATGGGGCATATAATCAGAAAATTACAGCTCAATCTGACATACGGGGATTTTTCACGAATTTTTACAGTGAAGCACAAAAATCTGTTTCAGGACAACAACTTCCCCAAATCTTACTTCTCTCTCATTAGAGGTTATTCTTGGCACAAAAACCACACAAAAAGGATAAGGAGAGGTTATTATAGAAGTAATAACTTCCAAGACTCAACAAAAGAAAAACCTACTGAAATTTTGGTTATCTCCTAATTAGTACTTTTCTTTAACGCCTTTAAGTTAGGCATGATAATTTCGATAATGCTCATATAAGAAATATGAATTGAAGTAAAAGAGAGCATCAAGAAGCAAATGTAAAAAAAAATTAAGTCTAACCCACTTCCTATGAAAAATAATCTTGTAAAGAAACAAGTCATGAAAGCACAAAGCAACAAGCATATGAAAGCAAAACAAGTGCAACTTCAAGATTTTCAACATAAAGAGGGGAAACTTAATATTGTTGAGATACATAAAACCATGTTTCCCTCTCTCATAATAACTTTCAGTAGAAACATGAATAAAATTAACAATATAACTATCACATAAAACATTCTTATCATGAACCACATGCATAAAATAATTATTACTCTCCACATAAGCATAGTCATTCTTATTAATTGTAGTAGGAGCAAATTCAACAAAATAGCTATCATTATTATTCTCATCACCATAATCATCAAATATAGGAGGCATATTGTAATCATAATTAATTTTCTCCTCAATAGTATGTGGACTAAAAATATCATATTCATCATTGTAATCATCATATATTGGAGGTATAGTATTATCAAAGTAAATTTTCTCCTCCGTGCTTGGGGGAGTAAAAATATCATGCTCATCAAAACCAACTTCCCCAAGCTTATACTTTTCCACAACATTAACAATAATGGTATTCAAAGAATTCTTACTAATAACATTGCTATTAGCATGCAAATAAAGTTCCGTAGGTTTTTTAATTTTCTCTTCAAATACTTCATGTCCTAACTCAAGATAAATACTATACAGCTCTCTAATTTTGTTGTTGTTTTCCATTAAGCCTAACAAGTGAAAATAAAAACAAGAAACAAAAAGATATAATTGCAGAATCTAAAGGAAATAACTTCGAGCACTCACACACCAGCAATAGTACTAGAAGATAGCTTAGTAGCCAGAGGATGTGAGTACCTTTTACCTTACCTCCCCGGCAACGACGCCAAAAAAGAGCTTGACGGGGAGGAAGAGACTAAACGCCTTATGGTCCCCGGCAACGGCGCCAGAAAATAGGTTGATGTCTACGCACGATTCTATTCTTGACAGTGTTGAGCCTCCATGTGCAGAGCTTTGTAGAACAGCAACAAGTTTCCCTTAAGTGGATTACCCAAGGTTTATCGAACTCAGGGAGGAAGTGGTCAAAGTTATCCCTCTCAAGCAACCCTGCAATCAAGATACAAGAAGTCTCTTGTGTTACCAACACATCCAATACACTTGTCAGGTGTATAGGTGCACTAGTTCGGCGAAGAGATAGTGAAATACAAGTAATATGGATGATTATAAGTGGTAATTACAATCTGAAATAAAAGTGGCAGCAAGTAAACATGTAACATGTCTAGTTATAAACGGCGTTTCAATTCTTAGAAACAAGGCCTTGGGATCATACTTTCACTAGTGGACACTCTCATATAAATATCTTCTCTTCATTATGCTACTCTGAACTACTCTCCGGTTGGACAACTCCAATCCATGCTAAGGCTATAAAAGCTCTCCTTAAAGTTCGTATTCCCCATCTAGGTAACCTCAACCCTGTCACTTTGAGAACTAGATGGTTCCAACAAACACCACAATTTCATAGAGACACCCAAATCAAATTATACTCATGATAAGTATTTCTGTAACTTTTATCCTAAGTGCCACACGGTGTGCACACTGCCAACTTCACACACGTGAGGATAACTGGAGATTATAATTAAAGCACTTGAGTAGCAGAGTAGATCTACTTGATTACAAAGCTCATGGCCATAATAAGATCACGCATAGAGAGAGAGATGAACACATAGCTACCGGTAGAGCCCTTAGCCTCGAGGGAGAACTACTCCCTCCTCATCATGGAAGTCAGCAACAACGATGGAGATGGCGGTGGAGTCGATGGAGATGGCTCCGGGGGCAATTCCCCATCCCTACAGGGTGCCGAAATAGAGACTTCTATCCCTCGAATCTCCTCTTCGGCGACGGCGCAGCGGAACTTTTTGTGGAGATCTGATCCGTGTAGGGTTTACGTCTCGGGGAGAAGTATATGTAGGCGAAAGGGCAAGGTCGGTGGAGCCTCGAGGGGCCCACACCACCTGGTGGCGCGGCCAGGGGGCGTGCCACCGTATGGTGTGGCCACCTCGTTGTCCTCCTTCGTCTCTCCTTCGAGCTCCGTGTCATGTTGGGCAAAATAGGAACTTTGGATTTTGTTTCATCCAATTCTGAGAATATTTTTTATTAACTTTTCTGAAACCAAAAATAGCAGAAAACGGGCAACTGGCACTGCGTCTTCTTGTTAATAGGTTAGTTTCAGAAAATGTATAAAAATACCTCAAAGTGTAGACAAAACATAACAAAGTTGATATAAAACAAGCATGGAGCATCAAAAATTATAGATACGTTTACGACATATCAATACCGCAATAATCACTAAACATATGGTCAAAGCAACATCTAGCATGACATGATAAAGTCTAAGCCATAGTCAAAACAATCTCTCTTTTGTACCACTATAAGCATGAAACTTTCTACTCTTTTCCAACACCAATCAGCTTATCTGAAACAAAAGAGTGAATGCGGGGGTCCAACTAATTTATGAAAGCAAACAAAAACAAACAAAAACCAAAAATGAAAACCAAGGCGCTTCAACAACAACACAATAGTGCATGAAACAATAAAAATGAAGTGTCTAGAAAGAGACCTGAGATTTTTATTAATGAAGAAGGGGATTCCTTGGGCATCCCCAAGCTTTGATGCTTGTACCTCTTGAATATTTCTTGGGGTGACACAGGGTGGCATCCCCAAGCTTGATCTTTTATCCATTCTTCATCTTATCACATCATTCTTCCCCTACACTTGAAAATTTCCTTCATGCAAAACTTCACACAATCTTCATTAGCAACATTAGTGTATTCAAAATAATAGGCCTTTGGGTTTAGTTTCAACACAAGTAAAACTTTCATTAGAACACAAGCTACTGTAGCAATTCCTTTAAAAAGCTCAAGTGGTCAAGAAGAACTCAAAAAGAAACTGATTAAGAGGCAAATGCAAATAATGGCAGAAATCTGTCAAAACAGAACAACAGGTAAAAACCGATTTTTTCAAAGACCTTCTGTTCCTCAAATCGAAAAGTGTTGAACTAACGAAAGTTATATAACAACCCGGGGCATAAGCTCAGAAAATTACAGCTCAATCCGACATACAGGATTTTTTTCACGAATTTTTACAATGAAGCACAAAATTCTGTTTCGGGACGGCAACTTCCCCAAATCTTACTTCTCTCTTATTAGAGGTTATTCTTAGCACAAAAACCACACAAAAAGGATAAGGAGAGGTTATTATAGAAGTAATAACTTCCAAGACTCAACAAAAGAAAAACCTAACAAAATTTGGGCTATCTCCCAATGAGTACTTTTCTTTAACGCCTTTAAGTTAGGCATAGGAAGCAAGAATCAAGTATTTTCAAATGAAAAGGCATTAACATCAAATTTCTTGCCCCTACCTTTATTACCTTTACTCTTATCTTTAGGTAATGTATGATTGCTTGTTGTAGAAGCAAAATGCATAATGCCTTTTCCCACATCTATTATTGCACCAAGAAGTTTCAGTAGGGATCTTCCAAGTGTAATTTGCACCAAGAAGCTATTTTCCATTTTCCGAGCATAAAAATGGATGGTTTTGTGCAGAAACCACCAAATATCTAATTCAAAATGCTACCACCATATTTTACAAAAATACTATACCACCTTATATGGACAATGTCCCAACAGAGGGATCTGAAACCTTTCCGTCCACCCCTGGTGAAAAAGATAAATTCTTGCCGAATCGGCAGGAAGTGAGTCAGATATGAACTACATGTACATGATCCGATGCTCATGTTTTTTTACAAAAATCATTTTTAGGTTCACAATATGCTATTTTATCAAAGATCCAATACAAGTTTAGAGAGGCTCGGCCTCGAGCTAAGAATCTTCATGCCCGCCGTTCGATAAAGTTTGACGATAGTTTAAAACAGGCATAAGAAATTAAAAAATGACCGAAACAATGCGAAGTGTGTGAAGGGTTTCGCAGCATAGTAAATCAAAATTTTCTACGGATGCGAACGGGAAAGCCAAGATCTAATCTAGGAGATGTAATCAACGAGAGGGATAGATGAGATCTTCATACCCTTGAAGAAATCGCACAGCGGAAACGTTCAACAGAACATGGTTGGTGTAGTCGTACTCGCCGTATCCTCCTCGCGATCCGATCCTACGCCGTAAGTGGCGGCGCCTCCGAGAGATGCACACGTATGGTGGAGAGATGGATTGGATCTACAACACGACGGCGTGGTGCTATGGTGGAGAGTTTCTGTAGCAGGGCTTCGCCTACACGCAGTCGGGAGAGAGAGAGAGAGGTAGGGCAGCAGCTGGCGGCTAGGGTTTTTGGGGTGAGGGGAGGGTGCGCCCCCTGCCCACCTTATATAGGGGGCTGGCCGCCCCCCTTGCCCCCTCCTCCAAGCCCTAGGGCGGCGTCCCCAAGGGTGGAGTGGGGGACAAGACTCCCCCCCATTCTAGAAGGTTTTCCTAGGGTTTCCCCTAGGGTTTGGCCGACTGGGCCTATGGGGCCTTGTGCCCCTGGACCAAAGTGTCCAGGGCACTCCCTCGTAGACCCACGCACCCCTCCGACAAGTGGGGCCACATTGGTCCCACTCCGGAAGCTTCTAGAACCTTCCGGTACAATGCCGAACATTCCGAAACGATTCCGAAATCCAAAAATTGTTTTCCTTTATATGAATCTTATTCTCCGGACCATTCCGGAACCTCTCGTGATTTCCTGGATCTCATCCGGGACTCCGAACAAAAACTCATAAACCATTTATCCATTCTATCCTAGCGTCGAGACATGTTAAGTGTGTGACCCTACGGGTTCGAGAATATGCAGACATGATCTTCTATCAATAATCAACAGCGGGATCTGGAAACCCATATTGACTCCCACATATTCATCGATGATCATATCGGATGAACCACGATGCCAGGATTCAATTAATCCCATATATATATTCCCTTCGTCACACGATATTTTACTTGCCCAAGATTCGATCATTGGTATCGGCATACCTAGTTCAATCTCATTCACGGCAAGTACTTTACTCGTTCCATAATCCAATATCACTTTGTGATCAACTCCTTAACCACGTGCTTGCAAGCGGTGTTGATATCGATTACCGAGTGGGCCCAAAGTATATCTCTCCGACTTGGGAGGGACAAATCCCATCTCGATACATACAACCCAACAAGTACTTTCCGATCACCTAAGAGACACCTTTATGATCACCCTCACATAGGATGACGTTTGATGACCTCAAAGCTTTCTTCCGATACCAGGGAGTTGCATTATCTCATGGTCTAAGGAATACAATATTTGACATAAGAAAAAGCTTCGCAAAGATGAACACGAAGACACGATCTAATTGCTCTGCTTGATTTGGGTCTGTCCATCATATCATTCTCCCAATGAGATGATCTCATTATTAATCGACAACTCATGTCTATGGTTAGGAAACCTTAACCATCATTAATCAATGAGCTAGTCCATAGAGGCGTACTAGGGACACGATGTTGTTCATAAACCACACAAGTATCAAAGTTTCCGCTTAATACAATTCTAGCATGGAATCTAAACTTTATCATGAACAAGAATTATAACAATAACATCTTTATTATTGCCTCTAGGGCATAATTCCAACAGTGTGGTGTCATATTATGTTACATAGTTAGAAGGAAAAATATTAAACTTGGTATATTGATTATGTCTCAAAAAACTTCACAAAATGACCTATCTCATTCGAGGTTTCTTGGCTTTCGGGTCAAATGACCAATGTTATGGCTAGAATCAATGCATAGTTTGTGATAATATGCCCATATTGTGCATATATGTGCATCATGGGATGGCGAACAATGTTGCAGGAGGAAGTTTTCCTTTTCGTCGCACCAAAAAGCCATTTTCCATTTTCCGAGCACAAAAACGGATGGTTTTGTGAAGCAACCACCAAATGGCTAATTCAAAATGCTACCACCATATTTAAAAAAATACTAGACCACCTTATATGGACAATGTCCCAACAGGAGGATCTGAAACCTTTCTGTCCACCCCTGGTGAAAAAGACAAATTCTTGTCGAATCGGTAGGAAGTGGGTCAGATATGAACTATAGGTACATGATCCGATGCTCATGTTTTTTTACAAAAATATTTTTTAGGTTCACAATATGCTATTTTATCAAAGATCCAATGCAAGTTTAGAGAGGCTCGGCCCTGAGCTAAGAATCTCCATGCCCGCCGTTCGACAAAGTTTGACGATAGTTTAAAATGGGCATAAGAAATTCAAAAACTATCCAAACAATGTGAAACCTTCGCGTGGTGTCATATTATGTTACATAGTTAGAAGGAAAAATATCAAACTTGGTATATTGATTATGTCTAAAAAAACCTTCACAAAATGACCTATCTCATTCGAGGTTTCTTGGCTTTCGAGTCAAATGACCAATGTTAAGGCTAGAATCAAGTCATAGTTTGTGATAATATGCCCATATTATGCATACATGTGTATCATGAGATGACGAACAATATTGCAGGAGGAAGTTTTCCTTTTCGTCGCACCAAAAAGCCATTTTTCATTTTTCGAGCATAAAAAAAGGATGGTTTATGAAGCAACCACCAAATGGCTAATTCAAAATGCTACCACCACATTTTACAAAAATACTAGACCACCTTATATGGACAATGTCCCAACAGGGAGATCTGAAACCTTTTCATCCACCCCAGGTGGAAAAGACAAATTCTTGCCGAATCGGTAGGAAGTGAGTTAGATATGAACTACAGGTACATGATCTGATGCTCGTGTTTTTTACAAAAAACATTTTTAGGTTCACAATATGCTATTTTATCAAAGATCCAATAAGTTTAGAGAGGCTCGGCCCCGAGCTAAGAATCTTCATGCTCGTAGTTCGACAAAGTTTGACGATAGTTTAAACGGGCATAAGAAATTCAAAAATGATCGAAAGAATGCGAAACCTTCCCGTGGTGTCATATTATGTGACATAGTTAGAATACAAATTATCAAACTTGGTATATTGATTATGTCTCAAAAAACCTTCACAAAATGACCTATCTCATTCGTGGTTTCTTGGATTTCGGGTCAAATGACCAATGTTATAGCTAGAATAAAGGCATAGTTTGTGATAATATGCCCATATTGTGCATACATGTGCATCATGGAATGGCGAATAATGTTGCATGAGGAAGGTTTCCTTTTTGTCGCACCAAAAAGCAATTTTTCATTTTCCGAGCACAAAAAACGGACGGTTTTATGAAGCAACCACCAAATGGCTAATTCAAAATTCTACCACCGCATTTTACAAAAATACTAGACCACCTTATATGGAAAATGTCCCACCGGGGGATCTGAAACCTTTTCGTCCACCCTGGTGAAAAAGACAAATTCTTGCCGAATCGGGAGGAAGTGGGTCAGATATGCACTACATGTACATCCGATGCTCATTTTTTTACAAAAATCATTTTAGGTTCAAAATATGCTATTTTATAAAAGATCTAATGCAAGTTTAGAGAGGCTCGGCCCCGAGCTAAGAATCTTCATGCCCGGCGTTTGACAAAGTTTGACGATAGTTTAAAACAGGCATAAGCAATTCAAAAATGATCGAAACCTTCGCGTGGTGTCATATTATGTGACATAGTTAGAAGGAAAAATATCAAACTTGGTATATCGATTATGTCTCAAAAAAAACCCTTCACAAAATGACCTATCTCATTCGAGGTTTCTTGGCTTTCGGGTCCAATAACCAATGTTATGAACTAGAATTAAGACTTAGTTTGTGATAATATGCCCATATTGTGCATACATGTGCATCATGGGATGGCGAACAATGTTGCTGGAGAAAGTTTTCCTTTTCGTCACACCAAAAAGCCATTTTCCATTTTCCGAGCATAAAAAACGGACGATTTTGTGAAGCAACCACCAAATGGCTAATTCAAAATGCTACCATCACATTTAAAAAAATACTAGACCACCTTATATGGATAATGTCCTAACAGGGGGATCTGAAACCTTTCCGTCCACCCCTGGTGAAAAAGACAAATTCTTGTCGAATCTGTAGGAAGTGGGTCAGATATGAACTACAGGTACATGTTCCGATGCTCATGTTTTTTACAAAAATCATTTTTAGCGTCACAATATGCTATTTTATCAAAGATTCAATGCAAGTTTAGAGAGGCTCAGTCCCGAGCTAAGAATCTTCATGCCCGCCGTTCGACAGAGTTTGACGATAGTTTAAAACGGGCATAAAAAATTTAAAAAACGATCGAAACAATGCAAAACCTTCGTGTGGTGTCAATTTATGTGACATAGTTGGAAGGAAAAATATCAAATCTGCTATATTGATTATGTCTGAAAAAACCTTCACAAAATGACCTATCACATTCGAGGTTTCTTGGCTTTCGGGTTAAATGACCAATGGTATGGCTAGAATCAAGGCATAGTTTGTGATAATATGCCCATATTATGCATATATGTGCATCATGGGATGACGAACAATATTGTAGGAGGAAGTTTTCCTTTTCGTCGCACCAAAAAAAACCATTTTCTATTTTCCGAGCGCAAAAAAGAGGGATTTTGTGAAACAACCACCAAATAGATAATTCCAAAATGGGGGTTTGTGATAACTTGATATGGATATCTTATTTAGATTCCTTTCATTTTAGACATATTATTTATCGAATTCTGATTTACGGATTTAAAGATATTAATTAATCCATATTAAATAGAACAATACAAAAAAGTAAAAGTATTATATTTTTATTTGAATTCAATAGTATTTTTATTTGAATCTGTAATATTTTTACTTATTAATTTTTGTTTACTTAAATAAGTGTTTGTAGTTTCAAAAAATAAAAACATGTGACATAATGATATAAGAGTTAATATGATTGATATCATAGTATTGACAACTAGGTACAAATTGTTTCGCGAAAACTGGTTCAAAAGGAACTGAGAAGTTAAGCGTGCTGGAGCTGGAGTAATGTTAGGATGGGTGACCGAACGTAAAGTTTGATAAATACTGCAGTTTGATCAAAAATTAAATATAATTAATGTTAAAAATGTTCCAGATGAGAGATTAACAATTCAAACAATTTAAAGATTTAAAAAAGTTGAGAAAAAATTCAAAAAAAATTGATTTTTTTTGTTCGGATATTTTTACATCCTGTCGTTATTATGCCGACGGGGCTATGCCGAGGGCAAAGCCGTCGGCGTAGCCCCGATGGCTAGAGCTACGCCGACGGGCAAAAGTGCCTCCGCCGAGGGAGGTCTTTGCCGAGAATGCTACGCCGAGGCGTAGCCTACGTCGACGGGGATTGAGGCTACGCCGATGGCTTTTGGCCCTCGGCGTAGCATGCTGTTCCTGTAGTGCGTAAGACTTATGTTTTGTTATCCTTACCATTGATAATGGAACCTAGCTCCAGTTTAGAGGCATAATAATATGGAAAAACTAGTGTATGCATAACACAACTATCCAGAACAGATAACACTACTGCAATATTCCCAGAATGCATGCTGCGTCACGGGGCCTTTGTCGTGTGTTGTTTAGCAGTGGCACACGACAAAGGTGGATTCTTTGCCATGTGTCCCCCTGCCTGGCACACGAAAAAGGGCTGGCAAGGGTTGGCACACGACAATGTACAGGCACACGACAAAGAAGGGGTACACGACAAAGAGGGATAGCACACGACAAATAGCTAGTACACGGCAAATATTAGGCACACGGCAAAGTCCAGAAACATGGTAAAGACGGAACGCACACGGCAAAGAGTTGTTGGCGCCGTCAGACGGACGGAACCATCACGTGGCTATCGTTGCCGTTCCAGGAGGGCTTTGCCGTGTGGGCACATCCACATGGCAAAGAACTGCTCTGCCGTAGTGATGCAGTGTACGTCTTGCTGCACGCATCGTGACGTCCATGAGTGTCAAAGGGCTAGGGTGTCAAGTGGAATCTCGTCTAAGTTTCACCTCTAGTTTATTTTAAGATTTCTATGTAAACATTTGACAAAACTTTGCACTACAAAATTCACAATGAAGTAGAAGTGGGATCTTATCCCACTTGACACCTTACACTTACAGAGGGGCATGCGCGCGGCAGGAGCTGGACGTCAGGTAGTCTCGGCTCGGACATGAATTCTGTGGCGTCCAGTGTCCAGCTGCTGCTGCTACCTCTGAGTTCGTGTCCGACAGGAGAGAGACTCAGCGTATGTAGTAACAGAGTACATTGAGAACTCGGATCAGAACGAGATAATCAGTTAATCTCCGAGTGCGTAGCTAGTTCCAATAGAGTCCGCTCTCTGGTCTGCCATATATATAAGGTTAATTTAGACGTGGAGATTGCTCCCGGCGACTTGGAAAGATCGCCATAAACGTCGGAAGATCGTGCCTGCGTCAACAGGATCGTCCCCGGAAACGATCGACAGTTCGAGAGACACGAGCACGACATGTCGACGACCGACGGTAACGGCAGCACCGAGTCCTCGTCGTCATCGGCGCAGTGGTCCGACCTCCCCGACGAACTCCTCGGCATGGTCCGCGGCAGGCTTGCCTCCCCCTGGGATCGCGTGCGCCTCGCCGCCGTCTGCAAGGCGTGGCGCGCCGCCGTCGCCTCGTCGCGAGTCCCGGTGCCGGCCTTCCCGCTGCTGCTCGTCTGGTCGTGGGTCGACCTCTGCGGAACTAAGCGCATGTTCGGGCCCGACGACGCCTGCGTCGTGCGCGTCCCGGACAAGGCGGAATGCATGGGGTTCGTCGGCTCGTACGACGGCGGCTGGATCGCCGCGACCTTCAAGCACTTGAAGCTCGTGGTCGTGAATCTCTTCTCTGGCGCTGAGGTGGCGCTCGCCCCGATATGCTCCAAGAGTCTAATCACCCCCAGGAAGATCGTCTTCTCCGAACACCCCACCTCTAACGGCTGCATCCTCGCCTCTGTCTCTAAATGGCGATCGTGCCAGATTGCCCTGTGCAAAATCGGTGGGCACGGGAGTAGGTGGACCGTAGCATACGAGGAAGATACGCGCACACGCACGGTCGGTGGCATCGCGTTCTGCAACGGCGAGCTCTATGCCCTGCTAAATCCAGGCGAGAAGCTGCTCAAGTTTAAAATCGACATAAAGGAAGACGGCACTCCGGTCGTCACATCAATCCACCGGCTGGCAATCCAAAGGCGCCACGGTCCCACCTGCGAGGACGGCTTCATGGCGTACCAATGCTTCATGGTCGACCTACATGGCAAGCCGGCGATGGCGATACAGGCCCGGTGGTTGCCCAAGCGTGAGCCTTTCTTCAAGGTCTTCACGCTCGTCGACACCGATAACGTCGAGGCTTATTACAAGTACAAGTGGGAAGAGGTCACGAGTTTTGGTGACCATCATGCCTTGTTCTTGGGGTCACATTCATCTAAGACAGTTCGGGTGGACGTAGACAAATATAATGGTTTCGAGAGGAATCATATCTACTACACTAAACATATATCATCAATTATAAAGGAGTTGCCCAACGATGATGTGTATTGTAAGACAATAGCTGACCGCCAGCACGTATATCGCAGGGAAGACCAAGTGTCGGCGATGGTGTAGAGAGGACAGGATATTACCTGACGGGTGTTGACGATCTTGGGATGTGGCTCTACCCTCCAAACTTGTAGTTGATATATTACTTAGTCTAACGGGTATATATGTACACAACCTAAGATAATATTACATTGTATTGTCTTTCAATCTTTATGTACTTATCCACACAAAAAAATTCTTTATATACCAGAGTATTACATCATAGGGTGATGGTACATCCCTTCCTCCTCTAAAGTCACACACTCTTGTGTGGCGCAAATCATCGCAGACCCAACTCTAGCTTCATCATAACATAACAAACCATGAGGTACGTCTAGAAACTTGCAAGAAAGACTAAAAAAGGTGTGACATACCCCATAGCTAATTAGTACTTCCTCTGTTTGGGATTATAGGTCCTACACGCATACCTAGGTTGTTAATTTGACCAACAAAATATAACTTATATATTATAAAAGTTATATCATTAGAAAATATAACCTCTAAAGTTTCTAATGGTATAATTTTTATGCTATATTATTTATATTTTGTTATTCAAATTAGC
The DNA here is from genome assembly GCA_916181665.1 of Avena sativa. Lineage (NCBI taxonomy): Eukaryota > Viridiplantae > Streptophyta > Magnoliopsida > Poales > Poaceae > Avena > Avena sativa. The sequence continues at coordinate 178,246,082 of OV702294.1, read as the reverse complement.
AACCTAGTTATCCGTGCGGGACTTATAATCCCAAACGGAGGGAGTACTAACTAGCTGATTGCCCGTGCTTTGCTACGGTCTCAAAACTTTGGATGGACAGACAACAAAACATGGCCGACCACATTACTAGATCTTTTCCGACAAGGGAGGGGGGGGGCGTCAGTTTTCAGTTTCCCTGGGATCAGATTGCAAAGTGCTTGTGCGATTGCTATGACACTATAAAAATATTTGAGATATGAGACTTGTATTATGGTAAAATATTTTCCAGTTCAATTTCGGATCAGCTTTTTGCCGAGTCAGTTGATCCAAATGAGATCTAATTCTTGTATTATCGGAAAAAAAAACTGGTGCATTAGGGATTATGAAAACTCTAGATTTAAGGTAACATATATATACACCAAGAAGGAAAAGAGAGCAAGAAGATCTATAAATTCAGTCATGGTGTGCGCTCTTCGGTTTAGACAAATCAGTTTCCTAATCTAAGAACACAATATCGCATGCTAAAATGCCACAGGGGCTCTGCAGCTATCAGAAAAGACATCAAAAGTTGTGTTTCATTGCCTGCAAAAACATGTAGAGTGCTAACATATATTTAATGGCCTAACAAGGTGAGTGAATCCAGATGGAACAAGTACCGGTGATGATGGCCAAACATGATGTGGCTTTACCCTCCTAGCATCCTCTTGCCCGAGACTAACATCATATTATTAGTTTCAGCAGGCTTGAAGGGTCGCAAATAATTCTGGATTTGTGCAATTAATTAGATGGGACCACTGTCAGAAGGTAGTTTCTAAATGAAGAAAAGGCACACAAATAGCAGTCCCATGAGTACTGTGCTAGCAGTTAGGCAACCCTCGGTGAAAGTTGTGCTATTGTGCTAGAGAGGCTCGTATTGGCTGATAAAAACTTATAGTCATGTTGATTAGTTATTAGGTTTCTGAGATTCCTATTGCGTGTAGGTTTCCGCAGTTCCTTTACCCTGCAACAGCACCAATTCCTCCGGGAATGGTCAATTAACTCAAGTGAGCTATTTGTAACCACTGATTTTATATATATATATATATACTTATGTGTGATGCCTTTTTGAGGCACTTGGCCTTTCTTGTCTACTTAATAAAGTCATGGCTTAAATTCTGAAGTCTGGACTGTATGGTATATGCAGTCACGTTGTGCAGGTATTGTCCATGCCATTCTTGATACGTAACATAGATACTGAAAGTGATTGTACACTCCTGCAGGCCTATCCGGGTGACATGCATGCATTGCAATTCATAGAAACTGTCGTGGTATTGCACGGCAGATGCTACTGGGGGTAGCTTACGTAGAGAGAGCAAGGCGACATAGGAGAATCCGGGAGCGAGATTGGCACACGATGTATCCAGGTTCACGTCCCCTCGGTGGAGGATCGCTACGTCCTGCTATCAATCCAGTATATGATCATAGATTGGTTTACAAGAGAGCCGCCGTAGGCGGAGGGAGATTAGATCTAATGAGATGTGGGAGAGGATGTAATATGACGTCCCCGTGGGGGGTGCCCCTGGTGGCTTTATATATGCAGCCAGTTAGGGTTTACAAGTGTGTTGGTGGGCTTTGTATACGAGTCGCCGTCTTGGGCTTCCAGTCGGCGCCAGTCGCCTGGGTGCAGCATGCGCCAGTCGCCGTATTGGACGAGTCGACCCGCTCAGGGCTAGGTTCCAGTCGGCTCGATCCAGCTGGCGAATCCGCTTCGTGGGTATACCCCGATTGGTATTCCCCCATCAGTAGTCCCCGAGCGCGTTGTCGATTCGACGCAGGCTTGAGGCAGGGCACGGAGAGTCTTGACGATGGGTCGTGGCGAATCGGCGACGAGCTCCTGAACAGAGAAAAGAACCGTGAAGCGGGAGACGGTCGGCATGAGCCAGTCGGTGATGGCCAGTTGGCGAAAGACACAGGGTGTCGGTGAAGCTGCCAGTTGCGGTGAGTCCCCGAAGGTGGAGCGTGTCGAGTCCCCGAGCATGGCGAGTGGAGAGGTCGAGCGATCGGCGAATCCCCGAGCGTGTCGAGTACGCGAAGACGAGTCCGCGGTGGCGAGTCCCCGAGCGTGTTGAGTACGCGAGGGAGAATCCGCAGGGGCGAGTCGACGAGCTTGTTGAGTACGCGAGGGCGAGTCCGCGGTGGCGAGTCCCCGAGCGTGTTGAGTACGCGAGGGAGAGTCCGCGGGGGCGAGTCGACGAGCATGTCGAGTACGCAAGGGCGAGTTCCCGAGCGTGTTGAGTACGCGAGCGCAAGTCCGTGGTGGCGAGTCGACGAGCGCGTTGAGTACGCGAGTGGAGAGTCCGCGGTGGCAAGTCGCCGAGTGTGTCGAGTACGCGAGGGAGAGTCCGCGGGGGCGAGTCGACGAGCGTGTCGAGTACGCGAGGGCGAGTCCGCGGTGGCGAGTCGACGAGCGTGTTGAGTACACGAGGGCGAGTCCGCGGTGGCGAGTCCCCGAGCGTATTGAGTACACGAGTGGAGAGTCCGCGGTGGCGAGTCGACAAGGGCGAACCGCACTCATGGAACCACGCGTACACGCAACATGCCTAGGAGTAGCCCCCGAGGCTCGAGTTGGCTTGTAGAGGCGACTTGAGGCTCTTTAGAGATGAAAATTCTAAAATAGTAGTAGTTGCTACCGAGCGCAGCGAGTGGCGAGGTCGAGCGACCGGCGAGCGACGCTGACTGTAGCGTGCCGAGTGGCGAGGTCGAGTTACCGACGGGCGCCGAGTCCCCGAGCGCGGCGAGGGGCGAGGTCGAGCGACCGGCGAGCGTTGAGCCCCGAGCGCGGAGAATGACGAGTCCACGAGCGCGGCGAGCGGCGAGGTCGAACGACCGGCGAGTGCCGAGTCCCCGAGCGCGGCGAGCGGCGAGAAAAACACCGTTTTTCTGAGAAGGAGAAAAGATACAATTGCATTAAGGTGTACTTGCATAATATACTGAATAATTGTAAGACGTGTGAATTGTAGATATTGAAGAAAATGCACTTTTGTTATGTGATCGATGGACAGTATGTAAGGTTTATGCGTGTCATTTCATGAGTAGGCAGACCTTCAGCATCAAACGCTTGCCGGGTAATAGGGACGCGATGCCAGACTGTTGAACCCGGAGACAAGGTCGGCCTTTTGGTACCCAGCCTCACTACTTCGATGAACGCGAATAAACAGCAGACAAAACTGAAACCGATCCCAAGTACGATTTTGGTCCCTGAAAAGGGTCATATGCGACCGCATGGTCGGCTTTGGAGAATGAATGAAGATGCATATATTTTTGAGATCATAGCATGTACGAGTGTAATGAAACTTAGCTGTTAGCATGGCAAGTCTGCGACGGCGAGTCCGTGACAGACGAGTCTCCAAGCCTAGCGAGTCCGTGTATAAGCGTGTCCGCGTTTAGGAGAGTTCCGGAACACGGCGAATTCGCCACAGGTGAACCCGCGACCGATTGGCGCGGCGCTCGGTGAACTGCACATTGCGACTTGGTTTTCCTTGTATTTGCAGAGACAAAACAATTGCTTAATAGAGATATCACAAAATATAATAATTTAAATAAGCTTGAGCTAAGAGAAAATGATTAGCCATAGCGAGTCGTTGCTGGCGAAGATGTAGACAGACGTGACGGTGAAAATTCGAAGGAGTTTACTGTAGAGCAGTCGTTCGATCATCGGTCGAGGTCGCATCAGTGCGTGTTGCCGACAGGATGCTCGCGTGCGCGCGCTTAAGTCGCCAAACCTAAATTTATGTGCCGCCTCTCTTCCTTGGACCGTAATTTTTGCAGATCGCGTGCGTGGCCGGCTCCAGACCAATCCGGTCTTAACCTTTTTTTTTAATTCACGCGTGTATGTTGATGATGAATTTCATTCGTACACGGAGCCATGTTCTTGTTTGGTTCTGCGTAGAGGAGAATCTGCATAGAGGATTTAATTCTCCGAGCGATCGTACGCAGGATGTCAGGTCCAAATAAATAGGATAAATAATAATATAACAAAGTAATAAATCTGAGACAGGGTGGGATTAAAACTCAGCTATCGCGTGGTTCCAGGCGAGATTTCTGAAGTCGACACCGCTTTGGCCAGCGTCGGACCCAGCTCGATCCGATCTGGTCGGCGTCGACGGTGAGGGATCTCGCCAGGATTATCACCCTCCAAGCATCGTTTTCCCCGCTGTGGGCGCCAACTGTCGTGGTATTGCACGGCAGATGCTACTGGAGGTAGCTTACGTAGAGGAAGGAAGGCGACGTAGGAGAATCCGGGAGCGAGATTGGCACACGATGTACCCAGGTTCACGTCCCCTCGGTGGAGGATCGCTACGTCCTGCTATCAATCTAGTATATGATCATAGATTGGTTTACAAGGGAGCCGCCGTAGGCGGAGGGAGATTAGATCTAATGAGATGTGGGAGAGGATGTAATATGACGTTCCCGTGGGGGTGCCCCTGGTGGCTTTATATATGCAGCCAGTTAGGGTTTACAAGTGTGTTGGTAGGCTTTGTATACGAGTCGTCGTCTTGGGCCTTCAGTCGACGCCAGTCGCCTGGGTGCAGCATGCGCTAGTCGCCGTATTGGGTGAGTCGACCCACTCAGGACTAGGTTCCAGTCGGCTCGATCCAGCTGGCGAATCCGCTTCGTGGGTATACCCCGATTGGTATTCCCCCGTCAGAGACGAAACCCAAATCGACCTTCAGAAATGGCGATCAGGGTCAATCTTCAATACCAGTGTGAGATTTTCTCTGATCTACGCCTTCGCATCACTTACACAGGCGCATCACTTACACGCATCACTGCGGCTACGCGAAATACTGATTGGTTGAACCACAACCTGCTTTTTGATGCATCAGTGGTTCAGTTATAATGTTACCAGTGAAAGTATCCAGTGAAACCGTTGATTCTGTGCACCCAATGTACTAAGTTACAGATGCAAAACGTAGTGCGGGTTGGTTTTTATGCAATACAAAGTTCTTGTCTGCATCTCGCCCGTTGTTGCTTCCTCCAACGGTTTAGAACCCACCGGTTCATAAGTGTTCACCACGAGGCCTACCATGTCAGTTTTTCCTACTCCCTTCGGTCCATATTAATGACCTCAATTTTATTTAGATTCATATGTATCTAGTTAAGTATTTAGACTAGATGCATTTGTATCTAGACAAAGTTGAGATCATTAATATAGACCAGAGGGAGTACATGAAAGAGGCAGATGTTGCCCCTAGATTTGGAGATAAGACCACTGGCATCTCCAATCTACCATTGTCAAATTCAGTGTACTGTGCCCTGACTTGTTAGGCTTAGGTAACTGCGATTGTCCAATTCAGTGTACTCTGCCCTCAATTTCCCTGTACAGTAGTGGCTGTAGTGCATCCCGAAGGCATGCTTTGTATGTAACAGAAGCTTGTCAATAGAACATTTGGCTGATCTCAGGAATGTTAAAAGAGATGTCCAAAAAAAATCTTTGATCTTTCTCATCCAAGACTCCCAGCTCTCCAATTTTACATGTGGCATCATAACATCTGTTGGAATATGAACTATGAAAAGGCAGAGTGGAACTAATTCTTTGTTGATTTACACAGTAACAAGTAACAAGGAATATCTCCACAGTAACCAGTAACAAGCAGTATCTCTACAGTTTTTTTTTTTGGAGAATGACAGGGGGGAGAGAATCCCCCACCGTTTGTAAGTATCTCCACAGTAACCAGTAACAAGCAGTATCTCCACAGTAAGCAGTAACAGACTGTACACTAGTGTTTCCAGGACGAGTTTGTAAGAGCCAATTTGGCTTTGGTGAGCATGTACACAACCTATCAAGCTGTAAGAGGTGACCAAGAACAGAGCCGCTGCTTGACCCACGGCCTTCACTATATGCAGGAAGAAAAGGCACACAAATAGCAGTGCGCAGAGTTGAAGCTTACCAAGCTCCATGGGACGGGTGAAAATCAGACGGCATCAGATGAAGAACATGTTGTCCTTCACATTATCGTGCGGGTCCAGCTTCGGGTACTTGTCAGAGGACGACGAGCCGGGCTCCAGGACCAGGGACGGGGACGCCATCATGGTGTCGTAGTAGTCCCTGCCACGGTAGGCCGCAAGGTCAGCGTACTTGACGGGCGTCGTCAGCGACACTGGCTTGGTGCAGCGCGCGAACAGGAAGCACAGGTCGTAGACCAGCCTCTGCAGCTCGACAGGCTTGAAGTTGTGCTCGTCCTCCAGAATGTAGTAGTGTGTTGGCCGGCTCGTCCCTTGCAGCCCTTCATGGCTGCAGAGGAAGAAGTCTTCCTCCGGCAAGTCATCGACCACGTCGGCGTCGACCACTGTGCCAGGGAGCACGTTGCCGTTACTGGTCTGCTGCTCAGATTCATCCCTGGGGAATAGCCTCGTGTTGTGACGCTTCTTGGCCACGATCACTGTGATCGTTGGCGAGTAGCCATCCACACTGATCTTCGTCCTCATGGGCTTCACTTCTTCCTCGCGAACCATCTTGAATTGCCCCTCGCTCACGCCGTCACGGAAGTATATGATCTTCTCTGGCTTCAAGTGGTTCTTCTTCTCATAGACAGCAATGAGCTCCTTGCACATATCACCAAGCTCCTCGATCGCCTCCATGCGGTTCTTCTGGGCACGGATTCTTGAGGCATACTTGCTGGCGCTAGGGTCCATTGACGCGACAACTGCTGCTATCGAAGGACTCTTCTTGTCTCCAGGAGGTGGATGGTTCACGTCCGCGCCGATGAACATGAAATGTGTTTCAGCAACCTTTGGGAGCTCGTCAGATAGCTGGACGTTGCTTCCCCCGAGCTTGCTGTTGATCTTGAGAGCAAGGTTGGACATGTACTGGTCCTGGCCCTGTACTTTGTTTGCAAGGTGGCTCAGCAAACACTGGGTTTGGATCCCTAGTTGCCTCTCGCATATCAGCTTCAGTGTCTTGTACCCTGGATGCTGCTGAGACATCGGGCAGAAGAGGAGCTGCAGCTTCTGCCCCTCAAGCTTCTGCTGCTTAAACTTCGCAGTCACAGCCTCATTCACATTATTAAGCACATCACGTAGCTTTTCCGGATTGGATAGCACTGACATTGCTGATTTCTGCACAAAGCATGGCTCATAGTTCATCCTAATGCCAAGACCATTGCACTTTCTGACTATACGGCTAATGAATGTGTACCCATCAAGTGCTTGCTGGCTGGAGTGAGCTGGCCCTGCACTGAAGTCAACAATGGCCCAGTACCTAAGATGCTTGCCTTCAAATATTTCGTGATCGTTAAGGTTCCACTGGCGGTTAAGGAGGCTAATACTGAGTTTAGAAGAGCCACCGAGTTTTAGCATTGGGGGAGGAAGGATATTGCCAGTGACTTCAGTCATGTGCTTGCCCAATGAAATCTCAAATTCCTGGCCTATGTTACTGCTGGAAATAAAATTATAGTCAGTAACTGACAATAGCATGAGTTCATTAGCTAATTTATTAGTAAGATCGCAAGAAAGACAAATATCAGTTCCGTCCAAAGAAACAAAATGCCAGAAAATACCTAACTTGAACAAAAGTTGCACAGGATGAATTGACAAATGTACAAATAACATAGTTAAACTCCCTTTTTAATTAGCATATATGTTGGCCACATTTTGACTGTTATCATAGCAGTACTGTTTACACAGAAAAAAATATTTAATGGAATTCTAGCAAATTAAATTGCCTTGGATTTAGCAGCAAGTAAGCAGCGCAATAAATTAAGTTTCGAGATTGACAAAAAGAAAGAATGGATGGTCAGGCATTTGCAAACAGTAGAGGGGCACCAAACTCACAGTTACCTGCAAGGCCCATCTGGAGCTGATACCATTTTAATAATCTCCGTTTTCCGCCGTTTTGAGTTGGGTAGCTTTTCCTTTGGTTTCTGGGTGGAACCCTTGTCCTTGGGATACTTCTGATGTCCATGAAGACTACAAAGCTCAATCGGGACATAAATTGGACTGCCCTTTCTCGTGCATAAATCCAAGCATGGTAGCATCTTATACTCAATCACCTTTCCATACTCCCTAAAATAATACGCAATAAGTTCCTCAGACTTCTCTGAATCGAAATTCTTGAAAGATATCTGTTCAGCACGCTCTGCTGTCAAACCTTGAACCTTGTATTTCTGGCTTGTCGTCACCTTGCTTTTTCCTTGAGAGCACTTCATATGGTAATTCACTGTAACACAGAGGCCTTTGAGCTGACACTCCAGATACTTCCGCTCATTCTCTGTTAGACGTGTCTGGGTGTTAAGGAACTTCGGGCTGCCAAAGCGTTCCACCAAGTGCTTGACAAGTTCCAGAACACTGCTTTGAGCATTGCAAAATTCCATAGATGAATAGTCAACACATAAGACCAACCCTTGGGCGGTGGGTTTTAGGGACTGCTTGCTTCCTTTCAGACGTACAGTGAAATCCCAAGGCTTGTTGATCTCAGTCTCCAACGGGGAGTAAAATGCCTGACCAATAATAATCTTGCCCAAGCTAGAGGCCTCACGCACAATGATATCAAGAAACTGCAAAATCTCTCTAGGCATGGGCTGCTGCTCTAGTTGGGTTAACGGCAGCTGCTTCTTGAGCTCGGCTGACACATTGTAGGTATGTGACTCAACTTCAACAGGGTATGAAAGTTTTGGCAGTTCTGCAAAGGCGAACAGACTGCCCTTGCCATTATAAGCAACAGCTGGTGAATTTGAATTCTTCTTAAGTATCTTGAAAAGTTTAGCCTTGGCAAAATCCAGAACTTGTCTGAGCCCCATTCCTGAAGAACTGGAAGAACATTGCTCAATCTTGATATCATAGCAAAAGATAGTCGAAGCCTTAAAATCAACTTTGAAGTGGTTCACCAAAAGTTTAACTGGTAACACTTCATTGGGAACAATGGCTCGGCCTGGAAGAAAAAATGGACATTAGAAACAGTGAAGGTTTACACAAGGAAAACAATAACAGGGCATGCTGTTAGAGAGAGGATCATCAAAAGCTACAGTTTCCTACACAAGGAAAACAATAAACAGGCAATATGATTTCCCAGTTTAAACTACTGAAATAAATGTAGCTGTAAGGAGAGGAAATCGCTCATCCTTTCCAACTTCAGATAGTAAAAGTTTTCCTGCATTGAAATTCATTTTAATTTGTACCCTTACTACTGCAAAAGGGCGCCCTAAAGGCCCATAGTTCTTCTCCATGCTGACTCCAAATTATAGCATGAAGCAACTTAAATTGAAGCATGCATGTTAGGCCTAGTTACTTGTGAAATAACACATTCATAGGAAAAGCCCAAAAGGAATCAGACACATGTTTTCACTGGTGATAACTCAACTCTAATTCTTTCTTGTCCTCTTGGTAAATGATACTGTACAATAGATAAATGATTATCTGAATGTTCTGAAACTACAAGGTGACAAATGAATCTTCCATATGAAATTCTCCTTTATGCCATATGTTGTGCATCCTCATAGACAATCATTTCCCATCTAATTTTTTTGGAACATAGTTTACTAATAATGGTTTAAAATTTCAGTTAGCATCTAGGGGAATTCATCATCACGTCGTCCTCTCCTCACTTTTTCAAGAAAAACAGGATCGCTATGACCCCATCATGTTTAGGATCAAACGCTAACTATGGATTTAAGATACAAGAGGTCTAACAAAGCATCAATAGCTGCTACACAAGAACAACTTTAATACAAGCAATGCACTCATTTAAAGCTATCTTAATCCATAAACCTGGGGCACATTTGGGGATCCCCATACCAAAAAACAACACAACCGTACTTCAAACTAGCTTGAGATACTGCATAATCATGAACCACAATCAGAAAACAGAACAATCTAAGGTCACACCAATGAAAATGCGCAGCCAACAAAAACTGCAACCACAGGCCGGTGGTTCCGCACTACTACTAAAATAAATGTTGCGGAAAATTAAAATGCTGTAGTAAATGTAGCTATAAGGAGAGGCAATCGCTCATCCTTTCCAACTTCAGATACTAAATATTCCCCTGTCTGCAAATCATTTTAATTTGCATACCTACTACTACTAAAAGTGTCCCCAAAAGGCCTATAGTTCTTCCCCATGCTGACTCCAAACCATAGCATGAAGCAACTTAAACTGGCGCATGCATAGCCTACTTGTGAAATAACATTCCTAAGACAGAGAAGCCCAAAAGAAATCAGATACAGACTTGTGATAACTCTAGTGCTTTGTCTTCTTGGTGAAGGATAAAGTAGTTAAATGATGCTCTCAATGTTCTGAAACTGCAAGCTGACAAACCAAACTACCAAGGTTCCTCTAGTGCTAGCTGACAGGATCACCTTTTATCTCATATATGATGTGCATGCTGTCAAACGATCATTGCCCATATAAAAAAATTCAGAACAGAGTTTAGAAATAACAGTTCAATAGTTTAGTACAACTCTAATATAGGCAATGCAGCCATGCAGACATGCAGCAAAGGAAACTTATCACACAGAGATTATTCTCATTCAAGTCTATCTCGATCCCTAAACCTGGAGCACATTTGGTCATCCCCGATACTAGAACAGAACCATATGAAACTTCAAGCTAGCTTGAGATACTGCATAATCGTTAGCCACAATCAGAAAACGAAACAATCTAAGATCACACCGAAGCAAATGTTACTCTGAATCAGCACGCAGCCAATAGAAAATTGCAATCGCAGGCCTGTGGTTCCAAAACGCGAGCAGCCCACGCTACTGGCACAGCATCTACGCATGGGGAAACGCAACACCTCGATCCACCGCACACATACGCGAAATCGAACAGCGCAGGCTCTGATTAGCTACCCATCACGAAACCCTCGATCGCTCAACCGCCATACGCTTCGAACATTTCAGAGGGAGCAAGCGTGCCCAGAGTTCACGGTGCTCGCAAATAGATCAGGAAACGATTCTTACCATGAGGAGGATGAGGTCTCGGCGAGGACGAGGTCGCCGCCTCCCTGGGTGTGATCCCCTTCTGCGGCGATGCAGAGGCGTACTGCCGGGGGTAATAGTCGCGACGCTGTTGTCCCCGCGGCTGGTGCTGGTAGTGGTACTCACGGTCAGAGCGCCGCCCTCCGCCGGGGGAGTAGGTCCCTCGGTCTATGCCCCGGTTCTGGTCTTCCTGGTAAGTCCAGCGCCCTCGGCCGCGGTTGCTTCTGCCTCCAGCGCGGTTCTGGTCTTCTAGACCGAGATTGCGGCTTCCTCCGCCGCGTGTCTTCTTTCCCGGAATAATCCAGCCGTCATTGTCCCCATCGCCTCGAACACCACCTTCGCCGCCGGACATCTCCACGCGACTGTTCTCTCCCTCGTCGGTCCTGCCGACTCCGCCGCGGCTGTTCTCTCCCTCGTCGTCCATGCCGCCTCCGCCGCCGCTATGACCTCTCCCGTCCGCCCTGCCGCCTCCGCCATCACCGCCCCCACCGCTGCGGCCAACTTGGCCGCCGCCACGGCCCACGCGGCCACGGCCGCGCTGGTTCTGCATCGCGCGCGCGGAGTTCGGCCGAAGCAGCGGCCGGTGGGGAGGGTTTCGGATTTGGAGGATCTGTTTCTACTAGAGCTTGTTGATGAATGGGGCGGTTGGGGGAACAATTGCATATAGGAGGCGCGCGCCGGCGAAAATCGAACACGGGCGATGTTTTGGCATGAAATGACTATCTTACCCCTGGTTAATACTGGAAACTGTCTACCTCAGTGGGGAGAACGGGGGTATGACGGGAAATCACTCAAGTCAATCGAAGACCCGAGAAGGAAAGGGAAAGTGGAAGGAGTGGAGGATACTGCCAGCTGGACGAGCCGTTGCCTCCATCGCCGGCCAGCTGCCTGTGTTCTGCCTGCGTTTTACCCTATTATTACTAGTTGTGAGGTGTTAAATATGAACAGTTTTTTACTATAGAATTCACGAGCTCAATTATACTCTTCTTTCTTGTAAAAAAACTATACTCTTTTTTTTTTTTACTTTTTACAGCTTCTGGAAAAAAAGAACGGATGGTTTGGTTGCTTACTCTTCGCGTGGGTTTGAGTAGAGGAATTTTCTTTTTAAAACTAGGCAAGAGGCTTGCCATTTATTGATATAGTAGAAGAGAGATGGTCAGTTTATAAGGGAAATCAGCCGAAAACCTATATAACACCACACCACACACAGGCCCCGAGGCCGCGCACCACACGAGCCGAAGGTCGCCAAGGTCGACACCCAAAACATCTCAAAACGCAATAAGGCGGAGGCAAAGGCTCGGAGCCACCGCTCCAACAACCACGCCGACCCCCGGAGCCGCGCACCACCTAGCCGAAAAACAGGCCAAGGACAAAACCGACAAGACAGACAAACCGAACACCAACACTTGCAGGAAAGGGCCTCCATAGTGATGCCTCCAACGAGGGGAGCGACGACCAAGAGCGCCACCATCGCCGGCATCGGCCGTGGCCAGAGCAGGGTTTTCACCCGGAGCACACCAAACCGAAGTCGCGTCCGCCAGACCGCCGAGTCGAGGAAGCCCAACAGCCCGTCGACGCCAACAACCAACTCGTTCCGCAAGCCCCTCTGGCCGATGGAGCATCCAAGGCGAGGACCCAGGAGGCCAAACGACACAATAAAGTGCCGCCCTCGCCCGATCCCGCGAGGTATCATGGTTTCCCCCAGAGAACCCGGGCGGAGACGCAAGAACACCACCACGACAACGCCCCCAAGGAAGAAACGGCGCCAAAAGGCGTCACCGCCGTCGGCTCCAGCCGCAGCCAAAACAAGACTTTCGCCCGGCAGAGAGTCGCAACCTCACACCCGCCACTCGAGGCCGGCCAGACCACCATCACCATCCCGCACGTGCACCTTCAAAGCCAACGGACTGGGCAGCTGGACCCGGCCGCCTACACACCACCACACCTAGGCTCCCCATCGCTGCGACAAAAGCCGTCGTACAGATCATCACCGCTGCCCGCGAGATAGCTGCCGAAAAAACCAGAGCAAACCCGGGCAGCTGTCGCCGCAGACAGGAACGAAGACCACAACCACCACCATCCTCCACCTCGCACATCGGGCAGCGCCAAAACGCCGCACAACAGCCACCACCACCATCAAACCAGACCGGAGAGCCCCACAACCACGACCGCCACCAACCGCACCACGCGGAGAAGAGAGGCCGGGTAGCACCAGCCTGTCGCCGAAGACGCACCACCGAAGAGAACCGAGGGTGCCTCTAGAACCCCACGAAGAGGGGGGCACCGACCGATGCCTGATGACCCACAAGTATAGGAGATCAGAACAGTCTTCGAGGATAGTATAACCCAATTTATTGATTCGACACAAGGGGAGCCAAAGAATACTTATAAGCCTTAACAACTGAGTTGTCAATTCAGCTGCACCTGAAAATAATCTTGCTCACAGTAGTTTATCAGTAGCAGCAGTTTTGTAGTAGCAATAGCAAAGTAACAGCAGCAGTAAAACAAAGGCAGTAGTAACAATAGTAGAAAACAGTAGGATTTGAGTGCGGTAGGCATAGGGATAGATAGACGGGCGTTGTATGGATGAGACTATTCATGTAATATCAAGATCTAGAGCATTTGCAGATAAATAAGATAAAGCATGCAAGTACTAAACAATCATAGGCATGTGTTCCATATATAGTCATACGTGCTCGCAATGAGAACTTGCACAACATCTTTTGTCCTACCAGCCCGTTGCAGCGGGACCTCAAAGGAATAGGTACTTCTTTTAATAGAGTACCGGAGCAACACATTAACACTCCGTGAACACATGTGATCCTCACATCACAGCCATCCCCTCCGGCTGTCTCAATTTCTGTCAATTCGGGGCCTTTGGTTCCGGACAATGATATGTGTACACAACTTGTAGATAAGATCACAAATAATACTATCATCATGAATCAATAACAAGCATTAAGCACAACAAGTTGCAACAAAGTCAAATAGCCCTAATAAAGATACTAGGCACCATGCCCTAACAATCTTATTCGATTATCCTAAAAAAACAATCTTATTCGATTACAAGATAGATTTCATCCAATCCCTACCATCCCCATAGCCTACAACGGGGGATTACTCACTCATGGATGAGGGAAACATGGATGGTTGATGGAGAGGCGTCGGTGATGATGATGGCGATGACCTCTTCCAATTCCTCGTCCCGACAGGGTGCCAAAACGGAGTTTCTGGTTCCGAAACGCGGTTTCTGGTGGTGGCGGCGCATCGGAACTCTCTCTGAAAAAATGTCGAACCCTCCTCTGTTTTTAGGTCAGAAGGCTTTATGTAGGCGAAGAGAGAGACCGAGGGGGTGCCCGAGGTGGCCACACCTCCCCCAGGCATGGCCTGGCCTGGCCCGCGCGGCCAGGGGGGTGTGGGCCCCTCGTGGCCCTGCTCCGTCTCATCTTTTGGCTTCGTGAGTCTTCTGGTAAAATAGGAATTTTGCCATATTTTCCGTTATTTTTCCTGAAATTTGATTTTCTGCACAAAAACTAGACACCAAAGCAATTCTGTTGAAAACAACGTGAGTCTGTTTTAGTTGTATCCAAATCACACAAGTTAGAGGAGAAACAATATCAAAAGTGTTCGGAAAAGTAGATACATTTTGGACGTATCAACGCCGACGCGGGGCTCGAGGACAAACGCCGAAGGCCATAGACGCGGCCACCGCAGCCGCCGCACCACCGAGGAAATCCGGGGCCGTCGCCCCGGCGCCCAAACTCCGTTGTAGACGACGCACCTTCCAGGGCCGCCGCGCCACTCTAGCCGAAGCTCCCGCGGCCCAATGGGAGGAGGCCCCTGCCCAGATCCTGTCGCGTGAGAGGAGGGAGGCCAGCCGGCGCCGTTAGCCGCGCGGCCTTCGATCGGCAGCGTCCTCCGGCGGCGACAGGCGGAGGTGGAGGGGGAGGAGGGGTGGCGGCGGGGACTGGGGACGGTCGCCCGAGCCACCCCCTGGGAGCGACACGGGGACGGGACGGTTCGGTTTCCTCTATGCAATGCTTGCGATTATGCGTTTGTATAATGTCACATGAGTGGAGGAAGTTGCTCCCAATTTTCCAAGTAATCACACACAACTGGTTCAACCTAGCGTATGAGGGCATCTACAATGCTACTATCAAATTAAACTGCTACATTTTGAAATGAGGGCAGTAGGTGCTTAGGGAGTAGTTGTTATTTGTATAAGGAAGATGCTTAACTAGACACCTTACTTATAGAAATATAAGTATCAGTGCTTAAGAAAAAGACTGGTTTATTTTTATAAGCACCACCCTATTAGTTCCTTAATTAGGATATGGTTGTATTGCAATATGTTTTGAAGGAAAATTTTCTTCCACCCAAACCTCATATTACCTTACTTTGTCCCCCCCCCCCCCCCCCCCATTCAAACACTCTTTGAAGAAAATGCTTATAGGTTCAAGATCATGTATGATTCAACTAGACATGACACTCTAATCTTGCAACTTTTTTCCTATCATGTGTTTTGAGTATCATCCAAATCAAAAAGTCTCTTACGGTTTGACTTAGCTTAAAGAATTTATGTGTGTACTATATTCTCGAGTTTCTTGCTTCAATGGAAGAAGCATCGAGTGCAAAGTACTAACATGCTTTGTATATTCTCATATTATCATTGTTTTATGTCCCGACATGGTGGGAGTTTAGTAGTGATAAGCTTTGTATGTTCTCAATGTGGTGTCATCTTAATATTTGGTGTCGATCGTTCCGCTTTGAATAAGCATGAAACCTTTGTGAGCTTGTAATAAGTTACTTGTGCATGTTTTGAGATGGTAAAATTATTAGAGTTTTTTCTTCCCTTATGCTAGAAAGCGAGAGCAAATGTCATGAAACAATGAAATATTAGGTCTCTAGCCTTTCTCAAAATCACAACCCAAGGATTTTGGAAAACAAAAACTATTTAATATATTGTTTCATTACCAAAATCTAGAATTTTATGTTGTAGACCATGTTCGTAAAGGAGACCTCGCCAAGGGCCGACCCGCGCCACAATTAAGAGTTCGGGTAGCACAAAAAATTGAGCCAAGTCACACTATGATGATCACTGGAGGTGATGGTGGCGACGGCCTTAGGTGACGACTGATGTCCACGGGAAAGGAAGCGGGAGAGCAAAATGAGCTTCGACGGTGCTGCGGAAGTGCACCTGAAGCTTGTTGCATGTAAAATTATGGGCAAACTCAAGCAGGGCACCGTCTATTTAGATTTGGCAATGTTACATGGAGGGCTAGCTTCACGATGTGAGAGTTTTGGCTGCTAAAGATATTGGGGTGGCTAGGGGAAGAAATGGTACGACCTAGTCACTTATTTGCCTCCTCGAGTCTGGTCCAGTCCATGGGAAAAAACATGCTCCTTCGCCAAGTGGCGTTTGAGTACTAGACTATTTATGTCACACATAAAACGCCATACTATTTGGATTCGGTAAATATCTTACCTCGATAATTGTGGTTTCTAAAGGAAAATAATCATCCAATAGTTGTGGTTTTGTGATATTTTCCCAAAAATTAATTTCGCATAGTACTAACTCAGGATCATGTTCTTTTTGTTAGTAGGACTCTGGAGATAGAGTTACAATTTCATTGATATCTGAACAATTTTTTGATTAATACTATGATCACCACAACACTTGTGTCTATTTTTTATTAATTATTCGACTTGTTTAGAAAAAATAATAATTTTGGACAACACGTACTTTGGCTCCTGGAATCTAGTGCTCCCTTTATTTTTAAAAATAAAAAATTATATTTATAGTTTTCAAGAAACATCTAAAACAATTATAGGTGTAGTCAATGATGTATTCTACAAGCATGCAAAATTGTAACGCCAAGTTCTTTCAATTTTGGGCTACACAAAAATGAAAAATATGATATTTTTTGGATGTTTTTAAAATAATCATTTTTCAGTACACCCATATCCACCCATTTTTTATTTTTGTGTAGCTCAAAATATAAAGTATTTTAAATTAGAGTTTTTGTTGTTTGTACGATATACATTATTGGGTACATTCAGAATTTTCTTTACAATATTAAAAACTTATAAAAATAATTTTCTTTTATTTTAGAAATAGAGGGAACATTGAATCTCTGGAGCCAGAAATCGATGCTCAATTTTGGATTCTTGGAAAGTTTTGAAGGTTAAGAGGCGAAAATGTTTCTATTTTTTGTTAATGTTGGCCAATGGAGAGGTGAGTTTTTTTCCTTGAAAAAAAGAAGGTTGATAAGTACTGTACCGTTTTTTCAGAACAGACCCGTCTTAGTTGAAAGACCCCCACCCACGTTAGTATTTTGATGACTTGAAAATCAAGGGTTCTCCGGTGTTGACAAAAAGTGTAGGTCCACCTGTCCGGTGATGCCACGTCTCCCGGTTTTCTCCTCCCTCCCTCCTCCCGTCTCCCACTCGCGCGCGATGATGTCTCGGAGGAAAAGTCTCGGCGCTCCGGCGGGTTCGGCTTCCCATCGGCAGCCGCAAGTGCCAGAGTTTAGCGGACTACTACCCGTCTACCCCTGCGTGTCGCGGCTCCGTCAGCGGCGACTCATCCTCTTCCTCTTTAGCCACGACTTCGACCAAACCCACGACGCGTATGTACGACAGCTAAACCACCCCGCCTGAATTGCTCGACTGCTTCGATCATTGCAAATTTCTGACGCCGGACATGCGTGCAGCTTCATGGGCGAGACGGCCGTGCTCGTCGACGAGATGCACCTGCACCGCTGGCGCTCCACGGCCGGTGGACCGACGCCATCGACTACCTCTCCCGCTTCCTGCCGCCCGACCGTCCGCTGGGCGTGCACGGCCGCGCGCTCCTCCACTTCCTCCGCGCGTACAGGGCTATCGACGATATCGTCACCGGCGCCACGGAGACCCTCGCCATCGCCGCGGCCGTCAGGACACTGCGCTCGGACATGTTCGGGACCGACAGCCCCGCGCTCCTCAAGCTCCGGGCCATCTTCTCGTCCATCCTCGAGTCCAAGATGATCAGGTAATAAACAAATCAATCATCCACACAATCACAGACACAGTGAATTCGCTCATTGTAGTGTAAGCTAAGCTTGTTACTAGCTGTTCTTGAGCCTGAAAGAGGGAGATATCATGTTCGTCAAAATGCACGAACGGAGTCGCTGGACATGGCGCGCGTGAGGTGGGAGGCGCCGCCGCGGGTCGATGAATCCCCAGAACGCGCTCCCCCTCGGCTTCGGCCAAGCTAGGTACGTATGCTAGTGATCACTCCCAACTTCAGTTCCGTCAGGTTTCGTTTCCTTACTGCTAGGCTAAGTAGTGACTGACTGTCAGTGGTCTGATCGCGGCATCTGCCGCAACTAATCTCTGCTAGTTTCCGTCGGAGGCGCCACGTGAAGAAACAGGGTGGCCGTGTCCCGGCGTCAGTGGTTTACTGGGCTCTATCTTCAGACGATGTATGTACGCCCAGCATCAACTGTCTCTTGTCAAGAACTGAAATGCTCTCTGATCCTACTATATTAGTTGGTTATGCTCTCTGCTTTGTGCAGGCTGCCTTCTTCGACTCCGAATGACTCTTCTTGTTGAGGTTTTTTTTTTTGAATATAGAGATTAAGTCGTGGTAGGATTTTTTTTTTGAATATAGTCGTGGTAGGATATCATCATCACAAGCATGCGAACCTTGACCATCATTACACGAGGGACCAAAAGACATTAGATAATAGTTGAGAGGGATAACTTGAAGTATTTTGTATTTTCCACGGTCAAAAGTGATAAATACTAAATAGTATAGTGCAAATTGCAATTGAGTAGGGGGGCATGGTCCTTTTGGTCACAAGCATCTTATGGCTGCACTTTTCTGCCATGTAATGTATGATGCTCTGCTTATTAGTAGTAACTAACATTTATTTTATTTGTTTGCCAATGCCAGAAGCCTTAATTAAGGCCAAGGAATGGTTGGTACAACTTGTTGGTAAAGAACTACTATCCGCTCTTCTAATTCTACTTTGTGTGTGTATCAATTGTTGCATTTGAGCTTAACTTCTTGTTGAGTAGGAATTTCACAATAGCCACTGATTAACTAATTAACTCTCTTCAGGTACAAGTGTGGAAGCAGGTAAGCCGCGCAAAGGTAACTTCTACTCTCCTTTCATGCACTAAACATTAATTTTGTTCGGTTTCAAGAAAGCATTTCCTTTAGTGTCATAAAAAACAAAATATTATTCCTCGGTCGATATTGATACTTGTGCAATCAACATCTTATTACATACATCCTAATGTTTAGATCGGACTGTTCAAATAGTTGACTGGACAAACCAATGAAAATCATTTAAATGTAAGATCACTATTGACAATAGCCATTTGTTGAATCTTTGTGGGTTATGTGTGTTTGAAATTTTGCCAACATTTAAGTAATTTTGGTTAGTACATGAATATCTTTCTAGAGATTTCTAAAAGTTTGACACTAAATTCAAGGTAAATAATGGATGAAAATATAACAAAGTTATTGAAGATTATTTCTAAATTACGAAATTTGGGTTGATACAAAAATATTTTTAACTCGAATTTTGGAATAGATTTAAAATACATTCAACGTAAGAGTTTGAAGAAAAAGTAACATAGATAGTATCCATTTTGAAAAATTTGTTGGTAATAAATTTGAATTTTTTTACTAGATTCAACTAATTGTAATGTCAAATTTTAATGAAAAGGTACAGACATTTCTGAATTATTTTCCTAAAATTTGGAATTTTTGTTGGTACAAAATATTTTTATATAAGTTTTTTTACTAGATTCAAACTAAATTCCAGATCCTACTTTTACAAAAAAAAATAACGACGGTATTTGAAAGATTTTCCTCAAATTAGTACTTTTGATAGGTACTGAAATATTATGTCAAAATATTGGAATAGATTCAAGAAAAAAATGAATAAAAACCTAACAAATAATCTGAACTAATTTCCTAAAATTTTAAATTTTGATTGGTACCAAAATATTTTTTTCATTATTTCACACTAGATTCAAGGTTGATTCTAGATGAAAACGTACCAAACCATCCACAATCATTTCCTGAGAATAGGAATTCTAGTTCATATAATATATAGTTTTTCTCGAGATTTGGGATTACATTCAAACTAAAATCAAGGTAAAAAAGATAGATAAATAAATTAATTAAAGCATACAAATTAATTTCCTAAAATTTGAACATTCAGTTGTTAACTGAAATATTTATATGTCAAATTTGGATTAGCTTCAAAATAAATCCAAAGCTAAAATTTAATGAAAATAGCAAAAGACTCTGAAAAAATGCGCTATATTCAAACTAAAGTGAAGTCAAAGTTGATAAAAGTAAAAATACCCAAAATAATTAAATTTAAGGAAAAAAATGATGAAAGAAGTACATAAAGTATACAAATTCATTTCCTAAAGTTTGATATCATTCCTACCAAAATATTTTATCTCTAAACTTTAGACTAGATTTAAACTAAAATTAAGGGTCAAAATTTGATGAAGAAATGCAAAATGTCAAAATAATCACCTCAAATTTGAAATTCCGTTTGGTACCAATATATTTTTATCGCACACTTTAAACTAGATTATAAATCAATCCAATGTGAAATTTTGATGGTATGTACCAAAATATCTTTATCTCACATCTGACTAGACTAGATTCAAACTAAATTTAAGGTCAAAAATTGATGAAAATATCAAAAAAAAAATCCAATATAATTTCCTAAACTTTGAACTTTTCGGACATTTTTTATGGACTAGAAGTGACTTACAACCCTCTAATTCTAAACAGTAGGAAAGATCTACGTGGTATTTTTGGAAACCACTATTTTTTTATGCATATGTTATTTCCCCTTTCTTGCAGAAGTTCTCCTATCTAAATCTAAAACATTTGTTAGTTAAGGTATGCACGACCATGCTTTTGTTGGTTACTTCACAGTTTATACTAAAGTTTGGCGTGCAGAATTAGCCGCATCATGTTCAGGTGATGCTGACCAGCAGACTAGTTTTGGTACCCGTCCATGGCCGTATGGAAGATCTTGCTTCAAAATAGTGACTAATATTGGTAAATTAGTTAAACACCCTCAATAGTTTCTAAACCAAGAGAAGAGATTTGGTGCACATGGGCACCGGTGCTCCCTTCACTTTCAAATTTTTGAAAATTTTAAAACCTCACACTTCTATATCTCCAAAAATTATGGCGTTAAATATATAGATGGATATATATACAGGAGGAGTGTATGCAAAAAAAAATCCTAAAAAATACAAATCGTAGAAGCGTGTGGTTTTCAATTTTCAAAAATTTGAAAGTGAAGAGAGCACTGGTGCCCATGTGCCAAAGACACTTTCCGCTAAACCAAGACAAACATTCATCCACCCAATTACTCCTTAATTGTTCCTTTTTTCAGAAACACCAAATGTACTAGCCATATGCCTTCATTGGTATTTTGTGCCCTGACATTTTTGTATACATTGTCATCTATAATCTATTTTTTGAACTGAAATAATATTTTCTTTTTCGGAATGGCAGCTATATTAAAAGAGGCAAGGGAATGGATACTCTATCTTAATGGTAGGCTGGACTCTGCCATGCATATACGTCTTTCATTTGTTGATTAAATATTTTGTATTCTTAATGACACTATACCAAGTGATGAGCTTATGTGAATTTGAGAGGAGCGTCTGGAAGACTGGCCGGAAATGTCACATTCCATTGAACCAGGTAATTAATTTCATCCACCGGCTGTCTTGTTTCAAATTCATTAGTTTCTACATCTGATATTTTTACTGGGAACTGAAATTCTTTGAACCTGTGCCGTCCATATCTGGATACTTCTAATCAGAATATTACTTCCTCCGATCCATATTAATTGATTTTGATTTGTTAAAATTTGGATGAACCTATATACTAAATGGTGGCTAGATTCATTTAAATTTAGACAAATTTGAGTCAATTAATATGGGCCGGAGGAAGTAGCTCATTTTACACTTGGATTTTGAGAGACTACGCCAGCAGTGTTTGTTAGTTGTTTCGCATCTCTAATCGACGAACTCGTCATCGCAGGTGTTTTTGCTGCTCAGCTCTCAAAGATCGTGACTGGTGGCTTCACAAGGCCTGCTGATAGTTCTTCGATCTCACCAAACGCGGAAGCAGTTAAATTAGATGAAACTCGTGCCACGAAATTAAGTGCAGACTGTTGCTAAGTTCAGAGAAACAAGTGTAGAAAACAAAGGTGTGCACCAGCATCATGCTTCGCCTTTCGGCTTGAAACTTCGAGTCAAGGGAGGTATGCTTCGATGATAATTTAAGAGCATTGTTTCTTAGTTACTTCGCAGTTTACGTACATGCTTGGTGTGCAGAATTATTCATAACTGCATACCTGTACAGTACAGCAGCCAAATCATGTTTGATGTTGTTCTTTCCACTTTGCTACCTAATTGCTACCATTTCTCACCTCCGAACTCATTGCAGGCGCGCCTGGCCTGCAGAGTACTTTTTGTACCGTCCCAAGGCTGGGTTGGAAATCTCGCGCTAGACTATTGACCGGTTTTGGTAAATTAGTTGTACACCTTCAATTGTCTATGAACCAGCACTAACCTTTATCCACTACCTTAATCCATGATGTCATTCTTTGTTAGAGATCACCACATGTCCAAGTCAAGTGGTTATATTTCTCACTGATATTGACTCCCCCTGCCCTGTAATTTTTGTATATAGTGTTGTCTTAATACATGTTCTCTTTCTTTGAATTGACATAATCTCTCTTTTTTCAATGGAAGATATATTACGAGAGGCAAATGAATGGATAGTGTACCTTACTGGTAAACTGGACTCGAGCATGCAGTCTTTCATTTTCATAGTTTCCAGTTCATACATGCATGTGTACCGTTGTGCTGCACTTGTTTGATGCGCTTATGTATCTGCAGAGGAGTGTATGGAAGCCTGGCCGAAGGTGGTTCAAGCGTATCCACTTCAATATCTGAGTAAACCAGGTAAATTCAGCCATGATGTTACTCTTTGCACTCAATTAGTTCGTGGCTATCTAGTGATCCGCTGCCATTTCTATAACTGACGATCTCGTCGTCGTAGGTGATTTCACCGCTCGACTCTTAAAGACTCTACCTGGTGCCTTCACAAAACCTGCTGGAAGTTCTTCGATCTCATCAAACACACAAGTCCTGGCAGAAGCAGGTAAATTAGTTGAAGCTCGTGCTGTGAAACGAAGTGCAGACTGTTGATAAGTGCAGGAAAAAATAAGTGCAAGAAACACAAATGCGTGGACCAGCTTCCTGCTTCGCCTTTGTTCCTTTGAAATTATGAGTTCAAAGGGTACTTTAAACCGGTGGCCATAACCAGTGTTGTTCGTGCGCAGGCGTTAGTGATCTTTCGATCCAGTAAGGGAGGCTGTTACGGGCCAGAGTCTACAGACGCTTCTTGCGCCAGGCTTCCTTCCTGGCCAATTGGGGATGGGATGCATACCAAATATATTATTATCTGTAGCATTTAGGAGCCTATCTTTTATAGTAGAGCTTATATTCGTATAGTAGGCGTCTAGTTGTTGAACTGGTGAGAAGAGAAAACATGTGCTCTGTGTGCTGAATTCGTTGTGCTTGTCTTTACTTTAGTATAATATGTCTATGTTCTTGTGGATTTCTGTGCCTGCTCTGAGTTTGAAACAAACTCTTTGACTGTGTGCTGCTGTTCTTCTTATGTTTCAGGTCTTTTTGTAGAGCACCACTGGCTATATTTTCCATGCATTTTATTTTTAGGACAATAAGGACAAAAGCCCCTCCAGGGTTTTAGCCGCCAGCCGTTAGAGCATCTCCACTCGCCTACCTAGGACGCCGATCCGGACGCCGAATTTAGGTCCGAACGCCGAAAATCGGTCCAGTCGCGTACCTAGGAACCTGTTTTCGTCCGGATTTGGGCGAACTTTGGTCCGGACTTCTCAGGCCGTACCTAGGTTCCCGGGAACGCCCTGGGAATGCCGGACGCACCGAAAATGGGCGTGGGCCAGCTCTATCGGCGAGACAGTCCCATTTCCCTCCACTCCACTCGCCCATGCTGCGGCGAAGAGCTCCCGGCGCCTCTGTCGCCATGACTTCGCCGGCGGAGCTCCTCCACGCCAAGACATGCCCACGCCTCTAGATATGCTCGCCGTAGTTGTCGCCTACTCCGCCGCCCATTTCGCCGCCACTTTCGCCGCCCGAACTTCGTCGTAGCTCTGCTTCGTTGCGTGCTCTCACCACCACGCCCGCCAAGTGTTCGGCATTTGGCCGGTTCGGCCATGGACTCCGACGACGACGAGATACTCGCCATGGACTCCGACGACGAGGAGATACTCGCCGTATTGCTGGAGGAGGAGAGCGCAGAGGTCGCCGAAGATGCAGAGCACCTAGAGATCCTCGTCTCGCTTGACCAGCTGTACCTGCAGATGGCGAAGCTGAAGCGCGGTGGTTCGGCGCCGGGTCGCCGAGAGTGCAAGGCGAGGCAAAGGATAGAGGGCTACTGCTTGTTGTACGCCGACTACTTCGCCGACCAGCCGCTCCATGGAGAGGACGTGTTTCGGCGCTGTTTCAAGATTAGCCGAAAGCTCTTCCTCAAAATCGTGCATGCCATCCGGGAGTTCGACCCCTATTTCGTTTGCAAGAAGGACTGCACCAGCTTGGTTGAGTTTTCCTCACTACAGAAGTGCACCGTGGCGATGAGGTTGCTTGCATATGGAGCGTCGGCTGACAATGCCGATGACTATCTTCGCATGGCCGAGTCCATCGCCATCGATTGCTTGTACAGGTTCTGCAGGGCAGTGATTGCAGTGTTCGGGAAACAGTACTTGAGATCACCCACTGCCGAAGACACTGCTCGGATCATTGCAGTCAATGAAAGTAGAGGATTTTCTAGGATGCTTGGAAGCATAGATTGCATACATTGGGAGTGGAAGAACTGTCCATTTGCATGGCAGGGAATGTACAAATGCCACAAAGGAGGTTGCACTGTGATACTCGAGGCAGTTATTACACATAATCTTTGGATCTGGCACTCCTTCTTTGGCATGGCAGGATCGAACAACGACATCAACGTCCTCAACTGTCTTTTCCAAGCTTGTTGAGAGTCATTGCTCCCCCTGTGGAATTTGAGATCAACGGGCACCACTACAACAAGGGATACTATCTAGCAGATGGCATCTATCCAAGATGTCCAATATTTGTGAAGACTATCTCAAACCCAATGCTCTCTAAGCATTCTCAGTTTGCCAAGGAACAAAAAGCTTGTAGGAAGGACGTGGAGCGGGCATTTAGTATGCTCTAGCAGAGGTTTGCAGTTGTCCGGTTTCCTGCTATGACCTGGTCGAAAGATCAGATGTGGGAAGTGATGAACTGTTGTGTGTGATCATTAAGGATGAGAGGAAGGATCCAGTGAGTTTGCTCGAGCAGAACGAGCCATACTACAGACAGAGTCCTCTTGCCGAGCCTGATCATCAGGTGCCTCCAACCTGGGCTGCATTCATCGCCATGCGTCAGGATATCCGAGATCCAGCGGTGCATCAACAGCTGCAGGATGATCTTGTTGAGCACCTATGGATAAGCAGGGGCAACACATAGATGCCGAGCATGAACTGGCCGAACTTGGCCGAAATATGTTATATTTTCACTATAGGCCAAACTATGTCTACATTTACGCCGAACTATGTTTAAAATTTCGCCGAACTTTGATCGTAAATTGTTCTGTATTCATGGTATGCCAAACTATGTTAAAATCTGGACGAACTTGAGCCGAATTTGAGCCGAGTTTGAATGGAAACGGGCGACTCGGGAACTCGGGCTGGGTACGCGAGTGGGAAACTCAGCGTACCCAAGCCGAAAACTTGTTTCGTACGGCCAAAGTTTGGTCCAGATTTCAGCCTAGGTTCGCCCAACGAGTGAAGATGCTCTTAGTATCTAGACCTACCTTACCACCAAAAGCGCCCTGGGCCAGTCTCGACTGTTACCAAATACTTCCTCCATTTCATAATATAAGATGTTTTAGTTTTTATGAAACGGATATATCTAGAAATTTTTTAGTGTGTAGATTCGGAGTGAACCTACATACTAACAAATGTCTAGATACATTCGATTAACAAAAGCTAAAACATCTTATATTTTAAAACGGAGGTAGGAGTAGTAACATTCAGGAAGCGTCTTCAGGAGAGAAAAGACGGGAACAGTTTAAAATATCAATGGGGTTTTTCTAAATTTACTTGTTCCAGACGAACAGATCAAGCACATGAAGTGCTGTTTCATGAGCCAAATTCCACCATTCATATCAAGGGGCAAACGGACATCCACCATTTAGATCATATAAATCACATAAGTCAATCACGGAATGAACCAAAAGTTTCTTATAACTTCATGACATTTCTTCAGCAGAAAGCTATCCTGGCTACGCATCAGACTGAAAAAGAGCTACAGTTAAGTGACACACAGGTGAAGTTAGACACAGACCTGAAGCACACGCACAATGACACAACCACCAAAACGTTCTAACTTCAAAGTTCAAACCACATACCAAGCAGTTTGTATATATTCTACCAAACCAAGCTAAACGACACACCGGGTGACAAGCCGGTGTCAGATGAAGAACATGTTGTCCTGAAGATCCGCGTGCAGCTGCGGGAAGTTCGAGAACTCAGAACCACCTGTGGAAGAGGCCGAGGACGACGAACTGCGCGCCTGGGGCTGGGAAGCCATCATGGCCTCGTAGTACTGCCTGCCGCGGTATGCCGCCAGGTCGGCGTAGTAGACCGGCGTCGCCAGCGACACCGGCTTGGTGCAGCGGGCGAAGAGGAAGCAGAGGCTGTACACCATCTTCTGCATGGCGTCCGAGCTGAAGCCGTGCTCGTCCATCAGGCTGTAGTAGTGTGTGGGCCGGCTCGTCCCGATCAGCCCGTTGTGGCTGCACAGGTAGAAGTCGTATGCCGAAGGGTCAATCACGCTGGTGTCCACCACCGTGCCGGGGAGCACGTTGCCATTCTTCAGCTGCGCCTCACCCTTGTCCTTTGGGAACAGCCGTGTGTGGTGCCGCTTCTTGGCGACGATCACGGTGATCGTCGGCGAGTACCCATTCACCTTGAGCAACTTCTCCATGTCTGCAAGCTCCTCGTTGAGTACCATATCAAACTGCCCATCACTCACGCCATCGCGGAAGTAAATGATCTTCTGAGGCTTAACGCCGTTCTTCTTCTCAAAGACAGTGATGAGCTCTCGGCAGATCTCACCGAGGTGCTTGATCACCTCGCATCGGTTTGGCTGGGCTCGGATTCTAGGCACATACTTGCTAGCCCCACGATCAACGGACGCAACCACAGCTGCTATCGACGGACTCTCCGCATTACCGGGTCCTGGGTGGTTCACATCCGCGCCAATGAACATGAAAGGCGCACCGGTGTCCAGTGGAAGCCGGTCGTAGAGCTGGACGTTGCTGCCCCCGAGCTTGCTATTGATCTTAAGAGCAAGGTTGGACATGTACTGGTCCTGGCCCTGTACTTTGTTTGCAAGGTGGCTCAGGAAACACTGGGTTTGAATCCCCAGTTGCGTCTCACAGATCAGCTTCAGTGTCTTGTACCCAGGATGCTGATCAGACATCGGGCAGAAGAGGAGCTGCAGCTTCTGCTTCTTCTTCACTGCAGCCTGCTTTGCATTGTTAAGCTCCTCGTACAGTTTGCCTGGATCCGATAGCACTGACATTGCTGACAGATGCACAAAACATGGGTCCTTGCACATCCGAATGCCAACATCACAGCACTTCCTGACGATATAATCAACAAACATGTTACCATTAAGCTCTTGCTGCCCAGAGTGAGATGGCCCTGCACTGAAGTCGACAATGCCCCAACACTTGAGTTCTTTGGCGTCTACCAGTTTCTTCCTCACAAGGTTCCACTGGCAGTTCTGATCAACACTGCATTTGTTGGGCTGACCATTCGCAGTGGCGCCACCGAGTTTCAGAGTGGGAGGGGGAAGGACCCTACCGGTGACTTCCATCATCTCTACATCCAAAGAAATCCCAAACTGTTGAGCTATTTCTCCCCTGAAAAAAATGGGGATTAGTACCTCATATTAAACACTGGTTCATTTTTACATAAGAACGTTCTTTTCTTCAATTTTCCAGAAAAAGATAAAGATCTATTCTCAAGTATGTATTGTGCCTCTTCTAGACAAATAGCATGACATAAAAGGCTAAATATCAAGAACACAAAACAGACAGGAGAACAAGAGTTGACAAACATAATGATGACATGATTACAGTTATTACTGTTCCTTTAAAGAATATATTAACATGTGTGCCATAGTAGAGGTATTAAAAAAGAAGAGCACTAAATCTACTTACAGTTAAACATTGCAACAGGTTTAGTAACAAACGGGTGGTTAAAATTTTTGGACAGAGGAAAGGAGTTCAGACTCAAACAGTTACCTGCAAGGCCCGTCCCTAGCTCTCACGGCCTCCATAATCTTCTGCTTCCGGTCGTCTGCTCTAATTAAAGCCATGCCTTTCAGTTGTTTATCGGTCTCTTTACTCAAATTTGCCTTTGGATACCTCTGCCCTTCAAGAAGAATGCAAAGCTCAATGGGCACGTAATTTGGTTTGTCTTTGCTCTTGCTCAAATCCAAGCATGGAAGCATCTGATACTCAATCACCTTGCCATACTGCTGAGCAAAATAGTCAACAAGCTTCTTGGTCTGCCCTGATTCTGAATCTAAGAAGGTGATCTGGCTGGCAGGCAAATCAGTCAAGCCTTGAATAGTATACTTCTGGTTAGTCCGCCGGTGGCTCACAGTAACACGCTGGCCTTTGAGCTCATACTCCAAATTTTTCAGTTCAGTCTTGTTTAGTGCAGTCCTGTAATCAAGATGCCTTATGAACTGCTTGACATGATCCAGGACAGATCCAGCTTTGCGAAATGGCATAACTGAATAGTCAACACATAAGATCAGCCCTTTCTGAGTGTGTTTAAGGGTCTGCTGGGTTCCTCTCATAGCCACAACACCCCTCCCAAGATCGTAACTGCTTTCCGGTGAATAAAATCCCTTACCAAGTATTATCTTGCGCCAGCAAGAAGCCTCCCTCACAATGACATCAAGGCCCTGTAAGACCTCCCTAGGCACAGGCAGCTCTGAGAGTTGGCTTAAAGGAAGCTGCTTCTTGAACTCGACTGTTACAATGTAGGTCTTTGATCGAACTCTGACACGGAATGAACCTTCTGGCAGTTCAGCAGAAGTAAATAGGTTTCTCTTTCCATCATATGCAACAGCGGATGCAAGCCGCCGAAAGCTTTCATCCTTGAAAAGCTCAGCCTTTGCAGAAAGAAAATCTGCATTCGAGAGATCCTTCCCTGAAGCCTTTGGAGATGCTGGATCGAACTTGATATCTATGTCATAGTGGAAAATGGAGGACACCTTTTGGTAGTTGACTACGAAGTGGTTTACCAAAAGTTTGACCTTGGACTGAAACAATGATCCTCCAGCATCAGGCCTTTGCATCGGCACCCGTCCGCCACTTGGAGACACAGCAACTGGGGGTGCTAATGGTTGCAATTTTGCCACTTCTTTGGAGGTAATGCGTTCTAGCAGGAAAAGGAAGAGCAGTTAGAAACATAGATGGTAAGTTTACACTAGGCACATACTAGACTAGGCCATATTTTCCATTCCAATCTATGTTTTGGTAAAGACTTTTCTCAATTAGAGTGAAATTAGCATCTGATTCCCTTCAATCTAGTGTCAAATTTACATGTAAAAAATGCCAACCATCAGAACATTGAATGGTAATTACTCCCTGAACTGCAATTCATTGCTTTTTGTTCCCATGACACAAAAACGTCCCCCAAGATCGGCCATTCTTTTTTCATTATCTCTCAAAAGGACGACATTACGAAATTCTATCTACATCAACAAAGGCTAATAGCTAAACAACAGACTACTCAGAGATGCAGACAATAGGGCGAAGCAGCTCATTAAAACTTTCTTGATATGTTTCCTGTGTAAGGACACAAGAATTAAATGATGTCATGAATCCTCTCAAACTGCAAGCTGGCAAAACAAAATAAGGCTCCCTCGGATCCTAGCTTCCTATTACTCGCATGTACTACTCTGTATCCTCTGAAACACATGAAGTCCCATCTATAAATAGGGGAATATGGTTTGCAAATGGTTCAAAAGCACTAATTCAAAAGTACAGTACTTATTTCAGTACATACTACCAAAGATTATCATATGAACCCTAACATAGGTGCATATCAACAAAATAGAACATGAATCTGCAAGAGCCGAACTAAGAGCATCTCCACTCGCCTACCCAGGGGGCCGATCAGGACGCCGAATTTCGGTCCGGACGCCGAAACTTGGCCCAGTCGCGTACCCAAGGACCTGTTTTCGGCCAGATTTGGGCCAATTTTGGTCCGGACTATCCAGGTTTCCGGGTACGCCCTGGATACGCCGGACTCAGCGAATTCGGTGAAGAAAAAACGAAACGGCGCGTGGACCCGCCGAGTCAGTGACAAAAGCCGAGTCGTCGTCATCCTCGAAACCACGCGGTGACCGCCGGACATTAACTGCCCGACGCGTCGGCCACGCGTCTCCGATTTACGGCGACACCGTCGCCGCCTCGGCTCCCGCGACAAACCGGCGGGCACTAACTTCCCACCGTTTCCCCTTTTCCCGCCCTCGCCGCTACACCCCTCCCGTCCTCGCCGCCCACCTCGGCCTTTATAAGCCGTACCCCTCGCCGGAGATCTTCACACTCTCTCACAGCTCCCCCACCCACAAGCGCAAACTTCGGCGAACCCTCTCTCACCGTTCCCCCTTCCCAGCCATGGCCGAACGCTACCCCGGCGACGGCGCTGCGGCGAACGGCTTCGGCCGGCACCCTCCAGGCCTGGGAGGCGCGCATGCTGTACGACGCCGGCTATATGGCGCCGCCGGACACGCGGATGCCTCCGGGGTGGAAGCTGAGCGCCGGCGGGATAGGGATGCAGCCGGCGCCGACGCCGGACGAGCTGCCGTACGATGTGCAAGAGTACATCAGCGGCATGGACAACCCCGCCGAAGCCGAGAGCGCCGACAACCTCCTGTACTGGGAGCATTTCTTCGCAGAGCGGCGCGAACAGGAGCTCACCTGCCAAGAGGTGCCGCTGAACGAGTCGCCGCCGAAGCGCAACAACTCGGCGGGTCGCCGGCGTTGGTGGAGCGCGCCAGGCTGGGTACTCGCCCAACTTTATGAAATTCGCCCATCTTTAATGAATTTTAGCCGAACTTGGGAACTCGGCCTGGGTACGCGAGTGGGAAAATAGGCGTACCCAGGCTCTCCGCCTCGACTAAGGAAAAAACAGAGTATATTTGAAGTTAACAAGGCAAGTAAAACAGGGGACGCGCTTACCGACGGATCCAGAAGAGCTCTCCGCCTCCTCTGCCCTCGCCGCTGATGGTTTCGCTGGTGCGGGCGCCGGCGCCCCCGCCTGGGCGTAATCCCCGGGACCTCCTCCGCGCCCTCTCCCAGGCTGCGCCCACGGGTTCCCGCCACGCCCGCCGGCGGGGCCGCCCCCGCGTGCACCACCGCCGGCAGGACCACGCCCGCCCGGCCCGCCTACGCCGTAGCCTCCTCCTCCGCGGCCCTCGCCGCCTCCCTGGGGACCGTAGCCTCGTCCCCGGCCCTCCCCGCCCCCGCGAGGAGCGTAACCTCCGCCGCGACCCGCGTAGGCACCTCCGCGTCCGTCCCCGCCTCCAGGAGGGCCGTAGCCTCCGCCGCCTCCCTGAACCCCCCTGCCCTGTCCGCCTCCTCCTCCTTGAGGCCCGTAGCCACCTCGCGCCCCGCCACGCCCGCCACCGCGAGCTCTCCCGCGGCCACCGCCGCCCTGATCGTACTCCATACCCTCGCCGATCTCAGAAGAGGAAACGATCTGTCGAACAAATACCGATGGAAAGTTTGGATCGAATTACTGATGTTCTTTTCCTTCTACGCTCAAAGCAGGGGAGGTTGAGATAGAGGGGAGCGGTTTATAGTACTCCTGGGGCGTGCCCGGAACTGGAGCTGATCGATCGTGGGCGCGAGAGCCGGGGGAGGTAATTCTCGTTTCTACCCCTGGGGGATTTGGGGTTGGCGTGTCGAGGCAGGGGTATTTCGGCTGCGAACGGAGGGACGTAACCGGAAGTGAGGGGTCAATGCGAGTCGCGAGGGGAGGCTGTCACGAAGTTGCCGGGACGCGTGGGGTCGCGGCCTCGTCCCTGCCCTTTCTCTTTTCTGTTTCAGATCTTCTTTTCTCTATTTTGCACCCCCATGCTTTGCCGAAATAACGGACGAGTACAACTCTTTTGGTTTTCTAGAACACTCCAGAACATACGCCGTTTCGTATTGGAAAAAAAAGGTTAACACCAACCTTTTCTTGCGGGTTAACACCAATTATTTATTTTTTAATTAATGTAATGCCTGTACTAGTATATACAGCTATGTCCGCTAATTACACCTCAACTACTAATTACAGCGTATCACCAGGATTTATTTTTTCGATTACTATCTCTCGTGGTTCACCGTGTGACGTCGGAGATGCGACCAAGAAAAAATGGCGGAGCTAGGGGTCCAGCAGGGGTCTTGGCCCTATAAGGCTAGTTCGAGTATTCGTAATATCTTCGTTTCAGAGCTTAAGGCGCACAAGTTTTCTAAAACAAAGTTTGACAAAAAAATTAAACAATAAAATCTTGATTATATTGTATATAATTAGTATCGTTGGATTTGTATTGAAAAATACTTTTCAGTAACTAGTTTTATACCAAAAATCTTTACGTATTTAGAGTAATTCTTGGTCAAAGAAAAAACACGCAAAACGAGAACGCCTTAAGCCCTGAAACTGAGGGAGTATATTGGTATCATACACATGATACTTTGTATATGATATTATCCCTTTAATACATAGTATTATATAATGATATTATAGTTGCATAATATTTAATAATTTATAGAATTTTAATACAAATACATGTACATGATTTATTTAGTATTAAAATATCTAATTTTATATGTTATGATACCGTATCATAATATGATACCATCACCATCTCTTTTCTCATTAATTGACATGCCACGTCATATTTTGCCAACATGGCATATATGATACTAGTTATGATACTTTTACTAGAACTAGCATGATGCGCTGCAACAAGGATTAGTGCCAGATTTAGAGGTAATTATATGATCTAGTTCTGCACTGTTTGCTTGGCCGGTCCCTTAATGGAAAATGTGGCTCCGCCGGGCCCCTTGATTGCCTATCCTGGCCTCATGTGAGACCAGGAAGCCGAGTTAAAAAAACTAACTCCAGAAGAAGCTTAAGCTACCAGGAGCCCGAGTTCAAAAAAAAGTTTCACTCTTCTGTTTCAAAGTATTTTGAAAAAGAAACATTTTTACATGCTTAAATGCGTGTTACTTTGTGTCCGAAGAAAGTGTCAAGGACACACTATATGTTTGAGTCCACGAGAATACCCTTGTTAAGAGTTCCTACTCGGTGGTGATACCAAGCCGATCGCGAGTCCCCTACCCCGATCCACCTTGGATCAACGGTTTTCCCTCACATAAACCTTACCAAAGAGTGCGATATCTGTTATGAACCTACGACAACGCTCGAACCCTCATGTCCTGATGGCGGCGACGGGTGGAAATGTGAGACCGAGTGGATCGAGAGTGAGAAGGCCGATGGATGTTGACTCTCTCCTACGCGATCTTAAAATTGGCGATGGGGAATTTGATGATCTAGTGATTGATGGGGATGTTATGATCGACGAGGAACCGAAGCTGCTGGCCGTGGCAAGGGTGCTCACCGATAAAACATTCAGCTCAAAGGCGTTCAAGGATACCATGTGCTATGCGTGGGCGTTGGTGAAGAAGGTAGAGTTCCGTGGCATCGGAAGTAATACGTTCATCCTGCAACTTGGTTGCTTGGGGATTGGAAGAAGGTCATGGAGGAAGGGCCATGGCTGTTTAGGAACTTGGGAATTGTGATCCAACCTTAGGATGGCTACTCAAAGCCCTTCTACCCTGATCCTTGACAGACTCTCAATATGGATTCAAGTCCATGACGTATCAGAGGTGTATGTGAAGAAGAAAGAGGTTCTGCATAATCTAGCAGGACAAGTTGGGAAATTCGTCAAGGTTGATGCCAAAGGATTTGGAGGAGGCAATTTTGTGCGAGTTAGAGGTTAAATTGATGTGAATAAACCTCTAGAAAGGTCCACTTCTGTGATTCGCAAGGGAGAAAGTGAGATTTTCCAGGTGAAGTACAAAAACGGCCCTAAATTCTATGAAATATATGGATTCTTAGGCCACGAGTTTGAAGAGTGTGGTAACAGATTTCATAAACCTAGAGATCATGTGTTTGGGGAGTGGATGATTGCTGATCTAGGACATCTTTGACGCGGTCATGGTCGTGCTGATGGGTTTGCAGCGTGTGGTGGAAGTTCTGCGAGAGCTAGACATGGTGGTCGAGGACGCGGTTCTTTTGTCGACTAGAAAACTAGGGTCGATCTCGTTGATCGACGTATGGAGAAGGACAACAATTTTGGGCGTAATAGGCCTGGAGATCTTGAGAACACTTCTGACATGTTGGCTATAGAGGACGATGCTCTGGTGGCTAAGGAGAAGGCTACAGAGATGGAGGGTGTAGTAACCACAGATTCGCTAGTTAAACCATGTGACAAGAAGCGGACCAAGAAGGGCGGTAATAAGGAGGAAGTGGAATTCCCATCTGATATATTGGCGAACCCTCGCAAAAGGGACCGCTAGGACCAATGATACTCTCTGGCTAGAACTACAGGGTGGCAAATTCGCCACCGACAGTTCGTCCGCTCTAGGATCTCCGACAGCAATCAAGACCGGATATTATGTTCTTATCTGAGTCTCACCTTAATAATGATAGTGTAGAGGATTGGCGTCATAAGTCAGGTTTTGATCATAAGTGTGTTGAGGAGAGCGATGGCAGAATGAGTTTTTTTCACCATCTAGAGGGCTTTGTCAAGGAGATCCTCTATCGTTGTATATATTCCTTTTGTGTGCTGAAGGTTTGACATGATTATTATCACGAGCCGAGAAGCGGGAGGAACTTATTGGGGTTAGGGTATGCCAGGAGGCGTCGGATACGACAAACCTCTTGTTTGTAGATGATTCATTGATTCTAATGCAAGTGGGTGAGGGAAATGCGGTTTTGTCTCAAAAAGGATGCTCAGAGAGTATTACATAGCCTCAGGAAAGTTTGTTAGTGACACAAAATTAAGTGTATTTTTTAGTCCTAACACGTAGGTGGGAGAGAAGGAAGTAGTGTGGATTATTCAGAACATTATAATGGAGGCACTCATGGATAAATACTTGGGCCTTCCAGTGACTATTGGTATGAAAAGAAGTGACCGTGTCATGTTCCTAGTGGATCGTGTTGTGAGGAGGATTAGTGGTTGGAAGGAGAAACTTC
This sequence comes from Avena sativa, assembly GCA_916181665.1. Taxonomy (NCBI): domain Eukaryota; kingdom Viridiplantae; phylum Streptophyta; class Magnoliopsida; order Poales; family Poaceae; genus Avena; species Avena sativa. The sequence goes on along the minus strand of OV702294.1, from coordinate 178,210,656 downwards.
TATAAGAGGGAGGAAGATAAGTGTTACTAGAAGCGATAAGATAGGATATACAATCACATGCGATGTCGGTATTCAAAATTCTATAAAAAATGTAAAGGAATCATAACAGAGATGTCAAAATATTGGTGGAGAGATAGTGCTAATCATAAGAAAATGCACTGGCTAGCTTGGTGGAAATGTGTATACTAAGGAAAAAAAAGGAGGTATGGGTGATATCCATTGTTTTAATTTAGCCTGTAACATCCCAAAAATATTAATCAATGTTATCAAATTCCAATCATCCAAATTTAGGGTTAACAAAAACTTTTGTTAATTAAAATCAATATGAATGCATAAGTGTATGTGATGAATGCATGAATGTTTGTATGGACTTGTTTGATTGTTATGAATGGCAATGATTGGTTTAAAGATGAAAACAACATCATCTAAATCATTTCCAAGCAGAATCAAATGAAGAGAAATTCAAAAACAAACTATATAAGCAAATGATCATTTTTGCCAATCTTGCTCACTAGACCACTTTGGGTGTTTCTAGTCCAAGATTTCTAACAGAAACAAATTCAATTCTTTTCACCCCTTGCTAGACCAAGTAAAAGTGAATCCAAGCCCACATTGCAAACCCATAGAAACATTTGACAACCTATTCAAATGACATTTAAAAATTGAATCTAGTTCATATAATAAGATCACCATTTCTCAAAACCCTACCAAACCAGTTCACCTTGACAAATCCAAACAACCAGATACTACCCAGTGTGTGACCAATGCACCCACCAAAATTCATCCAAAAATTCAAATATACATCTCTTGCGAACATTTCATCAAACATCTAGAGACACAAATCAAACTTGGCCAAACTTCACTGTTTTGAGCAGTGATCACCCCAAACCTTGTCTCCCTTTGATCATCCATGTCTCCCCCAGTGACAACCATCGCATTAAACATGCTAGAACACTACCCATTGCTCCATGCCGTGCATGCCCGAGCCACCCCTTGCCAGCCGACCATGGAAAGCTAGCCAGAGCCATCGCCGCGCCTAGCCACCATGTCCAGGAGGCAGGTCACCGTCCACCGCCACCCCCTGTCCAGCCCTGGAGCGCTGCCAAGCCCTGGACCACAGAGAGAGCGCCGCACCCATTTCTTCTCTGCCATGCCGAGAGCGCTCCAGAGCGTCGTGCCCGACACACTCGCACACGTCTCGCCTCGCCTTTGCCACCCGTGCCTGCGATCACCACCGTCCCAGGAGACCACCAGACATGCCCGTTCACCACCGCATGACCAGGAGCACCTATGCGTCGTCAAAAACATCGTCGGTACCGCGCAGAGCACTGCACGTTCCCGACCAAACCGCACCGCACCGCCCCTTGCCGCGCCATTACCTCCTTGAGCACCGCCAGGAGACCGTGCACCGTCCCTTAGCCTCAGCCACGCCGATAGCTCGCTGTAACGCCGACCCCGACGAGCTCTTCCCATGCCGCTCGTCCTCTCTCGCTCGCCTATAAAAGGAGGACTCCCCAGCTCGATTTCTTCACACCATCTCACTCCCCACCTCTCACTGATCCTTCCCACTTTTTCCCGGAGCAAGGCGAGCCCTCTCTCGCCGGAATTTGGCCAGATCCCGCCGCTGCTAGAGGAGAAGGGCGCCATCGATTGCGACCACCCTAGGAGACATCGCCAGTACTAGGAGAACCGCCGTTGTCGACAACCCTCGTTCGCCCCTGTCACCGACCCTCGCCTGAGCCCCAGTGAGCCTCTCCAGACCCTCACTGTTTGTGCTAGGGTTAGTCCTTGCCGTGTCCTGTTCCGATGAGGACGACAGCCGTGAGCCATTGATCTTGCATCTAATCCTACGGTCGTAATCGCCCCATACCCCTTCGCCACCCTATGTCTCACTGACAAGTAGGGACACCACTTAAAACGGACCACGCGTAGTGCGTAGTAGGCCGGCCCAGTAACTCTCCCGCGCGATCCAGTTAGTTTAAATTTAGATTTTCCAATTTAATTTCAAACCTAGTTCTGTTTGTTGATTTAAAAATCAATTCAGAGAGTTTTACTGAACCAAATAGCATGAAACCAATTTTTTTAGAAATATATGGAAATTCTTAATCCAAGCCCGTTGGATTCAAACCATTTGAAATTATAGATTACATATAGTAAAAATAACAAGGCAACGACTTTTATGCATTCAAACATTTTTCAAAATTCAACCATATATGCTTTTGAGTTGATTCCAACTCTCAAAAATCACATTTGATAAGACCTTTTTGAATATATAAAAATATCTAGGTTTACTTACAATAATACTAGACAAGTAATAAAAGAATGCCCCATAGGCATTTCTAGTCACTTTAATTAATTAAAATAATAAGTTTAAATATTATTAAATTGTGACACCACTTTAAATCACATTCCCAAGTATTAAAATATGTGGTGGTGACATGTGTCAACATGATCCCATATTTTAATTGGAGAATATTAAATCTTAAGTAGTTTTTCAATGAGTAGAAATTACTTTGCTAGAATAAAATAAATAAGGCTAAGTCTTTAATTCATGTGATGATGCTAGATCATCTAGTGTAAACCCTTGTGTGACAAATAGAAGTAGTTAAGTATTGTTTGGTGATTGTGTACTTCGTTTTTATTTATAGACGCTAGTACCGACCAAGGATACGAAGAGGAAGGAGACTACTACGAAGAGAAAGCAGAGGAGAACTTTAACCACTGCACTGCTCAAGGAAAGCTTCACAATACAAGTTAACTTAGCAAGCTCACACTTGCATGATAACTATGCCAACTAGAGGCTTTATACTTTTTAGTTATACCACTTGATTATACCAAATCCCAGTTTTACTTGTAAGCTTTATTTCTTCATCAAAGCTCTTTATTTAGGTTTACTTAGTGACTTGTGAATTTTGGAAAGATATTAGAGGTAGCATAAGGAGCATAAAACTTGGCCTAAGTTAGATAGAACAAGATGTCACACCGAGGCATGCGATTAGACTTAGATAAGTCACACTTGATTAGCACCCCTTAGTGATTACCCCCAACTATAGTGGCTAGTGCTAAGCTTAACAACTAGATCACTTTAGATGGAAATACTTGGTGAAAATGGTTATGAAAACCTTAGAATGATGAGTCATTCTAATGAAATGTTTTGACATGTGTTATTGAACACCAGATGAATTGATGATGAAAATGTTGAGGCATGAGCCTTAGCCCTTTTATAAAACTGATGGTTGTGTTCGGATGCGATACCATTCCAATTTTACCGTACAACCATAATACCTGAATTTGGGTAGGGCTTGACTAGAAGTTTATATATCTTAGTATGGGTTCCCTTGTGGCCGAGGTTTGAGCTGAGGCTACCTCGTGATGATTGTCCACCTGTGCAGTTCCCAAGATGACAGATGGTCATGGTTGGGAGGCCAAACTTATAGGAGAGGTGCCTATACTAGGGTGTGTAATTGAAAGGTTAGGATTGATTATCTGCATACTAAGTATGGTGAATCAGGATTGTTCCTGACGGATGTATCGAATGTTGTGGTGAAAGTGTACCACCTCTGCAAGGTGTCAAACTATTCGAATAGCCGTGTCTGCGGTTATGGACAGCTGGAGTGGCCATACTGTTCCATCATCAGATGTTTTCAAAATGACTCGTGAAATGAATCATGACTTTAACTTGACCACAACAGGGTTGTGAAAGAGAAAGCTAAGTTCCCACTTAGGCGTTATAAAACATTAAACTAGTTTTCTTTGCTTATAAACTCAATTAAGGTAAACCTGGCTTTTTGCAAAACAACCTAGAGCTTAGTATTCCTATTCGAACTACTTACTTGTTAGTGATAGTTTGCGAGTACTTAAAGAGTACTCATGGCTTTGTCCATGGCTATTCCCGTGGCCAGACTATGAGGAGGACTACCAGGATGATGGACAACAGGAAGTCTATGACAACTAGGATCAGCTCCCATCGTCAGTACTGTCTGTGACCTTTAAGATGGAGCTTCGCCCATGCTACCGTTATTATATTATTCCACTGCGTTGATTGTATTAAGACTGGATCATGAGATCCTTTATTTGTAAGACCTTTATTATGGTTTGTAATGGATGATAAACTATGGTACCAATCTGTTATGTCTCGCAAAAATGGTAATCTTGGGATTGCGATATATGGCATAACAGGCATCTAGGATTAAAAATACGGGTGTTGACAGGTTGGTATCAGAGCCATCCTGACCATAGGATACCCTAGTTAGAATGGACGCTTGAATCAAAAATTTAGTTTCAAAACAAAAGAAGTGAGTATTTATGAAAACCTATTCTCATTCTTATCACTTAGATTCTTTCATGAAAATTCATGTCCCTAAAAAATTCTTGCAAACTTACATAAAATTTGACACACTTGATCACTATACTAACTTACTCATCTCACATTCTTATAGATGGATGTGAAGTATAGCAAGCTCTATCGGTTGGGCAATGGAGGAGATCTCATCTTTGAGCGTGATTTGGACCAACTCTTGGAACTTCTGGAGCGCCCGCACCCCGAGTTCTTCGGAGCCCAGCTCAACAATTAGCAAGGAGGAGAATTGCAGTGGATGATTGTTGCAAGTCTCAGCGGGAATATTAAAGCCCCCACCTCAGAGGGAATCCAGTTCACCTTAAGAGAGAACAACTGGCTAGATGGACTCGCCAGGGCCATGCAGGAAGCTCTTGCCCGTTTGTGTGGGCAAAGCATCAATCAGATCAAGGGCACGCGCTTTGAGTATTACCCAAGGCGTGATTCCATGGGACAACCTTTGGAGGTACCACGTCACCCGGAGCTGAATCATCAAGTGGACCATCTCATCTTCATGATGTATGACAGGCAGAAGGAGTTGGACAATGCCCGCGCCTACGCCAACCACAACTATGCCATCGCAGTCAAGAAGGACCAGACCATCGCCATGCTTGTGAAGGATCGCTAGTCACATCGCCGTCAACTTGACAAGAAGGATCACATCATTGCTCGATTTCATCACAGAGTGTCAGACTTGGAGGAGACCATCCATGAGCGGGACATGCAGCTTGAGGAGAGGGAGAATGCAGGGGAATATATCCGCGGAGACCCTTACTCCTACCTCAGTGATGATGATGACTTCCTGGAGGACCAAGCCATGGACTTCCACACCGATGACGATGATTCCGCCTTCATTGATGATGATGATGAAGACAACGATTCTGATGAGTAGTAGCACTTGAGCACTATCGTAGGTGTGAGTTGTATCCGGTCCCACTGTATCGTAGTTTCACAGAATGGTTCTTAAAACCATCTGTTTGCTTGTTGTGGTGTGTGTTTGTATTGTGTGCTATGAATGAATGAAAAGCAAGTTGCTAGTTGTAAAAACCTGAGTCAAGCTTAAAATTTTAAAACTTTTCAAAAACAAATCCCTAAACCTTAGAAATTTCCCTCTTATCTCATGATCTATCTCATTTTTCAGATGCCTCGCGGAGGAAGCAGTTCATCCCTGGACCCGATGCTGCAAATCTTGCAAATGTTGGTTTCTGACCGTGAAGCTGAAAGAGCCGAACGTCAAACCAACCTAGCCACCCTCCAACACATAGCTCAGATGGCCAATAATAATCAAGGCCATGGAAACCAAGACAACCATGGATCCAAGCTCAAGAACTTTCAGAACACCAATTCACCCATCTTTAGTCAGTCTGAGGAGCCATTAGATGCTGATGACTGGTTGCAGACCACGGAGAACAACTTAGAAGTCGCAGGAGTGGAGGCCAATGAGAAAGTACTGTTTGCCACCCATTATCTGGCAGGAGATGCAAGAGCTTGGTGGAATAGCATTCGCAGCATGAATGAGGTCAGATGATGACTTGGGAGGAATTCAAACTCAAGTTCAGCCGAACCCATGTGCCACCAGGTTTGATTTTGCGAATGAGAGATGAATTCAAGGAGCTGAAGCAGGGAAGAATGATTGTGGTAGAGTATTGTGACAGATTCCTATCTCTGTCTAGGTATGCCCCTGATGATATTAGCACTGAGGCCAAGAAGAAGGAGAGATTTCTGAATGGTCTACATGATGAGATGCAGACAGTGCTGGTCAATATTCCGTTTGCTGACCTTGAAGCCTTAGTGGATTCTGCAATCCAGATGGAAGGCAAGATCAACCAAGCCAATGAGAATCGCAAGCATCGAATGATAGCCCAAAGTATCGCCCCAACCCGTCTACAGGATATGCCCCGAGAAACAATAGACCCCCGATGAACCGTCCAACCTATCCTAACCGTGGAGGAGAAAACCCAAGGCCCGGAGGAAACCACAACAACAACCCCGGCAACCCCGATAACTTCAATCATGCACCGCCCAAGTTCAACAACAACAATGTCGCCAACAACACCAATACTGCCCCAAGGACTGGAAGCAATGTTGTGCCTGTTGCAGGAAAGGACAAGTCTCAGGTGACTTGTTATGAATGCGGAACCAAGGGTCACTACTCCAATGAATGCCCCAAGAAGCTTGCAGCCGCCCCAATGTGCATGCCCCAGCTCAGCAGCAGCGCCGTGTTCAGCCTACATGAAGATTTGCCCCAGGAAATTCGCTCAACCGCAACGGCTGTTTGTTTCTCATGAATGCTGAAGAAGCCCGAGAAGCGCCTGATGTCGTGCTGGGTATGTTTTCTGTTAACTCAATACTTGCAAGAGTGTTGTTTGATTCTGGAGCATCGCACTTGTTTGTTATAGAAGAATTTGCATGCACTAGTAAGATTCAACCAACAAAATTGAAGCATGTTATGATAGTTCAAATACCTGGTTCAACCACCAAAGCTAGACCAATTTGCAAGGCCGTACCTATCAGAATCCTTGGAATAGATTTTTATGCTAATCTAATAGTACTTGGAACCAAAGGTTTGGAAGTAGTACTAGGAATAAATTGGATGTCGAACCATAAAGGATTAATCGACTGTGTCAAGAAAGCCATAACCATGACTAGTACCGCTAGAGTATCAGTAGAGCATGCATCTAAAACCTTGCCCCGTCAATTCAAGTGCAACAAGAGTCTAGCCCAACTCACCATTGACCAAGTCCGAGTAGTCTGTGAATACCCCGACATATTTCCAGATATTTTTGCCCGGTATGCCACCAGATCGGCATATCGAGTTTATCATTAAACTAATCCTTGGAACCGGACCCATAGCTCAGAGACCTTATAGCACAAAAACTAATAAATTAATAAACTGTTTCTGCCCTTTTTTGGTTTATTAAAATATATATCCTTTCCTTTTTTAGTTTCAGAAAAAAATAAAATAAAGGATACCACTATGGGAATTTTGATGTGGCAAACTAATGAAAGGGGGCCATGGTAGAGCACCATGATGGTCAGTATGAGCAGGTGAGAAGAAGATTCATTGCTCTCTCTTTTTTCTTCGGTATCCCTCAACCCCCAACCCCACGTTGACGTTGGTCGAATTCGATGGGAATTGGTCAGCAAAGGCCTTGGCGTTGCTATTGTTAGAACGGATGATTGTGCGCCTCCGTGATTCAATTTTTTCTCGCTCGGTGCAACGCAAGGGAACGCTCAGGAGTATGACTGGAGAGTGCTAACTAGAAATAGCCGAGGTATGTTTGTTGCCGTGACAAGCACCAAACTTGATGTGGTTTTGGATGCTCTATCAGCCGAAGAACATGCACCGAAAGAAGGGTTGATCTTGGCTCAGAGTGTTGGATGCAATAGAATTATTCTCTCCTCTGATTGACTAGAAGCTATCAACGCAATGCGGGAGGGGGTTCTTTAAGCCTAGTGGCTGCTATTTTAGATGACTGCTACCATCTAGCAACATACTCCCTCTGTTTCAAATTACTCCGTCGGCGCGCTTATGTAGGTGAACTAGTACTCCCTCATTTTTCATTCAAAAAAATCCTTGAATTTTTAAAATAGATAGTATGAAATATGTACTACGTATACCAAAAATTCTAAGAATTTTTTGATGAAAAATGAGAGAATACTAGGCCACCTAGATAAGCGTGCGCGCGGAATAATTTGAAACAGAGGGAGTAGTTCCCAAAGATTATTTTAGATTATTCACACTGTGAAGCTAATTGTGTAACCCCATGAGCTAGCTAGGGTAGCTAGAGGATAAGATGATTAAGTGTGGCTCTACGATCCCCGTGATTTTATTCTTGCTTTATTATTAGCAGATGTAATAATATTTAAAGATTAGTCAAAGTTCTTGATGTTCAAAAAAATAATAGAGCAAAGACGTTATGGGATCCACATCACACAATTAGTCTCAAACACGTGTCTCGGCATGAGTCAATCCTTTGCAGATCGATTCATTGGAAACAACGTTTACGTGCTAGATTTGTATGTCCGAATTGGACATGTTTACCTGTTGAAGCTAGTTGGTAAACAACTCGGCACCCAAGAAACCTTCTTATATATACCTATGCCCCTACATATTGTGCAGGTTATAATCCTGCTAATTCCCGACGAGGAAAAGACCTACTTGTTGTGCAGGTCATGATCCAACATCAACGGGAATCCTTCTAATACCCAATGAGGAAATTTCACTCATGAAGTCAGCCAAGATCAACGTAATTTAGCTAGCTATCTGCCACGCGAGCCAAGCTGCAATGGAGGAGAGAGAGAGAGAGATCTCGCCAATTGTGATGGAAGAAGAAAAGTCCCAATCTCTGGATCACCAGCTCCGGTTGAGGCAGCTGATGGATTAAAAGTCATCTATGATGTGTACATGGATGATGAGGAGGACGAGGAGGGAAGACCAATCAGCAAGGTATTGACGTCATGGTGTCGGCTCACATCTATGATGATGTGAACATGGAGGAGGTATAGAAGAACGTTACGGCGAAGGAGGAGGAGGCGGATCTGCAAAATTGCGTCGCTGCCATTGTAGCCGACGAGGATATGGCACACCACCTATACATCCCGCACCTCGTGGGGATGGAGGAGTGGCTACTGCGCGACATGGATCGCCCCTCCCTCCGGGCTGCCATAGAGTTACCACTCTACGACTTTTCTGGATCCTCCTATTTCTCCTGTGTGTCGGTGTCGACAACACCGTGCAGGGAAAACTCTCGGCGGGCAACCACCTTACCTCTAAACCCAAAACACCTCGTCATCCAGCCATACGTCCCGCCTCCCCGAAGACGTTATATGTTTTGATGGTAAAATTTGAGTCTAAATGACTAAAACTGCAATTAGTTAGTGGATATATATATATATATATTCATTATTTACATGTTAGTGATAGAGACTCCAAAAGAAGCTCAAGTTATGAGGATCACGAGTTAAAAAATTTAAAGTTCCACTCTTCCTTTTCAAAGTATTCTGAGAAAAAACATTTTATACATGGTTAAATGACATGTTACTTTGTGTGAGGAGAAAGTGTCAAGGACATTCTATATGTTTGAATGGTAAAAATGGTAGTTGACTTTGCTTTTTTGCAACTATATCTAAATATGAAAATTAATTGATGGTCATTTAAATAACTCGTGTTTCTATCCTTGAGAATTTGGGGGTGGTGTGTCGAAACAGTCATAATTCAGTTGTGTACAAAAATAACTAGTCGGAAGTTAGGGATCAATGTGAGTCACGAACGGAGCATGTCGAGAAGTTGACACAACACCTAAGGTCGTAGACTCATTGACTCCCTTTCTCTTTTCTTTCTTAGATATTGTTTCCCCTATTTATATACCTAATAAAAATAAGGTACATAGTGTTTTTACTAGGTTCTGCCTTTTCTGGACGATTTTGCCTCTACCAGTTTGGACATATTACATCTTATACCACCGGTAAGTGATAATGCTCGGCGGCTGCTCCTTTGCATATCAATTTATTGGAAACAAAGTTTATGTGTTGGATTTGTATGTTTGAGTTGGACACGTTTATGAAGCCAGTTGGCAAACAAATCGGCGCAGAGAAACCTTCTTATATACCTATGCCCCTACCTATTATGCAGGTTATAATCCTACTAATCCCCAATGAGGAAAATACCTATTTATATGCGCCTACCCCTACATGTTGTGCAGGCCGGTCATGATCCAACATCAACAAGAATCCATCTAATACCCGATGAGGAAATTTCACTCATGAAGTCAGCCAAGATCAACGTAATTTAGATACCTATCTGCCACGTGAGCCAATCCGCAATGGAGGAGAGAGATGTCGTCAATTGTGATGGAAGAAGAAAAGTCCCTATCTCTGGATCACCAGCTCCGGTTGAGGCAGATCATGGATTAAAAGTCATCTATGATGTGTACATGGATAATGAGGAGGACGAGGATGGAATACCAATCGGCAAGGTATCGACGCCATGGTGGCGGCTCACATCTATTGTCGTGGTGGTGACACGGCAGATGCCATGGGTAGGCTAAAGAATGGGGCCAATGGATGCTAGAGGGATCTGGGGAGGGAAGATGTAGTTGATTCTACACACAGAAGTCTAAGGCAAAGATCTTTATTTCTTCTTCCTCAGGCTACAAGTGCTCCTTGAGCTGTATACAGGGAGAAGAGAAGAACTTTACCAGCCTAACGGCTCTAACTTCAGTCGATGCCCCCTTCTGAGTCCAAGCCTCTCCTTATAAAGGAGAGCCCTGGGTTCCTCTAGGGCTGACGTGGCAAGCATATTCGAGGAATATGCTTGTCCCAATATAGTAGTTCGGTGCCCCCCTTTCCCTGTCGCCCCTCTAATGACGGCAAGGTTCCAGAGGGCCCCTCCTGTGCGCCTCGGGCTTCTGGACTGTCACCTCCGTGACCTCCTCCTGCCTCTCTGTCGCTCTGTGCCTTTGTCCCTAGCGTTTGGCTCCGTTTAGATTCTCCCTAGCTTGTAGCTAGGGTTTGACTTCAGGCTTCTCCTTCTCCTGCAAGCTTCATATCATTCGGTCCCTCCTCGCATAACTCGGATCGTCCTTCCCCTGCATCAAGATCACTCAGGCTAATCCGGCCGACTTACGCAATATAATGGCCGGGTAATGTCTTAACATAAATATACGGGTCTCTCCCCTTCATATGTCGGCCGACTTCTACAGGATTCGGTCGACTTAGACTGTAACTCGGAAACCAGACGGGGGTTGTACCCTCGTATTTCCCCGTCTTTACCCTATCCGGGGTTACCTCCCCAACATTAGTCCCCGAAGCTGGTGTGGCCCTGCCGATAACCTCGGCCGGGCCGTATCAGTTTCATCACATTTTTTCTGTATTGTTTCCGAGTTATCTCTCTCTCGTTCGACGTACCCACGTTCCTTCTCTCGTACGCCTTGTCCTACGTGTCACCTCCATCATTGTTCTTCTAGTTTTTTGTTTCTCTACAGTATTTACTAAGAGGCTACAGTTAACACTGTGCCTGTCGCGCCGGCGCTGTGACGTCTCGTGTGCCGTTTCCCTTGGGGATCGCGACCTTCTTCGCTGCTGTGTGGCCCTTGGTGCGGTTCCACTTAATGACGTGCATTTGTGCCGCACCCACGATCTACACGGTCAACCGCCGCACCCACGATCCCACTACCTCGCTTGTGGCTTGATTATAAAGAGGGGCGCGACGTCTGGGAATTCACTTCTCCCCTTTTCGCTCGCCTACGCCCTTCTTCTTCCTCTCGCATCCGCGCCCTCTCGCAGCTCCGCCGCCGCGCGCTCCTCAGAACTTCCGACGGCGTGGACTCCGCCGTGTTGTTCCGTCCGCCTCGTACGCGTTCGCCAGCTCCGGCGCCGTCGCCGGTGAGTTCTTTCCGGCCGCGTTGCCTAGGTTTTATCCTAGATTTCTCTGTTTTGATCTTGTATTCGTGCGGCGGTTCCTCTTCTCCTCCGCCGCCGTTCTTGTGCAAAATCACGACGGGGCCTCGTAGCTCTAAACTTTCCTCCGTTGCCAGATCTTCCTCCGTCGATCTTTCCGGCGAACCCATGTCTAGCTCTTTTAGTGGCGTCCTGGTAGAGGATGACGATGCTGGCTCTGGGCCCGAGCGAGGCTCGTGGCAAGGCTCTTCCGTTACACGCCGCGAGATCGAGTGGCTTATCCGAACTCGGAGGATTCCCGCCGAGGTCTCCTGCCGCTTACCCGGCAGCGAGTCCTCTCCGGATATTAGGGAGGGTGAGTACGTAGTTTTTATGTCACATTTCTCGCGCGGCTTTGGTCTTCCTCTCAGCGATTTTGCTAGAGAGTTTCTCGACTACTTCGGCCTTCAGCCACATCATCTTCCTGCAAATGCCATCGCTTCTCTTTCTGCTTTTATCTCCGCCTCGGAGGGATACTTCGGCCTATGGCCGTCTGTGCACGTCTGGTCGAAGTTCTTCCAGATTCGCTCTAACGTAATCCCTGACAAGTCTCTGCACCCTTCCGAGAAACTGCTTACTCAATGTGGGGCAGCGTCCATTACACCTCGGAGGAAGTCAGTATTTCCTCGTGTCACCGGGTTAGAGTCGTGCAAGAAGTGGCACAAATCCTTCTTTTACGTCAAGAACAGAGGGACGGAGGACAAGATTCGGCTCCCTGCCTTCTCCATTGGTCCGCCTTCTAAGGTGAATTGGACTTATAATCCGAGGAAGAGTCACGCCTTGGCCGAGGCCTTTGAGATTCGGCTCAAAGAGCTGATCCGTGCCGGGTTATGCGGCGAAGATCTGATGGCTACCTTTATCAGTAGCCGAATCTGCCCAGTCCAGAAGCGGACTCACAAACTGTGCTACATGAGCGGTCCTCTTGACCCTAACCGAGTCTCGACTGTGGAGCTGGATAACTATCTTATCCATAAGCGTGTCCGAGCTATCTTCAAGACGGAGATGCCCGAGGATTGGGCTTGGGGATTGAAACCTTTCACCCGTGATCGTCTGCCTCCCGAAGTAAGCTTAACCAATAACGCTCTGCTATTCAATTGCTTTCGTAACGGTTTTCGCTGATTTTCTTTTTTCTTATATTGCAGAGGTTCGCAGAACAGAAGAATGAGGATGCTGAGGTTTTGCTGCTTCCGTGGCCTGCGGACCGGAGCACCCCGGATACTGGTGAGCCGGACTCGGAAGAGTTCGTCCCTAAGTCGGATCCTGCCCCGGCTCGAGCTCGTGGCAAGACCTCGGCCCACGAGGAGGAAGGTGATTCGGACGAGGTCCAAGTTCTTGAGGTAGTTGCCGCAATGCCTATTTCTTATGCATTTCCGGCTTCTACTTTCCCAGCTAATCCGGCCGGTTAGGTTCACGACGCCGAGCCTATTGCTTCTCGACCCCCTGTTACCTCGGGGAAACGCGGGGCTCCTGCTAGTGCCTCAGAGGCGGCCCCCAAGAAACGAATGAAGAAATCCGCTCCGAATCCCCCCAGGCGCAAGACCATGCCTGGGGTCGCAGGGTAAGTTCCTTTTGCTCGTATTTCTTGTTTCTCTCTTTCCGTTTTTCATCCTGACACCCATTTTTCTTTCTTGTTTTCGCAGTGCTCCGCTTTCTGTTAAGCCCGGCGGTCCTAGCATGACTAGCCGCCCGATTCGGCAGCCGTCTCCTCCGCCCGTTGAAGATACTAGGATTCCTAGTCCTGCTCGTGCTGCCTCTCCTTCAGCTCCGAATCAGTCACCCCCTCGTCGCGACATGCCTGATACTCCTTTTGTCGACATCGATTCCACTCGGCCCTCTGAGATTTCCGTCGAACCTGTTGCCCCCTCTGTGGGTCCGAGCGCCTCTACTGAGCCTCCATCTGCCCCAGCAGTCTCTACAGCAACTCCAGCCCCGGCCGAAGAGGTCGTTATCTCGGCGCCTTCTGCGACCGTGACTCCTGCTGCTCCTAAAGACACAGTTCCCATTACCGAGGTATCGGCTCCTGCTGATGCCTCTTCTAAGGCAAGAAAAACAGTTGCCACCAAGGCCTCCTCTTCCCAGAAAGGACTTGTCGGCTCTTCTCAGCTGAGTATTGCCGACATTCTGCGCAAAGGAGCTGCGCCTACCAAAGCCTCCGTTACCTCGGCTGCCAGCACCCAGCTTGCTCTTCATAAAAGCCCTGCGGCCGCAGTGGTTACACAACATGTTCGGGGTAAAGTTTTAACTCGGACGGCTAGTGGGAACAGCCTCGGCTCGCTGGTGGAGTTTGCGAATAATTGGAATGCTGCTGATTAGTTTGAGGGTAATCCAATCAGTCAGCCCTTTCAGCTTTCCGACATCAGCGGTCGTTTCGATCAAGCTGCCAAGTTCATCCTTGACACTAACAAGATGAATGAGGTAATTGCTGTTTTGCGGAGTTTTAGATTAGTTCTCCAGATGTTACTATATGCTCCAGTCCCCAAAACTTGCAAGGAAATAACTTGTTATATGCTTGGAAGTTTAATAATGCTTTACTTAATCTATCTTTATCTCTAGTGTTCGAATTTATATCCGACTAGATTTGTCTTATAGTTTGCTTGCCTTTCTTCTTGGATGAACTTGAAATATCCAGCCACCTAGATCCGAGTTAAGTTTTGCTTGACTCGGATCTGGTTTAGCTTCGAATATCCAGCCACCTAGATCCGAGTTAAGTTTTGCTTGACTCGGATCTGGTTTAGCTTCGAATATCCAGCCACCTAGATCCGAGTTAAGTTGTGCTTGACTCGGATCTGGTTTAGCTTCGAATATCCAGCCACCTAGATCCGAGTTAAGTTTTGCTTGACTCGGATCTGGTTTAGCTTCGATTATCCAGCCACCTAGATCCGAGTTAAGTTTTGCTTGACTCGGATCTGGTTTAGCTTCGAATATCCAGCCACCTAGATCTGAGTTAAGTTGTGCTTGACTCGGATCTGGTTTAGCTTCGAAATGTTCATTTATCATTTTGCTCCATTGTTCAGGTTGCCCATGACCGGCGGACTGCCGAATTTCAGAGGTTGCTTTTTTCGCACCGCAAACTTGAAGAAAAGTATGAGAAAATCCTTCCTGTGGTAAAAAAGGCTGGTAAGTCTATAGTTCCTTTTCGTTATTCTCGACATTCTTATCGATTTGTCCGCGAGATGCCGGCTCACTTTTTTGGGTGAACAGGTAATATCAATAACCTCAACATTCGTCTTGAGAAGAAAGTTAAGAGCTTGGAAGGTTAGTTTCCCTTTTATCTTACACCTTTTCCCCTTTAACATGTGTGCTAAGCTTTCTTTATTTCATTTGGCTTTGGTAAAGCCGAGTTGCAAACCTTTGCAGCATCTCACCAAAATTGCACGCCCATCCCTGACGTGATGCTGCATTTTTTAGAACAAAGCGCTACTCATTCGGCACAGCTACAAGAAAAAGATGATGAAATAGCTCGCCTGCAGGCTGAGGTGGATGCCCTTAAGCTCTCACAGAAATCCGAACTAGAAAAGGTCGATCAGGAATTCTCCGAGGAGAAGAATCGGCTAGCTCTGGAGCTGCAGAAGAACAAAGAACTCCTCGAAGCTGCCGAACTGAAAACTCAGGGAATGAGCGAGGAAATCGCTCGCTTTGAGAAGAGCAAGATCGATTGGGCCAAAGACCTTCAGATAATGATGAGTTATATTCACCGTAAGCTTCTTAGCACGGCCGAATTATATTTTTCTCTTTGTCCCTGCTGCCACCTGACACATTCGTGTTTTGCGCAGATCATTTTCCCGAAGCTAAGCCTATGAGTTCTAAAGCAGTTCTTGCAGCTCGTGTGCACCGAGGTGTCCCTGTTGCCGCTGACTCGGAGTATTCGATGGAGGATTTCCTGGTTGCTGTTGGTGCTGCAGTTGGTCCAATGAAGATTATGGGCCGGGATTTGGTGAAGGCAGCTATTTGAGCTTATCATGTTCTCTGGCCGAACACTTCTGGGACTCCTGATATCAATGAGGTCGAATTACTGGTGAAAAGACTGATGGCATCTGAGAAGCAACTAAGTCTCTGGAGGGAATCAGCCGGGCGCGCTGGCGCTGATATGGCCCTTACTGTTATCATGTCATGGTATGAAGACATTTCTCTTGATATCCTGAGAAATTTGCGCACTAGTTCCCGCTGGGTTGAGGACCCCACCTTTGTTGCTCTTCGGCAAGCTCGCGCCTTCCAGCTTGTTGAGTATGCCGATGTGCACACCTGGAATGAAGGTCCGAGTTTCCTTCCAAACCCGGACGATGAGGTCGTAGTTGAGGATGCCTCGGATAATAATTCAGCTGAGCAAGGGGAGGGTGAGGATGACTCGGCCACATCTGGTAGCTCCAGTTCAAGCTCGGACAGTGACGGCGATGCGCGGTCCTCCTCCAAAGGTACTGGGCATTCAACTGCACAAACTGAAGCTCCTGAGCAGCCTCGGGCTTCCGCTGAAGTTGCACCTGGATCTATGGAGGGTGAGGCAACCTCGGTCGAAGTTCCTCCTACGTCGGAGTGCCCAGCGCCTGACCAAGTCGCTGCCTCTTCAGCTAAAAATGTTTAAGTTATTTCTTATCCCTGGCATGCCGGAGGTATGATGTACGCGAAACATTTGTCCGTTTTCTGTATGACCTGAACTTCTTTTGCCGTGTACTGCTGCGACATATATGTTTGTAGCTGTTATAATTTTATTTAAGTTGGTTTTCGTCGGAATTCTTGCTTTGATGACTTGCGATTTCCTGTTTTTAGGATGTATCCTTGTCTTTGTATTCTCGTGGTTTAGCCGAGTAGTCTAGGTGTGAGCTTCGAATATCATACAAGATTGATCGGCTCTGATTCGTAGTATTGAAGTGTTACACCTTTCTTGTATCAAAGGTTGATTATCACTTTGGAACGTTGTATGGTAGTCCCCGAATCACTGCCTATCTCGCCGAAGTCTAGTATGTAAACCAAATTTCAGAAATATTATAAGACCAATGCCGAGGCGCTGCTCAGGGTGTCGAGTTTTAGTGCTCAACAAAAACCTGGGGCAGCTTATGGCAGTCCCCGAGTCATTGCTCTAGATGCCGAGGTTTAATACATAAGATGAAATTGGAACAACATACGGCAGTCCCCGAGTCACTGCTCTGGATGCCGAGGTTTAATACATAATATAACATTGAAATAACATACGGCAGTCCCCGAGTCATTGCTCTGGGTGCCGAGGTTCAAATACATAACCTGGAATTGAAATAACATATGGCAGTTCCCTAGTCACTGCTCTGGGTGCCGAGGTTCAAATACATAGTGCAAAATTGAAATAATATATGGCAGTCCCCGAGTCATTGCTCTGGGTGCCGAGGTTCAAATACATAACCCAAAATTGAAATAATATATGGCAGTCCCCGAGTCACTGCTCTGGGTGCCAAGGTTCAAATACATAACGCGAAATTGAAATAATATATGGCAGTCCCCGAGTCACTGCTCTGGATGCCGAGGTTTAATACATCATTGGTTCTTGACCTTGAGACATCATGCTATGAGTAAAATGGACGAAGCAAATCTACATTCCATGGCCGCTTCGTTTCTTCGCCAGCTTTGTCTGCCTTGTTCCTTCTGGGAGATTGAGCGTCGATTAGATAATAGGCATCGTTATGCAATGCTTTGCTCACGATGAAAGGTCCCTCCCATGGAGGTGACAGCTTGTGCATGCCGGCCGTGCATTGTACCAGTCGGAGGACTAAATCTCCTTCTTTGAATACCCTTGGATTCACCTTCTTGTTGTGATATCGTCGCAAGTTCTGCTGATAAATAGCTGATCATGATAGTGCCAGTTCTCTGGCTTCTTCTAGCAGATCTACAGTATCTTGCCGAGCTATTTCGTTTACCTCCGAGGTTGTATACTGAGTAACTCTTGGCGAGTCATGTATTATGTCGACTGGAAGCACGGCCTCTGCCCCGTATACCAGAAAGAATGGTGTATAACCTGTTGATCTATTCGGAGTAGTCCTGAGGCTCCATAGCACGGCTAGGAGTTCTTCAATCCAACATCCTGCCGACCTTTGCAATGGTTCGACAAGTCATGGTTTTATTCCTGACAGTACTAGTCCATTGGACCTTTCCACCTGCCCATTAGATGCTGGGTGAGCCACAGAGGCAATATCTAGTCTTATGTGTTTCTCTCTGCAAAATCTGGCGAAGGCTCCTTCTGCAAAGTTTGTGCCATTATCTATAATAATACTGTGCAGATACCCATATCTTAAGATAATATCTTTCAGAAATTTCACTGCTGTGGGCCCATCGCATTTTTTTATTGGTTTCACTTCAATCCATTTTGTGAACTTGTACACCATAACCAATATGTGGGTCATTCCCCCTCGTGCCGGCTTAAATGGTCCCACCATATCTAAACCCCACACAGAAAATGGCCAAGTGATGGGTATCGTTTTTAACTCGGCCGATGGCATGTGTATTTTGGTTGCATATCTCTGACACCCATTGCATTTTTCAACTAACTCTTTTGCTTCTTTTAATGCCGTCGGCCAATAAAATCCATGCCTGAATGCTTTGGCTACCAAGGAACGAGATGAGGCATGGTGTCCACATTCTCCTTGATGTATATCTAGGAGGATCTCCTGACCTTCTGCCGAACTCACACACTTCTGCAACACGCTTGTGACGCTTCTTTTATATAGCTCATTGTTTATGATTGTATAAGCTTTTGCTCTCCTTACAGTTTGCCTAGCTAATACTTCATTATTCGGCAATATCGAGTCTTTAAGGTAAGAGAATATGGGTTGCGCCCATGGCGGTGTGACTTTTTCTGGTGTAATCTCACTATCTATCTCCATGTTTTCTGCCGACATTCCTACCTCGGCTTTCTCCATGATTGTGCTTACTTCTGCTGTCCTCCTCTTGGGGGGTTCCGAGTTATATTGCTGGTCTACTTCCATCGGCGCATTATCTTCTGCTGAATTTGCCGGAATAAAGATAGATTCGGATTCTGCTGATGGGATTATTGACGGTTTCCTGAGGTGTTCCAGGGCAATACCCGGAGGAATTGACTGCCGGGTTGATCCTAGTTTTGACAACGTGTCTGCGACATCATTCTCCGCCCGAGGTATGTGGTGAAATTCACATCCTTCAAAGTATCCACTGATCTTTTGCACATGAAACCTGTATGAAGCCATATTAGCATCGAGTTCATCCCAATTGCCTGAGACTTGCTGTACTACTAGATCCGAGTCCCCATAGCATAAGATTCGGCGTATGCCAATCTATCTTGCTACTTTCAATCCATGGACCAGTGCTTCATATTCGGCTACGTTGTTGGATACGGCAAAATGTATTTGTAGCACATACTTCAGTTGATCTTTTTAGGCGAGATTAACACTATTCCTGCCCCCAAACCATTCCTTAGTTTGGAACCATCGAAATGCATCGTCCAATAATTTGGGTCTGGCACTGGTGGCTCATACTGCACCTCGGCCCAGTCTACGAAAAAGTCGGCGACCGCTTGAGATTTGATTGCATCTCTCCTATCGAATTGTGGAGCGTATGGTGACAACTCGATTGCCCATTTTGCTATTCGGCCACTTGCATCTTTGTTGCTCAATATGTTGGCTATGGGCGCCTCACAGATCACTTTGATGGGATGCTCTTCGAAGTAATGTTTAAGCTTTTTCGCCGACATATATACTCCATAAGCCATCTTCTGATAATGCGGGTAATTCTGCTTTGAAGTAGATAACACCTCACTTAAATAATACACCGGCCTCTGAACCGACTTGCCAGCTTCAAGTCGTTCTACTATGACTACAGCACTCACTACTCTGTTGGTAACCGCTACATAGAGTAACATAGGCTCTTTTGATAATGGAGAAGCCAAAATGGGTGCTGTGACCAAGACCTTTTTCAATTCATGAAATGCGCTGTCCGCTTGTGGAGTCCAAATGAATTTATCTGATTTCTTCATTAGCTGATAGAGTGGTAGCGCCTTCTCTCCCAGCCGACATATAAACCGGCTAAGCGAGGCTAGACAACCCGTGAATTTTTGTACATCGTTTAAACATCTTGGCAATTCCATTCTTTCTACTGCCTTTATCTTTGTTGGGTTGGCCTCTATACCTCGGCTAGATACAAGAAAACCGAGTAATTTTCCTGCCGGCACGCCAAACGTGCATTTTTCTGGATTAAGCTTCATTCGGAACCTTCTCAGGTTCACGAAAGTCTGTCGTATATCTTCCAGTAACGTTTTGCTTTCCTTGGTTTTGATGACCACGTCATCTACATATACTTGTATATTTTTTCCTATCTGATCGTGTAGACATTTTTGCATGCATCTCTGATATGTTGCTCCTGCGTTTCGCAGGCCGAATGGCATTGTGCGATAGCAATAAGCCCCGTACAGGGTAATAAACGCAGTCTTTATTTGATCGGCCGGATTTAACGGTATCTGGTGGAAACCAGAATACGCGTCTACAAATGACAATAACTCACAACCAGCGGTCGAATCAATGACTTGGTCTATTCTAGGTAATGGAAAAGAATCTTTTGGACACGCCTTGTTTAGGTTCGTGTAATCGATACACATTCGCCATACAATGGCTACATTGGGATCATCTTTCTTCTTTTCTACCAGCACCGGATTCGACAACCAATCCGGATACAACACCTCCATGATGAATCCGGCCGCGAGGAGCCGAGCTATTTCATCCCCTATTATTTTTCTCCTGTCTTCGGCGAAGTGGCGGAGAGGTTGCTTCACCGGCCTTGCTCCTGGCCTCACATTCAAAGAGTGCTCAGCCAACTCCCTCGGAACACCTTGCAGATCCTGAGTTGACCATGCAAATATGTCCCGATTCTCACGGAGGAAGTTGGTGAGCTCGCTTTCCTATTTAGCGTCCAGGCATGCACCAATAGTAACAGTACGTTCTGGGAATTGCTCATCGATCTGAAACTTCTTTGTTTCTTTGGTCGGTTGAAAAGAGACACTGCCATGCGGGTTGGCTAGCGCCGGCATGTTCAGCTGTGCCGACTGAGCGAGGGCTGCTACCTCCTGAATCCTTCTTTTCTCTCTTGCTATGACCAATGATTCGGCCAAATTTGACCCGACTGATGCACACTCCATAGACTTCCTGTAATCCCCTGCAACTGTTATCACTCCTTGTGGTCTGGGTAGCTTCATTTTCAGATAACTTACGTGACATCTGCCCATGAATTTGGCCAATGCTGGCCGTCCGAGTAAAGCATGATAGCAACTCTCTAGATCCACCACCTCAAACTCTAAGTTTTCTGCTCTGCAGTTATCCCTTGTGCCAAATAACACATCCACTCGGACCTTACCAATGGGTTCACATGATAGCCCTGGCACTATCCCATGGAAAGTGGTCCTCGTGGATTGCAACATGTTCTGCGATATTCCGAGTTTATGCATGGTATCTTTGTACATGATGTTGATACTGCTTCCGTTGTCAATGAGTACTTTTGAGAATTTCACATTGATGCTCGGTCCAACAAATGTCGGATCTAACACAAGTGCATATGATCCGGGATTCGGCATTATCTTGGGATGATCCTTTATGCTCCAAGTTACCTCCTGATCCGACCAAGGCATATATCTTGGTACTGCCGGCATAACTGCATTTACCTCCATATGCCGGCACTGCACACTCTGCTTGTCTTGTTGTTCCGTTGTGAACACGCAATAAGATTGATGATGTTCTCTGTAATCATTCCGTCTAGTATTCGCCGGATTCGTCCTTCCATCCTAGACTTGGTTCATCACTTGATGTACCGCGTCTCTCCGATCCGAGTTATCGTACCTTGGGGGAGGGAGCGACAACATCAGTTGCTGTGCATTTGCCCCAGTCAACTGTGGTCGATGCTGCTGATGTCCTTGATGGGGTGCCTGAATACTTGTGGGGTTCCCCATTGCATTTTTCATCCACGCACATTGGCGGGTCGTATGGTTGGCTGGCCTGGACGGGTTTGACGTGTGAAATTTGCACGGCTGATCTAACATAGATTCGAACATGTACTTCGGCCTCTCTTGCCACTGTTTCTTTTGCTCTGGGGTCCACTGCCTTTTTCCTTCATTCCTTGGTGTCCACTGCTGAGGACCATTCTTCTGCCGTTGAGTTGCTACGTGACTCGGCGGATCTTGTGCTACCGCCGCCACCTGGGCCGAATTATATCTATAATCCGGCCTTTCCTCTCTTCTTCTTCCTCTGAAATCACTGCGCCTGGATGACCCGGCCAAATCTCGTGCATAATGGTCCTGTTGCTCGCGATGATCCGCCGACATTAATTCTGGCTGTGTTGGGTCTCCTAATGCGTAGGAGTCCGCTATTCTGATAGTTTCTGCCAGTGTGGTCGGCATATCTCTTTGCAGACGTTGCCACAATACGCTGCCATAACGGCATCCTTGCGCAAACCAAGCTATTTCTTGCGATTCTATAACTCCTTCACATGAGTTCCTCAGGTTGCACCACCGAGTTAGAAACTCTCTATCTGTTTCATTCGGCCTCTGCTTGCACATGGCTAACTGTTGTGGCATGTTTGGCCTCTTGTATGTGCTGGTAAAGTTGCTGACAAACATCTCCTCAAAATCCAGCCAACAGTTGATACTGCCCGCTGGTAGATTATTCAGCCACACCCTAGCTGGTCCTTCCAGCATTTGTGGGACATACCGTACTGCCCATCGTAAGTTTCCACCTGCTATTTTCACAGCAGTGGCATAGTCAATCAACCAGTCTTGTGGTTTGGTACTCCCATTATATGTTTTCGTGCCCCTTGCTAGCTGAAAGTTCGGCACAGGTGGTTCGCCCATGATCCGTGGTCCAAAGCATGTCGGCCCTGGTGGACCCTACTCTTCCAACAATTCGGACCTGTATAGCCAGTCCGGCTTCACTCTTGCATCATTTGATGGCAAATCTCTGTACAGAATTCTGTCTTGTATTCCATAGTGGTTGTTTCTGCCATGGATTGCATATTCCATCTCGGAATAACCATCATTGTATCTTTCATTAATTTGATTGTGGCGAGCTGGCCTCGTTTCTCTTTCCTGCCGGGGTTCATGCCTCGGTTGCGGGTTGAGTGGCAGTTCTCTCCTTACTTCGACCGGGGTATTGTTCTCATGATTGCCTCTTCTGGGTTCTCTTCTGCCGAGATCTCCATTGCCTCGGCTTCCGCCGTCTTTCTCAATACGGCCGGGTTCCTCTCCCCACTGTTACCTCGGCTTGCATTGCCTCTGTTCTCATTTGCCTTTCCGGCCATTGCCGGATCATATGGAACAATTTTCTTGTTTCTCTTTCCTGAGGTTACTGCTTTGTCCTTTCGTGCATTGTTTCCGGGTGAAGACGCTGCTGCCACGGACAAGGCAGGTGCTGCTCCTGCCGAGTGAACCATTCGCGAGGCCCCCGGCCTCGCCGGGTCCTTTCTGAGCATTTCTTTGTTTTGCTGGTTAGCGATGCGCACTAGCTCATTCACTCTTTCTTGCTGTTTCTGCCGGGCTTCGCCGGTTAATCCCTCCAACTCTAATGCTGCGGCGTTTGCCGCTCTTAGGTTCTTTGCCGGGGTGCTATACCTCGGCAAGCCCAAGTCCACTGATTCTGCTTTATGAGCATCATGCTCTTTGTTGATATCATCTATGAGGTTTTTCCCTCTCAATCTTAATTCGTCCACCCGTTCGGGTGCGACGTCAAGCTTATTAGCTTTGGCATATTCTCGCAGGGTCCTGTTTAAGGACTCCCGCAAGGCCGACACCTTTTTGGCCTCTACCAGCACCTTTTGCCTGGTTTCCTCCAACTCTGCCTGAGCATTTGCCGGATCAAGTATCGGCGCTATAGGCGTAGTCAAGTTTTCTATGGTCGCCTGAAGAATGTTCTCTGGCCTTTCCAGAGGTGGCCCTCTTACTCTTGGTGCCTTTGGGGCGGTGTCCTGCACCTCGGTCGGGTTGGTCGCTGGCGGGATTACCTCGGTGGGTAGTGGTGCGGTCTGCCTGGGTGCGCCCTGTACACCGGTGGCGGGTTCTCTGCTTGACCTGGCAGCTGCTGCTCCAGTTTGCACTCCGGCTGCGACCATCACCTCGACGCTGCCTGCAGGATGTGCTCTGGGCGGACGGCTCGCAGCGTTAAGAGGTGGCTCTCCTGCAACAACAACTTGGTGAGGATAAACGCCGGAGATGTCGACGCCGACGTAGACCTTATGCCCGCCCAGGCTGATGAAGACACCATTACGCGGGGGAGTTTTCCCCCTGAAGCTCCCTGCATTGTCGCTGACATAGTCACAGAGACCAAATCTCTGGACCAAGCCAGAAACAACGCGCTCGCCCGTGTTGATGAAGTTTCCCGTCCGGATCGTAACTCCAGCTAGCACTGCTACTGGCCCCACGGTGGGCGCCAACTGTCGTGGTGGTGACACGGCAGATGCCATGGGTAGGCTAAAGAATGGGGCCAATGGATGCTAGAGGGATCTGGGGAGGGAAGATGTAGTTGATTCTACACACAGAAGTCTAAGGAAAAGATCTTTATTTATTCTTCCTCGGGCTACAAGTGCTCCTTGAGCTGTATAAAGGGAGAAGAGAAGAACTTTACCAGCCTAACGACTCTAACTTCAGTCGATGCCCCCTTCTGAGTCCAAGCCTCTCCTTATAAAGGAGAGCCCTGGGTTCCTCTAGGGCTGACGTGGCAAGCATATTCGAGGAATATGCTTGTCCCAATATAGTAGTTCGGTGCCCCCCTTTCCCTGTCGCCCCTCTAATGACGACAAGGTTCCAGAGGGCCCCTCCTGTGCGCCTCGGGCTTCTGGACTGTCACCTCCGTGACCTCCTCCTGCCTCTCTGTCGCTCTGCGCCTTTGTCCCTAGCGTTTGGCTCCGTTCAGATTCTCCCTAGCTTGTAGCTAGGGTTTGACTTCAGGCTTCTCCTTCTCCTGCAAGCTTCATATCATTCGGTCCCTCCTCGCATAACTCGGATCGTCCTTCCCCTGCATCAAGATCACTCAGGCTCACCCGGCCGACTTACGCAATATAATGGCCGGGTAATGTCTTAACATAAATATACGGGTCTCTCCCCTTCATATGTCGGCCGACTTCTACAGGATTCGGCCGACTTAGACTGTAACTCGGAAACCAGACGGGGGTTATACCCTCGTCTTTCCCCGTCTTTACCCTATCCGGGGTTACCTCCCCAACATCTATGATGATGTGAACATGGAGGAGGTATAGAAGAACGTTACGGCGGAGGAGGAGGAGGCGGATCTGCAAAATTGCGTCGCCGCCATCATAGCTGATGAGGATATGGCACACCACCTGGACATCCAAGACCTCGTGGGGATGGAGGAGTGGCAACTGCGCGACATGGATCGCCCCTCCCTCCGGACTGCCATAAGTTACCACTCTACGACTTTTTCGGATCCTCCTATTTCTCCTGCGTGTCGGTGTCAACAACACCATGCGGGGATAATTCTCGGCGGGCAACACATCTTACCCCTGAACCCAAAACACCTTGTCATCCAGCCATACACCCCGCCTCCCCGAAGACGCTATATGCAATTAGTTAGTGGATATATATATTCATTATTTACATGTTAGTGATAGAAACTCCAAAATAAGCTCAAGTTATGAGGATCATGAGTTAAAAAAATTAAAGTTCCACTTTTCCTTTTCAAAGTATTCTGAGAAAAAACATTTTCTACATGATTAAATGACATGTTACTTTGTGTGAGGAGAAAGTGTCAAGGACACTCTATATGTTTGAATGGTAAAAATGGTAGTTGACTTTGCTTTTTTGCAACTATATGTAAATATGAAAATTAATTGATGGTCATTTAAATAACACGTGTTTCTATCCTTAAGAATTTGGGGGTGGTATATCGAAACAGTCATAATTCAGTTGTGTATAAAAGTAACTAGCCGGAAGTTAGGGGTCAATGTGAGTCAGGCAGGAGTGTGTCGAGAAGTTGACACAACGCGTGAGGTCGTAGACTCATTGACCCCCTTTCTCTTTTCTATTTTAGATCTTCTTTCCCCTATTTCTATACCTAATAAAAATAAGGTACATAGTATTTTTTATGAGGTTCTGCCTTTTCTGGACGATTATGCCTTTGCCAGTTTGGGATATTACATCTTATACCACCAGTAAGTGATAATGCTCGGTGGCTACTCCTTTGCAAATTAATTTATTGGAAACAAAGTTCATGTGTTGAATTTGTACGTTCAAGTTGGACATGTTTACGTCAGTTGGCAAACAAATCGGTGTCGAGAAACCTTCTTATATACCTATGCCTCTACCTTTTGTGCATGTTATAATCCTGCTGATTCCCGACGAGGAAAATACCTATTTATATATGTCAGACCCTACTTGTTATGCAGGTCATGATCCAACATCAACGAGAATCTATCTAATACCTGATGAGGAAATTTCACTCATGAAGTCCGTCAAGATCAACATAATTTAGCTAGCTATCTGCCACCCGACCCAACTCATAATGGAGGAGAGAGAGAGAGAGATCTCGTCAATTGTGATGGAAGAAGAAAATTCCCAATCTCTAGATCACCAGCTCCGGTTGAGGTAGATGATCGATTAAAAGTCATCTATGATGTGTACATGGATAATGAGGAGGACAAGGAGGG
Source organism: Avena sativa (assembly GCA_916181665.1). NCBI lineage: Eukaryota > Viridiplantae > Streptophyta > Magnoliopsida > Poales > Poaceae > Avena > Avena sativa. The sequence continues at coordinate 178,184,252 of OV702294.1, read as the reverse complement.
AAGACCAATCTGCAAGGTATCGACGCCATGGTGGCGGATCACATATATGCCAATGTGAACATGGAGGAGGTATAGAAGAACATTACGACGGAGGAGGAGGAGGCGGATCTGCAAAATTGCTTTGCGGCCATCGTAGCCGACGAGGATATGGCACACCACCTGTACATCCAGGACCTCGTGGGGATGGAGGAGTGGCAACTCCGCGACATGGATCGCCCCTCCCTCCGGGCTGCCATAGAGTTACCACTCTACGACTTTTTCGGATCCTCCTATTTCTCCTACGTGTCAGTGTCGACAACACCGTGCAGGGATAATTATCGGCGGGCAACCGACCTTACTCCTAAACCCAAAACACCTTGTCATCCAGCCATATGTGCTGTCTCCCCGAAGACGCTACATGTTTTGATGGTAAAATTTGAGTATAAATGACTAAATCTACAATTGTTGGTGGATATATATTCATTATTTACATGTTAGTGATAGAAACTCCAAAGAAGCTCAAATTATGACGATCACCAGTTAAAAAAAATTGAAGTTCCACTTTTCCTTTTCAAAGTATTCTAAGAAAACACATTTTCTACATGATTAAATGACATGTTACTTTGTGTGAGGAGAAAGTGTCAAGGACACTCTATATGTTTGAATGGTAAAAATGGTAGTTACTTTGCTTTTTTGCAACTATATCTAAATATGAAAATTAATTGATGGTCATTTAAATTACTCGTGTTTCTATCCTTGAGAATTTGTGGGTGGTGTGTCGAAAAAGTCATAATTCTGTTGTGTACAAAAATAACTAGCCGGAAGTTAGGGGTCAATGTAAGTCACGATAGGAGCGTGTCGAGAAGTTGACACAATGCATGAGGTCGAAGATTCATTGACCCCCTTTCTTTTTTTTTTAGATCTTGTTTCCCCTATTTCTATACCTAATAAAAATAAGGTACATAGTGTTTTTTACTAGGTTCTGCCTTTTCTTGACGATTTTGCCACTGCCAGTTTGGGGATATTACATCTTATACCACCGGTAAGTGATAATGCTGGGTGGCTGCTCCTTTGCAGATCAATTTATTAGAAACAAAGTTTATGTGTTGGATTTGTACGTTCCAGTTAGACACATTTACGTCTTGAAGCCAGTTGGGAAACAATTCGGCGCCGAGAAACCTTCTTATATACCTATGGCCCTACCTATTGTGCGGGCTATAATCCTGCTAATCCCCGATAAGGAAAAGACCTATTTATATAGGTCCGCCCCTACTTGTTATGCAGGTCATGATCCAACATCAATGAGAATCCATCTAATACCCGATGAAGAAATTTCACTCATGAAGTCATCCAAGATCAACGTAATTTAGCTAGCTATCTGCCACGCGAGCCAAGCCGCAATGGAGGAGAGAGAGATCTCGTCAATTGTGATGAAGGAAGAAAAGTCCCAATCTCTGGATCACCAACTCCGGTTGAGGCTGCTGATGGATAAAAAGTCATCGATGATGTGTACATGGATAATGAGGAGGACGAGGATGGAAGACCAATCGGCAAGGTATCGACGCCATGGTGGTGGCTCACATCTATGATGATGTGAACATGGAGGAGGTATAGAAGAACTTTACGGCGAAGGAGGAGGAGGCGGATCTGCAAAATTGCGTCGCCACCATCATAGAGTTACCACTCTACGACTTTTCTGGATCCTCCTATTTCTCCTGTGTGTCGGTGTCGACAACACCGTGCAGGGATAATTGTCGGCAGGCAACCCACCTTACCCCTAAACCCAAAACACCTCGTCATCAAGCCATACATCCCGCCTCCCCGAAGACGTTATATGTTTCGATGGTAAAATTTGAGTCTAAATGACTAAATCTGTAATTAGTTAGTGGATATATATATATATATTCATCATTTACATGTTAGTGATAGAAACTCCAAAAGAAGCTCAAGTTATGAGGATCACGAGTTAAAAAATTTAAAGTTCCACTTTTCCTTTTCAAAGTATTCTGAGAAAAAACATTTTATACATGGTTAAATGACATGTTACTCTGTGTCAGGAGAAAGTGTCAAGGACATACTATATGTTTGAATGGTAAAAATGGTAGTTGACTTTGCTTTTTTACAACTATATCTTAATATGAAAATTAATTGATGGTCATTCAAATAACTCGTGTTTCTATCCTTGAGAATTTGGGGGTGGTGTGTCGAAACAGTCATAATTCAGTTATGTACAAAAATAACTAGCCGGAAGTTAGGGGTCAATGTGAGTCTCGAGAGGAGCGTGTCGAGAAGTTGACACAACACGTGAGGTCATAGACTCATTGACCCCCTTTCTCTTTTCTATTTTAGATCTTGTTTCCCCTATTTCTATACCTAATAAAAATAAGGTACATAGTGTTTTTTACTAGGTTCTGCCTTTTCTTGACGATTTTGCCACTGCCAGTTTGAGGATATTACATCTTATACCACGGTAAGTGGTAATGCTCGGCAGCTGCTCCTTTGCAGATCAATTTATTGGAAACAAAGTTTATGTGTTGGATATGTACGTTTGAGTTGGACACGTTTACGTCTTGAAGCCAGTTGGCAAACAAATCAGCGCCGAGAAACCTTCTTATATACCTATGCCGCTACCTATTGTGCAGGCTATAATCCTGCTAATCCCCGATGAGGAAAAGACCTATTTATATACGCCTGCCCTACTTGTTATGCAGGTCATGATCCAACATCAACGAGAATCCATCTAATACCCGATGAGGAAATTTCACTCATGAAGTTAGCCAAGATCAACATAATTTAGCTAGCTATCTGCCACGCGACCCAAACCGCAATGGAGGAGAGAGAGATCTCATCAATTGTGATGGAAGAAGAAAAGTCCCAATCTCTGGATCACCAGCTCCGATTGAGGCAGATGATGGATTAAAAGTCATCTATGATGTGTACATGGATAATGAGGAGGACGAGGAGGGAAGACTAATCGGGAAGGTGTCGACTCACATCTATGATGATGTTAACATGGAGGAGGTATAGAAGAACGTTACGGCGGTGGAGGAGAAGGAGGCGGATCTGCAAAATTGCGTCGCTGCCATCGTAGCCGACGAGAATATGACACACCATCTGTATATTCAGGACCTCGTGGGGATGGAGGAGTGGCAACTAGGCGACATGGATCGCCCCTTCCGCCGGGCTGCCATAGAGTTACCACTTTACGAATTTTCCTCATAATATTTATTTATGTTTTACTTGTTAGTGATACAAACTCCAAAAGAAGCTCAAGTTATGAGGATCACGAGTTAAAAAAATTAAAGTTCCACTTTTCCTTTTCAAAGTATTATGAGGAAAAAACATTTTCTACATGATTAAATGACATGTTACTTTGTGTGAGGAGAAAGTGTCAAGGACACTCTATATGTTTGAATGGTAAAAATGGTAGTTGACTTTGATTTTTTGCAACTATATCTAAATATGAAAATTAATTCATATTCCTTTAAATAACTCGTGTTTCTATCCTTGAGAATTTGGGGCTGGTGTGTCGAAACAGTCATAATTCAGTTGTGTACAAAAATAACTAGCCGAAAGTTATGGGTCAATGTGAGTCACGACAGGAAGTTGACACAACGCGTGAGGTCGTAGACTCATTGACCCCCTTTCTCTTTTCTATTTTAGATATTGTTTCCCCTATTAATATAACTAATAAAATTAAGGTACATAGTGTTTTTACTAGGTTCTGCCTTTTTTGGACGATTTTGCCACTGCCAGTTTGGGGATATTACATCTTATACCACCGATAAGTGATAATGCTCGGCGACTGCTCCTTTGCAGATCAATTTATTGAAAACAAAGTTTATGTGTTGGATTTGTACGTTCGAGTTGGACACATTTACGTCTTGAAACCAGTTGGCAAACAAATCGACGCCGAGAAACCTTCTTACATACCTATGCACCTATCTATTGTGCAGGCTATAATCCTGCTAATTCCCGATGAGGAAAAGACCTATTTATATACGCCTACCCCTACTTGTTATGCAGGTCATGACCCAACATCAACGAGAATCCATCTAATGCCCGATGAGGAAATTTCACTCATGAAGTCAGCCAAGATCAATGTAATTTATCTAGCTATCTGCCACGTGATCCAAGCCGCAATGGAGGAGAGAGAGATCACGTCAATTGTGATGGAAGAAGAAAAGTCGCAATCTCTGGAGCACCAGCTCCGATTGAGGCAGCTGATGGATTAAAAGTCATCTATGATGTGTACATGGATAATCAGGAGGGCAAGGAGGGAAGACCAATCGGCAAGGTATAGACGCCATGGTGGCGGCTCACATCTATGGTGATGTGAACATGGAGGAGGTATAGAAGAACGTTACGGCGGAGGAGGAGGAGGATCTGCAAAATTGCGTCGCCGCCATGGTAGCCGATGATATGTACATCCAGGACCTCGTGGGAATGGAGGAGTGGGAACTGCGCGACATGGATCTCCCTCCCTCCCGGCTGCCATAGAGTTACCAATCTACGACTTTTCCGGTCCTCCTATTTCTCCTGCGTGTCAGAGTCGACAACACCGTGCAGGGATAATTCTCGGCGGGCAACCCACCTTACCCCTGAACCCAAAATACCTCGTCATCCAGCCATATGTCCCACCTCCCCGAAGGCGCTATATGTTTTGGTGGTAAAATTTGATTGTAAATGACTAAATCTGCAATTAGTTAGTGGATATATATATATATATATTTTAGATGTTAATGATACAAACTCCAAAACAAGATCAAGTTATGAGGATCACGAGTTAAAAAATTTAAAGTTCCACTTTTCTTTTCAAAGTATTCTGATAAAAAACATTTTATACATGATTAAATGACATGTTACTTTGTGTGAGGAGAAAGTGTCAAGGACACTATATGTTTGAATGGTAAAAATGGTAGTTACTTTGCTTTTTTGCAACTATATCTAAATATGAAAATTAATTGATGTTCATTTAAATAACTCGTGTTTCTATCCATGAGAATTTGGGGATGGTGTGCCGAAACAGTAATAATTTAGTTGTGTACAAAAATAACTAGCCGGAAGTTAGGCGTTAATGTGAGTCACAACAGGAGCGTGTCGAGAAGTTGACACAACGCGTGAGGTCGTAGACTCATTGACCCCATTTCTCTTTTCTAGTTTTGATCTTGTTTCCCCTATTTCTATACCTAATAAAAATAAGGTACATAGTGTTTTTTACTAGGTTTTGCCTTTTCTGGACGATTTTGCTTCTGCCAGTTTGGGGATATTACATCTTAAACCACCGGTAAGTAATAATGCTCGATGGCTGCTCCATTCCAGATCAATTTATTGGAAACAAATTTTATGTGTTGGATTTGTACGTTAGAGTTGGAAACATTTACGTCTTGAAGCCAGTTGGCAAACAAATCGACGCCAAGAAACCTTCTTATATACCTATGCCTCTACCTATTGTGCAGGTTATAATCCTGCTAGTACCTGATGAGGAAAAGACCTTGTTATATACGCCTGCCCCTACTTGTTATGCAGGTCATGATCCAACATCAACGAGAATCCATCTAATACTCGATGAGGAAATTTCACTCATGAAGTCAGCCAAGATCAATGTAATTTAGCTAGCTATCTGCCACGTGAGCCAAGCCGCAATGGAGAAGAGAGAGAGAGATCTCGTCAATTGTGATGGAAGAAAAAAAGTCCCAATCTCTGGATCACCAGCTCCGGTTGAGGCAGCTGAAGGATTAAAAGTCATCTATGATGTGTATATGGATAATGAGGAGGACGAGGAGGGAAGACCAATCGACAAGGTATCGACGCCATGGTGGCGGCTCACATCTATGATGATGTGAACATGGAGGAGGTATAGAAAGAACGTTACGGCGGAGGAGGAGGAGGCGGATGTGCAAAGTTGCGTCGCCGCCATCGTAGCCGACGAGGATATGGCACACCACCTGTACATCCATGACCTCGTGCAGGATGGAGAAGTGGCAACTGCGCGACATGGATTGCACCTCCCTCCGGGCTGCCATAGAGTTACCACTCTACGACTTTTCCGGATACTCCTATTTCTCCTGCGTGTCGGTGTCGATAACACCGTGTAGGGATAATTCTCGGCAGGCAAACCGCCTTACCCTTGAACTGAAAACACATCGGCATCCAGCCATACGTCCCGCCTCCCCGAAGACGCTATATGAAATTTATCTTCTCATTCGGTATCCATAAGCACCCTATCTATTTTTTCGTATGTAGGCTCCGGAGACTATTAGCCCAAGTAAACTGTCTTCCTAACATTGTGACCTCTTTTAAGTCCAAGCTGTCAATGACAACATTAAACATGAAAGCCAATGTTCATCAAACCTGTCCGGACTTTTCTTATGAGGGAATCTTAGCAGATTGAAATCCCCACCTATAAGGATAGGATAGGGATTGTCCTTACCTAGATTTACCAACTCACATAAAAAGTCAGCTTTATAAACATCCTTGGCAGCCCCGTAAACAGCGACTAGAGACCAAATGAAATCATCAGCCTTGTTCCGAATATGGAGCTTGATAAAAAAATCTCCAACCGAACTGGCTAAGATTTCCATAGTCTCATCTCTGACGCCTAACAGGATTCCCCCGGATCTCCTCCGCGGCGGACGTGATACCCATGTAAAATTCACTCCACCAGAAAGGAGATTGAGTTGACTTTGTGAGAAATCACGTCTACCAGTCTCAAAAATACCCAAAAAATCCAACTTATAATCTCTCACACAATCGGCAAAGAACAAATGTTTAGCCAAGTCACGAAGATATCTGCTATTTGAGAACATGCCATTCATTGAGAAACAATTGGAGATTTAGATACACGTGACCTCTTACGGGACCTTTGGCTCTTTGATTTCCAACTAGAAGCTGTAAGATCATATAATAAATCCAGTCCAGTCTCATAAAATCCCACTTCTGATACTTCACCAACTAAGTGAGATAAGAGTTGACCATCTACTGTGGCATGCAAATCTTCCTCCTCCATTGGTGAAGAGTCAGGAACAACAGAGATTTTAGGAGTAACCGTTAGACGATCAACCTCCATATGTCTCAAAACAGAACTAGAAAGATTAACTTCACTTAAAAATCTCCCCAAACTAACACCAACGTTAGCCAGCTTATCTATAATAGAGTTGTTGGAGAAAGAAAGAAGGACTCTGCTAATGCGCGGCGCCGCATATATGCATATCCGTGCGGCGGCTAAGTTGTGTCAGCAAAAAACTGTCAGCAGGTCCACCTATTCCGTATGTATCCGGGCTAAAGAAAAGTCCTAAAAACTACTAGCTGCCACTTTATACATCAGCGCATGCATGCGATGGTATCCAAATTAATCAGAGGCTAAAATACCAGATTAATTAGATCTAAGTGTCAGATTACTAATTGCCATATTAGTTATGCTTAATTGCCAGATTAATCAAAAAAGTTATTAGATCACTAATTACAAGACTAGTTGGGCCTAGTTTTCAGATTCAATGTTGCTACGCTAATTGCCATATGAAATATACCAATTGCCAGGTTTAATCATAGTAATTTAGACATACTTGTAAGATTATTAATCATCTGGTTAATTAATCTTCATACATGTAACTGCCAGGTTTAAAATCGCCTAATTGCCAGGTTTAAAATGCCTAAACTGCCAGGTTCAAAACAGCCTAAATTGCCAGGTTTAAACTGCCTAAACTGCCAGATTAATCAGGACCGTGTTCATCTTTTGCTAGATCAATTAGGCAAAAGCGGTCTTCTCCCATGCGAGCTCTGGGACAGAAGCCTCTTCCTCGTGTCCGTCAAAGGTGGTCTGGCAGAGCCCTTTCCGTGTCACGCTCGGCAGAGACGGCGGCTTGGTGCAGCCCTCCCCGGATCGCCACACGCTCGTCTGTGGCAGCCTGGAACATACCTCCCCGCATCGCCCTGCGCTCGTCGGCGACGGCCTGGAGCAGCTCTCCCCGTGTTGGGCCGTGCTCGTCGGCGGAGCCCTCCCTGCGTCGTCATGCCCTCGTTTGCGGCGGCCTGGAGAAGACCTCTCCGCGTCGCCCTACGCCCGCCGGCGGCGGCCTGAAGCAGCTCTCCCCGCGTCTCCATGCGCTCTTCGGCGGCGACTTCTCCCCACGCCAGACGACGGGCGCCTCCTCCTCGCATTCACGCCTACTTGGTCTTGTCGGCGGGAGCTCCCCGCTGCGTGGTGGGCAGTGGAGGTCTGCTGGCATGCGCACCTCCTTGGGCTCGTCGGTGGCAGTTCACCGCTGCGTGCTGGGCGATGGCGGTTTCCTCACGTGTTGCTCCCGTTGTGGTCTGTGAGAGAGAGGGGATTGTGTGGTTGGCAGAGACTTGGTGGGGAAAGAGAGATGGACACTACGTGAGTAGATAAGGTGAGACAGAGAGATTGGTCTCGATTATTTTTCGCGTCACGCCGCACGGTAGCGTAGTTGGTGCGGCGCTTATGTTTAGATTTTTCCAAGAAAGAAAGGATTTAGAAGATATACCTGGGGTGTCCAAATTCTTTTCCGCCTTCCTCCGCATGGCCTTGCCCAAGGAGTCCTCATCAATGGCTGAGGCCCCCAGAGCGTCGACACCATGGAGAGAGCTCCTGCGAGCTAGGGTCTCGGCTACGAAGTTAGGACCATCTACGACTAGGGACAAACCCAACCCCTCCTGGGTCAGGTTAATCCCCCGGTCACAGGTCCACCATCCGAGCTAGAGCGCCCCTCCCTGTCCACCATACAAGCACCATGGGGGGGCCTCCAGCATCCCGTGTCAGAGTCGAAGGGGGTTGCACTGCCAGTGGCATAGGTGAAGCACCCTGCGCCCCGACAACCAACCCAACAGCCTCGCGGTCGGCGAGCCCCACCTGGGCCCGCCCCGCGCCGAAGACCCAGAGACGACCTCCTGCACGACCGATACCACCTCCTGTAGCACCGGATCCGCCCGCGTGGGAATAGAGCAACCCATCATGTTAGGCCTCCCACGCGTGGGAGAAGCCGGAAGCGAAGAAACACAAGTCGTCTCAAAAGAACCACAAGCCACATGCAAAGCCTCCTGAAGCTGTGAAGGAGAGACACGAGGAGAACACAACACTGGTCGAGAACCGCGTAGGGGAGAGTCCAACGAAAGCGCCTCCAAAAGTTCCTTACCGCGTGGAGTGGCAGGGTTAGCATTAAAAGGAGTAACAACAAACATTAGCACGGGATCCGAATGCACTGAACCATCCAGCTGAGCACCCTGCCTGGTAGGCGGCTGCGTTGAGCCACCCTGCCTAGTAGAGGTCGAGCAAGAGCCATCCCCAACAGCCTGTGAGCCACCCCCCATGTCAGATGTATCCATAGCATCATCAGAAGTATTCTCATTCGCATCATCATCCTGGTCATCATCCCTCTTCCTCCATAAGTAAGGCTCAGGCACATAACCCTCCGGCTCCAAACGAAAACGAAGCTCATAAGCCTTGAGACCCACCACAGCATCAGTCACAATGTAATGTCCTAGCGAATCATGTAGCTCCAAGAAAATACTGGTATCCGTCATAGCAATAAGAATCCGAATGACACCATGTCTCCTCAAACTGAAAAGGTCCACAGCCAAAGTAGTGCCCATGAGACCACCGACCGCCCATAAACCCAAGAAAGACCGCAAACAATGTGGTACCCCCTCGACATGCAACCAAACCTGCTGCAGCTCAAGCTTGTGGGGCACCTCCTGTGTCCGGTAAATAGAAAACGAGAGCTGAGAGGTGCTCAGCGGCACCGGCACCTAGATCCCATCCACCCTGTCCAAATCGTCCATCAACAGAAAACTCACAAGAAAGGCAGATTCTCCATAGGGCATCGCTTCCCACTTCCACTGACTACGAACCATGCATCTCCTGGCAATCTTTCGCTGAACCACATCTGCAGGGACCATCAGCCCAGTGACCTGAACAAGAGCTATGGGGGTCAAGTTGGCCCCAAGATGATCCCGCACCACAGAATCAGGAATCTGAGAAAACACAGTCAACTCATTGCCAATACCAGACATCACCGGGGTAGGTCTTGGCTGCTTAAGAATGGGACATCTCAAAGTGAGATGAGCAGAATTGTCACAAATATAGCAAATATGAACCGGCTTACAATATTTAGTTGCATGTGTATTAACCGCACACTTCCAGCAGCGAACGGATTTCTGGTTCTTCTTACCCGCGGCAGTAGGCACCGGTACAGCAACAACAGTCTCCAAAGCTGTCACAGCCTGAGGAACATTGGCAACGGTCCCCTGTGGCCCGTACTGATACTGCGGCTGTTGTTCCAAAACCTAAGAAGACGTCCCCGCCTGACCAGCGGGATACCCATATTGCTGAAACTGTTGCGGCTGCTGGAGCGGCTGCAAACCCGGCTCAAGGCCCACTTGCAACTGATCCTGCTTCTTCTTCTTCTTCTTCTTCTTCTTCTTCTTCTTCTTCTTCTGCTTCGGCACCTGCACACTTACATTACCGGTCCCGACCGCAAACTGCTGTGGTGGCACCCCCTACTGGATCAATGGTGCCCCACCCGAGGGATGGCCGCGATACGGCGGCTATAGTGGCTGCAAGGCGAACTGAGGCTGCGACGCCGGAAAGTAAGCACCCTAGGGCGACAGAAACGGCAGCGCCATCCCCTGACTGAAGCGAGCCGGAGGCGTCATCCCAGGCGGCCCGGAGAACGGCGGTGGTCCATGGCCATAGGTAGGCACAACCATAGGTGGCACAACATAGGAGGGTCGCGGCCCGGCCCCCTGCCCCTGGAGAGCGCCGGTCAAGGGGGGCGCTGGAGCCGTGGCAGCCTGCTGCTGCTGATGGGGAGCAGACGCGCTTGCGGGCTGATGGTGGCTCACATCTATGATGACATGCACATGGAGGAGGTAGAGAAGGGAATGCGGTAGAGGAGGAGGAGGTGGATCTGCAGAATTACGCCGTAGCCATCACGGTCTACGAGGATATGGTGCACCACCTATACAACCAGTACCTCATGGGAATGTAGGAGTGGTATCTGCACGACATGGATCTCCCTCCCTCCAGGATACCATTTAAATAACTCATGTTTCTATCCCCAGAAATTTGAGGGTGATGTGTCAAAGCAGTGGTAATTCAGTTGTAATAAGTAGCCAAAAGTTGGGGGTCAATGCGAGTCACGATAGGAGCATGTCGCGAAGTTGACACAATGCGTGAGGTCATGGCCTCATTGCCGCCCTTTCTCTTTTCTCCTTTTGATATTCTTTCCCCTATTTCTATAGGTAATAAAAATAAGGTACGTATATAGTGTTTCTTACTTGGTTCTACCTTTTATAGATGATTTTGCCACTAGAGTTCAGGGATATTACATCCTACACCATTTCTAAGTGATAATGCTAGGTGGATGGTCCTTTAAGGATTGGTTCATTGGAAACAGCATTTACGTGTTGGATTTGTACGTCCGAGTTTGACGCGTTTACGTGTTGAAGACGGTTGATAAACAACTCGGTGCCAAAAAACCTACCTATTGTACAGGTCATGACCCCGCTAATCCTTGACAAAGAAAAAACCCTTTTATATATGACTTTCCCTACCTATTGTGCAAGCCATGGTCCAACATCAACAAGAATCCCGCTAATACCCGACGAGGAAATTTCTCTCATAAAGTAAACCAAGATTAACGTAATTCAGCTTGCTAGCTGCCACACAAGCCAAGCCGCCAAGGAGGAGAGAGTGGGATCTCGTTAATTTTGACGGAAGAAGAAAAGTCCCAACCTCCTGATCACCAGCTCAAGCTAGAGGTAGCTGATGGATTAAAAGCCATCTATGATGTGTACATGAATAAGGAGGAGGACGAGGAGGGGAGGCCGATCGGCAAGTCATCGACACCCTGGTGGAGGCTCCCATCTATGATGACGTGTACATAGAGGAGGTAGAGAAGGACATTGCGATAGAGGATGATGCGGATGGGCAAAATTGCGCCACCGCCATGGCGGCCGACCTGTATATGGTGCACCACATGTACATCCAAGACCTCATGGGGATGGAGGAGTGGCAGATGTGCGACATGGATGGCCCTCCCTATGGGCTGCCATAGAGTCGTTATCGCTCAACGACTTTCCCAGCTCCTCCTCCTCCTCCCTGTTGGTGTCGACATCGGCAATACCGTGCAGTGTCAATTCTCTGTGAGTACCCCACCTTATCCCTGAACCCGAAGGACCCCGTCATCCAGCCATACATCCCGCCTCCATCGAGAGAGAGCGAGGGACCTTTGAGAGTGTCGAGGAGGAAAAGAGAATTAGAACATAAATTGAGGTTACATATAATCAGCCTACAACCGTTGTAACCTGAAAGTTGAGCAGACTTTCAATACATAAAATGCAGTAGGCATGCACATGGATACTTATATATTTGGTAATAAAGTCAAAAGTTTCCATTATTAAAAATGTTGCAAATCTCAATAAAAAATCTTTCCGGATTGGTTATTCCAAGCATATCTCAGACCACGAATAGTCTCCATGAAGAAGATTTACTTGCTTGTTTTTTTCTATTTCTGAAAGTAGAAATCAATTGTTACAAGATGCAAGAGAAGATCTGCTAGGGGAATTGAAGACCATGCAGAGCGGTACGTATGATTCTTGGGCATTATTTTTTTGACGCCATAGTAGATCCATTAAGAAGATTGAAAGATCAGACACTAGTTGCACCTTAGATTCCTAGAGATCATGGGGAAAGAGGTGTTGATTCTGTAATGGTGGTCAGTATACGTACGAAATATCTTCCGCTTCTTCCATTGATGGTCGCATGCGCATATGTGAAAATGTCAGTACAGATCACCATCGCAATATTCCTCAAAAAACTAATAAATTAATAAACTTTTTCTCCCCTTTTTTGGTTTATTAAAATATATATCCTTTCCTTTTTTATTTTCAGAAAAAAATAAAATAAAGGATACCACTATGGGAATTTTGATGTGGAAATTTCACTCATGAAGTCAGCCAAGATCAACGTAATTTAGCTAGCTATCTGCCACGCGAGCCAAGCCGCAATGGAGGAGAGAGAGAGAGATCTCGCCAATTGTGATGGAAGAAGAAAAGTCCCAATCTCTGGATCACCAGCTCCAGTTGAGGCAGCTGATGGATTAAAAGTCATCTATGATGTGTACATGGATAATGAGGAGGACGAGGAGGGAAGACCAATCAGCAAGGTATCGACGTCATGGTGTCGGCTCACATCTATGATGATGTGAACATGGAGGAGGTATAGAAGAACGTTACGACGAAGGAGGAGGAGGCGGATCTGCAAAATTGCGTCGCTGCCATTGTAGCCGACGAGGATATGGCACACCACCTATACATCCCGGACCTCGTGGGGATGGAGGAGTGGCAACTGCGCGACATGGATCGCCCCTCCCTCCGGGCTGCCATAGAGTTACCACTCTACGACTTTTCTGGATCCTCCTATTTCTCCTGTGTGTCGGTGTCGACAACACCGTGCAGGGAAAACTCTCGGCGGGCAACCCACCTTACCTCTAAACCCAAAACACCTCGTCATCCAGCCATACGTCCCGCCTCCCCGAAGACGTTATATGTTTTGATGGTAAAATTTGAGTCTAAATGACTAAATCTGCAATTAGTTAGTGGATATATATATATATATATTCATTATTTACATGTTAGTGATAGAAACTCCAAAAGAAGCTCAAGTTATGAGGATCACGAGTTAAAAAATTTAAAGTTCCACTTTTCCTTTTCAAAGTATTATGAGAAAAAACATTTTATACATGGTTAAATGACATGTTACTTTGTGTGAGGAGAAAGTGTCAAGGACATTCTATATGTTTGAATGGTAAAAATGGTAGTTGACTTTGCTTTTTTGCAACTATATCTAAATATGAAAATTAATTGATGGTCATTTAAATAACTCATGTTTCTATCCTTGAGAATTTGGGGGTGGTGTGTCGAAACAGTCATAATTCAGTTGTGTACAAAAATAACTACTCGGAAGTTAGGGGTCAATGTGAGTCACGAACGGAGCATGTCGAGAAGTTGACACAACGCCTAAGGTCGTAGACTCATTGACTCCCTTTCTCTTTTCTTTCTTAGATCTTGTTTCCCCTATTTATATACCTAATAAAAATAAGGTACATAGTGTTTTTACTAGGTTCTGCCTTTTCTGGACGATTTTGCCTCTACCAGTTTAGGCATATTACATCTTATACCACTGGTAAGTGATAATGCTCGGCGGCTGCTCCTTTGCAGATTAATTTATTGAAAACAAAGTTTATGTGTTGGATTTGTATGTTCGAGTTGGACACGTTTATGAAGCCAGTTGGCAAACAAATCGGCGCAGAGAAACCTTCTTATATACCTATGCCCCTACCTATTGTGCAGGTTATAATCCTACTAATCCCCAATGAGGAAAATACCTATTTATATACGCCTACCCCTACATGTTGTGCAGGCCGGTCATGATCCAACATCAACAAGAATCCATCTAATACCCGATGAGGAAATTTCACTCATGAAGTCAGCCAAGATCAACGTAATTTATATACCTATCTGCCACGTGAGCCAAGATGCAATGGAGGAGAGAGATGTCGTCAATTGTGATGGAAGAAGAAAAGTCCCTATCTCTGGATGACCAGCTCCGCTTGAGGCAGATCATGGATTAAAAGTCATCTATGATGTGTACATGGATAATGAGGAGGACGAGGATGCAAGACCAATCGGCAAGGTATAGACGTCATGGTGGCGGCTCACATCTATGATGATGTGAACATGGAGGAGGTATAGAAGAACGTTATGGCAGAAGAGGAGGAGGCGGATCTGCAAAATTGCGTCGCCGTCATCATAGCTGACGAGGATATGGCACACCACCTGGACATCCAAGACCTCGTGGGGATGGAGGAGTGGCAACTGCGCGACATGGATCGCCCCTCCCTCCGAACTACCACAAGTTACCACTCTACAACTTTTCCGGATCCTCCTATTTCTCCTGCATGTCGGTGTCAACAACACCATGCAGGGATAATTCTCGGCGGGCAACACATCTTACCCCTGAACCCAAAACACCTTGTCATCCAGCCATACATCCCGCCTCCCCGAAGACGCTATATGCAATTAGTTAGTGGATATATATATTCATTATTTACATATTAGTGATAGAAACTCCAAAATAAGCTCAAGTTATGAGGATCATGAGTTAAAAAATTTAAAGTTCCACTTTTCCTTTTCAAAGTATTCCGAGAAAAAACATTTTCTACATGATTAAATGACATGTTACTTTGTGTGAGGAGAAAGTGTCAAGGACACTCTATAAGTTTGAATGGTAAAAATGGTAGTTGACTTTGCTTTTTTGCAACTATATATAAATATGAAAATTAATTGATGGTCATTTAAATAACTCGTGTTCCTATCCTTAAGAATTTGGGGGTGGTATATCGAAACAGTCATAATTCAGTTGTGTATAAAAGTAACTATCCGGAAGTTAGGGATCAATGTGAGTCACGACAGGAGTGTGTCGAGAAGTTGACACAACGCGTGAGGTCGTAGACTCATTGACCCCCTTTCTCTTTTCTATTTTAGATCTTCTTTCCCCTATTTCTATACCTAATAAAAATAAGGTACATAGTTATAATCCTGCTGATTCCCGACGAGGAAAATACCTATTTATATATGTCTGACCCTACTTGTTATGCAGGTCATGATCCAACATCAACGAGACTCCATCTAATATCCGATGAGGAAATTGAAGGGTTTCGCAGCATAGTAAATCAAAATTTTATACAGATGCGAACGGGAAAAGCCAAGATCTAATCTAGGAGATGCAAACAACGAGGGAGATAGATGAGATCTTCATACCCTTGAAGATTCGCACAGCAGAACTTCAACGGAACGTGGTTGATGTAGTCGTACTCGCTTCTTCTCCTCGCGATCCGATCCGATCCAACACCGCAAGTGGCGATGTCTCCGAGAGATGCACACGTGCGGCACCTCGACGTCTCCTCCTTCCTCGGTCCAGCAAGTGGGGTGGAGAGATAGATTGGATCTACAACACGACGGCGTGGTGCAAGCGGTGGAGAGTTTCTGCGGCAGGGCTTCGCCTACGCGCAGTCGGGAGGGAGAGAGAGAGGAGGGCAGCAGGGCGTCTAGGGCTTGAGGAGGTGGTGGGGGGAGGGTGCGCCCCCGACCCTCTTTATATAGAGGGGTGGGCGGCTGCCCCTTGCCCCTCCTCCAAGCCTAGGGCCAGCGGCCAAGGAGGGAGGAGTGGGGGGCAAGTTTTCCCCCTTCTAGAAGCTCCCCTAGGGCTTGGTCGGCTGGGCCTATGGGGCCTTGTTCCCCTGGCCCAATGCGGCCAGGGCACTCCCTCGTAGGCCCACGCCCCCTCCCGAAAAGTGGGGCCACGTTGGTCCCACTCCGTAAGGTTCTAGAAGTTTCCGGTACAATACCGAACAATCCAAAACAATTCCAAACTCCAAAACCTGCTTTGCCTTATATGAATCTTATTCTCCTGACCATTCCGGAACCTCTCGTGACGTCCTGGATCTCATCCGAGACTCCGAACAAAAACTCATAAACCAATTATCCATTCTATCCTAGTGTCGAGACACGTTAAGTGTGTGACCCTTCGGGTTCGAGAATATGCAGACATGATCTTCTATCAATAATCAACAGTGGGGTCTGGAAACCCATATTGACTCCCACACATTCATCGATGATCATATCGGATGAACCACGATGCCAGGATTCAATCAATCCCATATATATATTCCCTTCGTCGCGTGATATTTTATTTGCCCGAGATTCGATCGTCGGTACCGGCATACCTAGTTCAATCTCGTTCACAGCAAGTACTTTACTCGTTCCGTAATCCGATATCAATTTGTGATTAACTCCTTAACCACGTATTTGCAAGCGGTGTTGATATCGATTACCGAGTGGGCCTGAAGTATATCTCTCCGACTTGGGAGGGACAAATTCCATCTCGATACATACAACCCAACAGATACTTTCCGATCACCTGAGAGACACCTTTATGATCACCCTCTCATAGGATGACGTTTGATGACCTCAAAGCTTTCTTCCGATACCAGGGAGTTGTATTATCTCATGGTCTAAGGAATACAATATTTGACATAGGAAAAGCTTCGCAAAGATGAACACAATGACACGATCTAATTGCTTCGCTTAGTTTGGGTCTATCCACCATATCATTCTCCAATGATATGATATCATTATCAATTGACAACTCATGTCTATGGTTAGGAAACCTTAACCATCATTGATCAATGAGCTAGTCCATAGAGGCGTACTAGGGACACGGTGTTGTTCACAAACCACACAAGTATTAAAGTTTCCGCTTAATACAATTCTAGCATGGAATATAAACTTTATCATGAACAAGAATTATAATAATAACATCTTTATTATTGCCTCTAGGGCATAATTCCAACAGTCTCCCACTTGCACTAGAGTCAATAATCTAGTTTACATCTGGCAACAATCTCACACCCATGGCACTGAGGTGCTGATCATGTTTTACACGTGGAAGAGGTTTAGTCAATGGATCTGCGACATTCAGATCTGTATGTACTTTGCTAATCTTCAGATCTCCATCTGCTATATAATCTCGGATTATATGAAACTTGCGGTTGATATGCTTGGTCTTTGGATGATATCTTGGTTCCTTAGCGAGTGCTATGGCGCCAGTGTTGTCACACAATATCTCCAGTGGGTCCAATGCACTTGGAACCACGCCAAGCTCAGTGATGAAGTTCCTGATCCAAACTCCTTCACTTGACGCTTCTGCAGCAGCCATGTATTCCGCTTCTACTGTAGATCCCGCGATCACGCTTTGCTTGCAGCTTCTCCAGCTCACAGCTCCTCCATTCAAAATATACACGTATCCTGTCTGAGATTTACAATCATCCTTGTCGGTGTCGAAACTAGCATCGACGTAACCTTTTACGACGAGCTGTTCATCACCCCCATAGACTAAGAACATTTCTTTAGTCCTATTTAGGTACCTTAGGATGTTGTTCACGGCTGTCCAGTGTTCCACTCCTGGATCACTTTGATATCTGCTCGTCAAACTAAGAGCATTGGACACATCCGGTCTAGTACACAGCATGGCATACATGATGGAACCTATGGCCGAGGCATAAGGCACTTTGCTCATAGCTTCCCTATCATTTACCGTAGCTGGACACTGAGCCTTGCTCAATATCTTACCTGACAACATAGGCACTGAACCTATCTTTGCCTTATCCATTCTGAACCTTTTCAGAACTTTGTCTAGGTATGTACTTTGGCTTAAAGCTATTAGGCGTCTTTGTCTATCTCTATCGATTTTTATGCCTAATATATAAGCAGCTTCCCCGAGGTCTTTCATTGAAAAACATTTGTTCAAATAACTCTTCACATCGTTAAGCATGTCAATGTCATTTCCAATAATCAATATGTCATCCACATATAGTACTAGAAATGTCATTAAGCTCCCACTCACTTTCTTGTAGATACAAGCTTCGTAGCAATTTGGAACAAATCCAAAGCCCTTGATCACTTGATCAAAACGAAGGTTCCAACTCCGAGACGCTTGCTTCAGTCCATAAATGGAACGCTGAAGTTTGCATACTTTATCAGCATCCTTAGGATCGACAAAACCTTCGGGTTGCATCATATACAACTCTTCATCAATGTTGCCATTGAGGAACGCAGTCTTGACATCCATCTGCCATATTTCATAATCATGAAACGCAGCAATTGCTAATAAAATCCGAATGGACTTAAACATCGCTACGGGAGAGAAAGTCTCATCGTAGTCAACACCTTGAACTTGTCGAAAAACTTTCGCGACAAGTCGTGCCTTATAGACAGTAACATTACCATGCGCGTCCGTTTTCTTCTTGAAAATCCATTTGCACTCAATGGCCTTTCGGTCGCTAGGAGGGCCCACCAAAGTCCATACTTGGTTTTCGCTCATGGATCCCAATTCGGATTTTCATGGCCTCTAGCCATTTCTCAGAGCCTGGGCTCATCATCGCTTCCTCATAGTTTGCAGGTTCACTGTCGTCTTCTAACAAGACAGTTAAGACAGGGTTGCCGTACCTCTCAGGAGGGGCACGTGACCTTGTCGACTTGCGACGTTCAGTAGTAGCATCGTCCGAAGCTTCATGATCCTTGTCATTAGCTTCCTCTATTGTCGGTGCAGACGACACTGGAACAATTTCAGGTGCTGCGCTACTCTCCAACTCAAGAGAAGGTTCAATAACCTCGTCTAGCTCTACTTTCCTCCCACTCACTTCTTTCGAGAGAAACTCCTTCTCAAGAAAGGATCTGTTCTTTGCGATAAACACTTTGCCTTCGGATCTATGATAGAAGGTATACCCAATAGTTTCCTTAGGGTATCCTATGAAGATGCATTTCTCCACTTTGGGTTCGAGCTTGTCCGGCATCAACTTCTTGACGTAAGCTTCGCATCCCCAAACTTTAAGAAACGACAACTTAGGTTTAGCACCAAACCACAGTTCATACGGTGTCATCTCAACGGATTTAGATGGTGCCCTATTTAAAGTGAATGCAGCGGTTTCTAATGCATAACCCCAAAATGATAACGGAAAATCTGTAAGAGACATCATTGATCGCACCATATCCAATAGAGTTCGATTCCGGCCTTCGGACACACCATTGCGCTGTGGTGTTCCGGGTGGCGTGAGTTGCGAAACGATTCCGCTTGCTTTAAGATGCGTGAGAAAATCATAACTCAAATATTCACCTCCATGATCGGATCGTAGAAACTTAATTTTTCGGTTACGATGGTTTTCCACTTCATTCTGAAATTCTTTGAACTTTTCAAATGTTTCAGATTTATGTTTCATTAAATAGATATACCCATATCTACTCAAGTCATCAGTAAAAGTGAGAAAGTAGCGATATCCACCGCGCGTCGAAACACTCATCGGTCCGCATACATCGGTATGTATGATTTACAACAAGTCTGTTGCTCGCTCCATCATTCAGGAGAACGGGGTTTTGATCATCTTGCCCATGAGGCATGGTTCGAATGTGTCAAATGATTCAAAATCAAGAGACTCCAAAAGTCCATCAGAATGGAGTTTCTTCATGCGTTTTACACCAATATGACCTAGACGACAGTGCCACAAATAAGTAGAATTATCACTATCTACTTTGCATCTCTTAGCCTCAATGTTATGGATGTGTGTTTCATCCCTTTCGAGATTCAGAAGAAATAAACCATTCACAGCAGGCGCATGACCATAAAAGATGTTACTCATATAAATAGAACAACCATTATTCTCAGATTTAAATGAATAACCGTCTTGCAATAAACACGATCCAGATATGATGTTCATGCTCAACGCAGGCACATAATAACATTTATTGAGGTTTAAAACTAATCCCGAAGGTAAAACTAAGGAGAGCGTGCCGACGGCCATCACATCAACTCTTGATCTGTTGCCAACGCGCATCGTCACCTCATCCCTCGCTAGCCGCCGTCTATTCCATAGCTCCTGTTTCGAGTTACAAATATTAGCAACTGAACCAGTATCAAATACCCAGGCACTACAACGAGGGCTAGTAAGGAAAACATCAATAACATGTATATCAAATATACCTTTGATGGTGCCAGCCTTCTTGTCCGCTAAGTACTTCGGACATTTGCGCTTCCAGTGACCCTTGTCCTTGCAATATAAGCACTCAGTGTCTGTCTTAGGTCCAGACTTGAGCTTCTTCTCAGCAGGGGCAACGCGCTTGCCGCTGCCTTTCTTGAAGGGCTTCTTTGCACCCTTACCTTTCTTAAAGCTAGGGGGCTTGTTGACCATCAACACATGATTATCTTTCTTGATGTCCACCTCCGCAGCTTTCAGCTTAGCGAAGAGCTCAGTTATCGTATCAGTGGAACCAATCTGATTATGAGTAACTACAAAAGATTGTAGCTAGGAGGGAGTGATTGCAGAACCCTGTCAATCTTGAGCTCCTCTAGAATCTTGCAGTCCAGTTGCTCAAGGTGTTGAGTGTAGCCTAACATCTTTATGGCGTGCTCACTAATGGAACTCCATTCCTCCATCTTGCAGTTAAAGAATTTCTCAGAGATCTCATATCTCTCAGAACGGGCCTGAGTCTGAAACATAGTTTTCAGTTCCTCAAGAATCTCAAAGGGCCCGGGGAAATCCTCAAAACGATTTTGAAGGTCCGATTCCATAGCAAACAACATGGTGCTCTTAATCACACCATAATCATCCTTGCGCGACTGATAAACCGCTTTCTCATCAGCCGGCGCATCTACAGCAGGGGCGTCACCTAGCGCTTTCTCAAGGACATAGTCCTTTTGTCCGCCAGCGAGAATGGTTCTCAGATTGCGGAACCACTTGGTGAAGTTGTACCCATTGTTCTTAAGCTTTTCTTTCTCAGCAAAAACGTTGAAGTTGAAGTTGGACTTAGCCATTTGATCTACAAAATTTGCAAGTACAATTTAGACTATGTTCATGATAACTAGTTCAACTTAATCAAATTACTAGATGAACTCCCACTAAATTCAACATCCCTCAAGTTGTTTAGTGAACATGACCCAAATTCACCACACCTAATCCGATCTTCACGAGAAGAGATGTGGTTTCAATGGTGGACAACGAAGTGTCGATCATATCATTCATATGACTCATGCTTAACCTTTCGGTTCGTGTGTTCCGAGGCCATGTATGTACATGTTAGGCTCGTCAAGTCAAACCCAAGTATTTCTGCGTGTGCAAAACTGGCTTGCACCCGTTGTATGTGAACGTAGAGTTTATAGCACCCGATCATCACGTGATGCTTGAACATGACGAACTTTCGCAACGGTGCATACATGGGGAGAACACAGTTTTTATCTTGATCTTTAAGTGAGGAATCATCTTATAATGCTACCGTCGCGATCTAAGCATAACAAGATACATAAAAGGATAAACATCACATGCATATAACTTTATGTGACATGGTATAGCCAATCTTCGCGCAATGATCTCCATCTTGTGCGTGCCAGCATGATCTCCATCACTCCACCATGATTGCCTCCACCACAAATAGCAACTACAACTATTGATAACTACTTAGCGATAAAGTAAAACTATTACATGGCGTATAAGAAGTTGACACACAGGTCATACACAATTATAAAGACAACCATATGGCTCCTGCCGGTTGTGTACTCATCGGCATGCAAGTCGTGAAACATTACAAAACATGATCATTGCATACAACATACACATCACATCTTGGGCCATACCATATCACAGAAAACACTCCCTGCAAAAACAAGTTAGACGCCTCTACTTTGTTGTTGCATGTTTTACGTGGCTTATGGGAGTAACAAGCTAAGAACGATTCTTACCTACGGAGAGCCACAACGGTGATATTATGGTTGCCGAACTCCGGTGTAAATCCCATGACAACTATAGTGAGAGAAACTGGCATCCACCAGCCGCATGTGTGAAACAAGCCACACGTCAAGTGCGGAGCCGGTCTCGCGAACGAGGTCGCGTGAAGTTGGCCTGGACCGCTTCGATCTCACTATCCCGCGTCATAAGAAGTACACAAACAAGAGACTTGCAACAGAAAACATCAACGCCCGCAACAAGCATGTTGCGTTCTACTCGTGAAACACATCTACGCATAGATCTAGCTCTGATACCACTGAAGGGTTTTGCAGCATAGTAAATCAAAAATTTCTAAGGATGCGAACGGGAAAAGCCAAGATCTAATCTAGGAGATGCAAACAACAAGGAGGGATAGATGAGATCTTCATACCCTTGAATATTCGCATAGCGAAACGTTCAACGGAACGTGGTTGATGTAGTCGTACTCGCTTCTCCTCCTCGTGATCCGATCCGATCCAACACCGCAAGTGGCAATGTCTCCGAGAGATGCACACGTGCGGCACCTCGACGTCTCCTCCTTCCTCGGTCCAGCAAGTGGGGTGGAGACATAGATTGGATCTACAACACGATGGTGTGGTGCAATTGGTGGAGAGTTTCTGCGGCAGGGCTTCGCCTAGGCGCAGTCGGGAGGGAGAGAGAGAGAGAGGAGGGAAGCAGGGCGGCTAGGGCTTGAGGAGGTGGTGGGGGGAGGGTACGCCCCCAACCCTCTTTATATAGAGGGGTGGGCGGTTGCCCCTTTCCCCTCCTCCAAGCCTAGGGCCGGCGGCCAAGGAGGGAGGAGTGGGGGGAAAGTTCCCCCCCTTCTAGAAGCTCCCCTAGGGTTTCCCCTAGGGCTTGGCCGGCTGGGCCTATGGGGCCTTGTGCCCCTGGCCCAATGCGGACAGGGCACTCCCTCGTAGGCCCATGAACCCTCCCGACAAGTGGGGACACATTGGTCCCACTCCGGAAGGTTCTAGAAGCTTCCGGTACAATACCAAACAATCCGAAACAATTCCGAACTCCAAAAACTGCTTTGCCTTATATGAATCTTATTCTCCGGACCATTCCGGAACCTCTCGTGACGTCCTGGATCTCATCCGAAACTCCGAACAAAAACTCATAAACCAATTATCCATACTATCCTAGCGTCGAGACACGTTAAGTGTGTGACGCTTCGGGTTTGAGAATATGCAGACATGATCTTCTATCAATAATCAACAGTGGGGTCTGGAAACCCATATTGACTCCCACACATTCATCGATGATCATATCGGATGAACCACGATGCCAGGATTCAATCAATCCCATATATATATATTCCCTTTGTCGCGCGATATTTTACTTGCCCGAGATTCGATCGTCGGTACCGGCATACCTAGTTCAATCTCGTTCACAGCAAGTACTTCACTCGTTCCGTAATCCGATATCACTTTGTGATTAACTCCTTAACCACGTGCTTGCAAGCGGTGTTGATATCGATTACCGAGTGGGCCTGAAGTATATCTCTCCGACATGGGAGGGACAAATCTCATCTCGATACATACAACCCAACAAGTACTTTCCGATCACCTGAGAGACACCTTTATGATCACCCTCTCATAGGATGATGTTTGATGACCTCAAAGCTTTCTTCCGATACCAGGGAATTTGGGGGTGGTGTGTCGAAACAGTCATAATTCAGTTGTGTACAAAAATAACTAGTCGGAAGTTAGGGGTCAATGTGAGTCACGAACGGAGCATGTCAAGAAGTTGACACAACGCTTAAGTTCGTAGACTCATTGACTCCCTTTCTCTTTTCTATCTTAGATCTTGTTTCCCCTATTTATATACCTAATAAAAATAAGGTACATAGTGTTTTTACTAGGTTCTGCCTTTTCTGGACGATTTTGCCTCTACCAGTTTGGGCATATTACATCTTATACCATCGGTAAGTGATAATGCTCGGCGGCTGCTCCTTTGCAGATCAATTTATTGGAAACAAAGTTTATGTGTTGGATTTGTATGTTCGAGTTGGACACGTTTATGAAGCCAGTTGGAAAACAAATCGGCCCAGAGAAACCTTCTTATATACCTATGCCCCTACCTATTGTGCAGGTTATAATCCTACTAATCCCCAATGAGGAAAATACCTATTTATATACGCCTACCCCTACATGTTGTGCAGGCCGGTCATGATCCAACATCAACAAGAATCCATCTAATACCCGATGAGGAAATTTCACTCATGAAGTCAGCCAAGATCAACGTAATTTATATACCTATCTGCCACGTGAGCCAAGACGCAATGGAGGAGAGAGATGTCATCAATTGTGATGGAAGAAGAAAAGTCCCTATCTCTAGATCACCAGCTCCGCTTGAGGCAGATCATGGATTAAAAGTCATCTATGATGTGTACATGGATAATGAGGAGGACGAGGATGGAAGACCAATCGGCAAGGTATAGACGTCATGGTGGCGGCTCACATCTATGATGATGTGAACATGGAGGAGGTATAGAAGAACGTTATGGCAGAGGAGGAGGAGGCGGATCTGCAAAATTGCGTTGCCGCCATCAAAGCTGACGAGGATATGGCACATCACCCGGACATCCAAGACCTCGTGGGGATGGAGGAGTGGCAACTGCGCGACATGGATCGCCCCTCCCTCCGAACTGCCATAAGTTACCACTCTACAAATTTTCCGGATCCTCCTATTTCTCCTGCGTGTCGGTGTCAACAACACCATGCAGGGATAATTCTCGGCGGGCAACACATCTTACCCCTGAACCCAAAACACCTTGTCATCCAGCCATACATCCCGCCTCCCCGAAGACGCTATATGCAATTAGTTAGTGGGTATATATATTCATTATTTACATATTAGTGATAGAAACTCCAAAATAAGCTCAAGTTATGAGGATCATGAGTTAAAAAATTTAAAGTTCCACTTTTCCTTTTCAAAGTATTCCGAGAAAAAACATTTTCTACATGATTAAATGACATGTTACTTTGTGTGAGGAGAAAGTGTCAAGGACACTCTATAAGTTTGAATGGTAAAAATGGTAGTTGACTTTGCTTTTTTGCAACTATATATAAATATGAAAATTAATTGATGGTCATTTAAATAACTCGTGTTCCTATCCTTAAGAATTTGGGGGTGGTATATCGAAACAGTCATAATTCAGTTGTGTATAAAAGTAACTAGCCGGAAGTTAGGGATCAATGTGAGTCACGACAGGAGTGTGTCGAGAAGTTGACACAACGCGTGAGGTCGTAGACTCATTAACCCCCTTTCTCTTTTCTATTTTAGATCTTCTTTCCCCTATTTCTATACCTAATAAAAATAAGGTACATAGTATTTTTTTATTAGGTTCTGCCTTTTCTGGACGATTATGGCTTTGCTAGTTTGGCGATATTACATCTTATACCACCGGTAAGTGATAATGCTCGGTGGCTACTCCTTTGCAAATTAATTTATTAGAAACAAAGTTTATGTGTTGGATTTGTATGTTTAAGTTGGACATGTTTACGTCAGTTGGCAAACAAATCGGCGCTGAGAAACCTTCTTATATACCTATGCCTCTACCTTTTGTGTATGTTATAATCCTGCTGATTCCCGACGAGGAAAATACCTATTTATATATGTCTGACCCTACTTGTTATGCAGGTCATGATCCAACATCAACGAGACTCCATCTAATACCCGATGAGGAAATTGAAGGGTTTCGCAGCATAGTAAATCAAAATTTTCTACAGATGCGAACGGGAAAAGCCAAGATCTAATCTAGGAGATGCAAACAACGAGGGGGGATAGATGAGATCTTCATACCCTTGAAGATTCGCACAGCGGAACGTTTAACGGAACGTGGTTGATGTAGTCGTACTCGCTTCTCCTCCTCGCGATCCGATCCGATCCAACACCACAAGTGGCGATGTCTCCGAGAGATGCACACGTGCGGCACCTCGACGTCTCCTCCTTCCTCGGTCCAGCAAGTGGGGTGGAGAGATAGATTGGATCTACAACATGACGGCGTGGTGCAAGCGGTGGAGAGTTTCTGCGGCAGGGCTTCGCCTACGCGCAGTCGGGAGGGAGAGAGAGAGGAGGGCAGCAGGGCGGCTAGGGCTTGAGGAGGTGGTGGGGGGAGGGTGCGCCCCCAGCCCTCTTTATATAGAGGGGTGGGCGGCTGCCCCTTGCCCCTCCTCCAAGCCTAGGGCCAGCGGCCAAGGAGGGAGAAGTGGGGGGCAAGTTTCCCCCCCCCTTCTAGAAGCTCCCCTAGGGCTTGGCCGGCTGGGCCTGTGGGGCCTTGTGCCCCTGGCCCAATGCGGCCAGGGCACTCCCTCATAGGCCCACGCCCCCTCCCGACAAGTGGGGCCACGTTGGTCCCCTTCCGGAAGGTTCTAGAAGCTTCCGGTACAATACCGATTAACCCGGAACAATTCCGAACTCCAAAAACTGCACTGCCTTATATGAATATTATTCTCCGGACCATTCCTGAACCTCTCGTGATGTCCAGGATCCCATCCGATCACCTGAGAGACACCTTTATGATCACCCTCTCATAGAATGACGTTTGATGACCTCTTTCTTCCGATACCAGGGAGTTTCATTATCTCATGGTCTAAGGAATACAATATTTGACATAAGAAAAGCTTCGCAAAGATGAACACGATGATACGATCTAATTGCTCTGCTTAATTTGGGTCTGTCCATCATATCATTCTCCCAATGATATGATCTCATTATTAATCGACAACTCATGTCTATGGTTAGGAAACCTTAACCATCATTAATCAATGAGCTAGTCCATAGAGGCGTACTAGGGACACGGTGTTGTTCACAAACCACACAAGTATTAAAGTTTCCGCTTAATACAATTCTAGCATGGAATATAAACTTTATCATGAACAAGAATTATAATAATAACATCTTTATTATTGCCTCTAGGGCACAATTCCAACAGAAATTTCACTCATGAAGTCAGCCAAGATCAACGTAATTTAGCTAGCTATCTGCCACGCGACCTAATTCGCAATGGAGGAGAGAGAGATCTCGTCAATTGTGATGGAAGAAGAAAATTCCCAATCTCTAGATCACCAGCTCCGGTTGAGGTAGATGATCGATTAAAAGTCATCTATGATGTGTACATGGATAATGAGGAGGACAAGGAGGGAAGACCAATCTGCAAGGTATCGACGCCATGGTGGCGGATCACATATATGACGATGTGAACATGGAGGAGGTATAGAAGAATGTTACGACGGAGGAGGAGGATGCGGATCTGCAAAATTGCTTTGCCGCCATCGTAGCCGACGAGGATATGGCACACCACCTGTACATCCAGGACCTCGTGGGGATGGAGGAGTGGCAACTCCGCGACATGGATCGCCCTCCCTCCGGGCTGCCATAGAGTTACCACTCTACGACTTTTTTGGATACTCCTATTTCTCCTACGTGTCGGTGGCGACAACACCGTGCAGGGATAATTATCGGCGGGCAACCGACCTTACTCCTAAACCCAAAACACCTTGTCATCCAGCCATAAGTCCTATCTCCCCGAAGACGCTATATAAGTGACTAAATATGACTAAATATGCAATTAGTTAGTGGCGATATATTCATTATTTACATGTTAGTGACAGAAACTCCAAAAGAAGCTCAAATTATGAGGATCACCAGTTAAAAAAATTGAAGTTCCACTTTTCCTTTTCAAAGTATTATGAGAAAACACATTTTCTACATGATTAAATGACATGTTACTTTGTGTGAGGAGAAAGTGTCAAGGACACTCTATATGTTTGAATGGTAAAAATGGTAGTTACTTTGCTTTTTTGCAACTATATCTAAATATGAAAATTAATTGATGGTCATTTAAATTACTCTTGTTTCTATCCTTGAGAATTTGGAGGTGGTGTGTCAAAACAGTCATAATTCAGTTGTGTACAAAAATAACTAGCCGAAAGTTAGGGGTCAATGTGAGTCACGATAGGAGCGTGTCGAGAAGTTGACACAACGCATGAGGTCGAAGATTCATTGACCCCCTTTCTCGTTTATATTTTAGATCTTGTTTCCCCTATTTCTTTACCTAATAAAAGTAAGGTACATAGTGGTTTTTACTAGGTTCTGCCTTTTCTGGACGATTTTGCCACTGCCAGTTTGGGGATATTACATCTTATACCACCGGTAAGTGATAATGCTGGGTGGCTGCTCCTTTGCGGATCAATTTATTAGAAACAAAGTTTATGTGTTGGATTTGTACGTTTCAGTTGGACACATTTACATCTTGAAGCCAGTTGGCAAACAAATCGGAGCCGAGAAACCTTCTTATATACCTATGCCGCTACCTATTGTGCAGGCTATAATCCTGCTAATCCCCGATGAGGAAAAGACCTATTTATATATGCCTGCCCTACTTGTTATGCAGGTCATGATCCAACATCAACGAGAATCAATCTAATACCCGATGAGGAAATTTCACTCATGAAGTTAGCCACGATCAACGTAATTTAGCTAGCTATCTGCCACGCGACCCAAACCGCAATGGAGGAGAGAAAGATCTCATCAATTGTGATGGAAGAAGAAAAGTCCCAATCTCTAGATCACCAGCTCCGATTGAGGCAGATGATGGATTAAAAGTCATCTATGATGTGTACATGGATAATGAGGAGGACGAGGAGGGAAGACTAATCAGCAAGGTGTGGACGCCATGGTGGCGACTCACATCTATGATGATGTTAACATGGAGGAGGTATAGAAGAACGTTACGGCGGCGGAGGAGAAGGAGGCGGATCTGCAAAATTGCGTCGCTGCCATCGTAGCCGACGAGAATATGATATTTAGGACCTCGTGGGGATGGAGGAGTGGCAACTACGCGACATGGATCGTCCCTTTCGCCGGGCTGCCATAGAGTTACCACTTTACGAATTTTCGAGATCATCCTATTTCTCATGCGTGTCGTTGTTGACAACACCGTGCAAGGATAATTCTCGGTGGGCAACCCACCTTACCCCTGAACCCGAAACACCTTGCCATCCAGCCATACATCCTGCCTTCCCGAAGACGCTATATGTTTTCATGGTAAAAATTGAGTCTAAACGACTAAATCTGCAATTAGTTAGTGGAGATATATATATATATATATATTTATTTATGTTTTACTTGTTAGTGATACAAACTCCAAAAGAATCTCAAGTTATGAGGATCACGAGTTAAAAAAATTAAAGTTCCACTTTTCCTTTTCAAAGTATTATGAGGAAAAAACATTTTCTACATGATTAAATGACATGTTACTTTGTGTGAGGAGAAAGTGTCAAGGACACTCTATATGTTTGAACCGTAAAAATGGTAGTTGAATTTATTTTTTGTAACTATATCTAAATATAAAAATTAATTCATGTTCCTTTAAATAACTCGTGTTTCTATCCTTGAGAATTTGGGGGTGGTGTGTCGAAACAGTCATTATTCAGTTGTGTACAAAAATAACTAGCCGAAAGTTATGGGTCAATGTGAGTCGCGACAGGAGCACGTCGAGAAGTTAACACAACGCGTGAGGTCGTAGACTCATTGACCCCCTTTCTCTTTTCTATTTTAGATCTTGTTTCCCCTAATTATATAACTAATAAAATTAAGGTACATAGTGTTTTTACTAGGTTCTGCCTTTTTTGGACGATTTTGCCACTGCCAGTTTGGGGATATTACATCTTATACCACCGATAAGTGATAATGCTCGGCGACTGCTCCTTTGCAGATCAATTTATTGAAAACAAAGTTTATGTGTTGGATTTGTACGCTCGAGTTGGACACATTTACGTCTTGAAACCAGTTGGCAAACAAATCAACGCCAAGAAACCTTCTTACATACCTATGCCCCTACCTATTGTGAAGGCTATAATCCTGCTAATTCCCGATGAGGAAAAGACCTATTTATATACGCCTGCCCCTACTTGTTATGCAGGTCATGACCCAACATCAACGAGAATCCATCTAATGCCTGATGAGGAAATTTCACTCATGAAGTCAGCCAAGATCAATGTAATTTATCTAGCTATCTGCCACGTGATCCAAGCCGCAATGGAGGAGAGAGAGATCTCGTCAATTGTGATGGAAGAAGAAAAGTCCCAATCTTTGGATCACCAGCTCCGATTGAGACAGCTGATGGATTAAAAGTCATCTATGATGTGTACATGGATAATCAGGAGGACAAGGAGGGAAGACCAATCGGCAAGGTATCGACGCCATGGTGGTGGCTCACATCTATGGTGATGTTATCATGGAGGAGGTATAGAAGAACGTTACGGCGGAGGAGGAGGAGGATTTGCAAAATTGCGTCGCCGCCATCGTAGCCGATGAGGATATGGCACACCATATGTACATCCAGGACGTCATGGGAATGGAGGAGTGGGAACTGCGTGACATGGATCGCCCTCCCTCCCGGCTGCCATAGAGTTACCACTCTACGACTTTTCCGGTCCTCCTATTTCTCTTGCGTACATATATATATTTATTTATTTTTTAGATGTTTAATGATACAAACTCCAAAAGAAGATCAAGTTATGAGGATCACGAGTTAAAAAATTTAAAGTTCCACTTTTCTTTTCAAAGTATTCTGAGAAAAAACATTTTCTACATGATTAAATGACATGTTACTTTGTGTGAGGAGAAAGTGTCAAGGACACTATATGTTTGAATGGTAAAAATGGTAGTTACTTTGATTTTTTGCAATTATATCTAAATATGAAAATTAATTGATGTTATTTTAAATAACTCGTGTTTCTATCCATGAGAATTTGGAGATGGTGTGTCGAAACAGTCATAAATTAGTTGTCTACAAAAATAACTAGCCGGAAGTTAGGGGTCAATGTGAGTCACGACAGGAGCGTGTCGAGAAGTTGACACAACGCGTGAGGTCATAGACTCATTGACCCCATTTCTCTTTTCTAGTTTTGATCTTGTTTCCCTTATTTCTATACCTAATAAAAATAAGGTACATAGTGTTTTTTACTAGGTTTTGCCTTTTCTAGACGATTTTGCCTCTGCCAGTTTGGGGATATTACATCTTAAACCACCGGTAAGTAATAATGCTCGGTGGCTGCTCCTTTCCAGATTAATTTATTGGAAACAAATTTTATGTGTTGGATTTGTACGTTAGAGTTGGAAACATTTATGTCTTGAAGCCAGTTGGCAAACAAATCGGCGCCGAAAAACCTTCTTATATACCTATGCCTCTAACTATTGTGCAGGTTATAATCCTGCTAGTACCCGATGAGGAAAAGACCTTGTTATATACGCCTGCCCCTACTTGTTATGCAGGTCATGATCCAACTTCAACGAGAATCCATCTAATACCCGATGAGGAAATTTCACTCGTGAAGTCAGCCAAGATCAACGTAATTTAGCTAGCTATCTGCCACGTGATCCAAGCCGCAATGGAGAAGAGAGAGAGAGATCTCGTCAATTTTGATGGAAGAAGAAAAGTCCTAATCTCTGGATCACCAGCTCCGGTTGAGGCAGCTGATGGATTAAAAGTCATCTATGATGTGTATATGTATAATGAGGAGGACGAGGAGGGAAGACCAATCGACAAGGTATCGACGCCATGGTGGCGGCTCAAATCTATGATGATGTGAACATGGAGGATGTATAGAAAGAACGTTACGGCGGAGGAGGAGGAGGCGGATGTGCAAAGTTGCGTCGCCGCCATCGTAGTCGACGAGGATATGGCACACCACCTGTACATCTAGGACCTCATGGGGATGAAGAAGTGGCAACTGCGCGACATGGATTGCCCCTCCCTCCGGGATGCCATAGAGTTACCACTCTACGACTTTTCCGGATACTCCTATTTCTCCTGCGTGTCGGTGTCGACAACACCGTGTAGGGATAATTCTCGGCAGGCAACCCACCTTACCCTTGAACTGAAAACACATCGGCATCCAGCCATACGTCCCGCCTCCCCGAAGACGCTATATCTTTTGATGGTAAAATTTGAGTCTAAATGACTAAATCTGCAATTAGTTAGTGGATATACTTATATATATATATTCATTATTTACATGTTAGTGATAGAAACTCCAAAAGAAGCTCAAGTTATGAGGATCGCGAGTTAAAAATTTAAAGTTCCACTTTTCCTTTTCAAAGTATTATGAGAAAAAACAATTTCTACATGATTAAATGACATGTTACTTTGTGTGAAGAGAAAGTGTCAAGGACACTCTATATGTTTGAATGGTAAAAATGGTAGTTGACTTTGATTTTTTGCAACTATATCTAAATATGAAAATTAATTGATGGCCATTGATACGTCCAAAACGTATCTACATTCTCAAACACTTTGCTACTGTTTCTACTCTAAACTCGTGTGATTTGGATACAACTAACACGGATTGACGCTGTTTTCAGCTAAATTACCTTAGTGTCTAGTTTTTGTGCAGAAAATCAACTATCAGGAAAAATGCCGGAAAATATGCCAAAAATTATATTTCACCAGAAGATCCACGGAGCCAGAAGACGAGACAAAGACGGGGCCTGGGGGGTGAAGGGTTTCGCGGCATAGTAAATCAAAATTTTCTACGGATGCGAACAGAGGGAAAGCCAAGATCTAATCTAGGAGATGCAATCAACGAGAGAGATTGGATTAGATCTTCATACCCTTGAAGATTCGCACAGCGGAACGTTCGTCGGAACGTGGGTGATGTAGTCGTACTCGCTTCTCCTCCTCGCGATCCGATCCGATCTAGCACCACAAGTGGCGGTGCCTCCGTGAGATGCACACGTGCAGCACCTCGGCGTCTCCTCCTTCCTCGGACCAGCAAGTAGGGTGGAGAGATAGATTGGATCTACAACACGACGGCGTGGTGTATATGGTGGAGAATTTCTGCATCAGGGCTTCGCCTACAAACAGTCGGGAGGGAGAGAGGAGTGCAGCAGGGCAACTAGGGTTTGGAGGAAGGTGTGTAGGTTGGGGTGTGTGAGAGGGGGCGCACCAGCCCTCTATATATAGAGGGGGGGTGCGGCCAGCCCTAGCCTCTCCTCCAAGCCTATCTCTAGTTTAAACAATTTAAACTCTCCCTTATCTAGAAATCCTATCTTATCTTATCTCTAGTTTAAACGATTTAAACTCTCTAGGATCGACTGGGCCCTATGGGGCCTTGTGCCCCTGGCCCAATGCGGCCAGGACACTCCCTCATAGGCCCATGCCCCCTCCCGGAAGGTGGGGCCACGTTGGTCCCCTTCCGGAAGGTTCTAGAAGCTTCCGGTACAATACCGATTAACCCGGAACAATTCCGAACTCCAAAAACTGCACTGCCTTATATGAATATTATTCTCCGGACCATTTCGGAACCTCTCGTGATGTCCAGGATCCCATCCGAGACTCCGAACAAAAATTCATAAACCAATTATCCAATCTATCCTAGCGTCGAGACACGTTAAGTTTGTGACCCTGCGGGTTCGAGAATATGCAGACATGATCTTCTATCAATAATCAACAGCGGGGTCTGGGCACCCATATTGACTCCCACACATTCATCGATGATCATATCGGATGAACCACGATGTCAGGATTTAATCAATCCCATATATATATTCCCTTCATCTCGCGATATTTTACTTGCCCGAGATTCGATCGTCGGTACCGTCATACCTAGTTCAATCTCATTCACAGCAAGTACTTTACTCGTTCCATAATACGATATCACTTTGTGATTAACTCCTTAACCACATGCTTGCAAGCGGTGTTGATATCGATTACCGAGTGGGCCCGAAGTATATCTCTCCGACTTGGGAGGGACAAATTCCATCTCGATACATACAACCCAACAGATACTTTCCGATCACCTGAGAGACACCTTTATGATCACCCTCTCATAGGATGACGTTTGATGACCTCAAAGCTTTCTTCCGATACCAGGGAGTTGTATTATCTCATGGTCTAAGGAATACAATATTTGACATAGGAAAAGCTTCGCAAAGATGAACACAATGACACGATCTAATTGCTTCGCTTAGTTTGGGTCTATCCACCATATCATTCTCCAATGATATGATATCATTATCAATTGACAACTCATGTCTATGGTTAGGAAACCTTAACCATCATTGATCAATGAGCTAGTCCATAGAGGCGTACTAGGGACACGGTGTTGTTCACAAACCACACAAGTATTAAAGTTTCCGCTTAATACAATTCTAGCATGGAATATAAACTTTATCATGAACAAGAATTATAATAATAACATCTTTATTATTGCCTCTAGGGCATAATTCCAACAGTCTCCCACTTGCACTAGAGTCAATAATCTAGTTTACATCTGGCAACAATCTCACACCCATGGCACTGAGGTGCTGATCATGTTTTACACATGGAAGAGGTTTAGTCAATGGATCTGCGACATTCAGATCTGTATGTACTTTGCTAATCTTCAGATCTCCATCTGCTATATAATCTCGGATTATATGAAACTTGCGGTTGATATGCTTGGTCTTTGGATGATATCTTGGTTCCTTAGCGAGTGCTATGGCGCCAGTGTTGTCACACAATATCTCCAGTGGGTCCAATGCACTTGGAACCACGCCAAGCTCAGTGACGAAGTTCCTGATCCAAAATCCTTCACTTGACGCTTCTGCAGCAGCCATGTATTCCGCTTCTACTGTAGATCCCGCGATCACGCTTTGCTTACAGCTTCTCCAGCTCATAGCTCCTCCATTCAAAATATACACGTATCCTGTCTGAGATTTACAATCATCCTTGTCGGTGTCGAAACTAGCATCGACGTAACCTTTTACGACGAGCTGTTCATCACCCCCATAGACTAAGAACATTTCTTTAGTCCTATTTAGGTACCTTAGGATGTTCTTCACGGCTGTCCAGTGTTCCACTCCTGGATCACTTTGATATCTGCTCGTCAAACTAAGAGCATTGGACACATCCGGTCTAGTACACAGCATGGCATACATGATGGAACCTATGGCCGAGGCATAAGGCACTTTGCTCATAGCTTCCCTATCATTTACCGTAGCTGGACACTGAGCCTTGCTCAATATCTTACCTGACAACATAGGTACTGAACCTTTCAATGCCTTATCCATTCTGAACCTTTTCAGAACTTTGTCTAGGTATGTACTCTGGCTTAAAGCTATCAGGCGTCTTTGTCTATCTCTATAGATTTTGATGCCCAATATATAAGCAGCTTCACCTAGGTCTTTCATTGAAAAACACTTGTTCAAATAACTCTTCACATCGTTAAGCATGTTGATGTCATTTCCAATAATCAATATGTCATCCACATATAGTACCAGAAACGTCACCGAGCTCCCACTCACTTTCTTGTAGATGCAAGCTTCGTAGCAATTTGGAACAAATACAAAGCTCTTGATCACTTGATCAAAACGAAGGTTCCAACTCCGAGATGCTTGCTTCAGTCCATAAATGGAACGCTGAAGTTTGCATACTTTATCAGCATCCTTAGGATCGACAAAACCTTCGGGTTGCATCATATACAACTCTTCATCAATGTTGCCATTGAGGAACGCAGTCTTGACATCCATCTGCCATATTTCATAATCATGAAACGCAGCAATTGCTAATAAAATCCGAATGGACTTAAACATCGCTACAGGAGAGAAAGTCTCATCGTAGTCAACACCTTGAACTTGTCGAAAACCTTTCGCAACAAGCCGTGTTTTATAGACGGTAACATTACCATCCGCATCCGTTTTCTTCTTGAAGATCCATTTGCACTCAACGGCCTTTCGGTCGCTAGGAGGGTCCACCAAAGTCCATACTTGGTTTTCGCTCATGGATCCCAATTCGGATTTCATGGCTTCTAGCCATTTCTCAGAGTCTGGGCTCATCATCGCTTCCTCATAGTTCGTAGGTTCACTGTCTTCTACTAACAAGACAGTCAAGACAGGGTTGCCGTACCACTCAGGAGGGGCACGCGACCTTGTCGACCTGCGACGTTCAGTAGCAGCATCGTCCGAAGCTTCATGATCCTTGTCATTAGCTTCCTCTATTGTTGGTGCAGGCGGCACTGGAACAATTTCAGGTGCTGCGCTACTCTCCAATTCAAGAGAAGGTTCAATAACCTCGTCTAGCTCTACTTTCCTCCCACTCACTTCTTTCGAGAGAAACTCCTTCTCAAGAAAGGAACCGTTCTTTGTGACAAACACTTTGCCTTCGGTTCTGTGATAGAAGGTATACCCAATAGTTTCCTTAGGGTATCCTATGAAGACGCATTTCTCCGCTTTGGGTTCGAGCTTGTCCGGCATCAACTTCTTGACGTAAGCTTCGCATCCCCAAACTTTAAGAAACGACAACTTAGGTTTAGCACCAAACCATAGTTCATACGGTGTCGTCTCAACGGATTTAGATGGAGCCCTATTTAAAGTGAATGCAGCGGTATCTAATGCATAACCCCAAAATGATAACGGCAAATCAGTAAGAGACATCATCGATCGGACCATATCTAATAGGGTTCGATTCCGGCGTTCAGACACACCATTGCGCTGTGGTGTTCCGGGTGGCGTGAGTTGTGAAACGATTCCACTTACTTTGAGATGCGTGAGAAAATCATAACTCAAATATTCGCCCCCACGATCGGAAGTAGAAACTTAATCTTTCTGTTACGATGGTTCTCCACTTCATTCTGAAATTCTTTGAACTTTTCAAATGTTTCAGATTTATGTTTCATTAAATAGATATACCCATATCTACTTAACTCATCGGTAAAAGTGAGAAAATAGCGATATCCACCGCGCGTCGAAACACTCATCGGTCTGCATACATCGGTATGTATGATTTCCAACAAGTCCGTTGCTTGCTCCATCATACCAGAGAACGGGGGTTTGATCATCTTGCCCATGAGGCATGGTTCGCATGTGTCAAATGATTCAAAATCAAGAGACTCCAAAAGTCCATCAGAATGGAGTTTCTTCATGCGCTTTACACCAATATGACCTAGACGAC
Source organism: Avena sativa (assembly GCA_916181665.1). Classification (NCBI taxonomy): domain Eukaryota; kingdom Viridiplantae; phylum Streptophyta; class Magnoliopsida; order Poales; family Poaceae; genus Avena; species Avena sativa. The sequence goes on along the minus strand of OV702294.1, from coordinate 178,146,941 downwards.
AGTGCCACAAATAAGTAGTATTATCACTATCTACTTTGCATCTCTTAGCCTCAATGTTATGGATGTGTGTTTCATCCCTTTCGAGATTTAGAAGAAATAAACCACTCACAAGAGGTGCATGACCATAAAAGATGTTACTCATATAAATAGAACAACCATTATTCTCCGATTTAAATGAGTAACCGTCTTGCAATAAACACGATCCAGAAATAATGTTCATGCTCAACGCAGGCACATAATAACATTTATTAAGGTTTAAAACTAATCCCGAAGGTAAAACTAAGGAGAGCGTGCCGACGGCCATCACATCAACTCTTGATCCGTTGCCAACGCGCATCGTCACCTCATCCCTCGCAAGCCGCCGTCTATTCCGCAGCTCCTGTTTCGAGTTACAAATATTAGCAACTAAACCGGTATCAAATACCCAGGCACTACAACGAGGGCTAGTAAGGAAAACATCAATAACATGTATATCAAATATACCTTTGATGGTGCCAGCCTTCTTTTCCGCTAAGTACTTCGGACAGTTGCGCTTCCAGTGACCCTTGTCCTTGCAATAGAAGCACTCAGTTTCTGGCTTGGGACCAGACCTGAGCTTCTTCTCAGCAGGGGCATTGCGCTTGCCGCCGCCCTTCTTGAAGGGCTTCTTTGCACCTTTACCTTTCTTAAAGGAGGGCTTGTTGACCATCAACACATGATTATCCTTCTTGATGTCCACCTCTGCAGCCTTCAGCTTTGCGAAGAGCTCGGTGATCGTATCAGTGGAACCAATCTGATTATGAGTCACTACAAAACTTTTGTAGCTGGGAGGGAGTGATTGCAGAACCCTGTCAATATTGAGCTCCTCTGGAATCTTGCAGTCCAGTTGCTCAAGGCGTTGAGTGTAGCCCGACATCTTAATGGCGTGCTCACTAACGGAACTCCCTTCCTCCATCTTGCAGTTAAAGAACTTCTCGGAGATCTCATATCTCTCAGAACGGGCCTGAGTCTGAAACATGGTTTTCAACTCTTCGAGAATCTCAAAGGGCCCGGGATAGTTTTCAAAACGATTTTGAAGTTCCGGTTCCATAGCAAACAACATGGTGCTCTTAATCACACGATAATCATCTTTGCACGACTGATAGACAGCTTTCTCATCAGCCGGCGCAGTCGCAGCAGGGGGGTTACCTAACGCTTTCTCAAGGACATAGTCCTTTTGTCCTCCAGACAGAATGATTCTCAGATTGCGGAACCAATTGGTGAAGTTAGACCCATTGTTCTTAAGCTTTTCTTTCTCAGCAAAAACGTTGAAGTTGAAGTTGGACTTAGCCATGTGATCTACAGTATTTGCAAGTACAAATTAGACTATGTTCATGATAAATAGTTCAACTTAATCAAATTACTAGATGAACTCCCACTAAATTCAACATCCCTCAAGTTGTTCAGTGAACACGATCCAAATTCACCACACCTAATCCGATCTTCACGAGAAGAGATGTGGTTTCAATGGTGGACAACGAAGTGTCGATCATATCATTCATATGACTCATGCTTAACCTTTCGGTTCTTGTGTTCCGAGGCCATGTCTGTACATGCTAGGCTCGTCAAGCTAGACCCAAGTATTTCCGCGTGTGCAAAACTGGCTTGCACCCGTTGTATGTGAGCGTAGAGTCTATAGCACCCGATCATCACGTGATGCTTGGACACGACGAACTTTCGCAACGGTGCATACATGGGGAGAACACAGTTTTATCTTGATCTTTAAGTGAGGAATCATCTTATAATGCTACCGTCGCGATCTAAGCATGATAAGATACATAAAAGGATAAATATCACATGCATATAACTTTATGTGACATGGTATAGCCAATCTTCGCGCAATGATCTCCATCTTGTGCGTTCCGGCATGATCTCCATCACTCCACCATGATTGCCTCCACCACGAATAGCAACTACAACTATTGCTAACTACTTAGCGATAAAGTAAAGCTATTACATGGCGTATAAGAAGTTGACTCGCAGGTCATACACAATTATAAAGACAACCATATGGCTCCTGCCGGTTGTGTACTCATTGACATGCAAGTCGTGAAACATTACAAAACATGATCATCGCATACAATATACACATCACATCTTGGGCCATACCATATCACAGAAAACACTCCCTGCAAAAACAAGTTAGACGCTTCTACTTTGTTGTTGCATGTTTTACGTGGCTTATGGGAGTAGATGCTAAGAACGATTCTTACCTACGGAAAGCCACAACGGTGATATTATGGTTGCCAGACTCCGGTGTTAATCCCATGACAACTATAGTGAGAGAAACTGACATCCACCAGCCGCATGTGTGGAACAAGCCACACGTCAAGTGCGGAGCCGGTCTCGCGAACGACGTCGCGTAAGGTTGGCCTGGACCGCTTCAATCTCACTATCCCGCGCCATAAGAAGAACACAAACAAGAGGCTTGCAACAGAAAACATCAACGCCCGCAACAACCATGTTGCGTTCTACTCGTGAAACACATCTACGCATAGATCTAGCTCTGATACCACTGAAGGGTTTCGCGACATAGTAAATCAAAATTTTCTACGGATGCGAACAGAGGGAAAGCCAAGATCTAATCTAGGAGATGCAATCAACGAGAGAGATTGGATTAGATCTTCATACCCTTGAAGATTCGCACAGCGGAACGTTCGTCGGAACGTGGGTGATGTAGTCGTACTCGCTTCTCCTCCTCGTGATCCGATCCGATCTAGCACCACAAGTGGCGGTGCCTCCGTGAGATGCACACGTGCAGCACCTCGGCGTCTCCTCCTTCCTCGGACCAGCAAGTAGGGTGGAGAGATAGATTGGATCTACAACACGACGGCGTGGTGTATATGGTGGAGAATTTCTGCAGCAGGGCTTCGCCTACAAACAGTCGGGAGGGAGAGAGGAGTGCAGCAGGGCAACTAGGGTTTGGAGGAAGGTGTGTAGGTTGGGGTGTGTGAGAGGGGGCGCACCAGCCCTCTATATATAGAGGGGGGGTGCGGCCAGCCCTAGCCTCTCCTCCAAGCCTATCTCTAGTTTAAACAATTTAAACACTCCCTTATCTAGAAATCCTATCTTATCTTATCTCTAGTTTAAACGATTTAAACTCTCTAGGATCGACTGGGCCCTATGGGGCCTTGTGCCCCTGGCCCAATGCGGCCAGGACACTCCCTCATAGGACCATGCCCCCTCCCGGAAGGTGGGGCCACGTTGGTCCCCTTCCGGAAGGTTCTAGAAGCTTCCGGTACAATACCGATTAACCCGGAACAATTCCGAACTCCAAAAACTGCACTGCCTTATATGAATCTTATTCTCCGGACCATTCCGGAACCTCTCGTGATGTCCCGGATCCCATCCGAGACTCCGAACAAAAATTCATAAACCAATTATCCAATCTATCCTAGCGTCGAGACACGTTAAGTTTGTGACCCTGCGGGTTCGAGAATATGTAGACATGATCTTCTATCAATAATCAACAGCGGGGTCTGGGCACCCATATTGACTCCCACACATTCATCGATGATCATATCGGATGAACCACGATGCCAGGATTCAATCAATCCCATATATATATTCCCTTCGTCTCGCGATATTTTACTTGCCCGAGATTCGATCGTCGGTACCGTCATACCTAGTTCAATCTCGTTCACAGCAAGTACTTTACTCGTTCCGTAATCCGATATCACTTTGTGATTAACTCCTTAACCACATGCTTGCAAGCGGTGTTGATATCGATTACCGAGTGGGCCCGAAGTATATCTCTCCGACTTGGGAGGGACAAATTCCATCTCGATACATACAACCCAACAGATACTTTCCGATCACCTGAGAGACACCTTTATGATCACCCTCTCATAGGATGACGTTTGATGACCTCAAAGCTTTCTTCCGATACGAGGGAGTTGTATTATCTCATGGTCTAAGGAATACAATATTTGACATAGGAAAAGCTTCGCAAAGATGAACACAATGACACGATCTAATTGCTTCGCTTAGTTTGGGTCTATCCACCATATCATTCTCCAATGATATGATCTCATTATCAATTGACAACTCATGTCTATGGTTAGGAAACCTTAACCATCATTGATCAATGAGCTAGTCCATAGAGGCGTACTAGGGACACGGTGTTGTTCACAAACCACACAAGTATTAAAGTTTCCGCTTAATACAATTCTAGCATGGAATATAAACTTTATCATGAACAAGAATTATAATAATAACATCTTTATTATTGCCTCTAGGGCATAATTCCAACAGGAGGGGCACACCCCTGCCAGGCGTGGGCCCACCACTGGTCACGCCTAGGAGGGTGCAGCTACCTCAGGCACCCCCTCGGCCTCCCTCGTTGACTATATGTTGCCTTTCGACCTAGAAACCGACGGGGTTCGATAGTTTTCCAGAAAGAGTTCCGCTACGCCGCCGCCACCAGAAACCAAGATTCGGATCCAGAAACTCTGTTCTGGGACCCTAACGAGACGGGGAATTCGGAGAGGATCATCCCCATCGTCATCACCAACGCATCTCCATCAACCATCCATGTTTCCCTCATCCATGAGTGAGTAATCCCCCGTTGTAGGCTTGGGGATGGTAGGGATTGGATGAGTTCTATCATGTAATCGAATAAGATTGTTAAGGCTTAGTGCCTAGTATCTCTATTAGTTCTCTTTGACTTTGTTGCAACTTGTTGTTCTTAATGCTCGTCACTAGAGCCCGAGTGCCATGATCTCAGATCTGAACTTATTATTGAATCATTATGATAGTATCGTTTGTGATCTTATCTGCAAGTTGTGTACACATATCATTATCCGGATCCAAAGGCCCCAAAGTGACAATAATTGGGACAACCGGAGGGGATGGCTATGGTGTGAGGATCACATATGTTCATGGAGTGTTAATGCTTTGCTCCGGTGCTCTATTAAAAGGAGCACCTTAATTTCCAATAGTTCCCTAGAGGCCCCGCTGCCATGGGCTGGCTGGACAGAAGATGTTGTGCAAGTTCTCATTGCGAGCATGTATGACTATATTTGGAGCACATGCCTAGGATTGTTTAGTACTTGGATGCTTGTTATTATTTATCTGCAATGCCCTAGATCTTGAAGTTACATGTTTATACTTGTCCTTGCAACGCCCGTCCATCCATACCTATGCCTACCGCACTCGAATCCCACTGTTTACTGTTACTATTACTATTGCTCCTGTTTCACTGTTGTTGTTGCTTTGTTGTTGCTACTACCAAACTGTTGCTACTGATAAACTTCTGTGAGCAAGAACTATTTCCAGGTGCAGCTGAACTGACAACTCAGGTGTTAAGGCTTGCAAGTATTGTTTGGCTCCCCTTTGTGTCGAATCAATAAATTGGGTAGTACTACCCGTGAATACTGTTAGGATCCCCTACACTTGTGGGTCATCAAGACTATTTTCTGGCGCCGTTGTCGGGGAGCATAGCTTTATTTGTGAGTTCACTTGGATCTATTATTGTTCATTGTTACTCCTTTCATCATGGGGAAGTCTCGTGATGGAAAGTTCCCTATTTTACCATCCACTCCAAGACGAGGTACAGTCCTAAACACCTCTGCTGCTCTTGATTCACCGTCTGTTATAAGTAAGCTTGTTACACCACCACCACATACTCATGCTACACACACTGCTACTACTACTGAATCTGAAACTGCTTTTGATACTCATGATGTTACTTCTACTGTGCTTGATGAAAGTGGTTTATTAGGTCCTTTCCTAGATGCTACTATAGCTAGTCTAGGAAATACCAAAACTCCTAGTGAAGACACTGTTACACCTGTTAGCTCACCTAAGTCTAGAGAGAGATATGATATTAATGATGGCTAGATTGAGTTTACTGATGAATTTGTTGAATAGTGCTGAAACACACATGGTACTAGTGCTATTAAGAGTCTCCTTGCTAGACGCACCATTATTCCTAAACCGTCCTCTGATCCTAAGTTTGCCACCTCTCCCATAGATATTAAAGATAAAGATTATGATTTCTCTCTTGATTTATCCTATTTGGACATTGTTGAGAAAGAACCTTTCTGTGGGACTGAAAATGAGAGTGTTGTGGCTCATATGAATGAGCTTTCTACTATGAGTGCTTTATTCTCTGATGATTTTAAGATGCGCAAGTACTTTGTTACTAAGATCTTCCCTTTTTTAGTAAAATGAGAAGCTAGGGCTTGGTTTAATAGATTACCTCCTGATTCCATGATAGCCCTGATTGCTTGATTGCTTCTTTCTTCCAGAAATATTTTCCTCCTAGTGCTAGACATGCTGCTTTGCAGAGAATTTTTGATTTTAAACAGGGAGAAGAAGAGAAATTGTCTGAGTCATGGACAAGGTTCTGTGCCTTGATTCATGCACATCCTGGATGTCCATTGCCTAAAAATTAGCTTCTTGATATTTATTATAATGGACTAATTGATGATTCTAGGACATACCTAGATAGCTTTGCTGATTGTGTTTTCAGGAAAAGAACTCCTATAGATGCTAATAAATTAATGGCTAAGATAAGCAAGAATTATGATGATTGGACTTCAACTGAGCTGAATGCACCTGAGCCTATTACTCCTGAACCAGTTCCAACACCAACACCAAAGAAGAGAGGAGTTATTGCATTAAATTATGAGTGATGAAGGAAGCCAAGAAATGTCTAAAGGAGAAAGGTATTAGAGTTGAAGATGTGAAGAATCTACCTCCTATAGAATAATTATGTAAGCCAATTCCCCACTCATCTACTATTGAGGTACACTCTCTCCAACACTTTGATGAAGGTGATATTCCTTATGGTAAACCTCCTGATCAATGCTTAGAGGAACTTGACATTTTTATTGTTAAACAAGGTCATTTTAATAATCAAGTTCAGAATCATTTATTGGAAAACTCTAGAGCTATTAATGAGTTGAAAGATATTGTGGAAAGAACTTAAAATGATATTAATATGCTTTGTAAACACTTTCAAATGGTCCAAACCCAACTTTATCAACTTGCTAAAGTACAAAAGGATATGTTAGTTAATGCCTCAGGAGATAAACATGCTTATGGAATTAGAACTAGGAGTGGTATGGCTAATCAAGATCCTTTATATCCTGAAGGACACCCTAAAAGAATAGAGCAGGATTCCCAACAAGGTGAAGATAGTGGTAGTCCTCGTAAGAGAAAGAAAAAGAAACATAAGATAGGTAGGAACCACTTGAACCTGCTGTAGATCCTTATAGTATATCTGTCTCTGATGCTGAAACTGAGAGTGGTAATGATTAAAATGATGCTCCTGATAATGAAGAAGTTGAGGAAGACCCTAAGAAGCACACTAAGAACACTAGATACACTAAGGAGGACTTTATTGCTAATAAACATGGTAAAGAGAGAGAACCTTGGGTGCAGAAACCTATGCCTTTTCCAGGTAACAAACACAAGTCAAAGGAGGAAGAACACTACAACAATTTTGTGAGTGGATGAAACTTTATTTTTGCAAATTCCTTTGACTGATGCTATTAAGTTGCCTCCTTATTCAAAGTATATGAAGGATATTATCTCTAATAAAAGTAAAATTCCTAATGAGGAGATTTCTACTTTGCTTGCTAATTACTCCTTCAATGGTAAGGTTCCAAAGAAACTTGGTGATCCAGGTATACCAACTATTCCTTGATCCATTAAGAACAATTATATTAGAACTGCTTTATGTGATTTGGGGCTAGAGTTAGTGTTATGCCTTTTTCTCTCTACAAGAGGCTCCAGCTAGAAAAGTTGATACCAACTGATATATCTTTGCAAATGGCTGATAAGTCAACTACTATTCCTATTGGTATATGTGAGGATGTTCATGTTCAAGTAGCTCATAATTGCTTGGTTCTAACTGATTTTGTTGTGCTTGAAATGCCTGAAGATGATAATATGTCTATTATTCTTGGAAAACCTTTTCTTAATATTGCAGGTGATGTCATTAATTGTAATCAAGGGAAAGTAACATTAAATATTAATGACGAAGATCATACTGTCTATTTCCCCAAGAAGGATGCTAAAAGCTATGGCCTGAACTCCATTGAAAATATTCAGAGCATCAAGGTTGGAGAAATATATTGTCCCATTCCACAAGAAAATTTTGAAACTATTATGATTGGGACCATTGCTATCAAGCTTGAGGTAACATAATCACTTGGTGGAATGCAAAGTTTTGTCTCATATAAGATTTTTTTGGTAACAAGACTTGATCAACCTTGTTACCAAAAGGATTTTAATGAACAAAACAATGTTTTCACTATGGTTATTCTTGCTTTCTTTTACTTTTCTCCTTCCTAGTCTTTGCTCTTTCTCTTGTTAGATTTAGTTGTTTGCTTGTTGGAGTGTCTTAGAGCTGCTGTAGTTCTGGTTTTGGTTTGATTTTGCTTCTTCTGAAAACTGTTTCTGCGAGAAAATCAATTTTCATACCCTGAAAATTGGCCAAAAATAAAGTTTCCTGAAAAATTCTAGAAAATTCAAAATAATTTTTTCCTCGAAAAAAGGGGCAGAGGGACACCTGGAGTGACCCAGGGGGCCATCCCCGGCCACCAAACCCATGGTAGGCGTGGCCTACCTAGGGGTGGCGCCTAGGGGGGTTTAGCCCACCTAGGCCCCTCTAGGCTGCCTCCGCAAAGCCACCTTCTTTCTCTCTCCCGAAAAACACCGGAAAACTTTCTCTAGCTTGAGTTCTTGCTGATCTTGCTCATGATTTTCGATCTCCTTGCTCATCCCATCTCAAGTGCTGATTTTTGGAGAGTTTGCTCCCTGGTATGTGCCTCCTCCACGTGTCCAATTAGATTTGTGATTGGTAGATTGTATCTTGAGTATTTTTCTGCTATAGGTGTTAGGTTGTTTGAGCTTGCATGCTTGTTCTATGCTTAGAAATTTCATTTTGATGCATGTGTAGTCCTCTAGCAAGTTCCTATAGTAGTTGCTCATCATTTATCAACTCAGAAATCACTTGGTTTGATGTTTGTCTAAAAAATTTAGAATTAAAGAAAGGTCATGGACAACCACACATTTGGTGAAATATTTGAGAGTGATGCACCTAGAAGGGAAAGACTTCCAAGGTCATCCACCAGTACTAGACCCTCATACAATGAGGATCTCATTACTCCGTGATTTGGTGACGAGGGAGATGAAGGGGATGTGCACCCCTCCACTTTTCCTTTCCAAACTTTCTTGCGGGCTGCTGGGATTCTTGATGATTTTATGACCTTGGTTCGGAGGACTGGACTAACAAGTTACATGCGGGATGAGAGAGCACAATATGCTCTGCTCACTAAAACATTTGTGGAGAGATTTTCTTTTACTAACAGCTTGTTCAAGCCAGATATGTCTTTCAAAATTTATGGCAGGGCTTATTCTATAACTTTGAAGAAATTTTGTAAGGCCCTGGGACTTGGTACATCTGGTTCAGCAAAGAAGATTCCAGCTCAACCTGCTGATTTGTTGGAGCTTTACCGAGGAATAACCAATGATGATGACCGCATAGCTCAACGAGGAAAGATAAAGAATATTCAACTCACAGCCATCAGGTACTTTGCCTACTATCTTGCCACCAGTGTTCTTGGCAGGGAGAACACTAGTAATATTTCCAACTATCAATTGGCCTTCTTAGCTGCTGCGCTCAACAATGAAACTAAGTATAATCTTGGTTCTCTCATTGCTCGTCGTTTAGTTGCTAAGGGACCCATTTATGGGGGAATTATTGCTACACGTGTTCCTGCTGCCTTGGACATTGTTGTTGATCCACATGATACAGCTTTGGCTTCTCAGAGGCTTGATCTTGCTGTTATGAAGGCACATCACTTTGTCACCACTAACTCTACCCTTGATAGCTTGGTTTATAGAATGTTGTTTATTGACGGGGAAGAGAGAGAGATCCCTCTACCCCAAACTACTTTGTTCAGTATTTCTCAGGGACCCTTATCATGCTCCAAGGTGGAGATGGATGACAAGATGCGCTTTCTTAACTTCCATGGGCACTATCAGGAGGAAGCACCATCATACGACCCCTCTGTGTATTACACAGGGGAAGCCTCGAGCTCATACCAGGACGAGGGAGCTTCCTCGACATACTACGGAGGTGCATCTTCTTGGGCACCATGGGATTGAGCCCCGCTTAGGCCAAAAGCCTAAGCTTGGGGGAGGTATACCGACATCACACTCATCTATATATCATGTTCGGTCGGTTGTTTGTATATCCATTGTTTCGCTTTCTTTTTGGTTCTTGTTGCTGCTTTCTCAAAAACACAAAAATACCAAAAATATTTTCGTTGTTTCTCTTGGTTTGCTTCTTTGCTTTTTGGTTTTGGTTTGCCTTAAAATAAAAATCCAAAAAGATTTTGATTTGTTTGTTTCTTTTGATCTGTTTGGTTTTTCTTTGTTTGCTTGTTTCTAAAAAATCGAAAAAACCAAAAATATTTGTTCTTCTTCTTTGGTTTTGTGAGTTTTTTGCAGGGTTCAACCGTCCTCAGTGGAGTTTGGTTTCATGTTATTATTCAAGTCACACAAGTGAAGGGCAATAATGAAGATTAAGACAACTTGAGGAGTGGTAAGAGGCTGGTAACAAACTCTATTTGTTTTCATTTTTGTACATATACTCATCATTGTGAGCATTCTTAGCCTATTTGTGTAAGGTGTATGTCATTATGGATGCTTAGTAGTTCTTGCTTGCTTGTGATTAGCTCCAGCCTGCTAATAGTTTGTAGCATGTCATATGAATGTTTGCTTGCATTGTTTTATTCATACTTTGGTATGATATTGTGGTATCCTCCTCTGACTGTTCATGTGAATCGACTTGGAGCATGCTCACGCATGAATATGACTAAACAATAGTCAGTAAGCCTCGATGATTTATTTTGCCTTAGAGTTCTTGTATCACTTTCATGCCATAATTAGTCCTGTTTTGTTGCAAGCATGATTATGACAATTATTGCTCTCTCGTTTGTCGCTCCCTCTCTATTGCTAGCCTTCACTTGCACTGAGTATGAGCTCTATGATACGTCCAAAACGTATCTACTTTCTCGAACACTTTGCTATTGTTTCTTCTCTAAACTTGTGTAATTTGGATGCAACTAACACGGACTGACGCTGTTTTCAGCAGAATTACCTTGGTGTCTTGTTTTTGTGCAGAAAATCAACTATCAGAAAAAATCCCGGAAAATATGCCAAAAACTATTTTTCACCAGAAGATCCACGGAGCTAGAAGGGGAGACAGAGAGGAGGCCTAGGGGGCCCAGACCCACCCTAGGCACGGGCCCACTTGACCCCGCACCTGGAGGGGGTTTGGCCACCCCATGCAGCTCCTCGGCCTCCCTCCGCGCCTATAAGTTGCCTTCTGACCTAAAAACTCGGGGGGGGGGTCGATAGTTTTCCAGAAAGATTTCTGCTGCGCCGCCGCCACCAGAAACCAAGATTCGGATCCAGAAACTCCGTTCTGACACCCTACCAGGACAGGGAATTTGGAGAGTATCATCGCCATCATCATCACCAACGCATCTCCATCAACCACCGATGTTTCCCTCATCCATGAGTGAGTAATACCCCGCTGAAGCCTTGGGGATAGTAGGGATTGGATGAGTTCTATCATGTAATCGAATAAGATCTGTTAGGGCATAGTGCCTAGTATCTCTATTAGTGCTATTTGACTTTGTTGCAACTTGTTGTGCTTAATGCTTGTCACTAGGGCCCGAGTGCCATGATCTTAGATCTGAACTTATTATTGAATCATTATGATAGTATTGTTTGTGATCTTATCTGCAAGTTGTGTACACATATCATTGTCCGAATCCAAAGGCCCCAAAGTGACAATAATTGGGACAACCGGAGGGGATGGCTGTGGTGTGAGGATCACATGTGTTCATGGAGTGTTAATTCTCTGCTCCAGTGCTTTATTAAAAGGAGCACCTTAATTGACAGTAGTTACCTAGAGGCCCCGCTGCCACGGGCTGGCTGGACAGAAGATGTTGTGCAAGTTCTCATTGTGAGCACGTATGACTATATTTGGAGCACATGCCTAAGATTGTTTAGTACTTGGATGCTTGTTATTATTTATCTGCAATGCCCTAGATCTTGAAGTTACATGTTTAGACTTATCCATGCAACGCCCGTCCATCCATCCCTATGCCTACCGCACTCGAATCCTACTGCTACCGTTACTATTACTATTGCTACTGTTTTACTGTTGCTGTTACTGCTGTTGTTGCTTTGCTGTTACTACTACAAACTGTTGTTACTGATAAACTTCTGTGAGCCAGAACTATTTCCAGGTGCAGCTGAACTGGCAACTCAGTTGTTAAGGCTTGCAAGTATTCTTTGTCTCCCTTTCTGTCGAGTCAATAAATTGGGTAATACTACCCGCAAAGACTATTGCGATCCCCTACACTTGTGGGTCATCAAGACTATCTGGCGCCGTTGTCAGGGAGCATAGCTTTATTTGTAAGTTCACTTGGATCTATTATTGTTCACTGCTACTCCTTTCATCATGGGGAAGTCTCGTGATGGAAAGTTCCCTATTTTACCATCCACTACAAAAAGAGGTACTGTCCTAAACACCTCTGTTGCTCTTGATTCATCGTCTGTTATAAGTAAGCTTGTCACACCACCACCACATACTCATGCTACACACACTGCTAGTACTGCTGAATCTAAAATTGCTTTTGATACTCATGATGTTACTTCTACTGTGCTTGATGCGAGTGGTTCATTGGGTCCTTTTCTAGATGCTACTATGGCTAGTCTAGGAAATACCGAAACTCCTAGTGAAGACACTATTACACCTGTTAGCTCACCTGCTAGTGAGATTTATGATATTAATGATGGTTACATTGAGTTCACTAATGAATTTGTTGAAGAGTGCCGAAACACACATGGTACTAGTGCTATGAAGAGTATCCTTGCTAGACGTACTATTATGCCTAAGTTGTCCTCTGATCCTAAGTTTGCCACTTCTCCCATAGATATTAAAGATGAAGATTATGATTTCTCTCTTGATTTGTCTTATTTAGATATTGTTGAGAAATAACCTTTTTGTGGGACTGAAAATGAGAGTGTTGTGGCTCATATGAATGAGCTTTCTACTATGAGTGCTTTGTTCTTTGACGATTTTAAGATGCGCAAATACTTTGTTACTAAGATCTTCCCTTTTTCACTAAAAGGAGAAGCTAGGGCTTGGTTTAATAGATTACCTCCAGGTTCCATTGATAGACCTGATTGCTTGATTGCTTCTTTCTTCCATAAATATTTTCCTCCTAGTGCTAGACATGCTACTTTGTAGAGACTTTTTGATTTTAAACAGGGAAAAGAAGAGAAATTGCCTGAGTCATGGACAAGGTTCTGTGCCTTGATTCATGCACATCCTAGATGTCCATTGCCTAAGAATGAGCTTCTTGATATTTATTATAATGGACTAACTAATGATTTTAGGACATACCTAGATAGATTTGCTGATTGTGTTTTTAGGAAAAGGACTCCTGCAGATGCTGAAGAATTAATGACTAAAATAAGAAAGAATTATGATGATTGGACTTCAACTGATCTGAATACACCTGAGCCTATTACTCCTGAACCAGTTGTTCCTGAACCAATTCCAACACCAACAACAAAGAAGAGGGGAGTTATAGCATTAAATGATGAAGTGATGAAGGAAGCTAAGAACTGTCTAAAGGATAAAGGTATTGGAGCTGAAGATGTGAAGAATTTACCTCCTATAGAAGAATTATGTAAGCCAATTCCCCACTCATCTACTATTGAGGTACACTCTCTCCAATTTAATGAAGGTGATATTCCTTATGGTAAGCCTCCTGATCAATGTTTAGAGGAACTTGACACATTTATTGTTAAACAAGGTAACTTTAATAAACAAGTTCAGAATCATTTACTGGAAAACTCTAGAGCTATCCATGAGTTGAAAGATATTGTGGAAAGAACTTTTAATAATATTAAAATGCTTTGTAAACACTTTCAAATGGTTCAAACCCAACTTGATCAACTTGCTAAGGTACAAAAGGATATGTTAGTTAATGCCTCAGGAAATAAACATGCTCATGGAATAAGAACTAGGAGTGGTGCGGCTACTCAAGATCCTTTATATCCTGAAGGACACCCTAAAAGAATAGAGCAGGATTCCCAACAAGGTGGAGATAGTGGTAGTCCTCGTAAGAGAAAGAAAAAGAAACATAAGATAGTTGAGGAACCACTTGAACATGTTGTAGATCCTAATAGTATATCTGTCTCTGATGCTGAAACCGAGAGTGGTAATAATAATGAGTCTCCTGATAAAGAGGAAGGTGAGGAAGAACCTGAGAAGCACACTAAGAACACTAGGTACACAAAGGAAGATTTTATTGCTAATAAACATGGTAAAGAGAGAGAACCTTGGGTGTAGAAACCTATGCCTTTTCTAGGTAAGAAACACAATTCAAAGGAGGAAGAACACTACAACAAGTTTTGCAAATTCCTTTGACGGATGCTATTAAGTTGCCTCCTTAGTCAAAGTATATGAATGATATTGTCTCTAATAAAGGAAGATTCCTAATGAGGAAATTTCTACTTTGTTTGCTAATTACTCCTTCAATGGTAAGGTTCCAAAGAAACTTGGTGATCCAGGTATACCAACTATTCCTTGCTCTATTAAGAACAATTATGTTAGAACTTCTTTATGTGATTTGGGAGCTGGAGTTAGTGTTATGCCTTTTTCTCTCTATAAGAGACTCCAGCTAGAAAAGTTGATACCAACTGATATATCTTTGCAAATGGCTGATAAGTCAACTACTATTCCTGTTGGTATATGTGAGGATGTTCCTGTTCAAGTTGCTCATAATTGCATGGTTTTAACTGATTTTGTTGTGCTTGAAATGCTGAAAATGATAATATGTCAATTATTCTTGGGAGACCTTTTCTTAATACTGCAGGTGCTGTCATCAATTGCAATCAAGGAAAAGTAACCTTCAATATTAATGACGAAGAGCACACTGTCTATTTCCCCAAGAAGGTTGTTAGAAGCTATTGCCTGAATTCCATTGAAAATGTTGAGAGCATCAAGGTTGGAGAAATATATTGTCCCATTCTACAAGAAAATTTTGAAACTATTATGATTGGGACCATTGCTATCAAGTATGAGGTAACATAATCACCTTGCGGAATGCAAAGTTTTGATTCATATAAGATTGTTTTGGTAACGAGACTTGATCAACCTTGTTAACAAAAGGATTTTAATGAACAAAATAATGTTTTCACAATGGTTATACTTGCTCATTTTTATTTTTCTTCTTTCCAATCTTTGCTCTTCGCCGTGCCTAACTTAAAGGCGTTAAAGAAAAGTACTTATTGGGAGATAACCCAAGAGTTTCCTTGAGTCTTGAAAGTTATTACTTCAGTAATAACCTCTTCTTATCCTTTTTGTTTGCTTTTTATGCCAAGAATGACCTCTAATGAGAGGGAAGTAAGATTTGCGGAGTTTCTGTCCCGAAACAGATTTCTGTCCTCCACCATAAAAATTCGCGAGGAGTCTCTGTAAGTAGGATTGAGATGAAAATTTACGAATACATCAACCAGTATGTTAGCTAACTTTAGTTAGTTCAACACTTTTTGATTTGAGCAACAGAAGGTCTTCAAAAAAATCGGTTTCTACCTGCTGGTCTGTTTTGACAGATTTCTGCCATTATTTGCATTTGCTTCTTATTGATTCCTTTTCGGGTTCTTTTCGGGAAATTGAGCTTTTTGAAGGAGTTGCTACAGTAGATTGTGTTTTTAATGAAAAGTCTTGCTGTTCCAAAGCTTTGCCAGAGGTCTAATATCTTTTGAATAAACTAATGTTGCTAATGAAGATTGTGTGAAGTTTTGTATGAAAGAAAAATTTCAGGTGTAGAGAGAGGATGATGTAATGAGATGAAGAATGGACAAAATCTCAAGCTTGGGGGAGACACTCCGTGTCACCCCAAGAATTACTCAAGAGGTACAAGGGTCAAGGCATCCCCTTCTTCATCAGTAAAAATCTCAGGTCTTTCTAGACACTTTTGTTTTTATTGTTTCATGCACAGTTGTGTTGTTCTTGGAGCGTCTTAGTTTTTGTTTTTGGTTTTATTTTGCTTCGTTTGGTTTTGCGTTGCTTGCCTTCTAAAAAAATCGAAAACACCAAAAATATTTGTTGTTCTTCTTTGGTTTTGTGAGTTCTTTGTAGGGTTCAGCCGTCCTTAGTGGGTTTTGGTTTCATGTTAATACTCAAGTCACACAAGGGAAGGGAAATAATGAAGATTAATACAACTTGAGGTGTGGTAAGAGGCTGGTAATGAACTCTATTTGTTTTATTTTTGTACATATACTCATCATTGTGAGCATGCTTAGCCTGTTTGTGTAAGGTGTATATCATTATGGATGCTTAGTAGTTCTTGCTTGTCTATGATTAGCTCCATCTTGCTAATAGTTTGTAGCATGTCATATAAATGTTTGCTTGCATTGTTTTATTCATACTTTGGTATGCCATTGTGGTATCCTCCTCTCACTGTTCATGTGAATCGACTTGGCACATGCTCACGCATGCATATGACTAATCAATAGTCATTAAGCCTCGATGTTTATTTTGCCTCAGAGTTCTTGTATCACTTTCATATCATAATTAGTCCTGTTTTGTTGCAAGCATGATTATGACATTATTGCTCTCTCGTTTGTCGCTCCCTCTCTATTGCTAGCCTTCACTTGCACTGAGTATGTGCTCTACCTGTGCTTCCAACTCCCCAAACCAATATTGCCAGCTGTGTCCACCATACCTACCTATTAGCATCATTTGTTATTTCAGTACATATTCCATATGCCGTGTTTTCCTCCAAAATAAATGTTTGTCTATTTTGAGAAAGTTAGTTAGTAAAGCTCTCACGAACTTGATGGCACACTTTAATTCCTTGCGCTTAATAATCTTGAACCATTGTGACTAGTCCATGAAAGTTATATGATTGCTTATTATATGCTGGGAGTCAGCAGAACCGTGCTGTCACGGGGAACGCTTTCAACACCTTTTGGATATCTCATCCTGTTGATTCATTGCTCTTTTATTTATGGATGTCGACGATGTGAGATAAAAGGGGAGGTTGTGAGTTCATGGAGTTTATAAATTGTGTTAGAGAAACGCCTGGGCCGCTAGCCTAAGCCATGCTTAATCATGGTGGAAACTTGCAGCATCACCATAATGAGCATATATAAAGCATCCTCAATAAAAATCTATGCATATGGTAAATAAAAAGATTGCTGAGATGCTCATTGTCTGCTTACCTTGTCATTTTGGTTATGGTAAAGTTCCTGTACCATATGCAAGCACTAGTAGAAAACAGGCCTTTCGTCCAGGCCATTAGTCCCGACTGTGGCTGGGGACGGGACTAATGGCCCTGGCCGGACGGCCCGAGCCACCCAGAACCATATGTTCCGGCCCGTTCGACCCCATTAGTCCCGGTCTGAGGCTCAAACCGGGATTAAAGGGCCTTGGCCCTGCCGCTCGCTGGGGGAACCCCCTTTAGTCCCGGTTTGAGCCTCAGACCAGGACTAGTGGTCTGGCCCTATATATACGCATAACCCCCTCCCCCTCTCAACCGTTTTTTTCCTGGTGGGAGAGAGTGTTGTTGTGCTATTTTTTTTCTTGTTCATACATATGCACTAGAGGTGTTCCGTGAAATGTCCATTAGAGCGATGCAAGTTTAGGTCACATAAGACATACATGATATGAGGTGCCCGAGCCACACTTAAGTTTTCTCATCTTTGTTTCCAAGTGTAATAAAAGGTTAGCAACTATTTTCTCGTTAAGACCGTCGTGCGGTACTAATTTTAGCATAGTGATTGCGTCTAACATATATTTGTATGATACAGATGAGCCATCCATGGATGTACGGTGACCGACGCTCTGCCTCTTTCAAAGAAGGCGTGCATTCTTTTCGAGTTATGGCCGAGGAGAACAAGCGACGGGATGGTTTTATGTGTTGTCCATGTGTTGACTATAGGAATGAGAAGGCTCAGACTTCCGCAAGAGTCATTCAGAGCCACCTGCTTCGGTCTGGTTTTATGTCCGGCTATAATGTTTGGACCAAACACGGAGAAAGAGGGGTTGTGATGGAAGACGGCGATGAAGAAGAGAACGATGATGACAACTACCGATCTATGTTCCCTGAATACGCTGATACCACAATGGAAGACAATGAAGAAGAAGGAGGTGAAGAACGGGAACCAGACCGGCCCGTTGATGATCTTGGTCGGGTCATTTCTGATGCAAAGCAAGACTGCGACACAGAAAAGGAGAGGTTGCAGTTTGAGCAGATGTTACAGGACCACAACAAATTGTTGTACCCAACTTGTGAAGATGGCCAGAAGAAGCTGGGTAGCACACTGGAATTGATGAAGTGGAAGGCAGAGACCGGTGTGACTGACTCGGGATTTGAGAAGTTGCTGGTACTCATGAAGAGGTTGCTTCCAAGAAATAACGAATTTCCCAGCATAGTAAATCAAAATTTTCTACGGAAGCGAACAGAGGGAAAGCCAAGATCTAATCTAGGAGATGCAAACAACGAGAGAGATTGGATTAGATCTTCATACCCTTGAAGATTCGCACAGCGGAACGTTCGTCGGAACGTGGGTGATGTAGTCGTACTCGCTTCTCCTCCTCGCGATCCGATCCGATCTAGCACCACAAGTGGCGGTGCCTCCGTGAGATGCACACGTGCAGCACCTCGACGTCTCCTCCTTCCTTGGACCAGCAAGTATGGTGGAGAGATGGATTGGATCTAGAACACGACTGCGTGGTGTATATGGTGGAGAATTTCTGCAGCAGGGCTTCGCCTACAAACAGTCGGGAGGGAGAGAGGAAGGCAGCAGGGCTACTAGGGCTTGGAGGGAGATGTGTGTAGGTTGGGGGGAGGGGGCGCACCAGCCCTCTATATATAGAGGGGGGGTGCGGCCAGCCCTTGCCCATCCTCCAAGCCTATCTCTAGTTTAAACGATTTAAACTCTCCCTTCTAGAAACCCTATCTTATCTCTAGTTTAAACGATTTAAACTTATCTAGGATCGGCTGGGCCCTATGGGGCCTTGTGCCCCTGGACCAATGCGGCCAGGACACTCCCTCATAGGCCCATGCCCCCTCCCGGAAGGTGGGACCACGTTGGTCCCCTTCCGGAAGGTTCTAGAAGCTTCCGGTACAATACCGATTAACCCGGAACAATTCCGAACTCCAAAAACTGCACTGCCTTATATGAATCTTATTCTCCGGACCATTCCGGAACCTCTCGTGATGTCCCGGATCCCATCCGAGACTCCGAACAAAAATTCATAAACCAATTATCCAATCTATCCTAGCGTCGAGACACGTTAAGTGTGTGACCCTGCGGGTTCGAGAATATGCAGACATGATCTTCTATCAATAATCAACAGCGGGGTCTGGGCACCCATATTGACTCCCACACATTCATCGATGATCATATCGGATGAACCACGATGCCAGGATTCAATCAATCCCATATATATATTCCCTTCGTCTCGCGATATTTTACTTGCCCGATATTCGATCGTCGGTACCGTCATACCTAGTTCAATCTCGTTCACAGCAAGTACTTTACTCGTTCCGTAATCCGATATCACTTTGTGATTAACTCCTTAACCACATGCTTGCAAGCGGTGTTGATATCGATTACCGAGTGGGCCCGAAGTATATCTCTCCGACTTGGGAGGGACAAATCCCATCTCGATACATACAACCCAACAGATACTTTCCGATCACCTGAGAGACACCTTTATGATCACCCTTTCATAGGATGACGTTTGATGACCTCAAAGCTTTCTTCCGATACCAGGGAGTTGTATTATCTCATGGTCTAAGGAATACAATATTTGACATAAGAAAAACTTCGCAAAGACGAACACGATGACACGATCTAATTGCTTCGCTTAGTTTGGGTCTATCCACCATATCATTCTCCAATGATATGATCTCATTATCAATTGACAACTCATGTCTATGGTTAGGAAACCTTAACCATCATTGATCAATGAGCTAGTCCATAGAGGCGTACTAGGGACACGATGTTGTTCACAAACCACACAAGTATTAAAGTTTCCGCTTAATACAATTCTAGCATGGAATATAAACTTTATCATGAACAAGAATTATAATAATAACATCTTTATTATTGCCTCTAGGGCATAATTCCAACATTTATGTGTTGTCCATGTGTTGACTATAGGAATGAGAAGGCTCAGACTTCCGCAAGAGTCATTCAGAGCCACCTGCTTCGGTCTGGTTTTATGTCCGGCTATAATGTTTGGACCAAACACGGAGAAAGAGGGGTTGTGATGGAAGACGGCGATGAAGAAGAGAACGATGATGACAACTACCGATCTATGTTCCCTGAATACGCTGATACCGCAATGGAAGACAATGAAGAAGAAGGAGGTGAAGAACGGGAACCAGACCGGCCCGTTGATGATCTTGGTCGGGTCATTTCTGATGCAAAGCAAGACTGCGACACAGAAAAGGAGAGGTTGCAGTTTGAGCAGATGTTACAGGACCACAACAAATTGTTGTACCCAACTTGTGAAGATGGCCAGAAGAAGCTGGGTAGCACACTGGAATTGCTGAAGTGGAAGGCATAGACCGGTGTGACTGACTCGGGATTTGAGAAGTTGCTGGTACTCATGAAGAGGTTGCTTCCAAGAAATAACGAATTTTCCGCCAGTACATACGAAGCAAAGAAGCTCGTCTGCCCTCTAGGATTAGATGTGCAGAAGATATATGCGTGCGCTAATGACTGTATCCTCTACCGCGGTGAGAAGTACGAGAATTTGGATAAATGCCTAGTATGCACTGCATTGCGGTATAAGATCAGAAAAGATGACCCCGTTGATGTTGATGGCGAGCCATCCAGGAAGAGGATTCCTGCTAAGGTGATGTGGTATGCTCCTATAATACCACGATTGAAATGCTTGTTCAAAAACAAAGAGCATGCCAAGTTGTTGCGATGGCACATGGAAGAACGTAAGAAAGACGGGATGTTGAGGAACCCCGCTGATGGTCGACAGTGGAGAAAAATTGAGAGAGACTTCCCGGACTTTGCTGGTGAAGCGAGAAACTTATGGTTTTGTCTAAGTACAGATGGCATGATCCTTTTGGGGAGCAGAGCTGCAGTCACAGCACCTGGACCGTCACTTTATGTATCTACAACCTTCCTCCTTGGTTGTGCATGAAGCGGAAGTTCATTATGATGCCAGTGCTCATCCAAGGACCGAAGCAACCCGGCAACGACATTGATGTGTACCTAAGGCCATTAGTTGATGAACTTTTATAGTTGTGGGCCGAACCAGGTTTACGTGTGTGGGATGAGCACAAACAGGAGCCATTCGACCTACGAGTGTTGTTGTTCGTAACCATCAATGATTAGCCTGCTCTTAGTAACATCTCAGGACAGACGAACAAGGGATATAATGCATGCACACAATGTTTATATGAGACTGAAAGTATATATCTGGATAAATCTAGGAAGAATGTGTACCCGTACAATCGTTGTTTTCTTCTGCCCAGACACCCCTTAAGGAAAAAAGGTAAGCATTTCGATGGCGAGGCAGATCACCGGAAGAAGCCTGCCCCCCGTACTGGTGCTGATGTATTTGGTATGGTCAAGGATTTAAATGTAATATTTGGAAAGGGTCCCGGAGGACAACCTGTTCCGAAAGACGCCGACGGACGCGCACCCATGTGGAAGAAGAAATCTATATTTTGGGAGCTATCCTATTGGGAAGTCCATGAGGTCCGCTCTGCAATCGACGTGATGCACCTAGCGAAGAATCTT
Organism: Avena sativa; assembly: GCA_916181665.1. Lineage (NCBI taxonomy): Eukaryota > Viridiplantae > Streptophyta > Magnoliopsida > Poales > Poaceae > Avena > Avena sativa. Next base: position 178,125,098 of record OV702294.1, on the reverse strand, counting down.
TGCGTGAATATTCTAGGCTTCTTGGGCTTGTTTGGGAAATAAAAAGATACACCGGAAGCACGGGAGGACCAGCAACGTCATAAAGGACGAGACGGCAAGCATCCAGGGCAGTTTCAAGGGCTTGCCAGCTATGCTCTTACCAAGGAAGAGAAGGAAATCTTTTTTGAAGTCCTTTTCAGTATCAAGGTCCCGTCTGGCTTCTCGTCTAAAATAAAGGGAATAGTAAATATGAAAGAGAAAAAAATTCCAAAACCTAAAGTCTCATGAGTGCCACGTGCTTATGACGCAATTGCTTCCGGTTGCATTGAGAGGGATTCTACCGGAAAATGTTCAACTGGCCATTATGAAGGTATGTACATTCCTCAATGCAATTTCTTAGAAGGTAATCGATCCAGAAAGTCTATCAGGGTTACAGATTTATGTGGTCCAATGTCTGGTTAGCTTCGAGTTGTTGTACCCTACATCTTTCTTCAATATTATGACACACCTCCTAGTCCACCTAGTTGAAGAGATTAGAATTCTCGGTCCTGTGTTTCTACACAATATGTTCCCCTTCGAAAGGTTCATGGGAGTCTTAAAGAAATATGTTCATAACTGTGCTAGGCCAGAAGGAAGCATCTCCAAGGGCTATGGAACAGAGGAGGTCATTGAGTTTTGTGTTGACTTTCTTCCTGACCTTAAGCCGATTGGTGTTCCTGAATCTCGGTATGAGGGGAGGCTGACTGGAAAAGGCACACTAGGAAGGAAAACAATGGTATGTATGAACAGAGATTCAATAAAGCACACTACACAGTTCTACACAATTTCACCTTGGTGGCTCTGTATATCGAGAAACACAAGATTATTGTACGCTCGGAAAACTCGTGGATGCCTGACTCCTCGATTAAAGTGGAACACGAGGACACTTTCGGCAGTTGGTTGCAGAAGCATCTCATGAATAACAACACTATTGAAGATCAGCTGTACTTGTTGGCACAGTTACCATCTTCGACTATATGTACTTTCCAAGGGTACGAGATAAATGGTAATACATTTTACACGATCGCCCAAGATAAAAAGAGCAGCAACCAAAACAGTGGTGTCCGCTTTGATGCAACAAATGACAATGGGCAGAAGGACACATATTATGGGTACATAGAGGAGATATGGGAACTTGAGTATGGACCTACTTTTAAGGTCCCTTTGTTTCGGTGCAAATGGGTCAAGATGACAGGAGGAGGGGTACATATAGACGAAAAGTATGGCATGACAACAGTGGATCTCAACAATCTTGCGTACATGGACGAAACATTCGTCCTAGCCAATGATGTGGCTCAGGTTTTCTATGTGAAGGACATGTCTGCCAAACCGGGAAAAAGAAATCAGCAAAAGAATACATCGTCCGATGAGCCAAAGTGCCACATAGTTCTTTCAGGGAAAGAAACATCGTGGGAGTGGATGACAAGACAGATATGTCAGAAGATTATAATAAGTTTCATGAAATCCCGCCCTTCAAAGTGAAAACTGACCCAAGCCTCCTGTTAAATGATGAAGATTCTCCATGGCTACGGCGCAGAAGAAAACAACAACACTAGATAGGGATGTTGGTGTAATATATTAAACCTTTTATGTAATCATATTGTTAAATGATGAAGATTCTCCATGGCCATGATGGCCGCACTATAAATAGAGGGAAAGGGAAGGGCAGGTTGGGCCAGGCAGCACCAATAATAGGGGTTGAACCTTTAGTCCCGGTTGGAGAAACCAACCGCGACTGAAGGGATTACGGCAGGCTAGGCCAGGTAGCACTAATAATAGGGGTTGAACCTTTAGTCCCGGTTGGATGAACCTTTAGTCCCGGTTGGAGACAGCAACCGGGACAAAACACGAGTGAGCGCTAATAATAGGGGTGAGTGTCGACATTATGTCGTGAGTGTTAACACTATGCCGAGATGCTTGTACTATAAATAGGCCAGTCCTCCAGCCAGTTTGAGGCATCTCCAAGATTGATGGTTTTCGAGAGCAGGGACACCACTACGGCCAGTTTCAGGGAGATGCCACCGGAGCCCAATCGTCCGACATCTCCAAGAAACTGGTCATAGAGGCACTCCCTAATATGTGAAATTAGGTTAGCTCCTAGGCATATTGATCTAGTTAGAGAAGTTACAAGCTGCAATATGGTCTTCGAGAGCAGGAACACCACTACTGCCAGTTTCAGGGAGATGTCGCCGGAGCCCAATCCTCCGGCATCTCCAAGAAACTGGTCATAGAGGCACTCCCTAATATGTGAAATTAGGTTAGCTCCCAGGCATATTGATCTAGTTAGAGAAGTTACAAGATGCAAGATGGTCTTCGAGAGCAGGGACACCACTACGGCTAATTTCAGGGAGATGCCGCCGGAGCCCAATCCTCCGGCATCTCCAAGAAACTGGTCATAGATGCACTCCCTAATATGTGACCGCGCGTGTTTGGAGATCAGATCTTCATGGTAAGTACGAATCGGAACTAAAGGTCCCCCTTTAGTCCCGGTCCAACCATAAAATGAGACTAACACTCAAGACATTTATTAATATTTAAAAACCGAGACTACGGAATCGGGACTAAAGGCCCCCTTTAATCCTGGTCCAGCCACAAACCAGGACTAACACTCAATACATTTATTAATATTAAAAACCGGGACAAACCGGGACTATCTAACACTCAGGACTAAAGCCGCCCCCTTTATTCATAATCATGCCTAGTCATATAGTACACAGCTTCAGGGTCTTCTTCGTCATCGTCATCATCATTGTCATCGTCACCTGCCACTCCGGGGATCCTGAGCCCAGCCATGGCATATACCGGGGGCACCTGCCACTCCGGCCTCAGATTCACGGTGGGCGGGTGGACTTGTGGGCACCACAGGCAAGGATGGTCTCCCCCGGCGATGTAGAGCATCACGCCTATGATAGTACGGTTCGCCCACCACAGACGGTGGACGACTTCATTGTGGTTCACCGAGGGCGGGCCATCACCATCGTACCTGGCGAGCTTCCTTTCCTGCCAGTTAGCGAAGAAGGCATTCCAGGTGTCGTAGTTGTCGGGATCCCACTAGGGATCCATCCGCTGCTCTGGCGTGAGCTCGTGGTAGAAGTGGTTTGTGATGGCCGCCTGTCGAGCGGAGCCTTGAGGCACGGGAGGGATAGTAACACCTCCAACACTCAGCATCCAGCCGGCGGGCAGCCGGTAGCCTGGTGGGCAAGGGTAGCTTGAGGCGCACAGCGCCTCCGTCTCCTCGAGGGTCAGAATGGCCCAGTAGGCGTTGTCCATTTCTGTGAGAGAGGAAGGTGTGGATGTGTGCATAACCATGGCGCGGTCGGCCTATATATAGATGGAAAGGGCGGAAAAACATGGCGGGATGCGATAGGAAATGGCGGTAAATATCTTTAGTCCCTGCCAGTGGCTACAACCCGATGCGGCGCGATGCGGTGGGAACTAAAAGCTCGGTTCAGAGGAAAGGGCGGAAAAACTTGGCGGGAAGCAGTGAGAAATGGCGGGAAAAATCTTTAGTCCCTGTTAGTGGATACAACCGGGACTAAAGCTTATTCAGAAAATGGATTTGGATTAATTATTCAAGTTCAAGAACTTTTCAAGTTGAAAGTTTAGTGAGATTCAAAAATATGCAAAAAATAATAGTTAATGCATTTTTAAATTGATAATGGCAAAATGGTTAATAATTTGACTATTTAAAATAATTATTTGATAAAACAGAAAATGTATTTGGATTAATTATTCAAATTCAAGAACTTTTCATGTTGAAAGTTTAGTGAGATTCAAAAATATGCAAAAAATAATAGTTAATGCATTTTTAAATTGATAATGGCAAAATGGTTAAAAATTTGACTATTTAAAATAATTATTTGATAAAACAGAAAATGTATTTGGATTAATTATTCAAATTCAAGAACTTTTTATGTTGAAAGTTTAGTGAGATTCAAAAATATGCAAAAAATAATAGTTAATGCATTTTTAAATTGATAATGGGAAAATGATTAATAATTTGACTATTTCAAATAATTATTTGATAAAAAAATGGATTTGGATTAATTATTCAAATTCAAGAACTTTTCATGTTGAAAGTTTTTTCAAATTCACAAGTATGCAAAAAAGTATAATTTAAATGTTTTAAATGATAATTTTGAAAATTTGAAAAAAAAGCACACGCGCTGTGGGTTTTTTGGCCCAGCGCGCGCAAATTTGGGCCTTTAGTCCCGGTCCAGTTTACCAGCAGGGACTAAAGGTCTGGCACCAGCACGTGCAAAAATGAAACGCCCCCCTCTAGTCCCGGTGCGTGGAACCAGCCGGGACTAGAGACCCCCTTTAGTCCCGGCTGGTGCCACGCACCGGGACTAGAGGGTGGGTGGGTATAAATGGGCCCTTCTCCCCCGGTGTGTTCCACGCACCGGGAGATTTGGAGGCCAGACGAACAGAGCATCGCCGCCAGGCTGCCGGATTTTCGATCGACGCCGACTCCTCCTGCTCCCTGCCTCCACCCTCCACGCCGGCCTCCCCGCGCCACGGCCGCGCGCCCGGCCGCCTCCTGCATCTCTCTGTCGCCCCCATGCCGGCGACGCCCCGCGGGCACCCCACCTCCGCCACCGGCGCCTCCAACTCCCCCACCACCGGCCACCGCCCCCGCCACCGGCCACCACCGCCGGCTGCGCCATCGCCCGCCGCCGGCCTCCTCATCAATATAGGTAAGTACTTAGGGTTATAGGGTTAGTATTAGTATTAGTATATTATAGGATTATAGGGTTATGATTAGTATTAGTGTTAGGATTTTTAGGATTATAGGGTTAATATTATAGGATTATAGGGTTAATATTATAGGATTATTAGTATTAATGTTAGGATTAGTATTAGTACTTAGGATTAGGATTTTAGTATTAGTACTTAGAATTAGTACTTAGGATTAGTATAGGGTTAGGATTAGTATTAGTACTTAGTATTAGTACTTATGATTAGTATAGGGTTAGGATTAGTATTAGTACTTAATGTATAGTTTAGGATTTTTTAGTTTAATGTATAGTTTAGGATTATAGTTTAATATTGTAAGTTATGTTTATTATAGGGTTTAATATTGTAATATAATAGTGTAATATAGTATTTTTATTGTAAGACCCTCTTTGTAACTGGAGTTAGAGTTAGGGTTAGGGTGTTGGTGCTCGGTGGTGACCGGTGGTGGTTCTCGCGGGAAAGCGCTTAGTCGCTCGCCTCTCCCGCGGCGACCATCACCGGCCACCGTCACCGCACCTCCGGGTTTAGGGTTCAGGGTGGTGACCGGAGTTAGGGTTAGGGTGGTGGTTCTCGCGGGAAGCCGCTTAGTCACCCACCTCTCCCATGGCCACCATCACCGGCCACCGCCCACCGCACCTCCGGGTTTAGGGGTTTAGGTTTTATTTTGTTAAGTTCAAATAAATATTGTGTGCATTTTTGCAGGAACTATGGATCCACCTAGTCCCCCAGTCCGCAGATACCTAGATTCGGAACACTTGCTCGAGGATATGATTCACGATGCCGATGAGGGATCTCCCTCGAGGTATCTGAACTCATCCTGTGAGGGAGAGGAGACCAGCAGACAAGAGGAAGAAGCCCATGGACGCGTAACGCAGATCGACGAGGTATATATATGATGTCTGATGATCGTCACTAAATGTACCTAGTTGTATATATATAATGTTGACGAATGTTTCTTCTCTTAGGCCTCTACATCGAGCAAGAAAACCAAGCGCGGCCTAGCCAAAAAGTTGCCCCTGGGTACTGTTTACAAAATTACCGAGGTTTCAGGAAATGGCGAACCATTGGAACCAAAGAAAACAAAACAACTATTTGTACAACAATGCGGAGTTGTTGCTAGAGATCGCACCCTGATCACTGTTCGGGAGTGGAATAAGCCCAAAGAGGCGGAATGGAGTGATGTGTATATCGACGATAGGTTCAAAGATGAACTTTTTAATGACCTAATGGGACATTTCAAGCTGCCAGAATGTGACAATGAGGACGAGACTGCTGAAATGAGAAAGAAAGTCAAGCAGTTCGCACTAAAGAAGATGGCCGAACTATTCAAGAACTAGAAGAAGTCATTATGGCAACAATATAAGAAGGACAAGAAAATCCCATTATTCGAAGGCTATCTAGTGAAGCAGCAGCCTTACTGGGATGCATTTGTGCTGTATAGGAAGTCAGGAGTTGCAGAGGAAAAGTCAGAAAAAACAAGATAAATGCTGCGAAGAAGAAATATCACCATAACTTGGGGCCAGGGGCTATGAGGCTGCCATGCCTAAGTGAGATGCAAAAGAGAAAGAGCTTCATAATAAAGGGATCATTCCAGAACCAATTCGCGAAGAATGGGATTTGAGGGCAAGAAATTGGTTCCTTGGGCATGGGAGTACATATGACGAACTTACAGGGGACCTTGTTTGCAGTGACGGGATAAAGGTACCCAGGACTACATGGCTAAAAGTGGTCAAAGATATTAAAGATGGAATAAAACAGTTTCATCCCGATAGAGAGAATGACTTGCTGACCTTGGTCCTCAAGAATCGCGAACATACAGGACGAGTCCGAGGCCTTGACGGGAGTTTCACGTGGGAGACTGGGTTTCCTAAGGACCGAGGTACCTATAGAAGCCGAGCAAGAGCGAAGAAACGACGAGAGGAGGAGGAGGCAGACAAGTTCAAGCAGCTGCTAGGAAGACTTGACAAGTAGCAGCAGATCGACGAACTTAGAGGAAGACTTGCAGCAAGATCCTCCACTCGATATTACCGCCAACCCATCTCAGCAGAGAAGCAGCGTCACTGAATCGGAGGTCCCATCTAACGATGCATCCTATACTACAAATGGCGGTCCCGGCTACCCCGTGGATGGAATTAAGGAGCAGATACCTTGTGAGCTCCATAAAAAATTGAAAAACGTATCTGTGAAGGTGGCGGTCGGATCAACTTTGCCTTGTCCACCTGACGCACGTTGGCATGGCCGTGAGATTCCAACTGGCTATGCTAAAGTCGGGGCGGATCAAATCGTAAAGGAGTGGGAGTCAATGGAGCTTGACATCCCTGGACCTGAAGGTGAGATCACACTGGGAGAAGTACTTGGTGGGATCATTCTCTGGGAAAAGAACAACAGACGGTTTCCAGGATCGGCTCCAAGGATAACACTACTGCCTCCGAGTCGTCGCAGGTCTCCTTCATCTCCACCTCCACCTCCATTACCTCCAAGAAGCCCATCCCATGATGACTACGACCACCACATCCCGAGTCCATCTCGATCTCCGCCGCAGGCTCAGCAGTCTTCGCCGCCTGCTAAGGACAATAAGCGGAAGCATGCTCCATCAGTGAGTACTAAAGGACGCGGCAGCCCAAAACGGAAAATGTCGCCCCTCCCAACAGTGCCTCATCAGAATCTTCCCATCAGACCTTACGATCGTACTGATGCAGAATCTGTAGTGATATCAAAGGCCGAAGTGGCGACGCGTTTTGAGAAGAAGAAACCCGAGTCCGCTCCGGTATACACCGAGAACCAAAAGGCATATGCACTTGATTTTCTGAACACACCATCGCAATATGAGTTGCACCATAAGCCAGATGACTATCTACGCACACTTCAGAAAGAAGTGGCAAAGAGAAAATCAAGCAAATCAAGTGCAAGCGGTAAAAAATCAGCAAGCACAGGTGCAAGCGGGACCAAAAATGCAATCAGTAAAAAATCAGACGTTCCCCTTCTCGGACAACAGGCCAAACAAACGATCGCACCCCTCAAGGTGGTTTCACAAAACGTTCCACTCCTCACACAACAGCCAGTAGATATGTCAATAGCTGCGGAGTTGGCGGCCAACATGGAAATTACTCTTGATGAACTGTTAGGCCCCCAACTCGACCATCTACCCAAGATGCCACTAGCCTCTAAATATGTCGCAGGTGAGGATTTGGTCAGCAAAGAGAGGCTGAGAGAACTGCCAACACAAATGCGGAATCTCCATCAATGGTACTCGGTGGTCATGAAGCAGGGGAGAATAATGATTGTAGCCAAAGTCCCACGTGAGTACTACTTTAGACCCGAAGAGGTACATATTGAGTTTCCAGAACTGTTCCAGTTATACCATCTCGATGCCCTGGACAAATCCATCTGCAGCTGCTATTGTCTGTAAGTTGTTGAATTCATTGTCTACATGTTCAGTTTTTAGTTGTTCAGTTCGGAACATGTGATTATCCTTATTATGCATAATGAAGATCCTAGAATGTAAAAGAAAAAGAATCTACAATATTGGGTTCATTGACCCAGATAAAGTGCATATAGCCACGCTAACGGATAACCCCGAGGAGACGTAGGAAAACCTTCTAAGGTTTCTAATGGAGCAAAATTTCTCTGAACACATACTGTTTCCTTACAATTTTAGGTGAGGGTCTTACTCTGTTGTACACATTCACTTTTGATTAGTCGATGCTAATAAGTGTAACTGATGTATATATAAATGTTTGCAGCTTCCACTAGGTTCTGCTAGACATTCAACTTGATAAGGGAAGAGTTGATGTCATGGACCCATCAAAGAGAAACCTGGAAGATTTCCGCAGCATGCAGGACATGCTCCAGAAGTAAGTTTTGCGCTATATCGGTATCTTTCGTCGATTTCCTGAGATATCAGGTAATGAATAACTCATTCATTCATTTTCTTCATCGGGCAGGATTTGGATCCGGTTCAAGCGCGAGGTTATGGGTGTGTTTAGTGAGAAGCTGACGTTTAAGGCGGTCTCGGTAAGTAGCACGTGATATGTCCGCGCATCTCTTTACCTCTAGTTTCAATACAGTAATGATGCTCTAGATTATTATTTTGATTGAATTCTATTCTCGTAAAGTGCGTGAGGCAGCCACGGGGGTCAAATCTATGTGGATTCTATGTTTGCGAGTTCATTCGCATGTTTACCACGGAACACAACGATTATAGAGTCGACGTAAGCAATGCATTCACACCATCATTTTATTGTCGTCACCTTTTGTTATCATGATTGAAACATATTGATCTCCTTTTTCTTATATATAGTTCGAGAGAATGCGGGATCAATTACTACCAGAGCAACGCGTACTAGCAATTGCGGAGGAGCTGGCGGGATTTATTTCCAAAGAGATCGTAGACGATACCGGCGAATTTAGTGCGAATAGGCGCTACTGATCTCCATGTAATCGAACTATTTTGTGCTCTAGTCCTGGTATTCTGTGATCTCCATGTAACTATGTAAATTGTATATAATTGTATGCTCCATTTCGTAATACAAGTTATCTTATATATATGCAAGAACGTGTACGATATGTGGTGGCGTACAAATATTCAAAAACCATTTTTAAATGAAAAATAAATAAATAAAACAATACAAAATGAATTCTCTGCCGCGGCAGAGAAAGGGCACAAAATGCTGCCAAGACAGAGAAATCACTAGTCCAAGGTAATGCTCTGCCGCGGCAGAGAAAAGGCGCAAAATGCTGCCGCGACAGAGACCCACTAGTCCCGGTCTGTGGCACCAACCGGGACTAGTGGGGGTGCACCCGAGCGCGCAGGGGCATCCACGTGGGCACTCACTAGAACCGGCTGGTAACTGGGTCGGGACTAGTGTTGGGCCTCTAGTCCCGCTTGATTAGTCCCGGTTCAAAAACCGGGACTAGAGGCCCTGTCTCCACTAGTGAAGGGGTACCTCGTTGGCGGTTCTCGATGATATGTATGTATTTACAATGACAAGAACTTTCAGGTGACCAAAGTTGAGTAGCATGCGGAGCGACCCTCGTACTCAAGGGACTTGGGATTTTCAGCCTATGGTCTGTCAAGCATATGATTCAGAGTGGACCTTACTTTCACCTTAACCACATGAAGATGCCTATGATAGGGGCAATGAGAGCTCAAAGCTAACGAGTACTTTCCTTTCAGCATTAGGAAGCCTTTCAAACCTTCACAAAACTGTTTTCACAATTTTGTTGAGTCACCACTTATTCTATGAGCACCTTCTTGAGAGCATAGTTGTCATTCTTGTGTTTGTTCCAAAACTTGGTTAATTATGTCATGACTTTGATGTTTCTATCTCTGATATCTTTATCTCTAGTCTTCATGTGAACTTCGGAGATGCCTCAGCATTCATATTGTGCTCTTCAAACAAAGGCAAGCGAGATACCACTCTATCATACCTTATTATGAGCATTGCAATGTTGCTTATATTTATGTTTCATGCTACTTATTATCATTGAGTTGGTTTCTCTTCATAGCTTGCAATGACTATTAAGTAGACTTAGTTGCATACTTCTTATTATGAATTGTCTAAGCATCTACTCTTGTGCTGAGAATTTATACATCATATGAAGCAAAGTGTTCATGAAAGTTCTTTTATCGCACTCAGTTTTCAACTGAATTGCTTGAGGACAAGCAATAAGCTAAGCTTGGGGGGAGTTGATACGTCCAAAATGTATCTACTTTATCGAACACGTTGTTATTATTTCTTCTCTAAACTTGTGTGATTTGGATGCAACTAACATGGACTGACGTTGTTTTTAGCAGAATTACCTTGGTGTCTTGTTTTTGTGCATAAAATCAACTATCAAGAAAAATCCCGGAAAATATGCCAAAAACTATTTTCACCAGAAGATCCACGGAGCTAGAAGGGGAGACAGAGAGGAGGCCTGGGGGGCCCAGACCCACCCCAGGCGCAGGCCCACCTGACCCCGTGCTTGGAGGGGGTTTGGCCACCCCAGGCAGCTCCTCGGCCTCCCTCCATGCCTATAAGTTGCCTTCTGACCTAAAAACTCGTGGGGGTTCAATAGTTTTCCAGAAAGATTTCCGCTCTGCCGCCGCCACCAGAAACAAAGATTTGGATCCAGAAACTCCGTTCTGGCACCCTGCCGGGACGGGGAATTTGGAGAGGATTATCGCCATCGTCATCACCAACGCATCTCCATCAACCACCGATGTTTCCCTCATCCATGAGTGAGTAATCCCCCGCTGTAGGCTTGGGGATGGTAGGGATTGGATGAGTTCTATCATGTAATCGAATAAGATCTGTTAGGGCATATTGCCTAGTATCTCTATTAGTGCTATTTGACTTTATTGCAACTTGTTGTGCTTAATGCTTGTCACTAGGGCCCGAGTGCCATGATCTCATATCTGAACTTATTATTGAATCATTATGATAGTATTGTTTGTGATCTTATCTACAAGTTGTGTACACATATCATTGTCCGGATCCAAAGGCCCCAAAGTGACAATAATTGGGACAACCAGAGGGGATGGCTATGGTGTGAGGATCACATGTGTTCACGGAGTGTTAATACTTTGATCCGGTGCTCTATTAAAAGGAGCACCTTAATTGCCAGTAGTTCCTAGAGGCCCCGCTACCACGGGCTGGCTGGACAGAAGATGTTGTGCAAGTTCTCATTGCGAGCACATATGACCATCTATCCCTATGCCTACCACACTCGAATCCTACTGCTAGCGTTAGTGTTACTATTGCTATTGTTTCATTGTTGCTGTTACTGCTGTTGTTGCTTTTCTGTTACTACTACAAACTGTTGCTACTGATAAAATTCTGTGAGCAAGAACTATTTCCAGGTACAGCTAAACTGACAACTCAGTTGTTAAGGCTTGCAAGTATTCTTTGGCTCCCCTTGTGTCGAATTAATAAATTGGGTAATACTACCCGCGAAGACTGTTGCGATCCCCTACACTTGTGGGTCATCATCTACATGTGCTTCCAACTCCCCAAAACCAATATTGCTAACAATATCTACCATACCTTCCTATTAGTATCATTTGCTATTTCAGTGCATATTCAATATGTCGTCTTTTCTTCCAAAATAAAATGTTTGTCTGTTTTGAGAAAGTTAGTTAGTAAATCTCTCACGAACTTGATGGCACACTTTATTCCGTGCACTTAATAATTCTGAATCATTGTGACATGTCCATGAAAGTTATATGCTTGCAAATTATATGATGGGAGTCAGCAGAACTATGCTGTCATGGGGAACGCTTTCAACACTTTTTTGGATATTTATATCCAGTTGATACCTTGCTCTTTTGTATGCGGGTGTCGTCGATGTGAAATAAAAGGGGGACTTGTGAGTTCATGGAGTCTATACATTGTGTTAGAGAAACGCCTGGACCGCTAGCCTAAGCCATGCCTAATCATGGTGGAAACTTGCATCATTACCATATTGAGCATTTATGAAGCATCCTCAATAAAAAGCTATACACATAGTAAATAAAAAGATCGCTGAGATGCTCATTATCTGCTTGCCTTTTCATTTTGATCACGGGATAGATCATGTATCATGTGCAAGGGGTACCTCATTGGCGGTTCTCTATGATATGCATGTATTTACAATGACAAGAACTTACAGGTAACCAAAGTTGAGTATCATGCGGTGCGGCCCTCGTACCCAAGTGACATGGTATTTCCAGTTTATGGTCTGTCAAGCATATGATTCAAAGTGGACCTCACTTTCACCTTAACCACATAAAGATGCCTATGATAGGGGCAATGAGAGATCAAAGCTAATGAGTACCTTCCTTTTAGCATTTGGAAGCCTTTCAAACTTTACAAAACCTTTTTACAACCTTGTTGAGTCACCACTTATTCTATGAGCACCTTCTTGAGAGCATAGTTGTCATTCTTGTGTTTGTTTCAAAACTTGGTTAATTATGTTATGACTTTGATGCTTGTATCTCTGATATCTTTATCTAAAGTATTCACTTGAACTTCAGAGGTGCCTTGGCATTTATATTGTGCTCTTCAAACGAAGGCAAGAGAGATACCACTCTATCATACCTTATTATGAGCATTGCAATGTTGCTTATGTTTTTGTTTCTTGCTACTTATTATTCTTGAGTTGGTTTCTTTTCGTAGCTTGTAATGACTATTGAGTAGACTTAGTTGCATACTCTTTATTTTGAATAGTTTAAGCATCTACTCCTATGTTGAGAATATATACATCATATGAAGCAAATATGTTCGTGAAAGTTCTTTTATCGCACTCAGTTTTCAACTGAATTGCTTGAGGACAAGCAATAAGCTAAGCTTGGGGGGAGTTGATACGTCCAAAACGTATCTACTTTCTCGAACACTTTGCTATTGTTTCTCCTCTAAACTTGCGTGATTTGGATACAACTAACACGGACTGGCGCTGTTTTTAGCAGACTTACCTTGGTGTCTAGTTTTTATACAGAAAATCAACTATCAGGAAATATCCCGGAAAATATGCCAAAAATTATATTTCACCAGAAGATCCACAGAGCCAGAAGACGAGACGGAGAAGGGGCCTAGGGGGCCCACACCCCTGCCAGGCGTGAGCCCACCATTGGCCGCGCCTAGGAGGGGTGCAGACACCCCAGGCACCCCCTCGGCCTCCCTCTGCGCCTATAAGTTGCCTTTCGACCTAAAAACCGAGGGGAGTTCGATAGTTTTCCAAAAATAGTTCCGCTACGCCGCCGCCACCAGAAACCAAGATTCGAATCTAGAAACTCCATTCTGGCACCCTACCGGGACGGGGAATTTGGAGAGGATCAGCGCCATCGTCATCACCAATGCATCTCCATCAACCATCCATGTTTCCCTCATCCATGAGTGAGTAATCCTCCGATGTAGGCTTGGGGATGGTAGGGATTGGATGAGTTCTATCATGTAATCGTATAAGATTGTTAGGGCTTAGTGCCTAGTATCTCTATTAGTGCTATTTGACTTTGTTGCAACTTGTTGTGCTTAATGCTTGTCACTAGGGCCCGAGTGCCATGATCTCAGATCTGAACTTATTATTGAATCATTATGATAGTATTGTTTGTGATCTTATCTACAATTTGTGTACACATATCATTGTCCGGATCCAAAGTGACAATAATTGGGACAACCGGAGGGAATGGCTTTGGTGTGAGGATCACATGTGTTCACGGAGTGTTAATGCTTTGCTCCGGTGCTCTATTAAAAGGAGTACATTAATTTCTAGTAGTTCCCTAGAGGCCCCGCTGCCACGGGCTGGCTGGACAGAAGATGTTGTGCAATTTATCATTGCGAGAACGTATGACTATATTTGGAGCACATGCCTAGGATTCTTTAGTAATTGGATGATTGTTATTATTTATCTTCAATACCCTAGATCTTGAAGTTATATGTTTAGACTCGTCCATGCAACGCCCGTCCATCCATCCCTATGCCTACCGCACTCAAATCCCACTGTTTACTGTGACTATTACTGTTGCTCTTGTTTCACTGTTGCTATTGCTTTGCTAATGCTACTACCAAATTGTTGCTACTGATAAACTTCTGTGAGCAAGAACTATTTCCAGGTGCAGCTGAACTGACAACTTAGTTGTTAAGGCTTGCAAGTATTCTTTGGCTCCCCTTGTGTCAAATCAATAAATTGGATAATACTACCCACGAAGACTGTTGCGATCCCCTACACTTGTGGGTCATCAGTCATTTAAATAACTTGTATTTCTATCCTTGAGAATTTGGGGGTGGTGTGTCGAAATAGTCATAATTCAGTTGTGTACAAAAATAACTAGCCGGAAATTAGGGGTCAATGTGAGTCACGACAGGAGCGTGTCGAGAAGTTGACACAATGCGTGAGGTCGTAGACTCATTGACCCCCTTTCTCTTTTCTATTTTAGATTATGTTCGAGTTGGACACGTTTACATCTTGAAGCCAGATGGCAAATAAATCGGCACCGAGAAACCTTCTTATATACCTATGCCCCTAACTATTGTGCAGGTTATAATCCTGCTAATCCCCGATGAGGAAAAGACCTATTTATATATGCCTGCCCCTACTTGTTGTGCAGGTCATGATCCAACGAGAATCCCTCTAATACCCGATGAGGAAAGTTCACTCATGAATTCAGCCAAAATCAACATAATTTAGCTAGCTATCTGCCACGCGAGCCAAGCCGCAATGGAGGAGAGAGAGATCTCGTCAATTGTGATGGAAGAAGAAAAGTCCCAATCTCTGGATTGCCAGCTCCGGTTGAGGCAGCCGATGGATTAAAAGTCATCTATGATGTGTACATGGATAATGAGGAGGACGAGGAGGGAAGACCAATCGGCAAGGTATCGACGCCATGGCGGTGGCTCATATCTATGTTGATGTGAACATGGAGGACGTATATAAGAACGTTATGGCGGAGGAGGAGGCGGTAGATCTGCAAAATTGCGTCGCCGCCATCATAGCCGACGAGGATATGGAACACCACCTGTACATCCAGGACCTCGTGGGGATGGAGGAGTGGCAATAGGGCGACATGGATCGCCCCTCCCTCCGAGCTGCCATAGAGTTACCACTCTACGACTTTTCCGGATCCTCCTATTTCTCCTGCGTGTCGGAGTCGACACACCGTGTAGGGATAATTCTGTGGCGGGCAATCCACCTTACCCCTGAACCCAAAACACCTCGTCATCGAGCCTTACGTCCCGCCTCCCCGAAGATGCTATATGTTTTGATGGTAAAAATTGAGGCTAAACGACTATCTGCAATTAATTAGTGGATATATATATTCATTATTTACATGTTAGTGATAGAAACTCCAAAAGAAGCTCAAGTTATGAGGATCACGAGTTAAAAAATTTAAAGTTCCACTTTTCCTTTTCAAAGTATTCTGAGAAATAACATTTTCTACATGATTTAATGACAAGTTACTTTGTGTGAGGAGAAAGTGTCAAGGACACTCTATATGTTTGAATGGTAATAATGGTAGTTGACTTTGCTTTTTTGCAACTATATCTAAATATGACAATTAATTGATGGTCATTTAAATAACTCATGTTTCTATCCTTGAAAATTTGGGGGTGGTGTGTCGAAACAGTCATAATTCAGTTGTGTATAAAAATAACTAGCCGGAAATTAGGGGTCAATGTGAGTCACGACAGGAGCGTGTCGAGAAGTTGACACAACGCGTGAGGTCGTAGACTCATTGACTCTCTTTCTCTTTTCTATTTTAGATCTTGTTTCCCCTATTTTATACCTAATAAAAATAAGGTACAAGGTGTTTTTACTAGGTTTTGTCTTTTCTGGACGATTTTGCCTCCGTCAGTTTGGGGATATTATATCTTATACCACCGGTAAGTGATAATGCTCGGCGGCTGGTCCTCTGCAGATCAATTTATTGGAAACAACGTTTATGCGTTGAATTTGTACGTTTGAGTTGGACATGTTTACGTCTTGAAGCCAGTTGGCAAACAAATCGGCGCTAAGAAACCTTCTTATATACCTATGCCCCTACCTATTGTGCATGTTATGATCCTGCTAATCCCCAACAAGGAAAACCATTTTTATATACGCTTGCCCCTACCTATTGAGTAGGTCATGATTGAACATCAACGAGAATCCTTGTAATACTCAACGAGGAAGTTTCTCTCATGAAGTCACCTAAGATCAATGTAATTTATCTAGCTAGCTGCCACGCGAGATAAGCCGCCAAGGAGGAGAGAGTGGGATCTCGTCAATTGTGATGGAAGAAGAAAAAATCCCAACCTCTGGATCACCTCTAGCTAGAGGCTAATGATGGATTATAATCTATCTATGATGTGTACATGGATGAGGAGGAGGAGGACGTGGAGGGGAGGCATGTCGGCAAGATATCAACGTCGTGGTGGTGGGTCACATCTATGATGAGGTGCACATGGAGGAGGTAGAGAAGGATGTTACAGTGGAGGATAAGGAGGAGGCAGATCAGTAGAATTGCATCGCCGCCATCACGGTCAACAAGGATATGGTGCACGACCTGTACATTCAAGACCTCATTGGGATGGAGGAGTGGCAGTTGTGAAACATGTATCACCCCTCCCTCCGAGCTTCCATAGAGTTGCCGCTCAATGACTTCCCCAGATCCTCCTCCTCCTCTGTGTTGGTGTTGGTGCCGATAACACCATGCATGGACAATTCTCGGTGGGCACCCCACCTTACCCTCTGAACCTGAAGGACCTCGTCATCCAGGCACACATCCCGCCTCCCCCGAAGACGCGATATGTTTTGATGGTAATAATTGAGTGTAAACGACTAAATCTGCAATAGGTTAGTGGATATATAAATATTTCAATTATTTACATGTTAGTGTTAGAAACTCCAAATAAGTTCAAGTTATAAGGAGCATGTGTTAAAATAGAAAGTTCCGCTTTTCTATTTTCAAAGTATTCTGAAAAAACATGTTTACATTCTTAAATGATGTGTTACTTCGTGTCAGGAGAAAGTGTCAAAACGACACTCTATTTGTTTGAATGGTAAAAATGGTAGTAGACTTTGCTTTTTTGCAACTATAGCTAAATATCAAAATTAATTGATGGTCATTTAAATAACGCATGTTTCTTTCCCTAGGTGTTTGGGGGTGGTGTGTCAAAACAGTGGTAATTCTGTTGTGTACAAAAATAAGTAGGCAGATGGTCGGGGTTAATGCGAGTCACAATAGGAGCGTGTCGCGAAGTTGACACAATGTGTGAGGTTGTAGCTTCATAGCCGCCCTTTCTCATGTCTATTTTAGATCTTGTTTCCCCTATTTTTATACCTAATAAAAATAAGGTATAATGCGTTTTTACTAGGTTCTGCTTTTTTTGGATGATTTTTCCTTCGTTAGTTCGGGGATAGTACATCTTATACCACCACTAATGATAATGCTCGATGGCCGGTCCTTTGCAGATCGATTCATTTAAAACAATGTTTACATGCTAGATTTGTACATCCGAGTTGGACATGTTTACGTGTTGAATCCAGTTGATAAACAACTCGGCGGTCAAAAAACCTTCTTATATACCTATACCCCTACCTATTACTAATCCCCGACAAGGAAAAGACCTATTTATATATGCCTGCCCCTACCTGTTGTGCAGGTCATGATCCAACATTGACAATAATCCATCTAATAATACCCGATGATGTAATTTATCTCATGAAGTCAGCCAAGATCAACGTAATTCAGCTAGCTAGCTTCTACGCGAGCCATGCTGCCAAGGAGGAGAGAGAGGGGTCTCGTCAATTGTGATGGAAGAATAAAAGTCCCAACCTCCTGAATGGTTCACAACATAGAAAAAAATTCCTATGATAGAAAAACCAATTGCATCAAGATCTAATCTAGTAGATGCTAGTAACGAGTAAGATGTGATCCACAAAAATTCACCCTCAAAGACCGAAAGCTTTTTAGGAAATATAACTTTGCTGTTGATGTAGTCGATCACTTTTCGATCTCATGATCAAGTTGTAGAGCGCCACAAACCAGTAGCGCATCCATACTCGAGCACACGTCCGGATCCCGACAACATTCTCGCCTCCACTCCATTAGAGCAGCGGATAGAGTAGATAAATCTTACTCCGAGAAATCAACAGAACATATACTTCGCTATTCCGAAGCCATGGGGAATTGCTAGAGGAGGAAGAGAGATTTAACAAGGAGATGATGCAAATGGAGAGGACGAGAGGATGGCCTTTTATAGGTGGAGGGACTGCCCCTCTTTCCTCATTTATTCCCTCATTCATGTGAGTGAAACCCTCATTTCAATTGCATTAAATGCCCATTGCATAAATGCATTTATCTCTTTAAATAAAACTCTTTAATTTATTTTATTTAATTTTTTAATTAATTTAATTAAAAAACATTCACATAAAACCCCTTGCATTGTTTCAATATTACACCTAAAATCATTTTCAGTGATTGACTCGAAACAATTCCGGTGATCATCGAAAAAAATTTAGCTCTATCGATATTATTATCGGATATGTTTTATCTACCATACTTCGGCTGAGTGTTCATTACATCATTCCAACAATGTTATGACCTCGTAATTAACAGCATCCAATGTCTATGATCAGGAAAGCTTTGATCATCTTGTTAATCAACGAGCTAGTTTATATGAGAGGCATCACTACAAACTCTATATATTTGTTTATTAAACACACACGTATTAAAATTTCCAATAAACACAATAATAGCATGAGAAATAAACATTTATCATAAACAAGAAATAATATAATAACCACTTAATTATTGACTCTCGGGCATATTCCTTCACATCCGGATTACCAGCTCTAAACAGAGGCAGCTGATGGATTAAAATCCATCTATGATGTGTACATGCTTGAGGAGGAGGACGAAGAGAGGAGGAAGGTTGGCAAGGTATCGACGCCGTGGTGGCGGATCACATCTATGATGACATGCACATGG
Source organism: Avena sativa (assembly GCA_916181665.1). Classification (NCBI taxonomy): domain Eukaryota; kingdom Viridiplantae; phylum Streptophyta; class Magnoliopsida; order Poales; family Poaceae; genus Avena; species Avena sativa. The sequence goes on along the minus strand of OV702294.1, from coordinate 178,105,915 downwards.
AAGAGGTAGATAAGGACGTTACAGCGGAGGAGGAGGAGGAGGTAGATCGGCAGAATTACGTGGCCACCATCGTGACAAACGAGTATATGGCACACCACCTGTACATCCAGGACCTCATGGGGATGGACGAGTGGAAGCTACGTGACATGGATCGCCCCTCCCTCCGGGCTGTCATAGAGTAGCCGCTCAACGACTTTCTAAAATCATCCTTCTCCTCTGTGTCGATATCAGTGCCGACAACACCGTGCAGGGATAATTCTCGGCATGCATCCAACCTTACCCCTGAACCCGAAGGACCCTGTCATCTAGCCATATGCCCCTACTCTCCTGAAGACACGATATGTCTTGATGGTAATAAATGAGTCTAAACAACTAAAACGACAATTAGTTTGTGGATCCGTAAATATTTTCATTGTTTATATGTTAGTGATAGAAACACCTAAATAAGTTCAATTATGAGGAGCACGAACTAAAATATTAAATTTCCACTTTTTCGTTTCAAACTATTCTAAAAAAACATTTTTACATTCTTAAATGACTTGTTATTTCGTGTCATGAGAAAGTGTCAAGGACACTATATATGTTTGAATGGTAAAAATGGTAGTAGACTATGTTTTTTTGCAACTCTAGCTAAATATGAAAATTCATTTATGGTCATTTAAATAACTTATGTTTCTATCCCTGGGAATTTGGGATGGCGTGTCGAAGCAGTGGTAATTCTGTTGTGTACAAAAACAAGTACCCAGAAGATAGGGATCAATGTGAGTCACGATAGGAGCATGTCGGGAAGTTGACACAACGTGTGAGGTCGTAGGCTCATTGCCGCCCTTTCTATTTTATATTTTAGGTCTTGTTTCCCCTATTTCTATACATTATAAAAATAAGTACATAGTGTTTCTTACTAGGTCCTGCTTTTTCTGGACGATTTTGCATTTGCTAGTTCACGGATATTACATCATGTACCATTACTAAGTGATAATGCTTGGTGGTTGGTCCTTTGCAGATCGATTTATTAGAAACAATGTTTACGTGTTGCATTTGTAGACGCGTTTACGTCTTGAAGCTAGTTGGTAAACAACTCGGCACCCAAGAAACCTTCTTATATACCTATTCCCCTGCTTATTATGCAGGTCATTATCATGTTAATTCCTAATAAGGAAAAAACCTTTTTATATACGCCTTCACTTACCAATTGTGTAGGCTATGATCCAACATTAACGAAAATCCCACTAATACCCGACGAGAAAATTTCTCTCATCAAGTCAGCCGAGATCAACGTAATTCAGCTAGCTAGCTACCACGTGATCCAAGCCGCTGATACTTCCAAAACATATCTACTTTTCCAAACACTTTTGCTATTGTTTCTCCTCTAAACTTGTGTGATTTGGATACAACTAACACAGACTCACGATGTTTTCAGCGGAATTGCTTTGGTGTCTAGTTTTTATGCAGAAAATTAACTTTTAGGAAAAATCCCGGAAAATATGCCAAAAATCCTATTTTACCAGAAGACTCGCGGAGCCAGAAGACGAGATGGAGGAGAGCCACGAGGGGCCCACACCCCCTGGCCGCGCGGGCTAGTTCTGGCCGCGCCTGGATGGGGTGTGGCCACGTTGGGCACCCCCTCGGCCTCCCTCTTCGCCTACTTAAAGCCTCTTGACCTAAAAACCGGGGGGGTCAACGTTTTTCCAGAGAGAGTTCCGCTGCGTCGCCACCACCAGAATCTGCGATTCGGAACTAGAAACTCCGTTCTGGCACCCTGCCGGGACGAGGAATTGGAGGAGATTATCGACATCATCATCACCGACGCCTCTCCATCAACCATCCATGTTTCCCCGATCCATGAGTGAGTAATCCCCCGCTGTAGGCTATGGAGATGGTAGGGATTGGATGAGTTCTATCATGTAATCGAATAAGATTGTTAGGGCATGATGCCTAGTATCTTTGTTAGTGCTATTTGACTTTGTTGCAACTTGTTGTGCTTAATTCTTGTCACTAGGGCCCGAGTGCCATGATCTCAGATCTGAACTTATTATCGATTCATGATGATAGTATTGTTTGTGATCTTATCTGCAAGTTGTGTACACATATCATTGTCCAGAACCAAAAGCCCTAAAGTGACAGAAATTGGGACAACCTGAGAGGATGGCTGTGATATGAGGATCACATGTATTCACGGAGTGTTAATGCTTTGCTCTGGTGATCTATTAAAAGGAGTACCTTAATTGCCAGTAGATTTCCTTGAGGCCCCGCTGCAACGGGCTGGCAGGACAAAAGATGTTGTGCAAGTTCTCATTGCGATATGTATGACTATATATGGAACACATGCCTATGATTATTTAGTACTTCGATGCTTTATCTTATTTATCTGCAAATTCCCTAGATCTTAAAGTTACATGAATAGTCTTGTCCATGCAACATCCATCCATCCCTATGCCTACCGCACTCATATCCTACTGTTTGCTACTATTGTTACTACTGCCTTTGTTTTACTGCTGCTATTACTTTGCTATTGCTACTACAAAACTGTTGTTGCTGATAAACTGCTGTGAGCAAGACTATTTCCAGGTGTAGCTGAATTGACAACTCAGTTGTTAAGGCTTATAAGTATTATTTGGCTCCCCTTGTGTCGAATCAATAAATTGGGTTATACTATCCTCGAAGACTGTTGCGATCTCCAATACTTGTGGGTCATCAGCCGCCAAGGAGGAGAGAGAGAGGGATCTCGTTAATTGTGATGGAAGAAGAAAAGTCACAATCTCCGGATCACTAGCTCGAGCTAGAGGCAGCTGATGGATTAAAAGCCATCTACGATGTGTACATGGATGAGGAGGAGGACGAGGATGTGAGGCCGGTCAGCAAGGTATCGATGCCGTGGGGGCGTCTCATATCTATGATGCCGTGCACATGGAGGAGGTAGTGATGGACATTACAGTGGACGAGGAGGAGGTGGATCGGCAGAATTGTGTCGCCGCCATCACAACCGCGAGGATATGGCGCACCACTTGTACATCTAGGACCTAATGGGGATGGAGGAGTGGCTATTGCGCCACATGGATCGCCCCTCCTCCGGACAGACATAGAGTTGTCGCTCAATGACTTTCCTAGCTCCTTCCCTTTCTCCTCTGTGTCGGTGTCAACAACACCACGCAGGGACAATTCTCGATGGGCAACCCACCTTACCCCCCTAAACCCGAAGGGCCCCATCATCCAGCCGTACGTCCCGTCTCCCCCGAATATGCGATATGTTTTGTTGGTAATAATTGACTCTAAATGACTAAATCTGCAATTAGTTTGTGGATATAAAGATATTTTCATTATTTACATGTTAGTGATAGAAACTCAAAAATAATCTCAAGTTATGAGGAGCACGAGTTTAAAAAATAAAGTTCCACTTTTCCTTTTCAAAGTATTATATAAAAAACATTTTTTTACATGATTAACCGACGTGTTACTTCGTATCAGGAGAAAGTGTCAAGGACACTCTACATGTTTGAACGGTAAAAATGATAGTAGACTTTGCTTTTTTTTGCAATGATAGTTAAGTATGAAAATTAATTGATGGTCATTTAACTAACTCGTGTTTCTATCCCTGGGAATTTGGGGATGGCGTGTCGAAGCATTGGTAATTCAGGTATGTACACAAATAAGTAGCCATAAGTTAGGTGTTAATGCGATTCACGATAGGTGTGTTTCAAGAAATTGACACAACGCGTGAGGTCATAGCCTCATTGCCTCCCTTTCTCTTCTCTATTTCATATATTGTTTCCCCTATTTTCTATACCTAATAAAATTAAGGTGCATAGTGTTTCTTACTAGTTTTTTCCTTTTCTGGACGATTTTACCTCCACCATTTCAGAGACATTACATCCTGTAGCACCGCTAAGTGATAATGCTCGGTGGCCGGTCCTTTGCGCGCAGATCGATTCATTGGAAACAACAGTTACATATTTGTATGTACGTCTGAGATGGACACGTTTATGTGTTGAAGCCAGTTGGTAAACAACTCGGCACCCAAGAATCATTATTATATATCTATGCCCGCACCGCCTATTGTGCAGGTTATGACCCGGCTAATTCCCAACAAAGAAAATACCTATTTATATATGTCTGCCCTACCTATTGTGTCCGACATGATCCAACATCAACGAGAATCCCACTAATACCCGATGTAGAAATTTATCTCATGAAGTCAATGAAGTCAACCAAGATCAACGTAATTCAGCTAGCTAGCTGCCACGCGAGTCAAGCCGCCAAGGAGGAGATTGAGGGATCTTGTCAATTGTGATGGAAGAAGAAAAGTCCCAATCTCCGAATCACATATCAGCTCTTGCCAAAGGCAGCTGATGGATTAAAAGCCATCTACGATGTGTACATGGATGAGCAGGAGGACGTGGAGGGTGATACGTTGCAAACATATCTATAATTTGTGATGCTCCATGATTATTTTGCATCGATTATCTTATGTTTTAGTCTATACTATGTGGCATTTTTAAGAATTTTCTGGAACTAACATATTAACAAGTGCCGCAGAACCAGTTTTCTATTTTATGCTCTTTTTGGTTTTAGAAAAACTAATAAAGAAATATTCTCGGAATTGGATAAAACAAAAGCCGAAGTTCTTATTTTTCCCGACACGACATGGATCCCGAAGGAGAGGGGGAGACACACCCCAGGGCGGCCACACCTGGGCCAGGCGCGGCTAGGGGGGCACGCCGCCTAGGGTGTGGGCCCCCTGGCGCTCCACCAATGTAACATCCCAGCATTTAGGAACTAACGAAGGGTAGATTTAGGAATTTAAGATGTTGCATGCATTCATCTGTGAAAATGTGGGTAATTTTTTCGCCAAATAAAAACCTAAAGTGATCAAAGTTTCTTTCATACTTTGAGATTAGGTATAGTCTTGAAGGATAATTATTATAGACTTTGATATGATCTTTGTGGACTTATGTGTTTTGAGAAATGAAATTTGAATTTAAAACTTGAGTGTTTGAATTATAATTTAAAAGAATTTTGAATAATGTTTGAATCTTTGATTTAATTAAGAGTTAAATAATAATGACTCAAAATTTATATAAAGTCTTGATCTTGAAATCTGGTTCCTGCAAAATAAAAATAAACTTAGAAGAAAAAGAAGGTTAGGATTAGAATTATTTTTACTCTCAGAAGTTGACAGTGAAGTGCACTGTTCACTTTTTCATCATTGAGTATATAAGGGGCAAGTTTCAGCAAAATGAAAGAATGTATCTTTCATAATTTTAAGCCATAAATCAAATGACAGCAAGGAGGGGCAAGTTTCACCAGCCAGGTAGAAGTAACCAGATGAAAGTAACTTTCAAAAATTCAGAACATATCCACATCTGTGTAGCAGGCACACAAGCAGCACACACACCAAACTGCATGGTGTGTGCGATCAACACCACAGCAGCAGCACAACCAAACAAAACTATCAACACAACCGTGGGAAAATTAATCCCCACACCATTCCATTGCTTTTACACACCAAGCACAGCAGCCAGCAGCTAAACCAAGCCAAAGCCAAGCTAGATCAAACAAACCAAAGCCCAGGATCACATCACCAAGATGGTGACATAAGGAGGGGGTAGATCAGGTGGATATAAAGACCAAGATCAAGCCATCAGGATCAGGAGATGATGGGCTAGATCAAGGACAAGCCAGGAGCTGGAAATACCAGGGGAGCACCAGATCAAGTTACCACAAGATCAACCACTAGCAACCACAACATCAAGTGACAGTGGTGAGTAAATAGACCATCAAATGATCTATCTGTCTAAGATTATACAAACATACATGATTTGATTCTTATTCAAACTCTCAGAAAGCACCCAAGTGGGGTGAATCCATCATTAAGGTTTTAAACTCTAAAAGCAAACAGAAAAGTATAAGGATCCAACTAAATCTCAGAACAACATCATTGATTTAGCTATCAAGCTATATTTCAATTCAAGAATGAACATAGCAAAGATTTCAACTTCTAGGCACATCTCTAAGACAAGAGTAGCACCTTAGAATTTAATCTTATGGATCTATATAAGTTATCGAGCTTACAAGCATTTTCCCCAACTTTGGTTCAAGCAATAGTAGCTGGTATCACTACCAGAACTATCCATATGAATCAACTAGATAAAAGCTTAATCCCTAAACCTCAGCCCAACATCATTGGTCTTAGGGATTTAAGAAAGGAAAATTTCTACTTATCTTTAATGTCAAATTCATCTTAATCTTGAACAGACCCAAACAATGAATTAGAATCTAATCTTGTGTGCCATACAAAGATGGTGTCACAAGAACAGTTTTACATTAATCACGTTAAGTATTCAATCTTCATAGATTCAACCAATTAACTGTAAATCATTTTCCTGTTATTACAGGAATCATAATTAAGGAAATCCCTATGTATATCTTCACTGTTTGAAACCATTTGATCTCAAACTACATCTGAATTCTTAAGCCAACAAGTGTTAATACAGTGATTTCATCACACAACACTCACTGTCATTAACCAAGTAATGACAGTGGTGAAACAATAAACCACAAGATTTCCAAGTATTGTTTCTATAGCAACTTTATCATCTGACCACATCACAATTAATCCATAGAATCATCTGATAAGCCACTAGCACCACCATAGTTCATCTTAAGCAGCAAGCCACAACTAACAATCATTTAACATGCTTAGAGACCATCAACACATGATCCAATTCATCAGTATCTAATCCATACCAGGGTATGAACCCTAAGCAGAACCAAGAACCCTAATCAGGACAAGACAGTAACCAGGAAGGTCACCACCAACATCTAGCATAGGATGGCCTAGTACAGAGAGCACGACGAGAGTGGAATGACTTACCAGAGGTCCTCGCTGTAAATTAGAAGAGGAAGCAAAGGTGGCCGACGACCATGGAGGCACGGGGAGCACCCCCAGGGGGGCGCTGCGACCCATACAGCTCCACGGCAGCGACCATAGCCACGCCTAGGGCGAGGTGAATCACCAAGGCGCACGACAGCAGTGGCGGCGCCAAGATGCACGCCAACCTCAAACCCTAGGGTTCGGGACGGCATCGATCTGGCCACAGGAGAGCTCCATGTCCAAATCCAGTTGGACAGGAGGGAAGAGTGGGGTCGACAACCTCTTCCTGCACCATGACGGCGGCTAGGGCGGTCCACGACGACGGGAATCGCTGGTGGCGACACCACTGACCACGGGGTCGAGGAAGGAGAAGGAGAGGAGTGAGCTCGAGAGAGAAGACAGCGAGTGAGTTGGGTTGGGTGGGCCGAAAACCCTTTGTGATGTTGTTTTGACCTTGCGCTACTGGGCCACAAGGGCCCAATAAACCAAAAAGCCAGCCCAAGTCATTTAGAGTCTGTTTTAATAAATAGGAAAAGACCAAAATTCCCCTGAACTTAATTAAATTCTAGAAAATAAAATAAAGGTCCAAAAATTATAAATAAAATATTTTTGGATTCACAATAATCCAAACTATCCAAATAAATTAAGAGATAAAATTTTAGACATATAAATTTTATTAAGAATTCTGTAATTTATATATTGCTTATGGAATTTTACAAAATTATTGAAAGATGATAAAAATAAATAAATATCACTTTCATTATATATTAATATTATAGTATTTTAAAAAAATACTAAACAAATATTTAATAACAATTTTTGATATTTAAGTGATAATTCTTAAAGGAATTATTAAATAAATTAAATTCAAATAAAAGGGAAATAAAATAAAAGAATACAATATTCTATTATAAATATTAAAAATTAATATTTATAAACCCTTTATTATTTAAAAGAATTTTTATAATAATGAGGAGAATGCATATCAAGTTAAATGATGCATTACATTACTTTGCATAATCATTTTGCTTCTTTAAATATTGTCCTTACCAGGCAATAATGATGTTTTTGTAGACATAGAAGCTCAAGGTCCAGTGCAAGCATCAGACTTCACTACCTTGCCATCACAAGGCAAGTTCATCACTTTCTCATATCCTTTGAAGAGTCTTTATCAAAGTATTTGCAAACGGTGTGTTATCATATATACTCTAAAGAAAGAAAATATTATTTTCACAAATAAAGAAATCTTAGATATCATCCTAAGTGATGATGTAATGAAACAATAGAACTTAGTGTTCTAATTGCAATAATAATGATCAATTAGGGACTTAATAACCCTTGACATCAGTGATTCTAGCGCCGTATATTACGCGTTAGCCATGAGATTTGGAATGGGACAGAGAAGTCAGTTGTATCTTCTTCCTCTCGCATGAAGCCGGATGTGGAGGTCATGCCTGTTATCCTCGTAACGTGCATATTAATTGATAATTCATAGAGGATATGCAGCATATGGGTGGGAACCCTCATCATCCCACGATAGCTCTGGCATCTAATAGTTTGTACAAACCATTGCCGTAATTCATTATGTGGGCATGGTGTGCACCAAGAAGGCATGCGAGGTCGCGAAGGGGGCAGTGATTGGCTTGGACCAACTACTAGGCCCCATATCATGGAATTGTGGACGGGAAAGTACGCCCGGTTGTGCAACAAGGAGTTGATCTCTCATGGGTAAAGTAACGCACCTCTGCAGAGTGTAGGAATTGTAACTTGTTACTCCCTGTTTCGGGAAGGACCTGTGAACGCGGCAGGAAAGGAACTCCATGAAAGTTCTGGTTAACCTGTGAAGGCTGATGGTCATAGATTTCTATAATAAAATCAATCTTTGAAGAAAGATTTACAAAAACTGCATAGTACCAAGGACTTATAGTCCGAGGTGGTAGTTAGAGCATCAAACTTCCCACCTTGCATATAATGAACTTGTTGGGTAACGCTGTTACTCATTCTTTCCTTTGATCCCTTGCTTAGACTCTGAGGATCCCAAAGACGTGCCAACGTATGCAGCTGAATGTCAAGAAGATGTGTTCTACGAGGAGCCTGACCTGTCAGGAGGTGTTAAAGAAGTGGATTACGGAATCCGCTATGGTGTTGATGATAACGAGTCCAACTAAGTATCCTAGTTAGTAGTAACCAACGGAGCCGAGCATCATGAAATCTATAGAATAAGTTGTTGAGCTCAACTCCTAGTCGGAGTTGCTACTTTTAAATTCCGATGAAACACTTTATATTTTGGTTTGTAAGTTGAATCCTTTTGAAGTCTTGAACTTCTGGTATTGTAATAATAATATGTGAATGTTTGTAATATGGACCCATTATGTTTCTGTTGTACCACTCTAAGGGATGTGATATTTATAGAACGGTGTTCTGTGGATGTCATGTCAATGACTATAGTGTACTACACATGCAGTGGTATGCTGGGTCACCGCAACCAACCTCGCCCCTTCGCCTATATAAACTCCCCGAGACGAAAACCCTAAACACCAGATCAAAATTCCACGAAAAAGTCTATAGCCGCCTCCACCGTCGTCCCTAGATCGGGAGAGATCTGAAGCTCTTCCCGGCACCCTGACAGAGAGGGGAGATCATCCCGGAGGACTTCTCATCACCATGCCTGCCTCCGGAGTGATGTGTGCGTAGTTCATCCGTGGACTACGGGTCCATAGCAGTAGCTAGATGGTTGTTTCTCCTATTTGTGCCACCATGTTTAGATCTTGTGAGCTGCCTATCATGATCAAGATCATCTTATTGTAATGCTACATGTTGTGTTTGCGGGGATCCGATGGATATTGAGTATTATGTCAGATTGATTATTGTTCTATCATGTCTATGTTATTTGTGATCTTGCATGCTCTCCGTTGCTAGTAGTTACTCTGGCCAAGTATTTGCTTGTGACTCCAAGAGGGGGGTATTTAAGCTCGATAGTAGGTTCATGCCTCTAGTAATCTGGGAGAGTGACAGAAACTTCTATGATTGTAGATGTGCTGTTGCTACTAGGGAGAAAACAACAATCCTTTGTCTAAGGGCAATTGTATTATTTACATTACACACTTTGCTTAATGCAATTATCTGTTGCTTGCAACTTAATACCTGAGGGTTGTTCAGGTGATATCCCGGAGGTGGATTATTAGTCATAGATGCAGTTGGATTACGGTCTATGTATTATGTTGTAATTCCCAGATGAATCTAATAGTGATCATCATGTCATGTACATGCATTGTTATGCATTCTCTATTTGTCAATTGCCCCGCTATAATTTGTTCACCCAGCATGTTATTTATCTTATGGAGAAAACACCTCTAGTGAACTGTGGACCTTGGTCCAATCCTTCCCATTGATATTCTATCTACTGTTTATTGTTTACTTTCTACAGTTACTACAAGCAATTAGTTTCTTCCTCACTATACGTTTAATCCTTTGTTTTTAGCAAAACCAGTGAGCTTGCCAACCTCACTGATAAGTTGGGGAAAAGTATTTTGGTTGTGTTGTGTGCAGGTTCCATGTTGCTAGCAACACCTTCGAAAGTGGTTTCTTTATCCTACTAGTTCGATAACCTTGGTTCCATAACTGAGGGAAAACTTGTTGTTGTGCTCATCATACCTTGCTCTTGGGGTTCCCAATAGGCTCTACATCAACCAAGCCATCATCAAGCTTTTCTGGCGCCGTTGTCGGGGAGAAAGAAGATTTCTGCAAGGGGAGTCTTTCACAACCAATCTCTTTACTTTGTTTTTGTTTTGCTTAGTTTGTTTTGCTTTGTTTGGTTTGCTTTTTTTATCAAAAAACGCACAAAAAATTAGTTCCTTCTTTAGTTGTTATTTTGTTACCTTATTCTTAGCTCATTATGTTGATCCCTAAGTTCACCCTGAAAGACCTATCAATAGGTAATGGTTCTATAATTGGGAAATATAATATTGAAGAATTCTTTAATCATGTTAGTAAGCATAAAGATATTAAGGATAGACTGCGGGTTTTTAGTTCACATGTTGGAGGCTAGGTTTGTTAACCTTTACCCCATGATGCAGCTAATGTTCCTTAAACTTCATGATATTGAGGACACTGAGAAGAGAGATTTTATCCTGGAAACTTTGCTTAAAGAATTTAATGATATTGCTATAGAAGCTAGAAAGGTCTTTGATCGTTTTAATATGCTAGGCTCATGTGTAGATGTTATTGGTACACTAGAAAAGTTGGACAAAACCAAACTCAAAAATGGGGAGGAAATTAAAATACCAATACCTTTTAAACTTGTAGGAGTGTATGAAGCCTTAGAAAAGAATTTTGATTGGATTATTCCTGAAAACCCATTTGATGAAAGTAGTGAACCCAAGAGTATTGAGTGAAGATCCTCTAGAAATTATTTGGATAAAATACCTTTCTTTGTTGAAGATATTTCTGGTATTGACCTTAATGCTTCTTCATTCGAAAATACTTGATTCTTGCTTTTTGTGCCTAGCTGAAAGGCGTTAAAGAAAAGCACTCTTGGGAGATGACCCAATTTTTATTCGGTAAGTTTTTATTTTGTTGAGTCTTGGAAGTTATTTCCTCAGAAATAACCTCTCCTTATCCTTTTTGTTTGGTTTTTGTGCCAAGAATAGCCTCTAATGAGAGGGAAGTAAGATTTGGGGAAGTTGCTGTTCCAAAACAGATTTTTGTGCTTCGTTGTAAAAAATCGTGAAAAAACCCAGAACGTCGTATTGATTTGTAAATTTTTGTGCACATGACTCTAGTATTTATCCAACTTTCGTTAGTTTTGCACTTTTCGATTTGAGCAACATAAGATTTTCGAAAAAATCGGTCTTTACCTGCAGGTCCGTTTTGATATATTTTTGCCATTATTTGCATTTGCCTCTTAATCGGTTTCTTTTTTAGTTCTTTTGATCACTTAAGATTTTAAAAGGAATTGGTAGAGTAGCTTATGTTTTAATGGATGATTTACTTGAGTTGAAACTGAGCCCAAAGGTTTATTATCTTGCATACACTAATGTTGCTAATGAAGATTGTGTGAAGTTTTGTATGAAGGAAGTTTTCAAGTGTAGGGAGAGAATGATGTGATGAGATGAAAAATGGAAAAAAGCTCAAGCTTGGCGATGCCAACCGCGTCACCCCAAGAAATATTCAATAGGTACAAGCATCAAAGCTTGGGGATGCCCAAGGCATCCCCTTCTTCATCAACAAAAATCTCAGGTCTTCTTTCAAGATACTATATTGTTTGCTTCATGCACTATGTGTTGTTCTTAGAGCGTCTTTGTTTTTGTCTTTAGTTCTATTTTGTCTTATTTGCTTCAATAAGTTGGTTGGATCCCAACACACTTCTTTTGAAGAAGTCACACCCCGTTCTTCATTGCCTAAAACACTCTAGTTTTCACTTTTATTGTTCTGTGAGTGTTCTCTTTTGCTAGCACTGCGTTTAGCTTTAGTTTTATTCTTATTTTTGCTTAGAACTTTTTAGTTCTTTTTTGTAGTTAGGTGAGACAATCTCTCTGGTCTTTATTTAGTATTATCTTTGTGAGTTGTTTCAAATGAGTTGACTGGTGTTGGAAAAGAGTAGAATGTTTCATGCTTATGGTGGTACAAAAAGAAGCTTGTTTTGACTGTGACTTAGGCTTTAAAATGTCATGTTATATGTTGCTTTGACCATATGCTTAGTGATTATTGTTGTAGCATGAATTGTTTCAAACAATTAAGATTTCTTAATGTTCCATGAAAGAATCATGCATTGTTTTAGCATACAAAAGCATAATACCGTGGTATTCTCCTTTGATGCATTATTTGGGTTGACTTGGCACATGCTTACACCATGTTATGACTATGAACCGGTCACCTTAGCCTCTATGATAATTTAATTTTTTACTTGTGATATCACTTTATGCTTTGATTAATAATGTTTTGTTGCTATGAATGATTATGGCCATTATTGCTCTCTTAGTTGGTCGCTCCCAGTCTTTTGCTAGCCTCCACCTGTACTGAGTATAAGCTCTACTCGTCCATCCAACTCCCAAAAAACCAAGTTATTCCAAAGAGTACACTATAAACTCCTATGCATGGTGTGTTACACCATTACAAGTATATTCATGTTTTTATATATCTTCCAAATTAAATTTTTGTTATGTGAAAATTAGTGATTAAAGCTCTCACAAACTTGAAGGCACATTTTATTTCTTGCACTTAATAAACCTGAACCATTGTGACTATCTTATGATGCTTATATGCTAGAAAATTGTAAGTTGGGAGTTAGCAAAACCATGCTGTCATGGGGCACGCTTTTGATACGTCATAAACGTATCTATAATATTTGATGCTCCATGCTTGTTTTGTATGAACTTTGTTATGCTTTGTCTACACTTTGAGGTATTTTTATACATTTTCTGGGACTAACGTATTAACAAGATGCCGAAGTGCCAATTGCATGTTTTATGCTGTCTTTGGTTCCAGAAAAGCCAGAAAAAAATATTCTCGAAATTGGACGGAACAAAATCCAAAGTCGATATTTTACCCGACACGACATGGAGCCCGTAGGAGAGACGGAGGAGGGCACCAGGGCGGCCACACCATACGGTGGCGCGGGCCCCCCTGGCCGCATGGCCCCATGGTGTGGGCCCCCTGGCCCTCCACCGACCTTGCCCTTTCACCTACTTATACATCTCCCTAAGACGTAAAACCCTAATGTAGGTAGAAATCCAAGAAAAGGTCCACAACGCCGCCGCCACCGAAGGGGAGATTCGGGGGATAAAAATCTCTGTTCCGGCACCCTACTGGGACAGGGAATTGCCCTTGGATCCATTTCCATCGACTCCACCGCCATATCCATCGCCGTTGTTGACTCCCATGATGAGGAGGGAGTAGTTCTCCCACGAGGCTAAGGGCTCTACCAGTAGCTATGTTTTCATCTCTCTGTATGAGTGATCTTATTGTGATCATGATCTTTGTAATCAAGTATATCTACTCTGATACTCAAGTGCTTTAATTAATCTCCGGCTATCCCCACGTGTGTGAAGGTGAAAGTGTGCACACTGTGTGGCACTTGGGCTAAAGATTACATAAATACTTATCATGAGTTATATTTTGAGTTGGTTGTCTCTATGAAATTGTGGTGTTTGTTGGAACCATCTAGCGCTCAAGGTGATAGTGTGGGGTTATCTAGATGGGGAATGCAAACTTTGAGGTGTGCTGTTATAGCCCTACCGTGGATTAGAGTTATCCAACCAGAGAGTAGTTCAGAGTAGAATAATTAAGAGAAGTTATTTATATGAGAGTGTCCACTAGTGAAAGTATGATCCCTAGGACTTGTTTCTAAGCATTGAAACACCGTTTACAACTAGTCCTGCTACATGTTTGCTTGCTTCCATCTTTATTTCAGATTGCCTTTAGTCTCTTCCTCCCCGTCAAGCTCTTTTCTGGCACCGTTGTCTTATAATCATCCATACTACTTGTATTTTACTATCTCTTCGCCGAACTAGTGCACCTATACACCTAACAAGTGTATTGGGTGTGTTGGACAAGAGACTTCTTGTATCTTGATTGCAGGGTTGCTTGAGACGGATACCTTTGACCACTTAATCCATGAGTTCGATAAACCTTGGGTAATCCACTTAAGGGAAACTTGTTGCTGTTCTACAAACCTCTGCACTTGGAGGCCCAACACTGTCTACAAGAATAGAAGCGTTCATAGACATCAAGCTCTTTTCTGGCGCCGTTGCCGGGGAGGTAAGGTAAAAGGTACTCACATCCTCTGGCTACTAAGCTATCTTCTAGTACTGTTGCTGGTGTGTGAGTGCTCGAAGTTATTTCCTTTAGATTCTATAATTATATCTTTTTGTTTCCTGTTTTCACTAGTTAGGCTTAATGGAAAACAAAAAATTAGAGAGCTTTATAGTATTTATATTGAGTTAGGACATGAAGTGTTTGAAGAGAAATTTAAAAAAACTATGGAACTTTATTTGCATGCTAATAACAATGTTATTAGTATGAATCCTTTGAACACCATTATTGCTAATGCTATGGAAATGTCTAAGCTTGGGGAAGCTAGTTTTTATGAAAATGATCTTTTTAGTTCCCCAGCTTTAGAGGAGAAAATTTTCTATGATGATACTATACCTCCAATATATGATGATTACAATGATGAATATGGTATTTTCATTCCAACTAGTATTGAGGAGAAAATTAATTATGATTACAATATTCCTCCTATATTTGATGATTATGGTGATGAGAATAATAATGATAGCTATTTTGTTGAATTTGCTCCCACTACAATTAATAAGAATGACTATGCTTATGTGGAGAATAATAATTATTATATGCATGTGGCTCATGATAATAATGTTTTATGTGATAGTTATATTG
Source organism: Avena sativa (assembly GCA_916181665.1). Classification (NCBI taxonomy): domain Eukaryota; kingdom Viridiplantae; phylum Streptophyta; class Magnoliopsida; order Poales; family Poaceae; genus Avena; species Avena sativa. The sequence goes on along the minus strand of OV702294.1, from coordinate 178,090,647 downwards.
TTAATTTTATTCATGATGCTACTGAAAGTTATTATGATAGAGGGAAACATGGTTTTATGCATCTCAAAAATATTAAGTTTCCCCTCTTTATGTTGAAAATCTAGAAGTTGCACTTGTTTTGCTTTCCTATGCTTGTTGCTTTGTGCTTTCATGTCTTGTTTCTTTACAAGATTCCTATGCATAGGAAGTGGGTTAGACTTAAATGTGTTTTGAATTTGCTTCTTGATGCTCTCTTTTACTTCAATTCATATTTCTTATGTGAGCATCTTCTCAAACTATCAAACCTAACTGAAAGGCGTTAAAGAAAAGTACTTCTTGGGAGATAACCCAATAGTTTTATTGAGTCATGGAAGTTATTACTTCTGTAATAACCTCTCCTTATCCTTTTTGTGTGGTTTTTGTGCCAAGAATAACCTCTAATGAGAGAGAAGTAAGATTTGTGGAAGTTGCTGTCCCGAAACAGTTTTTTGTGCTTCACTGTAAAACTTCGTGGAAAATCTTTGTATGTCCGATTGAGCTATAATTTTCTGAGATTATGCCCTAGGTTATTATCTAACTTACATTAGTTCAACACTTTTCGATTTGATAAACATAAGGTCTTCGAAAAAATCGGTTTTTACCTGCTGGTCTCTTCTGACAGATTTCTGCCATTATTTGCATTTGCCTCTTGTCGGTTTCTTTTTGAGTTCTCTTTGATCACTTGAGCTTTTAAAAGGAATTGCTACAGTAAGCTTGTGTTTTAGTGGAAGTTTTACTTGAGTTGAAACTGAACCCAAAGACTTATTATCTTGAATACACTAATGTTGCTAATGAAGAATTGTGTGAAGTTTTGTATGAAGGAAATTTTCAAGTGTAGGGAAAGAATGATGTGATGAGATGAAGAATGGACAAAAGCTCAAGCTTGGGGATGCCGCCCGTGTCACCCCAAGAAATATTCAAGAGGTACAAGCGTCAAAGCTTGGGGATGCCCAAGGCATCCCCTTCTTCATCAATAAAAAACTCAGGTCTCTTTCTAGACACTTCATTTTTATTGTTTCATGCACTGTTGTGTTGTTCTTGCAGCGTCTTAGTTTTCGTTTTTGGTTTTCTTTTGCTTTGTTTTCTGCAATAATTTGGTTGGATCTCAACACACTTCTTTTGGAGACACGCTCTGTTTTCATTGCTTATAACGCTTTAGTTTCACTCTAATTGTTCTGCGAGTATTCACTTTTTTAGCACTGTGTTTAGCCTTAGTTTTCTTATGCTTTTTGCTTAGAACTTTTTAGTTCTTCTTTTGTGGATTTGTGATACATGATCACTGATCTTTATCGATTATTATCTTTGTGAGTTGTTTCAAATAAGTTGATTGGTGTTGGAAAAGGGTAGGAAGCTTCATGCTTAAGTGGTACAAAAGGGAGCTTATTTTAATTTGGCCGTGGCTTAGACTTTATCATGTCATGTTAGATGTTGCTTTGATCATATTCTTAGTGATTATTGTTGTAGCATGAGTTGTTCCAAACAATGAGATTGCTTAATGTTCCTTGAAATAATCATGCGTTGTTTTAGCATACAAAAGCATAATATTGTGGTATTCTCCTTTGATGCTTTATTTGGGTTGAATTGGCACATGCTTACACCATGTTAAGACTATGAACCAGTCACCTTAGCCTCTATGATCATTTAGTTTTTCACTTGTGGTACCACTTTATGCTTCGATTGATAATGTTTTGTCGCTCTCCATGATTATGGCCATTATTGCTCTCTTAGTTGGATGCTCCCAGTCTTTTGCTAGCCTCCACTTGTATTGAGTAAGCTCTAATCATGTATGCAACTCCCAAGAAACCAAGTTATTCCAAAGAGTCCACTATAAATTCCTGTGCATGGTGTGTTACACCATTCCAAGTATATTCATGTTTTATCTATCTCCCAAATTAAACTTGTTATGTGAAAATTAGTGATTAAAGCTCTCACAAACTTGATGGCACACTTTATTTTTCTTGCCCCTAATAAACTTGAACCATTGTGTCATCTATGTTGTATATGCTTGCACTTATAAGTTGGGAATTAGCAGAACCGTGTTGTCACGGGGAACACTTTTAATAATTGTACATATTACCCAGTTGATATCATGATCTTTTATTTATGGATGTTGGCGGTGTGAAATAAAAGGGGAGCTTGTAAGTCCATAGAGTTATGTATATTATTTAGATAAACGACTGGGCGGCTAGCCTAAGCCATGCCTAATCATGGTGGGAACTTGCAGCATCACCATAGTGAGCAATCCATCAAGCATCTTTAGAAAAAAATATAGAAAAAAAGAGAGAGAAAAATAGCACCATACCCATGGTAAATAAGAAGATTGCTGAGATGCTCAATGTATGTTTCCTTATCATTTTGATATGGGATATCTCCTGTGTCATGGGGCAAGGGGTACCTCGTTGGCGGTTCTCTATGATACGCATATACTTACAATGACAAGAAACTTGCTTGTGACTAAAGTTGAGTAGCATGAGGAACGGCCCTCGTACTCAAGGGACATGAGATTGCCAACTTATGATTTTTCAAGCATATACTTCATATTTGTTTCACTTTAACCTTAATCACTTCAAGATGCTTATGATAGGGGCATTGAGAGATGAAAGCTAATAAGTACTATAATTTTTGGAAGCTCTTTATGAAACTTGAAATCCCTCCTTCCCTGTGAAGGGACTTTCTTCCTAATTTTATATTGAGTCTCCACCTTCTTTCTTTATGCACCAACTAGGAGATCATAGTTGTCATTCTTAGTTCTATGTGCATTGTCCCAAAACTTATTGATTGATTCATAATGTTGATATTGCTTGTTCTTGAACTATTTGTATCTAGTCACCCTTATGATATTTGAAGGTTTCCTATGCATTTATGTTTTGCTACTCCATGAGGGGCAAGCTGAATACCACTATGCTATGTTTTCTATATGTGAAACAAACAAATGTCTTTAAATGCATTGTTATTCATGATCTTTGTTTGTATCCTTTCATGTTACAACATAGTTTCTATGTCTTATTGTTAGAACTACATCTTTCATGCTCATGTTTAAAGTACTTTGATCCCAGCTATCAATGCTTTACAAATACCTTGATCAAGATTGTGATGGTGCATGTCACCTAAAATATTATTATTTGTATCACTTACTTACTCGAGGACGAGTAGGAGTTAAGCTTGGGGATGCTTGATAAGTCATAAACGTATCTATAATTTTTGATGATCCATGCTTGTTTTGTATAAACTTTGCTTTGCTTTGTCTACACTTTGAGGTATTTTTATACATTTTCTGGGACTAACCTATTAACAATATGCTGCAGTGCGTGCCTGTTTTCTGCTGTTTTTGGTTCCAGAAAATCCAGAAAATAAATATTCTCGGAATTGGATGGAACAAAAGCCAAAGTCGATATTTTACCCGACACGACATGGAGCCCGAAGGAGAGACAGAGGAGGGCACCAGGGCGGCCACACCATACGGTGGTGCAGGCCCCCTGGCCGCGCGGCCCCATGGTGTGGGCCCACTGGCCCTCCACCGACCTTGCCCTTTCGTCTACTTATACGTCTCCCCGAGACGTAAACCATAACACGGGAATAAATCCACGAAAAGGTATGCAGCACCACCGCCATCGAAGGGGAGATTCAGGGACAGAAGTCTCTGTTCCGGCACCTTGCCGGGACAGGGAATTGCCCCCGGAGCCATCTCCATCGCCGTTGCTGACTCCCATGATAAGGAGGGAGTAGTTCTCCCTCGAGACTAAGGGCTCTACCGGTAGCTATGTGTTCATCTCTCTCTCTCTCTCTATGCGTGATCTTATTGTGATCATGAGCTTTATAATCAAGTAGATCTACTCTGCTACTCAAGTGCTTTAATTAATCTCCGGCTATCACCACGTGTGTGAAGGTGACAATGTGCACACCGTGTGTCACTTAGGCTAAAGATTACATAAATACTTATCATGATTTATATTTTGAGTTGGTTGTCTCTATGAAATTGTGGTATTTGTTGGAACCATCTAGCGCTGAAGGTGACAGTGTGGGGTTATCTAGATGGTGAATGCGAACTTTGAGGTGTGCTGTTATAGCCCTACTGTGGATTAGAGTTATCCAACCGAAGAGTAGTTCAGAGTATAATAATTAAGAGAAGTTATTTATATGAGAGTGTCCACTAGTGAAAGTATGATCCCTAGGCCTTGATTCTAAGCATTGAAACACCATTTACAACTAGCCCTGTTACATGTTTGCTTGCTTCCATCTTTATTTCAGATTGCCTTTAGTCTCTTCCTCCCCTTCAAGCTCTTTTCTGGCACTGTTGTCTTATAATAATCCATACTACTTGTATTTTACTATCTCTTTGCTGAACTAGTGCATCTATACACCTGACAAGTGTATTGGGTATGTTGGGGACACAAGAGACTTCTTGTATCTTGATTGCAGGGTTACTTTAGAGGGATACCTTTGACCACTTCCTCCCTGAGTTCGATAAACCTTGGGTAATCCACTTAAGGGAAACTTGCTGCTGTTCTATAAACCTCTACACTTGGAGGCCCAACACTGTCTACAAGAATAGAAGCGTTCGTAGACATCAGCTTTCAATATTGCACTTATTCTATTTAGTTGATATAATGTTCTTTTGTTTATGGATGTCGTCGGTGTGAAATAAGATGGGATCTTGCAAGTCCATGGAGTATGTATATGTGTTAGAGAAACACCGGGACGGCTAGCCTAAGCCATGCCTAATCATGGTGGAAACTTGAAGCAAAACCATAGTGGCATTCTATGAAGCATCCTCAATAAAAAACTATGCAAATAGCAAATAAAAAGATCGCTGAGATGCTCACTGTGTGTTGCCTTATCATTTTGATATGGGATAGCACCTGTGTCATGGGGCAAGGGGTACCCCGTTGGCGGTTCTCTATGATACACATATACTTACAATGATAGGAACTTGCTTGGGACCAAAGTTGAGTAGCATCAGGTCGCGGTACTCATACTCAAGGGGCATGAGATTTTTAACTTGTGATTTGTCAAGCATATAACTCATATTTGTCCTTGATGCGTCTCAGATCACTGTAGAGCTTCGTTGGGAAACCCCAAGAGGAAGGTATGATGATCACGACAGTAAGTCTTCCCTCAGTATGAAACCAAGGTTATCGAACTAGTAGGAGGAAGGAAACGACTCCAAGGTGTTGCTAACAACTTGGAACCTGCACAACACAAACTCAAGACTACGAACAGTGAGGTTGTCAATCTCACCGGTTTGCTGAAAACAAAGGATTAAACGTATGGTGTGGAAGGTAATGATTGCTTGCAGAAAGTAAACAGTAACATTGGATGATGTAACAATGGTAAAGATTGGACCAGGGTCCACAGTTCACTAGATGTGTTCTCCTTAAGATAAACAACATAACATGCTGGGTAAACAAATTACAGCGGGGCAATTGACAGGACTGAGCAAGGCATAATAATACAATACTAGACATTCATGATCCTATGAGATTTGATTGGGCATTACAACAATATACATAGACCGCCATCCAACTGCATCTATGACTAGTAATCCACCTTCAGGTTATCATCTGAACCCTCTCCAGTATTAAGTTGCAAGCAAAGGATAACTGCTTTAAGTAATGTGTGTAAAGTAAACAATACAATTGTTCCATGAACAAGAGATCGTTGTTTTATCCCTAGTAGCAACAACACATCTAAAACCTTAGAGATTTCTGTCACTTCGCCAGATTCAATAGAGGCATGAACCCACTATCGAGCATAAATACTCCCTCTTGGAGTCACTAGCATCTACTTGGCCAAGATAGCTACTAGAATCCGAGAGCATGCAAGATCTGAAACAACACAGACATGATAGAATCAATAAGATAGAACCATTAATCAATCTGACGTAGTAATCTCAATATCCATCGGATCCCATAAACACAACATGCATGATTACAAATAGATGATCTTGATCATGAACGGAGCTCACAAGATCTAAACATGATAGCACAAAGGAGGAGAAACAACCATCTAGCTATTGTATGGACCCATAGTCCAAGGTGGAACTACCCACACATCATACCGGAGGCTGGCTTAGTGATCAAGAAGTCCTCCAGGATGATCTCTCCCCTCCGGGAGGGTGCCGGGAAGAGCTTCAGACCCCCCGATCTAGGGATGATGGTGGCGGCGGCTATGGACTGTTTCGTGGAGATATGATCGGGTACTTAGGGTTTTGGCATCAGGGGCTTCTTATAGTTGAAGGGGGACACCGAGGGGGTGCCTGAGGTGGCCGCACCCTCCTAGGCACGGCTAGGCATGGTCCGCGTGGCCAGGGGGTGTGGGCCCCTCGTGGCCCTCCTCCGTCTTGTCTTCTTGCTCCATGTTCTCCTCGGTGAAATATTGACTTTGGATTTTGTCCTGTCCAATTCCGAGAATATTTATTTTCTGGATTTTCTGGAACCAAAAACAAAAAAATAGGCAACTTGTTTATAGGTTAGTCCCAGAAAACGTATAAAAATACCTCAAAGTGTAGACAAAGCATAGCAAAGTTGATACTAAACAAGCATGGAACATCAAAAATTATAGATACGTTTACGATGTATCATAATCCACCTCCAGGTTATCATCCGAACCCCCTCTAATATTAAGTTGCAAGCAACAGATAACTGTTTTAAGCAATGTGTGTAAAGTAAACAATACAATTGTTCCATGAACAAGATATTGTTGTTTTCTCCCTAGTAGCAACAACACATCTACAACCTTAGAGATTTCTGTCACTTCCCCAGATTCAATAGAGGCATGAACCCACTATCGAGCATAAATACTCCCTCATGGAGTCACTAGCATCTACTTGGCCAAGATAGCTACTAGAAACGGAGACCATGCAAGATCTCAAACAACACAGACATGATAGAATCAATAATCAAGAAGACAAGATAGAATCATAAATCAATCTGGCATAGTAATCTCAATATCCATCGGATCCTCGCAAACACAACATGCATGCTTACAAATAGATGATCTTGATCATGAACGGAGCTCACAAAATCTAAACATGGTAGCACAAAGGAGGAGAAACAACCATCTATCTACTGTATGGACCCATAGTGCAAGGTATAAATACTCACGCATCATACCGGAGGCTGGCATGGTGATGAAGAAGGCCTCTCGGATGATCTCTCCCCTTCGGCATGGTGCCGGGAAAAGATTTAGATCCCCCCCCCCCCGATCTAGGGACGATGGTGGCGGCGGCTACAGACTGTTTCGTAGAGATCTGATTGGGTACTTAGGGTTTTGGCATCGGGGGGATTATATAGGTGAAGAGGCGAGGAAGGAGGGCGGCCAGGGGGCCCACACCCTGCCCAGGCGAGGCCCAGGGTGGGCTCACGCATGGGGGGTGTGGCCACCCTGTGGCTCCCCTCCGGTCGCCCTTCGATATCTGTGTTTGTCTCGGTGAAATATTGACTTTCGCTTTTGTCCCATCCAATTTCGAGAATATTCCCTTACTAGCTTTTCTGAAACCAAAAACAGCAGAAAACAGGAAACTAGCACTGTGGCATCTTGTTAATAGGTTAGTCCCAGAAAATGTATAAAAATAGCTCAAAGTGTGGACAAATCATAGCAAAGTGGATACTAAACAAGCATGGAACATAAAAAATTATAGATACATTTATGACATATCAGTCCTCACTTTAACCTTAATCACTTCAAGATGCTTATGATGAGGGTAATGAGAGCTCAAAGCTAATAAGTACCATAATTTTTGGAAGCTTTAAAACACCATTTAATCCCTACTTCCCTCTGCGAAGGGCCTTTCTTATTTTACTTTTTGTTGAGTCTCTATTTTCTATCTTAATGCACCCGCTAAGAGAGCATAGTTGTCATTTTGAGTTCAAATGTGCATTTTTCCAAAACTTGTTGATTGATTCATAATTATGGTATTACATGTTCTTAAATTATTTGTATCTAGTCACCCTTATGAACTTTGAAGGTGTCCTATGCATTTATGTTTTGCTATTCCATGAAGGACAAGCTGAATATCACGCTTGCTATGTTTTCTATATGTGAAACAAACAAATGTCTTTCGAAGCATTATTCATGATCTTTTGTTTGTGTAGCCTTTCATGTTTCAACATAGTTTCTATGTCTTATTGTTAGAAATATATCTTTCATGATTATGTTTAGAGTACTTTGATCCTAGCTATCAATGCTTTGCAATACCTTGATCAAGATTATGATGGTGCATGTCACCTCAAAAATCACTTTTTATCAATTACCTACTCGAGGACGAGCAGAAGTTAAGCTTGGGAATGCTAATATGTTGCAAACGTATCTATAATTTTTGATGCTCCATGCTTGTTTTTCACCGATTATCTTATGTTTTAGTCTATAGTTTGTGGCATTTTTATGAATTTTCTGGAACTAACATATTAACAAGTGCCGCAGAGCCAGTTTCCTATTTTCTGCTGTTTTTGGTTTCAGAAAAACTAGTAAAGAAATATTCTCGGAATTGGATGAAACAAAAGCTGAAGTTCCTATTTTTTCCGACACGATATGGAGCCCGAAGGAGAGAGGAGACGCACCCCAGGGCGGTCACACCTGGGCCAGGCGCGGCCAGGGGGCGCGCTACCCTAGGGTGTGGGGCCCCTGGCGCTCCACCGACCTTGCCCCTTCGCCTATATAAACCCCCCGAGACGAAAACCCTAAACACTAGATCATAATTCCATGAAAAAGTCCATAGCCACCGCCACCGTTGTCCCTAGATCGGGAGGGATCTGAAGCTCTTCCCAGCACCCTGCCGAAGAGGGGAGATCATCCTGGAGGTCGTCTTCATCACCATGCCTGCCTTCAAAGTGATGTGTGAGTAGTTCATCCTTAGACTACGGGTCCATAGCAGTAGCTAGATGGTTGTTTCTCCTATTTGTGCTACCATGTTTAGATCTTGTGAGCTGCCTATCATGATCAAGATCATCTTATTGTAATGCTACATGTTGTGTTTGCGGGGATCCGATGGATATTGAGTATTATGTCAGATTGATTATTGTTTCTATCATGTCTATGTTATTTGTGATCTTGCATGATCTCCGTTGCTAGTAGTTACTCTGGCCAAGTATTTGCTTGTGACTCCAAGAGGGGGTATTTATGCTCGATAGTAGGTTCATGCCTCTAGTAATCTGGGAGAGTGACAGAAACTTCTAAGATTGTAGATGTGCTATTGCTACTAGGGAGAAAACAACCATCCTTTGTCCAAGGGCAATTGTATTGTTTACATTACACACTTTGCTTAATACAATTATCTGTTGCTTGCAACTTAATATCTGAGGGTTGTTCGGATGATATTCCAGAGGTGGATTATTAGTCATAGATGCAGTTGGATTACGGTCTATGTATCATGTTGTAATGCCCAAATGAATCTCATAGTGATCATCATGTCATGTATATGCATTGTTATGCATTCTCTATTTGTCAATTGCCCCGCTGTAATTTGTCCACCCAGCATGTCATTTATCTTATGGAGAAAACACCTCTAGTGAACTGTGGACCTTGGTCCATTCCTTCCCATTCATATTCCACCTATTGTTTACTGTTTACTTTCTGCAATTACTACAAGCAATTACTTTCTTCCACACTATATGTTTAATCCTTTGTTTTCAGCAAACCAGTGAGCTTGACAATCTCACTGATAAGTTGGAGAAAAGTATTTTGATTGTGTTGTGTGCAGGTTCCACGTTGCTAGAAACACCTTCGGAAGTGGTTTCTTTCTCCTACTGGTTCGATAACCTTGGTTCCATAACTGAGGGAAAACTTCCTGCTAGGCTCATCATACCTTGCTCTTGGGGTTCCCAACAGGCTCTACATCAACCGAGCCATCATCAGAGGGGAGGTTGGTCGGAAAGGTATTGACGTCGTGGTGGTAGCTCACATCTATGATGACATGCACATGGAGGAGGTAGAGAAGGACGTTGCGGTAGAGGAGGAGTAGGTGGATCTGCATAATTGCGCCGCAGCCATCACGGTCGACGAGGATATGGTGCACCACCTGTACAACTAGTACCTCATGGGAATGTAGGAGTGGTATATGCGCGACATGGATCTCCCCTCCCTCCAGGATGCCATAGAGTTGCCACTTAATGACATTCCCAACTCCTCCACCTTCTCCTCTGTGTCGGTGTCGGTGCCGACAACACCGCGGGGACAATTCTCGGTGGGCACATACCGCCATACATCCCGCCTTCCCCAAAGTCGTAATATGTTTTGATGGCAATAATTGAGGCTAAACAATAAATCTGCAATTAGTGAGTGGATGTGTAAATATTTATTTACTATTAAAAAGAAGTTTGTGTTGGTAGGTTGCACTTTGACACTTTGACATCAAACATTAGAACAACCCTGAGCGTTTGATCTATATCTAAGGGTACAATGAGTCTCCCGAATATTTGGGTTAGTTAATTACATGTCTTTGCCACCGCTAAGCAGAAAATGCCACAGATTACCCAAAAAGAAAAGGAGGCGAGGACCTGGCCCATGCTCTCCTGGCCTACTTCCATGAATCCTAGCACAGGATCTAAGGCCACCGCCCTCGTCTCTCCCTGCCCTAGCCACCCTCCCGCCGCCTCAAACATCGCTCGCTCGCGATGGAGAGAGGTGGAAAACGGGGTTGGGGCTCTAGGCGCGCAGGATCGGCTGCGCCACTGCATTCCTCTGGAGGATGTCGCCTCATGCCCAGACGGAGGCGAGATGAGGTCCCTGATGCTGCGCTGATGTCAGTATCTTCCAGGGGCGTGAGGTTAGGTCCCTGATGCCGTGCTGCCATCGGTAACATCCCTCGACCTCCAGTTCCCCTCCACTTCCTTCGTCTAGGCACGGACCGGAACCAGACCAAATACCCCTGGCGCGGGCCGCCCCCATGGCGCCTAGATTCCAAGTTTCACACGTGTTCTGCGCCGCCATACCGGTTTCCCTGCCCTCGTTCCTTGCAACCACCGAAATCATGCCCCACTGCCAGGCCACAAGCTGCGCTGCTGCCGAGGATGGCCTGTAACTCTCCATACCAAACCAGGAGAAACCAGAGGAGACAAATCCCTCGTGTATCCTGGCCTATCCTCGAGATCAGAGTGGACGTCGCCGCCATGCCATCGAACCTACCCCACCACGGCCTCAAGGCCTCTGAAACGGCCATGAGCATCAATTTTGGTGGGCAGGGGGATCGCCGGGCCGCTGATCCAGCCGGCGACCAGCGTCCAAGATGTCCTCGAGTGCCCGGTCTACACCAACTCCATGTATCCCCAGATCCACCAGGTCAGCCTCTTAACTGTTTCTTGATTCCCTCCAGGATCTTGGGCATGTCTTGGCAATTTGCGGAATTTGGTTGATCTGTACGGTGGGGAATATGGTATATTGGTTGCTTATTTGGGTTCTTGGTCCAAGGCGGACTCCCTCCTCCTTCCGGAGAGCCTGCAGCCCAACATGGTCTGAGATTGCCGCCGGCGACCTTTCCTAACCTGTGGAGGAGGATCTGCCATTGCAGGACCTGTGCAAACTGGCACAGGAGTGGAGGTAAGCGTACACGTTGTCTTAGGAGCGCCAATTGGACTTCAGGCTCAGCAGCGATTAGAATAATTTACCTATTACAACATTGGTAGTGTTTGATTTCTTATATCTATAAGCTTTGGGATCCAAGCTAGATGAAGAATGAGCATGTTACTAAATATAATTTATCATGCTTTCCCATGCCCGAAGCTAGACGGAATACGAATACGTGAATGCAAAGATGCCGAACACTAGCGACATAGTTCAGAACATCGACGGAGATGCTACGGCTGGCAGTGACAAGGTTGTGCAGGTACGCTCACCGTACTAATGTTGTTAACGCCACAAAGACATTGATAAAGCAGCCATGATATGTCTAATAAATTTCTGTTAAAAAACAGGAGCAGTTGGAGGTTGTTGATTTCGCTAGCTGCTCAGCTTTTCCAGGAATGAAGGTAACGATTTACGTATTAAATTTTCTGGAGGTGTTCATAAGTTGAGTTAGACTTCGAAAATCAAAGAGATATACTACTTGTTCCGCATTATCTTTATGACAATATTTTGGCTATTGATGTTTCTGAATTCTTGAACCTGATGAGGTAATGAGCTTTATCGTTTAATTTCTTGATCTCAATAATCTACACAGACATTGGTACATTCTTTATTTAGAACATGTATATGATAAAAATTGCTTGTTTTTATTTACAAAGATTGCATATGGTATATAAGGTATTGGAACTGAAAATCTAAGCTCTACAACTCATGGAAAAAGGATTCCTCATTTCTGAACACAAGTCCTTAAAAAATGTTAAATCTACGTTAAGAACACCACATCAAGGCTTCTCTCATTCTAAGCTTGATAATCCACACTATACAACCTGGGATTGCCAATTATTGTTGTTTCATATAGTGTAATGCCTCTAAAATAATGCTCCATGGTATGCCTAATCATATAAAGCTAAGTGGAGATTGCACATCTGTATTGGATGGGCCGGGATGCACTTCCGTTACCAATAAGAGCTAGCAGATTTTGCATGATGAGTGATAGCTCATCCTCTCATACATGTTTTTAACAATTGTCTCCAAATGCATTGTATATTCTCTTTTGCACTGTCAGTCTGCTACATGACCAATTCATTTTTCCCATCTCTTGAATATGTCAGTCTGGTGATGACTTCCTGTTATTTTGTATGCGTCTACTTATATTGGTATTATTTTTTGAAATTTTGGCATATGGGATTAATAAATATTCTTAGGCTTGTAAAAATATATCTCTTCTATCAATGAATCGAGACGCAAAGTTTCGCGAAAAAATATATGTGCACTGTATTGTTCTAAGTGCTTGGAATATTGCGAGTGAGTTTCTAAGCCTTGGCTCTTATGTTTTTTTTTCAAGAGGATTAGCTACAACAAAGGGTACTTACGAACCAAGGTAATTGATGCAAAAGATACCACCCATACTGCTTGATAACTATTTTCCTGTCCAATGTGGCAACCTATAGACGGGTAGAAAACCAAGGCATCACAGATCGTGATTAGCTTGATTTGGAGTCATATACGGTTGGCGTGTTGTATTTATTTAGGCATTAAGCTATGGCTGTAGCTAGCTTGGTCTGGAATTGCACTTTCTTGTATCTTAGTTTGTTCTTATAGTGTACTTTCCTCGTCATTCAGGTAAAAGATAAAATAAAAGCACAAACGTCCAAAGCTAAGTCTCATATTGTTCGATTGGAGTTTACTGGTGCAAAAATTACCAAATTTAATCCATCCAATAACTTTTTATTTTTCTTGGAGTAGTTGTACATTAACTGTTGTTGCAGAAACTTCTCAATAATACAATATTCATATATGTTTTGATGTGACCATCCGTTTCATAGCTGCAATAGGGAAACAATTCCAAAGTTCAATATAATTATGGAAACTAAATTTGGCATACAATATTGTTTTCTGCAAAAAATTCATGCTCCTATTTCAGTAGAGATCCGATCATATTTATCGATTTGATTTTGGTCTTTTTGTTACTCTCTGTTTCTCTTGACTGAAATGGATATGAAAAAGGCTCCAAGCAGCAAGAAAATTATGTTTGAATACAAGTGTGCTATGAGTATTTTATACCATTGAATTTAATTTGAATTATTGATTACTGTACATGGACCTATATCTTCCAATATACCCTGTTAGTACAAATTATATCATTCTAAAAGATTGAGCTTTTTCACAGGTCTCATTTACAAAAAGACAATAGTGTGTCTTCACGAATTCACGCAAAAAGTAGTGGTTGTGGATGTCTATTTGATTGTCAGGATAGAGGCTTTAGCATGTAGCTATCCATTTTTTACGGGTAGGAGTGCTTGGAGATACTAATTTATTGTCTTAACTCTATACTTATAACGGGTAGAAAGAACACTTCATCTAACCTAATCTAGTTGCGCATGTTAGTTGCGATTAGCTTTTATGAGACATTAGATTTCTAACTTATCACACTACCATGATTTTTTTGTAAAGCGTTCCTTTTCTCAAATGTTCTAAATCAGAACTGATCCGCTGCCATATCATCAAAGTTCCACTCAAGGTATGGTGATGATCTGAGATGTGGGTTGTCCCACGGTTTTAATTGTTTGATAGGACTTACTTTAATTTGTGTTTACCTATATATGTATGTTTAGCGCATAGCTACTCAAATCAAGTGCACTTATGTCTAGAAATATACTCCCTCCGTTTCAAAATATAAGATGTTTTAGCTTTATGAAGCAAATGTAACTAGACTTCTTTTAGTATGTAGGTTCATTCATGTTTAGAGTGAATCTATACACTAAAATAAGTCTAGATATATTCTCTTCACAAACCTAAAACATCTTATATTTTGAAACGGAGGGAGTACATATGGTTTTACTGTCATTTTTCTGCCATTTGAATAGGCTTATCTTCTGTCAGCTTTAGTTCCATTGTTCTACTTGTATCTTGGAACTTACGAACCTGTAATTGTGAGGCAAGAGAAATCTACAACAAATGTTATTGCTAAAGAAGATTGTTAATAGTATAGCCAGTAGGCCAATAAGAGGTATCCGTGTGATATTGATTTGCTTCATCTTGGTTAGCCTCTTAAATGATATCTGCATATAAACCCTGGTGGCTTAGAGAGGAGTTACAAGCATATGACTCTCTTTTGAATTAAAAATTGCACTAAGATAGATAGTTTCAAACGGATGGATGCTACCTCACTAGAAGCATAGCAACTTAGTGCTCACTAGCTGAATCCTGATGAAGCGGTGATTGTGTTCCTTTAGAAACTTTGTTGGTCACTGAGTGATATGGATGCCACTACAACAATTTATCCAGAATTTGTTTGCAAGCACAGAGAACGTTCATGCACCTATAGTGACCACCCATATCACTATACTTGGATACATCTGAGGGGTTTCTTTCAGGTCAGAACCCCAAAACATAGTCAGACATTGCTTGGTTTATTTTTCTAATGGAATTTTTGCGATAAATTTATGTTCATGGTTTTTGTTATAAGTTACTTTTTCGACCCCTAAAAGATTTTGGTTTAAGTCATCAACTTTAGCACAATTTATCATGATTATAACCACATGAATAAAGTATAAAGCTCCTTAATATAAATAGAAGGATACATTGTGATATATATTTCTTAATATGTAGGTGTTGATTTCCAAGCACAATTGTACTATTATTCTTAACTTACATCTATTCCGTGTCATATCAAAGATGGACGTGAAGGAGGTGTCTAGGTAAATATTTTTGGTTTTGATATTGTGCCTTGCAGCGTGAAGTGTGATGACCAAGTTTTCTATAAGCTTAACATGCATGACAAGATTGACCCTTTGAGCTGCCCAGTGGAGCTTCGGAAGTCACGAGCGATAAGGTAACATGAGAGGATCACATGTACCTGCAATATTAAATTTGTCAAGAGTGAAATTAGGTGGCCATCTAGGTTGGATGCTTATTTGAAGATGGAGGCTATCGCCAAGGTCCACTAGTTCTCTGTAATTAACTCCTTCATGGTCAAATTTTTCTTGGCAGGAATTGTTCTCTCTATATTCTCGATAACATTCTGTAGGGATGTCACCAGACATCAAGACCTCAACATGGAAGCAAATACATGAGTTAACCCTTGTTGTAGATGATTACCTTTTTTGTGATGTCAGAATTACATATGTGAGTTCTATATCTCTATTGCTGTTTGAATCAAATAGCAGACCTATTGATGCCATTTAATGCTTCGAGTTCCTATTGAGGTTTGAATCAAATAGCAGAACCCCAATGTAATATAGATTGAATTATGTATTGTTGACCTTTTGGTCAGTTTATTGTTTATTATACAAATTTTTGTTGCATGTCATCCTTGATATGCCTGAGGTTTGAGGACAAAAGGGACACCACCCTCCTGAATATTGTCAATTTAATTGTCTCGTAGCTCAAGAGGCAAGCTTACAAGCTATCTGCATGTATGTGAAATAAAATACATGTATAGAGAACAAATGTGTAGAACAGTGTGCTTAAAGCATGTCTAACAGCCACTAGGGTTTTGGTCCTCCGTACGCTCATATAATAGTATATGATATACACGTGAAATTCCATACATTTTCTAACCGTAGCAAAGCACGGGCACTCAACTAGTTCACTATTTATATGTTAGTGATAGGAAATCCAAAACAAGCTCAAGTCATGAGGACGACGAGTTAAAACTGAAAGTTCCACTTTTTCCTTTTCAAAGTATTCCAAAGAAACGTATTTAATGAGTTGCTTCGTGTCACGAGAAAGTATCAAGGACACTCTATATGTTTGAATGGTAAAATCAGGCTTATAGCTCCCATGCGACGTCTTTACGTGGAATTGGAAGGAAAGCGACATCGTTGAAAAGAATAGCCCGCATGCGATATTTCTGAAGCGGAAAATAGCTCCCGTGCGACACTTCTACTTAACCCCACGAGACCGTCAACGAATTCGAATCAGCTGAGCACAGTAGGACCCACAGCCTCTCCACGTCACGGCGGAACTCACCTGATGTCCACCTCATATCGTGGGACCCACCCTGTGGTTGAAGAGAGCCGTTGGCCCCGATCCGTCCCCGCACCCGAGCACTCCCGCCACCGTTCCAGCATCTCATCCCCTTCCGTTTTCTTCTCCGGCGAGCAATTGCGGCAACGCCGGCGAGGGATGTCGAGCTCTGCTTCCTCCCACCGCTCATGGCCTCGGTATGGTGCGGTGCCGATGAGGAGGTGCCCCGATTGCCCCCGTACCGCGCCCTTGAAGCGGCTTGTCACATCCACCGACAAGAATGGCAACATTGGCCGGGAATTTGTGAAGTGTGAGAGCAAGCCCGAGCCGGGAAAGGTGAGATCTGAGTGTTCCGAGCGCCAATTTCTCGCTTTTCTTTCGAAATTTCATGCATTTCATCGAATTTGGGATTTAGGGTTCATCTCTGCGATTTCAAGAACTGCCAGAATGTGGGCATTTTGAGTGGCTTGATGAGTACATCGAGCGAATTGGGGTGGAGGTAGCATCCCGGGAGCTCGAAAACCCGTCCGTGGTGGAGCAATTGGGATGTGGCAACCCCATTTCCACGGGTACTACGGTGGATGCGGAAGTGAAGGACGAGCTGAAGAAGATGAACAAGAAGCTAAGGCAAATCATCGAATTGAAGAAGCAGGACAATCTGATGGCCCTTTTTTTTATTTTTGTGTAATTTCTCTCGGATTAGTTTATCTTCTCATCGTTAGTCATTAGACAGCGCAGTCAGTGTTCGAGTGATGCTTTGTAATGGATGTAATGGTCTATGTCTTTGGCTTGAATAAAATGCAACACAAATTCGGGCTAATTTTGAGCTGCTCTGTTTTCGAAATCAGTGTTTCTTCAGTTTCGTCAGTGTTCGTTTTATCAGTGTGCAGGGGGCGCCCGTGTGCAGGGGAGGGGGAGGGGTTGAAAAGTAAAAAAAAACAATTGACGAGGATTGAAAAAGGCCAGGCCCAAATATAACTTAGCCAGGCCAAAATGGACGTATGGAGGCCTAATAGTAACTATATGTTGATTGGGCAAAAAAATGGTACTCACTTACAATCTAAATAGGGACGTGTGGATCTGCAGATACTCGTGCTCAGGTCGCAATCTTCTTTTTTTGCGAAAGTAAATATATAAATGAAGTCCAAGGACATCCATTTAACTAACATAACTTGGGCGCTCCTTTAACTTATGTAAATATGTAAATGACTTATTTAAAAATGAACCATGTGTTGTATGAACTTGTTTTTGTGTCTTTTGTTTTATACACTTGTAAATATATAAATATTGCACGAGTATTATATGAACTTGTTTTTGTGTCTTTTGTTTTATACACTTGTTGTTTTGGGTGTTTTGAGAAATGACAATACAATAAAACACAGATTACAATAAAACAAGGGGATAGATAATATTGGGATAACATTACTTATATTAGATAGGGGGATCGATAACATTACAATAAAAAGAAAAAAGTACAATAATATAGAAGGGAATAGGCGCCCCGCCTAAACCCTGGGCTAGCCCCTAAACCCTAACCCTAGCTACCCTACTCCATCGGCGGTGGAGGCGGTGCCGGTGCAGCCGCCTTCGCGGCATTCCACGCCGCCAGCCTCTTCCGCTGGTCCCGCTTCCGCTGCTCCTCCCGGAAGGCCCGGCCATTGGTCTCCCGTTGATCCTCCTCCTGTCGTCTGCGCCTTTTCTTCAAGGCGTGCTGGGCCTGCGTCTCCTCCCACCTGGAGATAGCAGCCTCCTGTTTTGCCTCCTTCTTCGCCGCCTTAGCCCAGTAGGCTTCGGAGGGGAGGTCGCCGCCGCCGGGGAGGTTGGGGACTGGGTTGGTGACGATGGGGCCCTGCTCCCCCCAGGGGCAAGGCGGGGACTTCTTCTTCTTGCCACGCTTGGGGCGCGTGGGCGCCTCCTGCTCCCACCACTGCTTATGGTCCGGGTGGTTGTCCTCGTCGCTTACTTCGGTGTCGGAAGGGAAGTGGAAGGGGGAGGTCGCCATGGTCGCCGGAGTGTTTAGGGGCTGGGAGGAGGCAAAGGGACGGGCTCGAGGTTGAAAATGAGGGGCAAGATGAGATGAGGAGGCAAAGGCGTTTTGCCTATTTATTGAGGGCGGGGCGTGAAGGGCGGCGTGGGAATCCAGCATCGCGTTGGCGCAGACGCTGAGACGAGACGCGTGCGCTGCGTTGCGTGTGGGAAGCGGACGTGATCAATGCGAAAGAGAGAAAAAATAGCTAGGATGTGACGTACTGTAACCCCTGCACCGCCGCCCTCGCCCCTGCATGCATGCATGCATTAATGCGAAAGAGAGAAAAAAACGTCCAAGGTAGTTGTTCATTGGCAGTGAAAAATAAAAGGGAAAATATAATTTGGCCTTGATTTACTTCGGTAATAAATGCAGGAATCTAGTAGCAAAGTACTCGTTCGTTTTTACACACCGCATGCAACAAACTCGTTCGTTTTTACACACGCAAGAAAAATCGGTGGGAGTAATATTGCCTTTTTGTATGGCGCATGAACCAGATGGGAGTAAGTTTGACTGAAAAAAGTTGTTCGACGTACACTCATTTAATGGGGCAGCGCTGTTGCACGCAAAATAGCTAGACTGCGACACTAGGGCAGCTGCATGCATGGTGCAGCCCGCCCCGCCCAGCGCCCTCGCATGCCACGCTCGGTCCAATGGTCAATGGAGTATGCCACGTTGTACGTTATATTTATTACATATTTTAGAGTTTGATATTTTTTCTTAGGCTGGTTATAGTGACATGCATACTCCCTCTGTCCACAAATAAGTGTACGTTTGGCTTCAAAATTTGTCCATAAAAAGTGTACTTCTACCTTTCCACTATGTAGTTCATAAGGCTATCCACAAGCCAAAAAGTAGTCCATAAGGCTATCCATATATATAGTGGAGGTTTACTTTAGAAGATTTTCCTTAAGGGTGACCTACAAGCTTATGGGTAGCCCACAAGCAATAAACAATTATTTTACTCTCTCATCTCTCTCTTGCTTGTGTGTACTTTTAACAGACATGTGGGTTCCAGCTTATGGTGAACTTGACCTTATATACATTGTAGCCATTTCCATAAGCTGTGTGGGTCCCATCTTATAGCAAAGGTTCACCTTATACATAGGTGATGTGGTATTATGCATATGTTACTAGTCTAAGTTACTACTCCATAGTGCAAAATAACATAGATGTGGTATCATGCAAAGTCTCATTTATTACAATGAACCTGAGGGGAGTAAGTTTGACTGAAAAAAGTTGTTACACGTACACTTATTTAATGGGACGGAGGGAGTAAATACGCTGCAGCGCTGTTGCACGTAAAATAGCTAGACTGCGACGCTAGGGACAGCTGCATGCATGGTGCAGCCCGCCCCGCCCAGCGCCCTCGCATGCCACGCTCGGTCCAACGGTCAATGTAGTATGCCACGCTCGTATGCCACGCTGTTGCACGTAAAAAGATGAAGCCAATCAGATTCCAGAATCATCCATCCTACGGATCGCCAAGAGCTAGCCACGAAATCCTTCTAAGAGACGCCAACCAATCAGGTTGCAGAACAAGCCCTTCCACGGATCGCCCAGAGCCACCCGCGGAATCCTTCTAGAAGACGCGATCAGACGGCCACAATGTCGCGCTAGGGTTAGATCTACGTTCCTCATTCGGTAGGGTTAGCGGAGTTTAGGATGCAGTCAACGGGGTTTCACAAGTTTGACCAGACATTCAAATGTGCATAACTAATTCAAAAAAAATCAAAAAAAATACAAAACCTTCGCATGGTGTCATGTTATGTGACATAGTTGTGAGGAAAAATATCAAACTTGGTCTATTGATCATATTTCAAAAAACCCTTCATAAAATGACCTATCTCCTCCGAAGGTTTTCTGGCTTTCAGGTCAAATGACCAATGATATGGCTAGAATCAAGGCATAGTTTGTGATAATGTGCCCATATTTGGCATGCATGTCTATAATGTGATGACTAACAATGTTGTAGCACAAAGTTTTCCTTTTCGACGCACAGAAAATCATTTTCTATTTTCTGAGTGCCGAAAGAGGGGGGATTTGTGAAGCAACCACCAAATTGAAGTTTCAAAATGGTAACATCCTATTTTTCAAAAATACTAGACCACCTAGAATGTACAATTTACCAACTTGAGTATCTCAAACCTTTTATTCCATCCCTGGTGAAAAAGACAAATCATGCCGAATCGGCTGAAAGTGGGTAAGATATGAACTACATGTACATGATTTCATGCTGATGATTTTTTGTAAAAATCATTTTTAGGTTCACAACATGCTATTTCATCAGAGATCCAATGCTAGTTTTGTGAGCCTCAGCCCCTAGCTAAGAATATTTATGAAAACCCTTCAAGTTTGACCAGACATTCAAATGTGCATAACTAATTCAAAAAAAATCAAAAAAATACAAAACCTTCGCATGGTGTCATGTTATGTGACATAGTTCTGAGGAAAAATATCAAACTTGGTTTTAGAAATGGTCGAAAAAAACTTGCTTAGAAATGGGGTGGTTTACCCTAGCTTTGGAGCCCATTTTGGGTGAGGGTGAGTTGTACTTCACAAAAGGGATCAGGGTGAGGATGAGTTGTATTGTACATATGAGGAAAACGTTGGAAGCTCATACAAACATAGAAAAGTGACATAGCTACATTTGTTGAAATTCAAATTTACCATCATTTTTGAATTTTGTCCAAATTATCAACAAGTGACAAATTATTATAATAACAAATGTTTACAACAACAAGTGCCAAATTATTACAACAACAAGTGTCAAATGTTTACAATAATAACAAATGTTTACAACAATAACAAATGTTTACAATAACAAATGTCTATTTCTTTTGGCTCTTCTTACCCCTCGTTTTCTTCTCCTTCACAAGTTTCACACCACACAACAGGTTTATGCTCTTCTTTTTCTTACCATTACCATCTGGCCTCCCCACAGCACGTCCAAGAGTCTCCTTCACCTCCTGCACCTCCTCAACAACCTCATGATCATGATCCAGAGCCTCATCAACATGGTCACTTTGCACCAGAGCCTCAACAACATGGTCAGTTTGCACCAGAGCCTCAACAACAGGCTCATTTTGCACCAGAGCCTCAACAACAGGCTCATTTTGCACTAGAGCCTCAACAACAGGCTCATTTTGCCCCTCGTTTTGCACCAGAGCTTCCAAATCAGAAACGATGTGCCCTAAAGCCTCAATAGTTTGCACATCATCCTCCAAAACAAGTTCAGATTGCACCTCAGTAGCACCAAACATGATCTGGTTAGTTCTCTTCTTTCTTTGGCCATTGATTCTTGCCCTTTTCACTGGCCAGCATTCGTCAACAACAAGAGGTGGGCCTTTTTCTCCATGCTTCCTCCTGAAAACAAGCAAGTTAGCTGGGGGAGAAAAATCATCAACAAGAAATGGGATAGATTTTGGATGAACATACTTTGGCTTTTCAGCAGTGTATCTGCACTTGGTAGAGCCAGCTCGGTGTCCAAGTTCTTCACAGAGTTTGCATCTATTCTTGTTACCTTTTTGGGCCCTTTTTGGCTTGGCATCTTTCTTTTCATCTTTCTTTCCCTTCTTGCTGCTCCCACCTTTCTCAAACCAAGCCTTGAATCTATTCTGCTTGGGCCTGCCAGCCTTTCTTTTCATCAAAGGAGGACACAAGGAGAACTGAATGTCCACTTCAGGCCACTGAAACTGATCTGTAAATGCTGGAATTGGTGTTCCATATGCAGCCTTGAATTTTGCTACAGAATAATACTCATGCAAATATGGGTGCATATTTAGCTTGTGTTTGGAGGCCAAGAAAAGTATGGCATGCTCACAAGGCTTCCCAGTGTGTTGCCACTCAAGGCATGTGCATTCATGCAATTGAGTGTCAACAACATGCCTCCTGCCAGTCTTTGTATCTCTGACTTCAGCACCCCACAATGAGGATTTCTCAACACGCAAATGTGCAAGATTTCTGCTCCTGTTGACCACCTGCTGCACAACATCAGGAAGCTTATCTCCTTGAAGAACATCACCAAGCCTTCTTCTCAATTCCCACAACCTCATGATCATGATCCTGATCTGGTCAACCATGTCATGGACAAGCAAGTCTTTTAACTCCTTCACTTTGTTGTTGAAACTTTCTGCCAAATTATTGTTGATTTGATCACATTTGATGGCAGTGTTAAAACCAGACCTGTACCATAAAAGAGAATGGTAGGTTTCCAACCATGTACAAAACTTGACCCTATCCTTCTCAGAGCATGCCGCCTTAATCTTCTCAAGGTGATATGAATGTGTCTGCCTGGTGTAAGATCTTGCTGCTGGCCACATGCGTCCAAAATCATCTCCTCTGAATTTTTTGATCAAATTCATCCACATATGGCCGAAGCACTCCCTCTGCTCAGCATGAGGGAAAACAATCTTCACTGCATTTTCTAAACCTTTACATGTATCTGTGTGCACTGCCAATGGAGAGACTGGCCCTATGCATCTTTTCAACTGCATCATGAACCATGTCCATGATGCCTCTGTCTCAGACTGAAACATGCCAATAGCTACAGGGAACATCCAATTGTGTCCATCTAAAGCATTGCATGCTGCTAGTTGACCATTCCACTTTCCAGTCAAGAAAGATGAGTCTATACTCAAATATGGACGGCACCCTGCTTTGAAGCCATCGATGCAAGGCTTTAAAGCCATGAAGAATTTAGAGAAGAAGACTTTCCCATCAGCTGTTACCTCAGTATCTATCTCCACAACACTGCCAGGTGACCTCTTCTCTACTTCTGCTTTGAAGTTATAAAGCATTCGAAAGGTATTTGCCCAATCACCATATAGCTCATTCATTGCCCTTTGCTTTGCCTTCCACACTGTAGTATAATTCAGCTTAATGGGGTACTGCTTTTCCAAGTCTATTTTCAGTCTCTTTGCAGTGCTGTTTTGGTGTTGTGGCTAAAATGGGCTTGATCTTTTCTGCAACCCATAATTGTGATGTCATCTTTGTAACTGTTTGAGAACTTGTAATGCAAGTATGAGGTTTTGGAATTTGATTCACTCTTATTGTCCTTCCATCAGGTTGGCGTCTAGCAGATATATACCACTTGCAAGGCTTGGCACCACCATCATAACCTATGCATTTTGCATAGAACTTCTTTTTATCAGTCCACATAGTCTTGGTAGCAAACTCACGTTTGACTGCATATGTCCTGAAACATATCCTGAATTCATCCATGCTTGGAAACAATCTCCCAACTTCAATAACTGGGTCCTCTTTGTCATAAACTGTTACTAGCTCATCATCATGTGCATCATCTACATGAACTGCAGCATTTTCCAACAACTCTAGATCTATATCTACCTCTTCATCTCTTAAATGGTTGTCACCATCATTTGCAGCTTCATCCCTCTTCTTCTCCTTGTCTCTGTCATCTATACGAATACCAAAAAGCTTTGCCATTTCAATGTCATCTATTGGTGCAATGACCAAATCAGTCCGGTCATGTATCTCAACTGAATTCCAATCAACAGTTACAATCCTTTGTGCATTACCATCTGCAGCCTCCCCTTGTGCATTAGCATCATCATCCTCCACTGTTAACACTTCCAACTCAGTAAGTATAGGCATTACTTGCCTTTGTGTAGCCCAATCATCCTCGACCATCTGAGCAGCCAGCTTCGAGGCCACATATTCAACCCTCGAATCGAGTTTCAGATCAATGAGCTCTGCTAAAAACAGAACAGTTTTGCTTGTCCAACCGTTTCGCTCATCGATTTCATCAACTATATGTTCCCCTGTCTCAACCCTAACATAGTCACATTTGCAATCATCAAATCGTAACAAAGAAACTTCTTGCTCTGGCCCCCAAACCACACTATCCCCAATTTTTTCCACCATTTTCCTCACCGCCTCCTCTCCCATGTTTATTAGCTCTTGGGGATCAACATGTTCTAATTCCACCTCCCATTTAACAACTGTGTCTCTCTCAATGATCTGCGTGCTGCCATCAACTAAAACAGCCCTAGAGGGAAAGAAATTGATGCGAAATTCGAAGGTTTGGCGCGCAACATCGTCTCCCCTGTTTTTGGTGGGCACTGTGAGCTAGCGGAAGCGAACAAAGAGCTCAACCTTAGAGAAATTAAGTGCAGAGATACGGGATATACCGATTAGAAGTCCCCTCTCCATGCTCCATATCGTTCCCCCTCGCCCCGTTCAGCACACCCTCGCCTCCACAATCTAGCATCAATGGGCATGCTCAGATCTCGAATTGAGAAGAATGGGAGAGGAATTAGCTTTCAAATGGCACTCACCACCTTCGCCGTCGAACGAAAGTGCCGCCGCCTAAATTAATTGCCGTGCCGCCGGCGCCGGCGCCGAGAACGATGGGTGAGGTCCGTCGCCGCCGTCAGGGAAGCTACAGTCAGTGTGACGCGCGCTCTCGGTCGGAAGTGGTTGGTTTGACTGGCTTGACTGGCTGTCCCAACCAACCGGTTTGGCTTAACCCTAATATTGGAACAAAGTTAAATGTGTCCTTACGACCGTTTTAAGGCCCGTGTGACCCTGGGATATTAGCTGCCTCACAACCGTCGCATGCGAGCTAGTCTTTTCAACGATGTCGCTTTCCTTCCAATTCCATGTAAAGACGTCGCATAGGAGCTATAAGCCCGGTAAAATCGGTAGTAGACTTTGCTTTTTTGCAACTATAGCTAAATATGAAAATTAATTGATGGTCATATAGAAAACGCATGTTTCTATCCCTAGGAATTTGGGAGTGGTGTGTCAAAGTAGTGGTAATTCGGCTGTGTACAAAAATAAATAGCCGAAAGGCAGGACTCAACGTCAGTCATGATAGGAGTATGTCGCAAAACTGACACAATGCGTGAGTTCGTAGCCTCATTGCCGCCCTTTCTCTTTTCTCTTTTAGATCTTGTTTGCCCAATTTTTATACCTAATAAAAATAAGTTGCATTGTGTTTCTTACTAGGTTCTGTATTTTCTCGATGATTTTTTATTCCTCCGCTAGTTCGGGATATTACATCCTATACCACCGCTAATAAATAATGCTTGGTGGCCGATCCTTTGCAGATCGATTCATTGGAAACACCGTTTACATGCTAGATTTGTACGTCCGAGTTAGACGCGTTTACGAGTTAAAGCCAGTTCGTAAACAACTAGGCGCTCAAGAAACCTTCTTATATACATATGCCCAGTGACGGATCCGCGCCTGGTGTACAACACCAGACGCATAGCAAAGAGTATGCACTAATTTTCAAGGTTAGGATTATAAAAAGCCAAAGTAATTAGCACCACTAAGGCAGTATTAGCATCAGACTTGTGTGCCTTTCAGCTCCGCCCCCCGTCTATGCTCTCTAATCCCCGACGAGGAAAACACATTTTTTATATATAACTGTCCCTACCTATTCTGTAGGTCATGATCCAACATCAAGGAAAATCCCTCTAATACCCGACGAGCAAATTTATCTCATGAATTCAGGCAAGCTCAACGTAATTCAGCTAGCTAGCTCCATGCGAGCCAAGCCGCCAAGGAGGAAAGAGAGGGATATATAATCAATTGTGATGGAAGAAGAAAACCCCAACCTCCGAATTACCAGCTCTAGCCAGAAGCAACTGATGGATTAAAATCCATCTACTATGTGTACATGGATGAGGAGGAGGACGTGGAGGAGAGACTGGTCAGGAAGGTACCGACGCCGTGGTGGCGGCTCGCATCTATGATGACGTAGGTAGTGAAGGATGTTATGGCGTAAGAGAACGAGGCGAATCGGCAGAATTGTGTCGCCGCCATTGTGGCCGACGAGGATATGACACACCACCTGTACATCCAAGACCTCATGGGGATGGAGGAGTGGCAGCTGCACGACATGGATCACCCCTGCCTCCGAGCTGCCATAGAGTTGCCGCTCAACGACTTTCCTAGTTCCTCCTCCTTCTCCTTCGTGTCGGGGTTGGTGCCGACAACACCATGCATGGACAATTCTTGGCGGGCACCCCACCTTACCCACTGAACCCGAAGGACCCCGTCATCCATCCATACGCCCCGCCTCCCCCGAAGAC
Organism: Avena sativa; assembly: GCA_916181665.1. Classification (NCBI taxonomy): domain Eukaryota; kingdom Viridiplantae; phylum Streptophyta; class Magnoliopsida; order Poales; family Poaceae; genus Avena; species Avena sativa. The sequence continues at coordinate 178,064,013 of OV702294.1, read as the reverse complement.
ATGGTATGTTTTGATGATAATAATTGAATCTAAACGACTAAATATTCAACTAGTCAATGGAGATGGAAATATTTTCATTATTTACATGTTAATGATAGAAACTCCAATAGAAGCTAAATTTATGACGAGCACGAAAAACATTAAATTTCCACTTTTTCCGTTTCACAGTATTCTGAAAAAAACATTTTTTACATACTTAAATGACTTGTTACTTCGTATGTGGACAAAGTGTAAAGGACACTATATGTTTGAATGGTAAAAATGGTAGTAGACTTTTCTTTTTTGCAACTATAACCTAAATATGAAAATTAATTGATGGTCATTTAAATAACTCATGTTTCTATCCCTGGGAATTTGGGGGTGGCCTGTCAAAGTAGTTGTAATTCGGTTGTGTACAAAAATAAGTAGCCGGAAGGAAGGGGTCAATGCGAGTCACTATAGGAGCATGTTGCGAAGTTGACACAACATGTGAGGTCGTAGCCTCATTGCCGCCCTTTCTCTTTTCTGTTTTAGATTATGTTTCCCCTATTTATATACCTAATAAAAATAAGGTACATAGTGTTTCTTACTAGATTCTCCTATTTATGGACGAATTTGTCTCTGCCAGTTCGGGAATATTACATTCTATACCGCCGCTAAGTAATAATGCACGGTAGCCCGTCTTTTGCAGATCGATTCATTGGAAACAACGCTTACGTGTTGGATCTGTACGTCCGAGTTGGATGCGTTTACGTTGAAGCCATTTGGCAAACAACTCGAGGCTCAAGAAACCCTTTTCAATACCTATGCCCCTACCTATTGTGAAGGTCGGTCCCGCTAAACCCAATGAGGAGAAAACCTTTTTATATACACCTGCCCCTACCTATTGTCCAGGCCATGATCCAACATCAATGAGAATCCCGCTAATACCCGACCATGAAATTTCTTTCATGAAGTAATCCAAGATCAACGTAATTCAGCTAGCTAGGTTCCACGCGAGCCAAGACGCCAAGGAGGAGAGATAGGGATCTCGTCAATTGTGATGGAAGAAAAAAAGTCCAACCTTAGATTACCAGCTCCGGCCAAAGGAAGCTAATGGATTAAAAGACATCTATGATGTATACATGGATGAGGAGGAGTACGAGGAGGGGAGGCCGGTTGACAAGGTATAAACACCGTGGTATAGGCTCATATATATGATGACGTCACATGGAGAAGGTATAGAAGGACGTTATGGTGGAGGAGTAGGCGGATCGGCAGAATTGTGCCGCCGCCATCACGGCCGGCGAGGATATGGCACATCACCTATACATTCAAGTCCTCATGGGGATGGAGGAGTGGAAGCCGCACGACATGGATCGCCCCTCCCTCGGGGCTGCCATACAGTTGTCGCTCAATGACTTTCCCAATTCCTCCTCTTTATCTTCCGTGTCGATGTCGGTGCCAATAACGTTGCGCAGGGATAATTCTCGGCGGGCACCCCACCTTACCCCATGAACCCGAAGGACCCTTTCATCTAGCCATACGTCACGCCTCCCCCAAATACATGATATGTTTTGATGGTAATAATTGATTCTAAAGGACTAAATCTGCAATTAGTTAGTGGATATGTAAATATTTTATTATTTATGTGTTAGTGACAGAAACTCTAAAAGAAGCTCAAGTTATGACAAGGACAAATTAATAAATTAAAGTTCCACTATTTCCGCTTCATTATTCGGAAAAAACATTCTTTTACATGCTTAAATAAAGTGTTACTTTGTGTCAGGAGAAATTATCAAAGACACTTTATATGTTTGAACGGTAAAAATGGTAGTTGACTTTGCTTTTTTACATCTATTGATAAATATGAAAATTAATCGATGGTCATTTTAGTAATTCATATTTTTATCGCTAGGAATTTGGGGTGGCATGTTGAAGGAGTGGTAATTCAGCTGCATACAAAAATAAGTAGACGAAAGTTTGGTATCGATGCGAGTCACGGTAGGAGCGTGTCGCTAAGTTGACACAACACGTGAGGTCGTAGCCTCATTGCCGCCCTTTACCTTTTCTCTTTTAGATCTTGTTTCTCTTATTTCTATACCTAATAAACATAAGGTACATTGTTTCTTACTAGGTTCTGCCTTTTCTGGATGATTTTGCCTCCATAGTTTGGGGATATTACATCCTATACCACCGCTAAGTGATAAAGCTTGGTGGCCGGTCCTTTGCAGATCGATTCATTGGAAACAACATTTATGTGTTGGATTTGTATGTTCGAGTTGGATGCGTTTACGTGTTGAAGTTAGTTGGCAAACAACTCAGTCCCCAAGAAACCTTCTTATATACCTATGTCTCTACCTATTGTGAAGGTCATGATCCCACTAATCCTCAACGAGGAAAAAACCTTTTTATATACGCCTGCCCCTACCTATTGTACATGCCATGATCCAACATCAACAAGAATCCCGCTAATATCCGATGAGAAAAGTTCTCTCATGAAGTCAACCAAGATCAATGTAATTTAGCTAGCTAGCTTCCACTCAAGCCAAGCCGCCAAGGTGGAGAGAAAGGGATGTCATCAATTGTGATGGAATAAGAAAAGTCCCAACCTCTGGATTACCAGCTCTAGCTAAAGGCAACTAATGGATTAAAATCCCTCTACAATGTCTACATGGATGAGGATGAGGACGAGGAGGGGACGCCGGTCGGCAAGGTATCGACGCCGTGGTGGTGGCTCCCATCTATGATGACGTGCACATGGAGGAGGTAGAGAAGGACGTTGCAGCGGCATAGGAGGAGGAGGAAGATCTGCAAAATTGTGTTGCCGCCATCGCACCCGACGAGGATATGGTGCACCACCTGTACATCCAGGACCTCATGGGGATGGAGGAGTGGCAGCTGCACGACATGGATCGCGCATCCCTCCGGACTGCCATAGAGTTGCGGCTCAACGACTTTCACAACTCTTTCTCCTTCTCCTCCTTGTTGATGTCGGTGCCGACAATACGGCACACGGACAATTCTCGGTGGACACCCCACCTTACCCCTAAACCCTAAGGACCCCTTCATCCAGCCATATGCCCCTCCTCCCCGAAGACACGATATGTTTTGATAGTAATAATTGAGTTTAAATGACTAAATTAGCAATTAGTTAGTGGGTACGTAAATATTTTCATTATTTAGATGTTAGTGATAGAAACTCCAAAAGAAGCTCACGTTATGAGGAGAACGAGTTAAAAAATTAAAGTTCCAATTTTTCCGTTTCACAGTATTCTGAAAAAACATCTTCTACATGCTTAGGTGACGTGTTACTTCGTGTAAACTGTCAAGGACACTCTATATGTTTGAATGGTAAAAATGACAGTAGATTTTGCTTTTTTGCAACTATAGCAAATATGAAAAATAATTGATCGTCATTTAAATAACTCATGTTTCTATCCCTGCGAATTTGGGGGTGGCATGTAAAAGCATGTAAAAGCAGTGGTAATTTGGTTGTGTACAAAAATAAGTAATCGAAAGGTAGGGGTCATTCCGAGTCAAGATAGGAGCGTGTCGTGAAGTTGAAACAATGCGTGAGGTCGTAGCCTCATTGTCGCCCTTTCTCTTTTCTCTTTTAGATCATGTTTCCCCTATTTCTATACCTAATAAAAATAGGGTACATAGTGTTCTTACTAGGTTCTTCCTTTTCTGGATGATATTCCCTCCATAGTACAAGGATATTACATCCTATACCACTACTAGGTGATAATGCTAGGTGCCCGGTCCTTTGCAGATCGATACATTAGAAACAACGTTTACATGTTGGATTTGTACGTTCGAGTTAGACGCATTTACGTCTTGAAGCCATTTGTTAAACAACTCGGCACCCAAGAAATGTTCTGATATACCTAAACCCCTACCTATTGTGCACGTCATGATCCCGCTAATACCCGGCAATGAAAAAACCTTTTTATATATGCCTGCCCCTATCTATTGTGCATGCCATGATCCAACATCAACGAGAATCCTGCTAAAACTCGATGAGGAAATTTCTCTCGTGAAGTCAACAAAGTCAACGTAATTCAGCTAGCTGGCTACCATGCGAGCCAAACCGCCAAGGAGGAGAGAGAGGGATCTCGTCAATTGTGACGCAAGAAGAAAAGTCCCAACCTCCAGATCACCAGCTCTTGCCAGAGGCAGCTGATGGACTAATATCCATCTATGATGTCTACATGGATGAGGAGGAGGACAAGGAGGGGATGCCGGTCGGCAAGGTATCGACGCAATGGTGGTGGCTCACATCTTTGATGACGTGCACATGGAGGAGGTAGAGAAGGACGTTGCGGCGATGAAGAAGGAGGAGGCGGACCTGCAGAATTGCATTGCAGCCATCGCGGTCGATGAGGATATGGAGCACCACCTATACAACGAGGACCTCTTGGGTATGGAGGACTGGCTGCTACGCGACATGGATCGCCCTACCTCCGGGCTGCCATAGAGTTGTCGCTCAATGAATTTCCCAACTCCTCCTCTATGTCGGTGTCGATGCCGACAACACCACGCAGGGACAATGCTTAGCGCACACCACACCTTACCCCCTAAACCCTAGGGATCCGTCATCGTGCCATACATCCCGCCTCCCCCAAATACGCTATAGGTTTTGATGGTAATAGTTGAGTCTAAACGACTAAATCTGAAATTAGTTAGTGGATATGTAAATATTTTCATTACTTTGATGTTAGTGATAGAAACTCCAAAAGAAGCTCAAATCATGAGGAGCACGAGTTAAAAACTGAAACTTCCACTTTTTCCTTTTCAATGTATTCTTAAAAAACATTTTTACATTCTTAAATGACGTTTTACATCGTGTTAGGAGAAAGTGTCAATGACACTCTATATGTTTGAAAAAAAGGGTTAATTAGATAGAAGCCACTGCAATTTCTGGCTATTTATAAAACGCCACTACAACTTTCATCTTTTGAAAAATGCCACTACAATTCTCAATACATTCTATATATGCCATTATGCATACTTAAACACACATAATGTCCGATATACATATGTATTTTGGCCGTACAGTCGTATACATGGTGGCCCCATCCAAATAAGCTTAGACGTGACAGATTAAAATTAGAGGAAGCATGGCATAAAATTGTGATAAACTAAAATTAGAGGAAATAATAAGAAATCTTACATCTCGTATACCACGTTATGTTCAACGTCTCATAATATAGAGCTTAATTTCCAACTCGATTTTCTTTTTATAAAGGTATATGCGTGCAAATAATCCATGATATAGCTGTCCAGATTGTGAACTTGTGATGTAAAAGTTCGCTCGAGATATGCACACTCAATTAATTATCAAGTGCGCTCTCAAAAGTTAAGCAGCGTTTAATCAACATGTAAAATGTTTCAATTAGTAGCAGCCGCTAGTGCATGCAGGCAGCTTAAAAATGTTTAAGGATCAAACCAGAGAGCACCAGGCGCACGTATATATACACTGAACTAAATCTGGAGCTATATATTATATAGAGAGATGTACGTGGAGCTACATGAGGTGCTCTTTAAGATTTCTTATTAGTTTCTCTAATTTTATTCTATCACAAATTTATCGCTTTATTTTTCCAATTTTATGTTGTCACATCTGACCTGATTCAGCTACGGACCACCGTATACACGTATGTACAACAAAAATACAAGTGTATATTAGCGGGCATGTGTGTTTAAATGAGTGTAATGGCATTTATAGAATGTAGAAAGAATTGCAGTGGCGTTTATAGAAAGATGGAAGTTACAATGGCGTTTCTCAAATAGCCAAAAATTGCGATGGCATCTATCCAATTAACCCTTGAAAAAATGGTAGTAGACTTTGCTTTTTTGCAACTATAGCTAAATATGAAAATTAGTTGATGGTCATTTTAATAACGCATGTTTCTAATCCCTAGGAAATTGGAGGTGACGTGTCGAAGTAGTGGTATTTCGGCTGCATACAAAAATAAATAGCCGTATGGTAGGGGTCAACGCGAGTCACGATAGGAGCATGTCGCGAAGTTGACACAATGTGTGAGGTCGTAGCCTCATTGCCACCCTTTCTCTTTTCTGCTAATAAAAAAATACATAGTGTTTCTTGCTAGGTTCTGCCTTTCCTGGACTATATTTCCCAGTGGCGGACCTAGGATTTTATCAATCGGTATGCCCACACAAAAAAATAACAGTAATTTTAGTAATTCAACCACAATTTCAACCGGAGAACAATTTGAAGCAGCGGTAGCATTCTTTGCTGCGTGTTTCTGAAAGGGGATTCAATATCTCCCCTCTCTTCATAACTAGATAATTTTAAAACAAAACAATATAAGTACACAAATTGGCTATGTACGAAACATGTAACAAAACTCATATGGGGTGATAGCATCCCAGTTCATGGTCATAGACGATATAATCTCTTTACAGAAATTAAAAATTCAGACAATCAAAAATATATGTTCACAATTTATTTTTCTTTAACTATTTAATCCCATGATGAAACATGTATGAATCTATAGATCGAAACAAATCAGATACTTGGGTAATTACCTGATTGCCTCAGCTCGGATGCCACTTGCCGGCGTGGATTATCCTGGTTCCGTGATTGACGTGGGCGCGCCACGGCCCGGCAAAACTGGTGTTAAACCTGGTGTGCTGGCGTCGAGATCCTCCAGGACGGCCGGCGAAAGAGTAATGACGAACCGGTGTTCAATGTCATGGCGAGGAGCGTGCCGACGTCCAAGCACCGGGACTGCCGATCTGGTGCTTGGGGCTTCTACTCGTTTGGCTGGGCTAGCGACGGTGGCCGCCATGCAGCGGTCTGGCAGGCGGGCAGCGCGCCGGATTTGATCTGCTGGATCGGGTACACGAGGCGTCGAGGCGTACGATATCAAGCTAGCTTACCAGTTGCAATCGATCAGGTCTCTTTTTTTCTAAACAAGCCCGCACGCACGACTCAGCTAACCAGTTTTGCACCCAATCAATCAGCCTTTTTTACCGATCTACTACTAATACACCGTACAATCGCCGGGCGCCCAGGCCCCAGGGTATGCCGCGGCATACCCGGCATATCCTGTGGGTCCGTCACTGATATTTCCTCCGCTAGTTTGGGGAAATTACATCCTATACCTCCGCTAATAGTAATGCTTGGTGGCCGGTCCTTTGCACATCGATTCATTGGAAACAACGTTTACTGCATTTGTACGTCTAAGTTGGACGTATTTATAAGTTGAAGTCAGTTTGTCAACAACTCAATGCTCAAGAAACCTTTTTATATACCTATGCCCCTACCTATTGTACAGGTCATGAGCCCGCTAATCCGCGACGAGGAAAACAACCTTTTTATATACACCTGCCCCTACCTATTGTGTAGTTCATGATACAACATCAACGAGAATCCCTCTAATACCCGACGAGCAAATTTCTCTCATGAACTCAGGCAATATCAATGTAATTCAGCTAGCTAGCTGTCACGCGAGCCAGCTTGCCAAGGAGGAGAGAGAGGGAGTCTCGACCTTCAGATTACCAGCTCTAGCCAGAGGGAGCTAGATGGATTAAAAGTCATCTACGATGTGTACATGGATGAGGAGGAGGACGTGGAGGGGAGGCCGGTCGGCAAGGTATTGACGCCGTGCTGGCGGCTCACATCTATGATGACGCGTGCACACAGAGGAGGTAGAGAAGGACATTACGACGGAGGATGAGGTTGATCGGCAGAATTGTGTCGCCGCCATCGTGTCCGAGGCGCACCACCTGTACATCCAGGACCTCATGGGGATAGAAGAGTGGCAGCTGCGCGACATGGATCGCCCCTTCCGCCGGGCTTCCATAGAGTTGCCACTCAACGACTTTCCCAGGTCCTCCTTCTTCTTCTCTGTGTCGGTGTTGGTGCCGACAATACCGTGTAGGGACAATTCTCACGGGCACCCCACCTTACCCCCTGAACCTGAAGGACCCCGTCATCTAGCCATACGTCCTGCCTCCCCCGAAGACGTGATATGTTTTGATGATAATAATTGAATCTAAACGACTAAATATTCAATTACTCAGTGGATATGCAAATATTTTCAATTTTTACATGTTAGTGATAGAAACTTCAAAAGAAGCTCAATTTATGTTAAAACATTAAAGTTCCACTTTTTCCTTTTCAAAGTATTCTGAGAAAACATTTTTTGCAAGCTTAAATGACGTGTTATTGCGTGTCGGCAGAAAGTTTCAAGGAAACTCTATATGTTTGAATGATAATAATAGTAGTAGACTTTGCTTTTTTTTGTAACTACAGAAAAATATGAAAACTAACTGATGGTCATTTAAATAACTCATTTCTATCCCCGGAAATTTGGGGGTGGCTTGTCAAAGCCGTGGTAATTCAGTTGTAATAAGTATCCAAAAGCTAGGGGTCAATGTGAGTCATGACTGGAGCGTGTCACGAAGTTGACACAACGCGTGAGGTCATAGCCTCATTGCCGTCCTTTCTCTTTTCTCCTTTTGATTTTATTTCCCCTATTTCTATATGTAATAAAAATAAGGTACGTACATAGTGTTTCTTACTTGGTTCTACCTTTTATAGATGATTTTGCAACTAGAGTTCAGGGATATTACATCCTACACCATTGCTAAGTGATAATGCTCGGTGGACGGTCCTTTGCAGATCGATTCATTGGAAATAATGTTTACGTGTTGGATTTGTACGTCCGAGTTGGACGCGTTTACGTATTGAAGCCAGTTGGTAAACAACTCGGTGCCCAAGAAACCTACCCATTGTGCAGGTCATGATCCCGCTAATCCTCGACAAGGAAAAAACCATATTATATATGCCTTCCTCTACCTATTGTGCAAGCCATGATCCAACATCAACGAGAATCCCGCCAATAACCGACGAGAAAATTTCTCTCATGAAGTAAACCAAGATTAACGTAATTCAGCTAGATAGCTGCCACACGAGCCAAGCTGCCAAGGGGGAGAGAGATGGATCTCGTTAATTATGACGGGAGAAGAAAAGTCCCAACCCTCCTGATCACTAGCTCAAGCTAGAGGCAGCTATGGAATAAAAGCCATCTATGATGTGTACATGGATGAGGAGGAAGACGAGGAGGGGAGGCCGATCAGCAAGGCATCGACACCGTGGTGGAGGCTCCCATATATGATGATGTGCACATCGAGGAGATAGAGAAGGACGTTGCGACAGAGGATGATGCGGATCGGCAAAATTGCGCCACCATCCAGTTGCAATTCTCTACGAGCCTCCCACTCTTCCTCTTCTTCCACTGATGGTCGCATGCGCATATGTGAACATGTCATTACAGATCACCATCGCAATATTCCTACAAAAACTAATAAATTAATAAACTGTTTCTCCCCCTTTTTTGGTTTATTGAGATATATATCCTTTCCTTTTTTATTTTCAGAAAAAATAAGAAAATAAAGGATACCACTATGGGAATTTGATGTGGCAAACTGATGAAAGGAGGCCATGGTAGAGCACCATGATTGCGAGTATGAGCAGGTGAGAAGAAGATTCATTGCTCTCTCTTTTTTCTTCGGTATCCCACAACCCCCAACCCCACGTTGAAGTTGGTCGAATTCGATGGGAATTGGTCGGCAAAGGCCTTGGCGTTGCCATTGTTAGAACAGATGATTGTTCGTCTCCGTGATTCAATTTTTTCTCGCTCGGTGCAACGCATGGGCACACTCAGGAGTACGACTGGAGAGTGCTAACTAGAAATAACAGAGGTGTGTTTGTTGCCGCGACAAAGCACCAAACTGATGTAGTTTTGGATGCTCTATCAGCCGAAGAACATGCCCTGAAAGAAGGGTTGATCTTGGCTCAGAGTGTAGGATGCAATAGAATTATTCTCTCCTCTGATTGCCTGGAAGCTATCAACGCAATGCGGGAGGGAGGTTAGCTATCAACGCAATGCGGGAGGGAGGTTTTTTAAGCCTAGCAGCTGCTATTTTAGATGACTGCTACCATCTAGCAACATAGTTCCCAAAGATTATTTTGGATCATTCACACCGTGAAGTTAATGACGATGTTGGCAGCTACTTTCAAACTAAGAAGGGGTTAAGACAAGGGGACCCATTATCACCCATGCTTTTTAATATTGTAGTTGATATGTTATCTATCTTGATTGAGCGTGCTAAGTCTGATGGCCAGATTGAAGGGGTGATCCCTCATCTTGTAGATGGGGGGTTATCTATACTTCAATATGCAGACGATACAATCCTTTTCATGGAACATGATCTTGAAAAAGCCAAGAATCTGAAACTCATACTTTCGGCTTTTGAGCATCTTTCGGGATTAAAAATTAATTTCCATAAAAGTGAATTGTTTTGTTTCGGTGAGGCTCAAGAGGAGGTTGGCATTTATAACGAACTCTTCGGCTGTTGTCATGGCACTTTTCCGATCAGATATTTGGGTATTCCGGTACACTACCGAAGGCTTACAAATTCTGAGTGGAAGATTGTCGAGGAAAGATTACAGTTACGTTTGAGTAGTTGAAAAGGCAAACTTCTCTCTATAGGGGGAAGACTGGTACTCATCAACTCAGTTCTTAGTAATATGGTTTTGTATATGCTTTCTTTTTTTCAACTTCCAAAAGGTGTCTTAAAAAGGTTGGATTATTTCCGATCAAGATTCTTTTGGCAGGGAGATAATGAGAAAAAGAAGTATAGACTGGCTAAATGGAGTGTTTTGTGTAGACCCAAAGAACAGGGTGGGCTCGGTATTCATGATCTACAGGTTAAGAATACAGCCCTCCTTAGTAAATGGCTCTTCAAATTATTAAATGAGGAAGGGATTTGGCAAACTATTATTAAAAGGAAGTATATTGGCTCAAAGGCATTGTCCCAAATGGTTTGGAAACCTGGTGACTCTCACTTTTGGGCTGGTCTAATGGCGTCTAAAACATATTTTTTACGCTTCGGGACTTTCTCTATTAATAATGGGACGCAGATAAGGTTCTGGGAGGATAAATGGCTAGATAATGCTACCCTTCGAGAACAATATCCTTTGTTATATTCTATTGTTCGTTATAAGGAGGAAACGGTTGCCACAGTGCTCGAATCGTTTCCGCCTAATATAACGTTCAGAAGGGATCTAATTGGTTCTAGATTTGACTCTTGGATCATGTTGCTACATCGTCTGGCACATGTACAACTGTCGGATGAGCCAGATAAATTCCGTTGGAATCTAACTAAGAACGGGTCCTTTTCTGTTAGCTCTTTGTATGATGCTTTAATCCAGCCGTCTATTCCGGCGGTGGATAATAGGATGATTTGGAAGATGAAGATACCTCTAAAAAACAAATTTTTTGTTTGGTATCTTCGTCGCGGGATTATTCTTACAAAGGACAACTTTATTAAGCGAAATTGGCATGGAAATCCTGGATGTGTGTTCTGTCATCATGATGAGACAATCAAACACCTATTTTTCCAATGTAGTTTTGTCCGGTCTATATGGTCAATCACCCAAGAAGCTTCAGGCTTGTATCCACCATGTTCTATTGCCAACATTTTTGGGAATTGGTTACATGGTATTGATAACAAGTACAAAAATCTTCTTAGGGTCAGAGCGATAGCCATTATTTGGTCGCTATGGCTGTATAGAAATAATAAGGTTTTTTATGATATAAACTGTTCTCTGCTGCAGGTTCTCTACAGGTGTACTCATACCCTTCGGGTCTGGTCGACTTTGCATCGTGCGGAATATCGCGATCTTTTTATGGAGGTGTGCACGCGGCTGGAGGATACGGCGCGGGACTTTTTTACCAGACATGGATGGCAGCATAATCTTCGGATTGACTTGCCCTATGCATCCTAGGCGTTTTACAATTTCTCAGTTTGATATGTAATTCGCCTGTATTTTCTTTTTTATGTTTTAGACCATGTGGATTGGTGTCGGCTGTGTGCATTTATATGCAGAGGCCGGATGTAAGTTACTGTCTAAGTAATAAAAGCGCCCTTTATCGGAAAAAAAAATTGTGTAACCCCATGAGCTAGCTAGGGTAGCCAGAGGATAAGATGATCAAGTATGGCTTTACGATCCCCTTGATTTTATTCTTGCTTTATTATTAGCAGATGTAATAATGTTTAAGGATTAGTTAAAGTTCTTGATGTTCAAAAAAATAATGGAGCAAACACATTATGGGGTCCACATCGCACAACTAGTCTCGAACACGTGTCTCGGCATGAGTCAATCCGAATTTGAAGAAAGCGTCTAGAAGACTCAATGTGATTTGATGGTAATAATTGAGTCTATATGACTAGATCTACAATTAATTAGTGGATATGTAAATACTTTTATTATTTACATGTTGGTGATCCGAAACTCCAAAAGAAGCTCAAGTTACGAGGATCTCGAGTTAAAAAAATTGAAGTTTTACTTTTCTGTATCAAAGTATTGTGAAAAACATTTTTTATAAGCTTAAATGACGTGTCACTTCATGTCAGAAGAAAGTGTCAAGGACACACTATATGTTTGAATGGTAATAATGGTAGTAGACTTTTGTTTTTTTTACAGGTATAGCTAAATATGAAAAATAATTCATGGTCATTTAAATAACTCACATTTCTATCCCTGGGGATTTGGGGGTGGCATGTCGAAGCAGAGGTGATTCTGTTGTGTACAAAAAGAAGTAATCGGAAATTAGAGGTCAATGCAAGTCACGATAGGAGCATGTCGCGAAGTTGACACAATGCAAGTCACGATAGGAGGACATGGAGGGGAGGCTGGTCGGGAAGGTATCGACGCCGTGGTGGCGGCTCGAATCTATGATGACGTGCACATGGAGGAGGTAGAGAAGGACGTTATGGCGGAGGAGGACGACGAGGCGAATCAGCAGAATTGTGTCACCGCCATTGCGGCCGACGAGGATATCGCGCACCACCTGTACATCAAGGACCTCATGGGGATAGAGGAGTGGCAGCTGCGCGACATGGATCTCCCCTCCCTTCGAGCTGCCATAGAGTTGCCGCTCAATGACTTTCCCAGCTCCTCCTCTTTCTCCTTCGTGTTTGTGTTTGTGCCGACAAAACCGCGCAGGGACAATTCTCGGCGGGCACCCCACCTTACCCCCTGAACCCGAAGAACCCCGTCATCCAGCCATTCGTCCCGCCTCCCCCGAAGACATGGTATGTTTTGATGGTAATAATTCAATCTAAATGACTAAATGTTCAATTAGTCAATGAATATGTAAAGATTTTCATTATTTACATGCTAGTGATAGAAACTCCAATAGAAGCTAAATTTATGACGAGCACGAGATAAAAAATTAAATTTCCACTTTTCCGTTTCAAAATATTCTAAAAAACATGTTTACATACTTAAATGACTTGTTATTTCGTGTGTGGAGAAAGTTTAAAGGACACTCTATATGTTTGAATGTTAAAAATGGTAGTAGACTTTGTTTTTTGCAACTATAGCAAAATATGAAAATTAATTGATGGTCATTTAAATAACTCATGTTTCTATCCCCAGGAATTTGGGGGTGGCGTCTCGAAGTAGTGGTAATTCGGTTGTGTACAAAAAATAAGTAGCCCGAAGGTAGGGGTCAATGTGAGTCACTATAGGAGCGGGTTGCGAAGTTGACACAACATCGTGAGGGTCGTAGCCTCATTGCTGCCCTTTCTATTTTCTGTTTTAGATCATGTTTCCCTTATTTATATACCTAATAAAAATAAGGTACATAGTGTTTCTTACTAGGTTCTCCCATTTATGGATGAATTTGTCTCTGCCAGTTCGGGAATATTACATCCTATACTATCTCGAAGAAATAATGCACGATGGCTGGTATTTTGCAGATCGATTCATTGGAAACAATGTTTATGTCTTGGATATGTAGCGTTCGAGTTGGACGCGTTTACATTGAAGCCATTTGACAAACAACTCGAGGGTCAAGAAACCTTTTTAAATACATATGTCCCTACCTATTGTGAAGGTCGGTCCCGCTAATCCAAACGAGGAAAAACCTTTTTATATATGCATGCCCCTACCTATTGTTGAGGCCATGATCCAACATCAACGAGAATCCCGCTAATACCCGACCAGGAAATTTCTCTCATGAAGTCATCCAAGATCAACGTAATTCGGCTAGCTAGGTTCCATGCGAGCCAAGATGCCAAGGATGAGAGATAGGGATCTTGCCAATGTGATGGAAGAAGAAAATTCCAACCTTAGATTACCAGCTCCGGCATGTTTCTATCCCTAGGAAATTGAGGGTCGCCTGTTGAAGTAGTGGTAATTCAGCTGCGTATAAAAATAAATAGCCAGATGGTAGGGGTCAATGCGAGTCACGATAGGAGCATGTCGCGAAATTGACACAACGCGTGAGTTCGTAGCCTCATTGGCGTCCTTTCTCTTTTCTGTTTTAGATATAGCTAATAAAAATAAATACATAGTGTTTTGTTACTAGGTTCTGCCTTTTCTAGACGATTTTTCCTCTTATGGTTTGAGGAGATTACATCCTATACCTCCGCTAAAAGTAATGCTTGGTGGCCGGTCATTTGCACATCGATTCATTAGAAACAACGCTTACATGATGGATTTGTATGTCTAAGTTGGACGCATTTACGAGTTGAAGCCAATTTGTAAACAAACTCGATGCTCAAGAAACTTTCTTATATACCTATGCCCCTACCTATTGTGTAGGTCATGAGCCCGCTAATCCCCGATGAGGAAAACAACCTTGTTATACACGGCCCCTACCTATAGTGTTGGTCATGATCCAACATCAACAAGAATCCCTCTAATACCCGACGAGAAAATTTCTCTCATGAAGTCAGGCAAGATCAACGTAATTCAACTAGCTAGTTGTCACGCGAGCCAACCCGCCAAGGAGTAGAGAGAGAGAGGTATCTCATCAATTGTGATGGAAGAAGAAAAGTCCCAACCTCAGGATTACCAGCTCTAGCCAGAGGCAGCTGGATGGATTAAAAGTCATCTATGTGTACATAGATGAGAAGAAGGGCGTGGAGGGGAGGCCGGTCGGCAAGGTATTGATGTTGTGGTGGCGGCTCACATCTATGATGACGTGCACATGGAGGAGGTAGAGAAGGACATTACGACGGAGGATGAGGTGGATCGGCAGAATTGTGCCGCCGCCATCGTGGCCAACGAGGATATGGCGCACCACCTGTACATCCAAGACCTCATGGGGATAGAAGAGTGGCAGCTGCGCGACATGGATCGCCCCTCCCTCTGGGCTGCCAGAGAGTTGTCGTTCAACGACTTTCCCAGCTCCTCCTTCTTCTCCTCCGTGTTGGTGTCGGTGCCGACAATACCGTGCAGGGACAATTCTCGCGGGCACCCCACCTTACCCCCTAAACATGAAGGACCCCATCATCCAGCCATACGTCCCGCCTTCCCCGAAGACGTGATATGTTTTGATGGTAATAATTGAATCTAAATGACTAAGTCTTCAATTAGTCAGTGGATATGTAAATATTTTCATTATTTACATGTTAGTGATAGAAACTTCCAAAGAAGATCAATTTATGTTAAAACAGTAAAGTCCCACGTTTTCCTTTTGAAAGTATTCTGAAAAACATTTTTTGCAAGCTTAAATGACGTGTTACTTCGTGTCAGCAGAAAGTTTCAAGGACACTCTATACGTTTGAATCGTAATAATGGTAGTAGACTTTGCTTTTTTTGAAACTATAGAAAAATATGAAAACTAATTGATGATCATTTAAATAACTCATATTTCTATCCCTGGAAATTTGGGGTTGGCGTGTCAAGGCAGTGGTAATATAGTTGTAGTAAGTACCCAAAAGTTAGGGCTCAATGCGAGTCACGATAGGAGCATGTCGCGAAGTTGACACGTGTGAGGTCATAGCCTCATTGCCACCCTTTCTCTTTTCTCCTTTTGATATTATTTCCCCTATTTTTATTCGTAGTAAAAATAAGATACATAGTGTTTCTTACTTGGTTCTACCTTTTACGGATGATTTTGCTCCTAGAGTTCGGGGATATTACATCCTACACTGCTAAGTGATAATGCTCTGTGGACGTCCTTTGCAGATCGATCATTGGAAACAACGTTTACGTGTTGGATTTGTACGTCTGAGTTGGACGCGTTTACGTGTTGAAGCCAATTGGTAAACAACTTGGTGCCCAAGAAACCTACCTATTGTGCAGGTCATGATCCCGCTTATCCCTGAAAAGGAAAAAACCATTTTATATATGCCTTACTCTACCTATTGTGCAGGCCATGATCCAATATCAACAAGAATTCTGCTAATACCCGAGGAGGAAATTTCTGTCATGAAGTAAACCAAGATCAACGTAATTCAGCTAGCAAGCTGCCACACGAGCCAAGCCGCCAAAGAGGAGAGAGAGGGATCTCGTCAATTGTGATGGAAGAAGTCCCAACCTCCAGATCACCAACTCAAGCTAGAGGAAGCTGATGGATTAAAAGCCATCTATGATGTGTACATGGATGAGGAGGAGGACAAGGAGGGGAGGCCGATCGGCAAGGCATCGACACCGTGGTGGAGGCTCCCATCTATGATGACGTGCAGATTGAGGAGGTAGAGAAGGACGTTGCGACAGGGGATGATGCGGATCGGCAAAATTGCGCCACCGCCATGGCGGCCGACGAGGATATGGTGCACCACATGTACATCCAGGACCTCATGGGCTCCCTCCCGTCCCGCGATACCCCTCCCTCCCGCGGCGCGCCCTAGGGCACCGCCGGGGGGCCCCCTTGCCGCCGCCAAAGCTCTCCTCCCCATCTCCTGTCTCCCTTCCGCCGCTGCCGCCGGCGTGGCCGCGGTGGCGGCGGCCCCTGGTGCCGAAGGAGCTAAGGGAGGAGGGCGACGAGGACTTCGTCGGGCTGCTGGGGCGGCACCAGCGGATGTGCTTGGGCGCGGTGGTCGGACGGCGATCTGGACCAGGCGGCGGCCATTGCCGTCCTTGGATCGTCCTCTCGGGCAGAGGAGGCTGGTCGTGGATCTCGATTCCCATCTAGATCCAGTGCTTCTGGCCTCGGCCAGTAGTGGCGCGGTTGGGAACCGATCGGCGGTGTGGGGATCGCTGTGTCGGATCTAATAAAGGTGGTTGTCCTTTGATTTCCTTCACACGAAGACGAAGATCTGTTTGATGTCTGCCCTCCTTGATCTGGTCTGGAGAGGCGGATTCCGGAAGGCTCCGCCGGCGAACTCCCATGGGCGTATCATGCCTGGAGATTGCTGGATCGGAATGTATTCGGTCGCGTGCACCTTGTTTTTCTGGCCGTTTGGTTTCAGCGGGAGCGTTGCGAAGCTCTGTTGTTTGTTCCCACCTAGAGCCATGTAGAGCCATGGTGATGTCAGATGCGGAGAAGGTCAGGAAAGCCGAAATTTGAGGGTAGCAATGGAGATTTTTGTTCTTGTGGCGATGGAGATCTGGCTGCGTGATCTGGGACTCGTTGAAGCGACTGTTGGTGCGGGAAGACAACACATGGGAGTTCCCAGTCTTATCTTGCAGGATGAAAATCCAAGGTCTGGCCTTAGCTGGTTGTGCCTGACAATGACCTTGTTGAAGGCATTGTTTTGTGAGTAAGGACTTTCTTCATGGTGAAAACCTATGACCATTGGTCGGGCAACGACGGCGCTTGGACACTGTTTCCTTCTTGAAGGCGTTGTTATTGGAGTGGAGGACTACTGGTGTTGTTCTGATGGTGTCACTGTCGTTTCTTTGAGGATTAGTTCTCTGTAGCGGGACTTTTCTTTTTTGTAATTTCTCTTTCTTTTTTCTGAGCTGTGTGCATCCGTAGAGCCGCTAGAACATGCATTGTTGCAGAGGCTGGGTATAATTGGTGTCCTTGTGATATTAATATATATTCTTTTCAAAAAAAAAACTATGCGACATGGATCGCCCCTCCCTATGGGCTGCCATAGAGTTACCTCTCAGTGACTTTCCCAGCTCCTCCTCCATCTCCCTGTTGGTGTTGACATTGGCAATACCGTGCAGTGAAAATTCTCTATGAGCACCCCACCTTATCCTTGAACCTGAAGGACCCCGTCATCCAGCCATACATCCCGCCACGAGAGAGAGAGAGAGAGAGAGAGAGAGAGAGAGAGAGAGAGAGAGAGAGAGAGAGAGAGAGAGAGAGAGAGGAGTCAGAGAGCAATAGAACATAAATTGAGGTTACATATAATTAGCATACAACCATTGTAACCTGAAAGTTGAGCAGACTTTCAATACATAAAATGCAGTAGACATGCACATGGATACTTACATATTTGGTAATAAAGTCAAAAGTTTCCATTATTAAAAATGTTGCAAATCTCAATAAAAAATCTTTCCGGATTGGTTATTGCAAGCATATCTCAGACCACGAAGAGCCTCCATGAAGAAGAATTACTTGCCTGTCTTTTTTCTGTTTCTGAAAGTAGAAATCAATTGTTACATGAAGCGATTGTTAGACGATGCTAGAGGAGATCTGCTAGAGGAATTGGAGACCATGCAGAGCGGTACCTATGGTTCTTGGGCATTGTTTTTGAAAGATCAGACACTAGTTGCACCTTAGACCTTCTCCTCCCGTGGCACACCCCCAGGGCGCCGCCGGGGGATCCCCTCCCGTCGCCTACTCCCCCTCTCCCTGATCCCCTCCTCTCCGCCGCTGCCGCCGGCGCCAGCCGCAGTGGCGGCGCCCCTGGTACCGAACGGTGCTAGGGGAGGTGGACGCGACGAACATCCCCATCGGGCGGCTAGGGCTGGGTCGTCGGGGATGGACGTGGGCAGTGGTCGGGGCAGCGTTCCCCGGCCTGGCGGCGGCAATCTTCCTCGACTTCGGCTTCATGGGAGGTGGTTCATCGGGGGTCTAGGCGGCCCGCCTAGACCAGCCGTCTTCCTGGCGGCGTGAGCGGGTGGTGGGCGGCGCGGCCAGGGCGCTGGTCTGGCCGGCGCTCACGGGCGGAGCGACCTCGTGGAGACAGCGGTGAACCACCGGTTCGGACTTGGATCCGATCCGTGGCGATCTAGGCTACCGGTCAAGATGGGCTTTTGGGCCAAGATCTGGGCCGGAGTGGTCCATCTAGGGAGCTGTGAGTACTGTTGTTGGCTTGGCCACGTCGACGAAACATCACTCTGGATTGCCATCTCTTAGATTTGCTCTGCTCGAATAAAGGAGATGGTCCTTTGGTTTCTTTCACATGAAGACGAAGATCTGCTTGATGTATGCCCTCGTTGATCTGCTCTAGAGAGGCGGATTCCGAAAGGCTCTGCCGGCGAACTCCCATGGGCGTATTATGCCTGGAGATTGCTGGATCGGAAGGTATTCGGTCGTGCACACCTTGTTTTTCTAGCCGTTTGGTTTCACCGGGAGCGTTGCGAAGCTCTGTTGTTTGTTCCCACATTCTTAGAGCCATGGCAAAGTCAGATGCGGAGAATGTCAGGAAAGCGGAAATATGAGGGTAGCGATGGTGATTTTTGTTCTTGTGGCGATGGAGAACTGGCTGCGTGATCTGAGACTCGTTGCAGCGACTGTTGGTGCGAAAAGACAACACATGGAGAGTTCCTAGTCTTATCTTGCAAGGTGAAAATCCAAGGTTTGGCCTTAACTGGTTGTGCTTGGCAATGACCTTGTTGAAGTCATTGTTCTGTGAGCAAGGACTTTCTTCAGGATAAAAACATATCATCTTTGATCGGACAACGACGGCGTTTGGGCACCGTTTCCTTCTTGAAGGCGTTGTTATTGGAGTGGAAGACTACTGGTGTTGTTCTGGTGGTGTCAGTGTCGTTGCTTTGAGGATTAGTTCTCTGTAGCGGGACTTTTATTTTTTGTAGTTCTTCTTTCTTTTTTATAAGTTGTGTGCATCCGTAGGGCCGCTAGAGCATGTGTTGTTGCAGAGGCCGCGTGTAATTGGTATCATTGTGATATTAATATATACTCTTTTCCAAAAAAAAGGTTGCACCTTAGATTCCTAGAGATCATGGGGAAAGAGGTGTTGATTCTGTAATGGTGGTCAGTATACGAAATATCTTCCTCTTCTTCCACTGATGGTCGCATGCGCATATGTGAACATGTCAGTACAGATCACCGTCACAATATTCCTACAAAAACTAATAAATTAATAAACTATTTCTCCCCCTTTTTTGGTTTATTAAAATATCCATCATCCTTTCCTTTTTTATTTTTAGAAGAAAAGAAAATAAAGGATACCACTATGGGTATTTTGACGTGTCAAACTGATGAAAGGGGGTCATGGTAGAGCACCATATGATGGTTAGTATGAGCAGGTGAGAAGAAGATTCATTGCTCTCTCTTTTTTCTTCGGTATCCCTCTACCCGAACCACAAGTTGACGTTGGTCATATTCGATGGGAATTGGTCGGCAAAGGCCTTGGCGTTGCCATTGTTAGAACGGATGATTGTGCGTCTCCGTGATTGAATTTTTTCTCGCTCGGTGCAACGCATGGGAACGCTCAGGAGTATGACTGGAGAGTGCTAACTAGAAATAGCAGAGTTGTGTTTGTTGCCGCGACAAGCACCAAACTTGATGTAGTTTTTCACCCGAAGAACATGCACTAAAAGAAGGGTTGATCTTGGCTCAGAGTGTGTCGGATGCAATAGAATTATTATTTCCTCTGATTGCCTGGAAGCTATCAACGCAATGCGGGAGGGGGGTTCTTTAAGCCTAGTGGCTGCTATTTTAGATGACTGCTACCATCTAGCAACATACTCCCTCTGTTTCAAATTACTCCGCCGGCGCGCTCATGTAGGTGAACTAGTACTCCCTCATTTTTCATTCAAAAAAATCCTTGAATTTTTGAAATAGATAGTATGAAATATGTACTACGTATACCAAAAATTCTAAGAATTTTTTGATGAAAAATGAGAGAATACTAGGCCACCTAGGTAAGCGTGCGCGCGGAGTAATTTGAAACAGAGGGAGTACTCCCTCTGTTTCAAATTACTCCGCCGGCGCGCTTATATAGGTGAACTAGTACTCCCTCATTTTTCATTCAAAAAAATCCTCGAATTTTTAAAATAGATAGTATGAAATATGTACTACGTATACCAAAAATTCTAAGAATTTTTTGATGAAAAATGAGAGAATACTAGGCCACCTAGATAAGCGTGCGCGCGGAGTAATTTGAAACAGAGGGAGTAGTTCCCAAAGATTATTTTAGATTATTCACACTGTGAAGCTAATTGTGTAACCCCATGAGCTAGCTTCGGTAGCTAGAGGATAAGATGATCAAGTGTGGCTCTAAGATCCCCTTGATTTTATTCTTGCTTTATTATTAGCAGATATAATAATGTTTAAGGATTAGTTAAAGTTCTTGATGTTCAAAAAAATAATAGAGCAAAGACGTTATGGGGTCCACATCACACAAATAGTCTTGAATACGTGTCTCGGCATGAGTCAATCCGAATTAGAAGAAAGCGTCTAAAAGACTCGATGTGTTTTGATGGTAATAATTGAGTCTATATGACTAGATCAACAATTAATTAGTGGATATATAAATACTTTTATTATTTAGATGTTAGTGATCAGAAACTCCAAAAGAAGCTCAAGTTACGAGGATCCCAAGTTAAAATATTGAAGTTTTACTTTTCTGTATCAAAGTATTGTGAAAAACATTTTTACAAGCTTAAATGACTTGTCACTTTGTGTCAGAAGAAAGTGTCAAGGACACACTATATGTTTGAACGGTAATAATGGTAGTAGACTTTGCTTTTTTTATAGGTATAGCTAAATATGAAAATTAATTGATGGTCTTTTAAATAACTCACGTTTCTATCCCTGGGGTTTTCGGGGTGGCATATCGAAGCTGAGGTAATTCTTTTGTGTACAAAAAGAAGTAACCAGAAGTTAGGGGTCAATGCAAGTCACGATAGGAGCATGTCGCGAAGTTGACATAATACAAGTCACGATAGGAGGACGTGGAGGGGAGGCTGGTCGGGAAAGTATCGACGCCGTGATGGTGGCTCGCATCTATGATGATGTGCACATGGAGGAGGTAGATAAGGACGTTATGACGGAGGAGGACGAGGCGAATCAGCAGAATTGTGTCGCCGCCATTGCGGCCGACAAGGATATGGCGCGCCACCTATACATCCAGGACCTCATGGGGATAGAGGAGTGGCAGCTGCGCGACATGGATCGCCCCTCCCTCCGAGCTGCCATAGAGTTGCCGCTCAACGACTTTCCCAGATCCTCCTCCTTCTCCTTCGTGTCAGTGTTGGTGCCGACAACACCGCGCAGGGAAAATTCTCGGCGGGCACCCCACCTTACTCCCTGAACCCGAAGGACCCCATCATCCAGCCATACGTCCCGTCTCCCCCGAAGACATGGTATGTTTTGATGGTAATAATTGAATCTAAACGACTAAATGTTCAATTAGTCAATGGATATGTAAATATTTTCATTAGTTATATGCTAGTGATAGAAACTCCAATAGAAGCTAAATTTATGACGAGCATGAGATAAAACATTAAATTTCTACTTTTTCCGTTTCTGAAAAAAACATTTTTTACATACTTAAATGACTTGTTACTTCGTGTGTGGAGAAAGTGTAAAGGGCACTCTATATGTTTCAATGGTAAAAAATGGTAGTAGACTTTGCTTTTTTGCAACTATATCTAAATATTAAAATTATCTGATGGTCATTTAAATAACTCATGTTTCTATCCCTGGGAATTTGGGGGTGGCGTGTCAAAGTAGTGGTAATTTTGTTGTGTACAAAAATAGGTAGCCCGAAGGTAGGGGTCAATGCGAGTCACTATAGGAGCGTGTTGCGAAGTTGACACAACACGTAATGTCGTAGCCTCATTGTCGCCCTTTCTCTCTTTTGTTTTAGATCATGTTTCCCCTATTTATATACCTAATAAAAATAAGATACATAGTGTTCCTTACTAGGTTCTCCCATTTATGGACGAATTTGTCTCTGCCATTTCATGAATATTACATCCTATACCACCGCTAAATAATAATGCACGGTGGTTGGTCTTTTGCAGGTCGATTCATTGTAAAAAAACATTTACGTGTTGAATATGTACGCCGAGTTGAACGCGTTTACGTTGAAGCCATTTGGCAAACAACTCGAGGCTCAAGAAACCTTTTTAAATACCTATGCTCCTACCTGTTGTGAAGGTCGGTCCGTCTACTACCAACGAGGAAAAAAATTATATACGCCTGCCCCTACCTATTGTCCAGGCCATGATCCAACATCAACAAGAATCCTGCTAATACCCGACCAGGAAATTTCTCTCATGAAGTCATCCAAGCTCAATGTAATTCAGCTAGCTAGGTTCCACGCGAGGCAAGACGCCAAGGAGGAGATATAGGGGTCTCGTCAACTGTGATGGAAGAAGAAAAGTCCAACCTCAGATTACTAGCTCCGGCCAAAGGAAGCTAATGGATTAAAAGACATCTACGATGTATACGTGGATGAGGAGGAGGACGAGGAGGGCAGGCCGGTCGGCAAGGTATAAAAACCGTGGTAGAGGCTCACATCTATGATGACGTGCACATGGAGAAGGTATAGAAGGACGTTATGGTGGAGGAGGAGGAGGCGCATCGGCAGAATTGTGTCGCCGCCATCACGGCCGGAGAGGATATGGTGCACCACCTATACATCCAAGAACTCATGGATATGGAGGAGTGGCATCTGCACGACATGGATCGTCCCTCCCTCGGGGCTGCCGTAGAGTTGTCGCTCAATGACTTTCTCAACTCCTCCTCTTTATCTTTTGTGTCGGTGTCGGTGCCGACAACACTGTGCAGGGATAACTCTCGGCAGGCACCCCACCTTACCCTATGAACCCGAAGGACCCCGTCATCCAACCATACGTCCCGCCTCCCCCGAAGATGTGATATGTTTTGATGGTAATAATTGAGTCTAAAGGACTAAATATGCAATTAGTTAGTGGATATATAAATATTTTCAATATTTACGTGTTAGTGATAGAAACTCCAAAAGAATCTCAAGTTATGACGAGGACAAGTTAAAAAAATTAAAGTTCCACTATTTCCGTTTCAAAGTATTCTGAAAAAAAAATTGCATGCTTAAATAATGTGTTACTTTGTATTAGGAGAAAGTATCAAGGACGCTCTTTATGTTTGAATGGTAGTAGACTTTTCTTTTTTGCATTTATAGATAAATATGAAAATTAATCGATAATTTAAATAACTTATGTTTCTATCCCTAGGAATTTGGAGTGGTGTGTCGAAGCAGTGGTAATTTGGCTGTATACAACAATAAGTAGCCGAAAGTTGGGTGTGAATGCAAGTTACAATAGGAGCGTGTCGCTAAGTTAACACAATGCATGAGGTCGTAGCCCCGCACTTTATATTTTCTCTTTTAGATCTTGTTTCCTTTATTTCTATACCTAATAAAAATAAGGTACATAGTTTCTTACTAGGTTCTGCTTTTTATGGATGATTTTGTCTCCGTAGTTTGAGGATATTACATCCTATACCACCGCTAAGTGAAAATGCTTGGTGGCCGGTCCTTTGCAGATCGATTTTTTGGAAACAACATTTATGTGTTGGATTTGTATGTCCGAGTTGGACGCGTTTACATGTTGAAGCCAGACGGTAAACAACTTAGTGCCCAAGAAACATTCTTATATAACTATGCCCCTACCTATTGGGAAGGTCATGATGGCGCTAATCCCCAACGATGAAAAAAACCTTTTTATATACGCATGCCCCTACCTATTGTACATGCCATGATCCAACATCAACAAGAATCCCACTAATATCCGATGAGGAAATTTCTCTCATGAAGTCAGCCAAGATCAACGTAATTTAGCTAGCTAGCTTCCACGCGAGCCAAGCCGCCAAGGTGGAGAGAAAGGGATCTCATCAATTGTGAAGGAATAAGAAAAGTCCCAACCTCCGGATCACCAGCTCTAGCTAGAGGCAGCTCATGGATTAAAAGCCCTCTACAATGTCTACATGGATGAGGCAGAGGACGAGGAGGAGAGGCCGATCAGCATGGTATTGACGCCGTGGTGGTGGCTCCCATCTATGATGACATGCACATGGAGGAGGTAGAGAAGGATGTTGCGGCGGCAGAGGAGGAGGAAGATATGCACAATTGCGCCACCGCCATCGCACCCGATAAGGATATGGTGCACCACCTTTACATCCAGGATCTCATGGGGATGGAGGAGTGGCAGCTACATGACATGGATCGTGCCTCCCTCTGGACTGCCATAGAATTGCGGCTCAACGACTTTCCCAACTCCTTCTCCTCCTTGTCGATGTCGGTGTCGACAATACGGCGCAGGGACAATTCTTAGTGGGCACCCCACCTTACCCCCTGAACCGAAGGATCCCTTCATATAGCCATATGCCCCCCTCCCCGAGGACGCGATATGTTTTGATGGTAATAATTGAGTTTAAATGACTAAATCATCAATTAATTAGTGGGTATGTAAATATTTTCATCATTTAGATGTTAGTGATAGAAACTCCAAAAGAAGCTCAAGTTATGAGGAGCACGAGTTAAAAAATTAAAGTTTCACTGTATTCTGAAAAAACATCTTTTACATGCTTAAGTGACGTGTTACTTCGTGCTAGGAGAAATTGTCAAGGACACTCTATATGTTTGAATGGTAAAAATGGCAGTAGACTTTGCTTTTTTTGCAACTATGGCAAAATATGAAAAATAATTGATGGTCATTTAAATAACTAATGTTTCTATCCCTCAATTTGGGGGTGGCATGTCAAAGTATTGGTAATTTGGTTGTGTACAAACATAAGTAACCGGAAGGTAGGGGTCAATGCGAGTCTAGATAGGAGCGTGTCGCGAAGTTGACACAATGCATGAGGTCATAGCCTCGTTGTCGTCCTTTCTCTTTTCTCTTTTAGATCATGTTTCCCCTATTTTTATACCTAATTAAAATAAGGTACATAGTGTTCTTACTAGGTTCTTCCTTTTCTGGATGATTTTTGCTCTGCAGTTCAAGGATTTTACATCCTATACCACCTCTAGGTGATAAAGATCGGTGGCCGGTCCTTTGCAAATCGATACATTGGAAACAACGTTTACATGTTGGATTTTTAAGTTCGAGTTGGATACGTTTACATCTTGAAGCCATTTGGTAAACAACTCGGCACCCAAGAAACGCTGTGATACACCTAAGCCCCTACCTATTGTGCATGTCATGATCCCACTAATCCCCGGTGATGAAAAACCTTTTTATATATATGCCTGTCCCTATCTATTGTGCAGGCCCTGATCTACCATCAATGAGAATCCTGCTAATACCCGACGAGGAAATTTCTCTCATGAAGCCAACAAAGATCAACGTAATTCAGCTAGTTGGCTACCACGCGAGCCAAACCATCAAGGAGGAGAGAGGGAGGGATCTCGTCAATTGTGACGGAAGAAGAAAAGTCCCAACCTCCGGATAACCAGATCTTGCCAGAGGCAGCTGATGGACCAATATCCATCTACGATGTCTACATGGATGAGGAGGAGGACGAGGAGGGGAGGCCGGTCGGCAAGGTATCGGCGCTGTGGTGGCGGCTCACAGCTTTGATGACGTGCACATGGAGGAGGTAGAGAAGGAAACTGCGGCAGCGGAGGAGGAGGAGGCGGATCTACAGAATTGTGCCGCAGCCATCGTGGTCGACGAGGATATGGTGCACCACCTATACATCCAGGACCTCATGGGGATGGAGGACTGGCTGCTACGCCCCTCTCTCCGGGCTGCGATAGATTTGACACTCAATAAATTTCCCAACTCCTCCTCCATGTTGGTGTTGGTGCCGACAACACCGCTTAGGGACAATTCTCAGCGGACACCCCACCTTACCCCCTGAACCTGAGGGAACCCGTCATCCTGCCATACATCCCGCCTCCCCCAGTTGGTAAACAACCCAGCGTCCAAAAAAACCTTCTTATATACCCGTGGCGCCTACCTATTGTGTAGGTTATGATCCCTCTAATCTCGAAAAGAAAAAAACCTTTTTATATATGTCTGCCCCTAGCTATTGTGCAGGTCATGGTCCAACATCAATGTGAATACCGCTAATACTCGACGACGAAAAATCTCTCATGAAGTCAGCCAAGATCAATGAAATTTAGCTAGCTAGTTGCCACGCATGCCAAGCCACAATGGTGGAGAGTGAGGGATCTTGTCAATTGTAATGGTAGAAGAAAAGTCCCAAGCTCCAGATCACCAGCTCCAGCCAGAGGCAACTGATGGATTAAAAGCCATCTATGATATGTACATGGATTAGGTATTGAAGTCGTGGTGGCGGCTCCCATCTATGATGAAGTGCACATCGAGGAGTTAGAGAATGATGTTGCAGTGCAGGAGGAAGTGGATCGGCAGAATTGCGTCGCCGCCATCGCAGCCGACGAGGATATGGCAGACCGCCTGTACATCCAGGACCTCATGGGGATGGAGTGGCAGCTGCGCAACATGGATTGCCCCTCCTTCTGGGATGCCATAGATTTTCCGCTCAACGACTTTCCCAGCTCCTCCTCCTTCTCCTCCTGTGTCGGTGTCGGTGCCAACAACACCGCGCAGGGAGAATTCTCGGTGGGCACCCCACCTTACCCCTGAACCCTAAGGACCCCGTCATCCAGACATATGTCTAGCCTCCCGCAAGAGCGAGAGGGACCTTCGAGAGTTGCCCGCCGAGAGTATATACGAACATGGTTGTATGCGCATATATGAACATGTAAGTACAGATCACCATTGCCATATCCCTGCAAAAACCAATAAATTAATAAAATGCTTCTCCCTTTTTTCTGTTTATTAAAACATTATCCTTTCCTAATTTATTTTTTAGAAAAACAAGAAAATAAAGGATACCACTATGGGAATTTTGATGTGGAAAACTGATGAAAGGGGACCGGGGTGGAGCACCATGATGGTGAGTATGAGCGGGTGAGAAGAAGATTCATCTCTCTCTCTCTCTCTCTTTTTCTTCAGTCTCCCTCTGCCCGGCCAAACCCCACGTTGACGTTGGTCGAATTGGATGGTAATTGGTCGGCAGAGGCCTTGGCGTTGCCATTGTTGGAGTGGATGGTTGTGCTCCTCTGTAATTTAGCTTTTTTTTCACCCGGTGTAACGCATGGGCACGCCCAGGAGTACGACTCGAGAGTGGTAATTAGAAATATAGCAGATGTGTGTTTGTTGTCGCGGCAAACATCAAACTTGATATAGTTTTAGATGTTCTATCAGTTGAAGCACATACACTACAAGAAGGGTCAATCTTGGCTCAGAGTATTAGATGTAATAGAATTATTCTCTCATCTGATTGACTGGAAGCTATCAACGCAATGCGGAGGGAGATTCTTTAGGCCCAACTGACTGCTACCATCTAGCAATGGAGTTCCCAAAGATTATTTTTGACCATTCACACCGTGAAGCTAATTGCGTAACCCCATGAGCTAGCTAGAGGATTGGATAAACAAGAGTGATAAACAAGTGTGGCTCAACGACCCGCCCCTGATTGTATACTTGCTTTATTATTAGCAGATGTAACAACGTTTACGGATTAATAAAAGTTCTTGATTTTCAAAAAAAAAAATAGCGCAAAGCCATTGTGGGGGTCCCCGCCTCACAACTAGTCTCGAACACGTGTCTCAACGTGAGTCATTTCGAGTTAGAAGAATGCTTCTCGAAGACGTGATATGTTTTGATGGTAATAAAATTGAGTCTACATGACTAAATCTGCAATTAGTTAGTGGATATGTAAATATTTTCATAATTTACATGTTAGTGACAAGAAACTCCAAAAGAAGCTCAAGTTACGAAGATTCCAAGTTAAAAAATTAAAGTTTCACTTTTTATGTATCAAAAGAATGTGAATTGTATTACATGCTTAAATGATGTGTTACTTCATGTCAAAAGAAAGTGTCAAGGACACACTATGTGTTTGAATGATAAAAATGGTAGTAGACTTTGCTTTTTTTCTGCATGTATAGCTAAATATGAAAATTAGTTGATGGTCATTTAAATAACTCGGTGTTTCTATCCTCGGGGATTTGGGAGTAGCGTGTCGAAGCAAGGGTAATTCGGTTGTGTACAAAAAGAAGTAACCGGAAGTTAGGGGTGAATGCGAGTCATGATAGGAGTGTATCGTGAAGTTGACACAACGCGTGGGGTCATAGCCTCATTGCCGCGCACCCTTTCTATTTTCTCTTTTAGATTTTGTTTGCCCTATTTGTTAATGGTTATAGTTGTTCTAGTATGTACAATTATATTCGCTAATTAATAAGTGGACAGGTAATTTTTCTATTACTTTACGAGTTAATGATACAACTACCAATTATAGTGTATCTTCGGGGGAGAGAGATCGCTTTGGAGACCTGGCTCTAGGTAGTCCGGTATTTTTTCTCCTTTGAAATTCGTCTGAAGATTCAAAAAATACGAACATGTAGACCATGATATACACTACGTGTGTGCCAAAAATCGTGTGAAAACACATTGTATTTTGGGCTCAATGAAAAAGAGATGTTTTCAGATCTAGAGCCTGAATAGTACGCATATGAAATTCATTAAATTTGTATTTTTTTGTTGCACTAATAATATAAGAAATTTGGGATTGGAACTTTTCAGATGTGGAGATGGGCGACCGAGTCCTTGGCTACATGTAGGTATTTGTTCCGAATTTTTTGAAGGTTTTTGAAAAGGCCAAAATCAACAAAAGTGGAGATGGGCGATCGAGATACAGAACTGCATGTCGCTCGCGCGCCATCATGCTTATTCAATATTCAGGATTTATTTTCCCCATTACTCTTTTTTGTGGTCAATCACACGACATCAAAGATACGGCCAAAAAATCATGTGAGACGATAGCACAAAAAAGCGCAATGCCGCCTTGGGGTCAACACCTCACAACCAGTCGCAGACATGCGTCTAAACGTTAGTCAATTCGAATTAGAAGAAAGCGTCTAGAAGACGAGATATGTCTTAGTGGTAATGATCAATACGGCTAAGTCTGCAATTAGTTGGTGGATACGTAAATATTTTCATTATTTGCATGTTGATCAGAAACTCCAAAAGGAGCTCGGGCTATAGAAAGCATGGATTAAAAAGTAAAGGTTAACTTTTTATGTTTCAAAGTATTCTAAAAAAATCATTTTTTACATGTTAAAATGTGTATTGTTTTGCATTATAAGAAAGTGTCAAAAACACACTATATGTTTGAATGGTAGCAATTGTACTAGACATTGCTTTTGGCAGGTATAGCTAAATATGTAAACTAATTATTGGACGTGTAAATATTATCTTCTTTGCGCAATAATGATATACTACAAAAACACAGAAAATGAGATCGGGTCCCACAATATGTGCGTATGTGGACCCCACAACGGCTTCACATTTCTCGTGTCGGGGCAGCAAGTTCTGCTTGTGTGGCTACTAAAAATTTGTTGTCTTCGTGTGAGTGACTTTGTGCCGTATGTGGTGGCCCCTACGTGCTGGTGACTTAAAGTCACCTAATTTTTGGGTGTGGGAAAGTTATTTGCACCACATGACTTGGCGAGATGAAAATGATCCGACATGCCAGATTGAGTTGGATCTGGCAAAGTACCGGAGGATTTCGAAAATAATTAGATGTATACATAGATGTGAACTGTGCACGCATCATCAGTAGTACATGTTTTCCTTTGTGGGCTACACACAAAACATGTATATTAGAAAAGGTAGATATACTATTTGATACCATGGACCATCCACAATTTTGTCACCTTTTGCTTATATGTCATTGCATTTTAAATTTGATTAGTACACAACACATGTACATGTAATATATAGATAAAGATAAATAATTGAAGTATTCCATTCTTTCTTTCAAATAAACAATTTTGTATTCTTAGAAAAAACACCACGATTTACCTGTCTTTTTAGCTGTATCTGGTAAAAGAGACTAGCCAGAGAGCTAGTGGTTAGCAGCATGAGTTTGCTCGCTAGCCGTTTTCGCCCTGTAGCTCCCTTTCTTCCATATAAAAATATGCCCTGGGTACTGGTGTCCATGGGTACATGGGCAGACCTACCTATAGCTGAGTGGGGGCAGTGTCCCCTACTCAAAATTGAAAAATGCACTACAGTTCTATCATATTTGAAGGGAAATGTTTCAAAAAAATTGAAGTTATGCTTGAAATGCCCAAGCTCACATGAATTGCTCGTATTTTTTGCCAAATCTGAAAACTTCAACCAAAATCTGCCTCGCCTCGTCACGTCACGTCACGTCACGTCACTTCACGCGCGCTGTGCGGGTTGCGGAAATCTCGCCGAGCCGAGCTTTATTTTGCCACGCATAAATGGTATATAAACAGTCGTAAATAAATTGAAATGTTTTGCTCAAGTGGACTTTTAATACGAGCTAAATAAATACGAACTGAGTGGAGGCTGTCTGGTGGACTGCCGCCTGTTCGCTTTAACTTCTGTCCGTTCGTTTCATCTTCTGCGCAGCCTGCCTGCCTACCCCTCTGTGTCTATATAAGAGAGAGGTCGCGCCTCCTCTCAGACACACTGCCACACATCCTTTGCACCTCCAGTTCTAGAGCACTGCGCTACCTAGATCTTCCCCATCCCGTCTTGCGGCGTGCACCGCGAGCCAGGACAGTAGGCCTCCGAGACCCCACTGCTTCGAGTCCTGTACGGGAGAAGGGCGATAAGGTTTTTGGGGAGCGCTACCGGCGCGACTACTGGCTTCATCACGGACTCCCTCTCGGATAGTGATTGCGCTGACGTCTTTCCCAACGAGGACTTCTTCCCTGACATCAGCACCCTCTTCCTCGACGACATGACTAACGACGGTGCCAACACCAACACCGGCGGTTCCTCTTCTGCTGCTGCCGTGTATGTTTTCTTTCTCAAACTTGTTCTGATCGCATCTCAAGATCTTTGTCTTGCAGTCTGTTTGGTTATATGTCTTAATATGTATTCACTATTTCACATGATTAGTATATTGCCTATTATTCTAATCATGTTTTATCTAGCGTTTATTATGGATAATTCGCTTGGTAAATTGTTCTTTTATTCAACAGTAATATATAGATAAAGATAAATAATTGAAGTATTCCATTCTTTCTTTCAAATAAGCAATTTTGTATTTTTAGAAAAAACACGACGGTTTACCTGTCTTTCTAGCTGTATCTGGTAAAAGAGACTAGCCAGAGAGCTAGTGGTTAGCAGCATGAGTTTGCTCGCTAGCCGTTTTCGCCCTGTAGCTCCCTTTCTTCCATATAAAAATATCCCCCACTCAAATTTGAAAAAAGCAGTACAGTTCTATCATATTTGAAGGGAAATGTTTCAAAAAAATTAAAATTATGCTTGAAATGCCCTAGCTCACATGAATTGCCAGTATTTGCCAAATCTGGAAACTTCAACCGAATCTGCCCGTATTTTAAATGGTCCGGCTTTTGGCGCCGACCTCCCGAGGCTGCCTTCTAGCTGCTTCGCGTTGGCGCCGATCTGTACATCTTCGGTGCCATTAAAATAACGCCGACCTCAAGGATCAGATTTCGAATTAGTTTTAAAAAATGGTCAAACATAAAATTAGTTTTGCAAAAGGGTCAGATTTGACAAAAAAAATACGAATTGCCCCCCACTAGTTTTGCTGTCCGGATCCGCCACTGCATGGGTATGGTCTTTTTCTTAGCTGTATCCGGTACCTGCTAAAATGAAACTCAACTCGTTCCTTTTGCAGGGTGAACGTACAGTGCCGATTTTCTTCTCACGTCACAGCTTTACCAGACTGGTAGGGGCCGCATGACTCCAAGGTCAAGAGAGGCCATCGACAAGACCAAAGGGGATGATGATGGCATGTCAAATCACCTTTGGGAATTGGGATAGTACTAGTAGTACGTTGAGTGCAGGGGCAGGGCAGGTCAGGTGAAGTGAGAATAATCTCTTGGATGGTTCTCCTTACCTTTTTTACAGTGACCCAGGCGCAAGTCATACTCGTACTGTCAGGGGGCGAATCGCAAGAGTGAGCAGATCTGTCGCTCTGCGTGTGTCCAACACACCAAGCTCCAAAGCGTTCAGTGGGCCCACCTACTGGCTCGTACCGGCCAAACAATGCTCTAGAAGGTTCTTCCTTAGCTACCAAGGTGGCCGTAGATAAATATTCAAAAAAAAAAAAAAGGTTGCCGTCTATTTAGCCTTCGTCCCCACG
The DNA here is from genome assembly GCA_916181665.1 of Avena sativa. Taxonomy (NCBI): domain Eukaryota; kingdom Viridiplantae; phylum Streptophyta; class Magnoliopsida; order Poales; family Poaceae; genus Avena; species Avena sativa. Next base: position 178,030,966 of record OV702294.1, on the reverse strand, counting down.
CTAGAGATGTGGCACATGCGTTTTTCGCCGGCACAATTATTTTTATCAACAATTAGTTAAAACTACAGTAGTTTAAATTGGCGAGATAAGTACTCCCTCCAAAAGTGTCCCATTCGAAACATTTTTAAATATAAATCCAATGACGTATACTTTTGTTCATATTTAACTACTAACATTTTGTTGTCTAAATTACTAGTTAAAGTTTTAACAATATGGAGGGAGTACTCTATATTTACGTTATTCTGTCCGTCATCAAGTCAAGCATTTGGCACTACATGCTGTAGACACCATCCTAATTTGCCCGAACATACTCCATAGATTACTTAAAGCATTTTTACCAGATCGTCTAGCCTTTAAGGGCGTCTTTGTTACATATTATCCTAGACCAGGCCCTGGATAGCCTAAAACAGCTCGATTCGTTGCCTGACCTCACTCGGCGTTGTGGCTCGCGTGAGCGTCAAAGCACGCCCAACCAGGCCCACCGGGAGGCGCCGAATCGGCAATTTCCGTGAAACCAGACCCAGAAAAGCACATCTTGGCCACGATGTACCACTAATTGCATGTGTGGAAAAGCGCAGGAGACAAGGCCTTAGCTCTCTCTCTCTCTCTCTCTCTCTCTCTCTCTCTCTCTCTCTCTCTCTCTCTCTCTCTCTCTCTCTCTAGGTACCGACATCGCCCTACTGCCAGCTCACTCTTCCTTACATCGCATCGACAATTGTCCACGGGCACATCACCTCCTCCACTGCCTCCCCAGGACTGTTCCAATGACCAAGCTATCGCCCTGACAAGCCATTTCGGGATACTTGGATTTTAGAAATCCAATCTAATTTTGTTTGCCATGAAGCAGATTTTTTATAAAAAAACCCACTGGTATTTGGGAAAATAAAACCATCCACTTTTTTGCATCTCTTAGATGCGGGAACGCCATATGCAACACCTTGCCATCAGAGTTTCATTCGATGCACATGCAGCCCCAACTCCCCCGCCCATGGCTTTCACAAAAGCTCCAACAATGTTAATCATCACAAAGACGGTGTTTGGTAGCAAAGTATTTTTGAAGTATTTCAGCAATACTTTAGTTTCTTAAAATACTACAGTTTAAAATACTTTAATGTGTTGAGCTATGATTAAATATCATGGTATTAATACTTTATTATCTCTCAAAATGTGTTATTTTAAGAGTATTGGAAAAACAACTTCAGACCACTTTTTGTAAAACTGAAGTATTGCAAGCCCAGACAAGTAATCCTATGAAGTTTGGTGGTCATATCTTTATAAAATAGAAAGCATGGGTAGATTGTTTCTTCAACTTTATTTTATCCACGTGCCAATTCCTTCACAAGAGAGGGGGTCCTGTTTAATTTAAAATAAAAACAATTTACACCGTACCGAAATAACATATCACATCAAAACCTTTTTTTTAGGACAATGAGAATGTATATCTGGTATCAAGAATTTGGGATTTCTATTAAGAAGTTTTACAAGGATGTCATATGTTAACAATAATAATACAAATATACATTTTTTGGAAACCAACATACAATTCAATAATATGACTTCCGAAACTTATAGGAAAAAATAATAATCCTGTTCTAGCATAGCAGTTCATCCGTGTGTAAAAAGGGTCTAATTTTTATTATTTTGTACAGGACCCTAAAATTCTCAGGTACGACCCTGCTTGTGACAGACCCCCTCATCTGGGTTTTTTGCTGGAAAGAATTCCTTCCGTTCCCCGACTTGGCGATGGATTTGATAAGTACTGAAAGTCTGGGGTCATGTATGTGGTCATCCTCGAACTTTCACACCCGAACCATCGTCCCCGCGTCGATCCCAGGGGGCGGCTCGGGCAGCCGCCCCCATCCCCGCCGCCGCCACCCCCTCCCCCTTCCACCTCTGCCCGCCGCCGCCGGAGGACGCCGCCGGTCGAAGGCCACGCGGCTGACGGCGGCGGCTAGCCTCCCTCCTCTCGCGCGATGGGATCTGGGCGGGGGCTTCTTCCCTTCGGGCGACGGGAGCTCCGGTCGGAGCGGCGCAGCAGTCCTGGACGGTGTGGCGTCTTCGGCGGAGTGTTGGGCACCGGGGCGGCGGCCCCGGATTTCCTCGGCGGTGCGGCGGCAGGTCCTGGAGCTTGTGTCTGCGGTCTTCGGCGTTTTTTCCTCGAGCCCCGCGTCTGTGCCGGTCGGCGCCCCCCTCTTCCTAGGTTTCCGGTGGCGCGCTCGGTGCTCTTCGACTGTGCGTCTTCGGCGGCAGGCTGGTGCTGCCCGACCTCTCTTCTCCGCGTGGTGCGGTTGATGGTGGTCGTGGTCGTGGGGCTCTCCGGTCTGGTATGATGGTGGTGGTGGCTACTGTGCGGCGTTTGGCGCTGTCGATGTGGGAGGTGGAGGATGGTGGTGGTTGTGGTCTTCATTCCTGTCTACGGCGACAACTGCCCGGGTTCGCTCTGGTTGCTTCGGTATCTAACTCGCGGGCTGCGGTGATGATCTGTACGGCGGCTTGTGTCGCAGCGACGGGGAGCCTAGGTGTGGCGGTATGCAGGCGGCCGGGTCCAGCTGCCCTGTCCGATGGCTTCGGAGATGGACGTGCGGGATGGTGATGGTGGTCTGGCCGGCCTCGAGTGGCGGGTGTGAGGTTGCGACTCTCTGCCGGGCGAAAGTCTTGTTCTGGCTACGGCTGAAGCCGATAGCGGCGATGCCTTTTGGCGCCGTTTTCCTCCTTGGGGGCATTGTCGTGGTGGTGTTCTTGCGCCTCCGCCCGGGTTCTCCGGGGGAAACCCTGATCCCTCGTGGGATTGGGCGAGGGCGGCACTTTATTGTGTCGTTTGGCCTCCTGGGTCCTCGCCTTGGATGCTCCGCCGGCCAGAGGGACTTGCGGATCAAGTTGGTTGTTGGCGTCGACGGGCCGTTGGGCTTCCTCGTCTCGGCGGTCTAGCAGATACGACTTCGGTTTGGTGTGCTCCGGGTGAAAACCCTGCTCTGGCCATGGCCGATGCCGGTGATGGCGACACTCTTGGTCGTCGCTCCCCTCGTTGGAGGCATCACTGTGGAGGCCCTTTTCTGTGTTGGTGTTCAGTTTGTCTGTCTTGTCGGGTTTTTTCCTTGACCCGTTTTCGGCTAGGTGGTGCGCGGCCTCGGGGGTCGGCGTGGTTGTTGGAGCGGCGGCTCCGAGTCTTTGCCTCCGCCTTTTGTTGCGTTTTGAGGTGTTTTGGGTATCGGCCTTGGCCACTTGGGTGGCTAGGCCTTCGGCTCGTGTGGTACACGGCCTCGGGGCCGGTGTGGGGTGTTTTGTTGTATCGGTTTTCGGCTGGTTTTCCTACCATCTCTCTTCTACTATATCAATGAATGGCAAACCTCTTGCCTAGTTTTAAAAAAAAAAAGTCTGAAACTCATGGACATAACAGCACAGAATGTCCGCGGCGCCGAGTGATTTGCTCTGTTAGAAGATTTGTTTTTTAGAATTAACACGTCCAGGTAAATCAAAACAAGCCCAGATTCTTGGTCGATTTGGCGCCGGATCGGCCCAGCCCAGCCCAGCCGAAATACTGCCTCGATCTATCCCCATCTCCTCCTGTGACTCCTGTCAGCCGCCGCCGCAGCTCCTTTCTCCCGTCGCCGCCGCGACATTCCCCCCTCTATCTCCCCGTGCTACTCCGTGCTAGGATTCAACTTCTTATTCCGCTTCCGCCTCCGCGCTCCCCCTCCCGCACCGGCGGCAACGCACCCTGATCCCACTAGTTGGCGCACGCTACAAGTCTCAGCTCGGCCCCGAGGTGCTCCCGACTCCCGGCAGCGGCAGCGATGAAGATGTGAGTACCCACGTGTTCTTTATGGCTTGTGTGCGGTGACAATCTTGTATATCTGTACACCTGCTCCTTCTACTGTGCAATCCCTTGCGAAACTAAGTTCAGTACAGTATGGCGTCCTACCGATGAGGACTCAGTTATTTTGATAGGAAATCATGATGATATTCAGATGTAAATATTTTCCTAGGCTAACCCTGTTGTGCTCTAGTCTTGAGTCTCAGCTCTCAAACATGATAGCTAGATCCTGAGAAATGATTCGTATGTTCTGAATAACTTAGAAGCTGAATCTACACTGCCATGTAGAGTTGTCCTTCTAGTCTGAAGTCCTGAATATCCAACGCTGTTTATTGCTCTGCGCAGAGAGAAGGCAAATGCAGGGCATCTCACCAACTTCGAAGTTCTTGACTTCTTACGGTCTAGAGGTGCAAAGACTGATCCCATGGGATGTTTGGGGGCCGTTGCTGCATCAGAATGCAAGGTGCTCAATTTTTTCTAACCTGTTCGTTTATGACTCTACATCCTTTCATTCCTAAACTTATCTCATCTTCATTGTTGTAACGCACAGGTATATGAGTACCTCTTAAATACTCCTGCTTGCAACCAGACAAGAGAATCAGTTGCTCGATTTGCAGAAGAATGTGAGCGTTTCAAGCTTACCCATGCTGAGAAGCAAAACATAATCAATTGGAGACCGTCCTCAGCTCCTGATGTTTTTGCGGTATTGCCATGTTTATCTTGCTGATCTTAAGATGTTCGTTGGTTATGCTATTTTTCACTTCATTGTCTGATGCAAACCAAAACATGTAGAGTTATAGAAATATATAATATATTGATGCTTTGGACCATTTGTGGCATCATGAAATGGAACTGTCTTTCTATGGTGAGTGTTATGGTATTAGTTTTCTCATCCATCATGATGAGAGAGTGAACTCAACATTGTTCAACTTTACTGTACAACTTTGACTGACATCTGAACAGAGAACCAAGTATATCTGAATAGCAATGTTTTAAGATGTTGTGCTTACAGATGTACTGGATTTATAGCCAAGAGATTTAAGTAATCGCAAAGCTGAATATTATGATCGTGTATAGAAGCCTGCATCTATAGGTCTTTTTTTTTCTTGCAGTAGTTGGTAAATGAAACTAGTATAGAATTTGGATGAGCTATTGAGCTGTGCTCTTTGGGGGTACAGGTGTCTCCTTGTACTTTCACATGTATTGATATGCATGCAAAATCTTTTTGGCAAGTGTTTTGGTTGGTGCCAACTACTGGATTCCTGAAACTGCTCATCTTATGACCCTCATTAATTCCTGTAGTAAAACATTAAACATTGCTACATGACAAGTGAAATTGATTTATTTGGATATTTCAGAGAATTATTGGGTGTTAGAGTAATATGTTTGCAAACAAGTACACAATCTGTTTTGTTCGTCCAACTTCATCTTAATGCAACTTTCAAGATTTTGTGCTTAGAAATGTACTTGATTTATCACTAAGAGATTTAAGTTATCCAGAAGTTGGATGTTTACTATTGTGTATGTGTGCATGCATCTGTAGGTCAATTTTTTTGTTCCTTGCAACAGTTGATAAATTGTAGTATAGAATTTAATGAGATGTGTTCTTTGGGGGCATGGGTGTTTTCCTGCACTTTTGCATGTATAGATGTGCATACAAGATCGTAACGGCAACTGCTGGATTCCCAGAACCACTCAGCTTATAGTAAAATATTTACGCCATTACAGTTGAAATTGATTTGTTCATCCAGAGAATCTGAGAGAATCATTGGGTGTTAGAGTAATCTGTTTGCGAACAAGTACCACAGTCTGTTTCGTTCGGTCACCTTCATCATAGTGTTTTTGGTTAAGATCTCGTCCATCTGATTTGTTTCGTTCTCCGTTGCAGATGATAGAGGAGTGTGATAAAAGGTTTTCTAAAGATGAGCGAGGAGTGCCGTGCAATGCGGAAGAACGTATCGAGGAACTTCTGGGTCTTGTAAATGAGGTTTTGCCGCCACCACCCACTAAGCCAGAGGATGAAGTGGATGTGGATATGAATGACGTTTGAGAGGGTCAGATTCTCTGACATGTTCTAGAGTAACAACAGCTTTTAGTGGCAGACGGCCATGTTGGTTAAGACATCCATGCTAGAAATGAGAATGTAACCAATTTACGAATGAGTTAAGCTTAATTTGCAGTTGAGTCTTTCCGCTTCCTTGATTGAAATGAAAATGAACTCGAGAACTTGACATTTCCTTTGCAACGGGATGCTGTAAACTCAGTTTCCACTTTGATCGTGACACATAAAGGCTGAACCAAGAGTAGCAGGATTGAGTTGCAGTCATTGGTAAGCTACAGCTACCATTGTTAAGTCTTGCCCATTCTTGATTGAACACGGTTGTACATTGTTCCCCTAACTACCCCTGTAGAAAATGCATATGTTTCACCCTGAAATCAAAGCAACAGCCGTGTAATACTCAAGATTGATCCGATGGTCCTCTTGGGAGGTCGTTGAAGCCTTGCAGCCTTGGAGGAGAACTGGCCAGTGGGTTACCTGCAACGATATAGATGAAGAACACTAAGGTAAAACTGCCAAAGTAGCACGGCAACGAACATGACACTGCAAGGAGATTTAAAGCAAGGTAATTATGTTTCATTTTCAAGAAACCTTGAGGAAGGGGTTGCTGTACTGACCAAACAGTCATTCTTGACAACAAAGTGGTAGGACTAGGATGTAGAGCAAATCCAGTACAAGTCCTTCGAATGGATAATAGCAACACTAACTTCAGCCTCTGGAGATTCTTGCATTCCGCATGCGATGCAATGCTGTATTTTTATTCCTCAAGAAAACAATCCAATGCTAATGTTGCTAAGTAACCATTTCTCCATTTTGAGACTATTACTCAGTTGATACATTACTGAGAGGATGGTAATTTAATGGATTTTAGTTACAAAGAGAACAGGTTTTGCCATAACTTGTTAGCAACACAATGGGACTAAACTTGTTAAATAGTAGAGAACAAGCTTTGCTATAGCGCTTTAGCAAGTTTGTATTTTTCCGCTCCCGTTTGACTTTGGGGCTTTGTTGTGATGTGCCCCAGCGGATTCTCTTTTGGCTTTTTTTTTGGTTCGGAACTTGTGAGAGACTCGCTTGGTTATGCTTTATTTATAAAGCGGGACGAAAACATGTTTCGAGGATAGCGAATTAGGATTAGTATTTCCTTTACAATTAAATCTTCTATTGGAATAAGAGACAGTACACTGTACTTGATTCGTCATGTCCTTCGTGGAGCAGATCGGCTCGGTACCCAGCTGTTTGCATGACAAGGCCCAAATACTTCACAAACCAAATCCGGTAGGTGAGTTGTCTGCGTTCCTTCACTAGAGCTAGATCATGTATTCTTGTTATCTCCCTACAGAAAGTTATATACGATTGTGGTCGGATTGAGATGCAGATTTTCAGATCAGTCGTCTATTGCTTATGTCTGCATACATGTTCTTGAGTAACAACTAACAAGAGCTCTTCACTGGCAGAAGGCCATCTTGTTTGAGACATCCATGTTAGAACTTAGAAACATGAATTTAACTAGGAGCTTCAATGGCAGTTGAGGCTCTGCTCATCCTCGTTAGAAAATGAAAATGAACTCAAGAACTCAACATTTTCTTTACAATGTCATATTGTAATGCTAGATTTTCATGGATGACCCTTCTCTTCACGCGCCACACTCCCCACATATTCTGATGTGGTAAAGTTGCAACATTTTATTGCGCATATATTCCGTGAGAGTCGTATTTCGGTATGATTTAAACTCGGATTTTGCTACAGTGAAGCTTGGGCTGCATTTGGGTTAGTTCGGCAGCTCTGGGGCGTTCCACATTGCAAGACTAGTAGTGCACATCAAAATCGAAAGTAGGATGAAATTCGGCACGTGCAGTTTCTGAGAGCACGCTGCATTGGATTCGCGGGGGAAATCGGCTCGGTATAGGCTCGGAAACTTTACAAACCAATTCGTTAGGTGAGTTGTCTGCGTTCGTTTACTAGACCTGGATCCTGTTATCTCAATACCGAAAGCTACATATATACCTTATGTACAACTTTAAGCCAACCTTTTATGCTAACATTGCGAAAAGTGTAGACAGTACGATCATAGTCATGTCTGGTATCCCTCAAAAAAAAATAGTCATTTCTGGTATAACATAGGTTTGGTGATTTTTTTTAGAGAAGATTTGGTGATCGTTGGAGAAATGCCAATGCCAATCTAACATGTGTGTACATATAAACCTGTTTTTTTTACTTAGCAAAGACCATCCTCAAAAAAAAAAACTTAGCAGAATCATATTTTCTATGTTATTATACATTTAAAATCACACGTATAAGTACTCGGTGGATACTTGCTACCCTTAAAAATCATACATATAGGTGCTCTTTGCAATTGTATGTAAAAATCACAAAATGAATTTCTCGAGAGCAAGTAAAGTAACTTGTACTGCAATGCACTTTTCATACCCCATTTTATTTACTTTCTGATTTTGGAAAATAGTGAACAATTTTAATAGAAAATATTGTTTTCCAATATTTGTAAAGGTGAAAATATATGGACTTTGAATATATGGAAAAGTTCAAGATTGCTCAACAACCTCATTCGGCCAAAAATTTAGGAAAGATCAAGATTTTGGTCGTTACAATATGCCTCCTGAAACTGATAGAGATGGCTTTGAGGAAACAAAAACCATAATCCTCTTGAAACCGGTACAAACGGATTTGAGCAAATAAAAACCATACGCCTCTTGAAATCGATAGAGATGTCTTTGAGAAAACAAAAAACATAGAACTCTTGGAACATGTAGAGATTACTTTGAGGAAACAAGAGCATACACCCATTGGAACCGATAGAGATGGTTTGAGGGAACAAAAATCATAGGCCTCTTGAAACCGATAGAGATGGCTTTGAGAAAACAAAAATCTTACAACTCTTGGAACATATAGAGATTACTTGGAGGAGACAAAAACCATATGCCCATTGGAACCGATAGAGATGGCTTTAAGGAAAAGAAAATCATAGACCTCTTGAAACCGATAGAGATGGCTTTGAGAAAACAAAAAACATATAACTCTTGGAACACGTGGAGATTACGTAGAGGAAATAAAAACATGCACCTATTGGAACCTATAGAGATGGCTTTGAGGAAATGAATTAGATCTTTTCCGTACTATTGATATTTCTATGCAGATTATTCAGGGTTGTGTCTAGAATGATTAAATATTTATGTTGCAGTTTTGAGGATGAAGGACAAATGGTACCTTTAGCCTAGTAGTATTATTCTTTTACTGAAGTCGTGCAATTAACTTTAATTGACTCCAGGAATAACATATGGTTAATACTGAAATCCAGCTTGTTGTATGCTGTTGGAAATATGAGCAATTTACCAAGTGATTTATGCAAAATAAACAACAAGTCAAACATGACTAGAATGATCGAAATTAAACTAGCCAAGTAATCTGACAGAAAGTGTGCAAATAGTAGCAGAGAGATCGATACACATAGACACATAGTGTAGGAGAGACAAAAAACAGAAGCAAGCAAGTAATCTGAACAAGATGGAGAAAGAAAGCATACAGCAGTGCGCCGGCGTTGGTGTTGGCGTTGGCATTATCTCCCATATCGTTGAGGAAGAGGTTCTCGATGGCGGGGAAGAAGTCATCGTTGGGGAAGATGTCGTCGGCGTCGGTGAAGGAGTCCATGATGAAGCCAGTAGTCGCGCCGATAGCGCTCCCCAAAAATCTTATCGCCCTTCTTCCGTACAGAACTTGAAGAGGCGGGGTTCCGGAGGCCTACTGTCCCGGATCACGGTGCACACCGCAAGACGGGATGGGGAAGAACCGGTGGCAGCTCAGTGCTCTAAAACTTGGAGGCGGTGGTTGTGATAGTGCACCTGAGGAGAGGAGCGACCTTCCGCTCTTATAGGCACGGGTAGACAGGCCAACAGGCGGCATCGGGAGAGGGAATGAACAGGCAGCGACCGAAGCCAAACAGCCTCCATTGAATTAAACCTCCACTGAGTTCGTATTTAAAACCCATTAGTGCAGACTATTCAAATTCTGCACATCTGTTCATATACTAGTCATGCGTGGCAAAAAAAAACTCGGCTCGGCGAGATTTCCGCAACCCACAATCCGCGTTGTGGCGAGGCATGGCGAGGCGGGCGGAGGAGGAGGAGGAGCGCACGTATGGGACTCTCTCCTTCTCCTTCTCATTCTTTTTACCAAGTGGTAGGAGAGCCTCCCTTATAAGCCGGTGCAAACCTCCTTCAACTAGCAATGTGAGAGTAAACATTTGTCCCACCTCTTGCCATGCATGAATGGGCCAAATGGGCCTCTAGGATTTTCAGAAATTATTGGAATGGAAAATGGGCTAGGGTATTTAGGCCAAAATTTCAACAATCCCCCACCAGATCCCAGAGGCACATGTAATTTGTCTTTGGTTCCAAAACAATGTTTTTATACCAGTATTGCAGTGAAGACTGTTAAGTTGAACTTCCACCTAAAATTCTATGCTACACTAGGCTACGATATGTACATTGGACTATGACTTGAACTGCAAGTTTGATGTAACCTAGCTTCACACGAATCCTTGACCGATACTGGGATACCGTGGGACTTCCCCGCGTGTGGAGCTTATGTGTCATACTACATGGCCTTTTATGAGTTTATTAGAGAGCACCCAACTCTCATATACTGTGACGTTTGACAATCAGACTCATATAGGTGTGTTTTTTAAAAGATGTTCCGCGGGACAACATCTATGCTTAAGATTAAGCTGCTTAGAACACATTAAGATAAAAATAAACATGTCATGCAGAATAGGAAAATATTGCATCTTCACTGAGTGGTGTTCATTAAAGTAGGGATACTTTCCTCCCAGTCTACCATCAGGTTGTCTCCCAATTCTAATTCACGGGATATCCGATCACATAGATTGGTTTGCCACTGTGGAAAACTCATAGTGTGGGTCTCATACCCATCTCCTTTGATGCATTTTATATCACATTGCTTGATAGTCCCTTTGTGAAGGGATCTTCCAGGTTCTTAGATGTTTGGATATAATCCAATGCAATAACTCCAAAGTTTCTCATTTTCCTGACATATTTTAGTCTTCTCTTCACATGTCTTGAGGACTCATATTATCCTTAGAACCGTTCACCTTAATAATCACAGTTTGATTATCATAGTTCATTGGAATTGCGGGTATAGTTTTTCAACCACAGGTAAGTCCATCAAGAGTTCATGAAGCCACTCTGCTCAACAGTGGCCATGTCTAGTGTTGTGAGTTCTGCTTCCATGGTTGACCTTGTTAAGATGGTCTGCTTGCAAGACTTCCAAGAAACAATGCCACCACCAAGTGTAAATACATATCCACTCATGGCCTTTATCTCATCAGCATCAGATATCCAATTTAAATCACTATAACCCTCAAGTACCCTCGGATACCCGGTATAGCTTGCAGTGCCTTTTAGATAGCGCATGACTTTTTCAAGAGCTTGCCAATGATCGTCTCCAGGATTTGAGACAAATCGACTGAGCTTGCTAACAGCAAACGCGATGTAAGGCCTTGTAGCGCTAGCCAAGTATATAAGCGAGCCAATTATTTGAGAGTATGTCAATTGATCTCTAACGGTGCCTCGATTCTTTTGAAGTAGCACACTAGGATCATACGGTGTTGGAAAAGACTTGCAGTCGCTATACCCAAAGCGACTCAAAATCTTGTCCACATAGTGATACTGAAGCAGTGTGATCCCACCATCATCATCTCTCAACAGCTTGATGTTCAAGATAACATCAACTACTCCTAGATCCTTCATCTCAAAATACTGAGATAAGAAATCCTTGACCTCCTCAATTACAGTAAGGTTGGTCCCAAAGATCAGTATGTCATCAACATACAAACATAGAATAACTCCTTCGCCCCCACCATGGCAATAGTATACGCACTTGTCAGCTTCGTTTACAATAAATCCTGCAATGGTTAAGGTTTTGTCAAACTTCTCGTGCCACTACTTAAGTGCTTGAAGACCATATAAAGACTTCAGCAGCTTGCACACATTTCCTTCTTGACCATTTACTACAAAACCATCTGGTTGATCCATATAAATTTCCTCATCCAACTCTCCATTTAGGAAAGCCGTCTTAACGTCTATTTGATGAACGAGAAGACCGTGTGAGGCAGCCAGAGAAAGTAGTACTCGAATGGTGGTCAACCTTGCTACAGGTGACTAAGTATCAAAGAAGTCTTCACCTTCCTTTTGGGTATAACCCTTGGCCACAATCCTTGCCTTGTACTCTCAATAGTACCATCAGGCCTTAGTTTCTTCTTAAACACCCATTTACATCCTACAGGTTTGCACCCATAAGGACGATCAGTGATCTCCCATGTTTCATTAGCTAAAATGGATTCCATCTTACTACGGACGACTTCCTTCCAGTAGCCAGCATCAGGAGATGCATAGGCTTCTAAAATAGAAGTGGGAGTATCATCCACGAGGTATACAATGAAATCATTACCAAAAGACTTTGCAGTCCTCTATCTCTTGCTCCTTTTAGGAATTTCGTTATCCTCCTCCTCAGGATTTTCTAGGTGTTCAACTAGAATGATAGGTTCATAAATTGTACCTAATTCCTGACTTGATGTGTTAGGCTTATCTTTTATGGGAAAGATATCCTCGAATAAAGTCACATCATTCGACTCCATGATTTTACCAACATGCACGTCTGGTACTCTGGATTTTACTATCAAGAATTGATATCCAATGCTACGAAAAGCATATCCCAGAAATACACAGTCCACAGTTTTTGGTCCAAGCTTGTGCTTCTTGGGGACTGGCACATGAACTTTTGCCAAACAACCCCAAGTTCGTAGGTAAGAGAGATTAAACATTTTCTTCTCCCATTTTTCAAATGGAGTAATTTATTTGTTCTTTGTGGGAACTCAGTTTAGGACATGACACGCAGCCAGTAATGCCCCCCTACCATTCCTCGGAGAGACCTGATGTGTCTAACATGGCGTTAACCAAATCTATTAGAGTGCGGTTCTTTCTTTCGTCTATCCCATTTGACTGAGGTGAGTAGGGAGGCATCCTCTCATGGATTATACCATGTTCCGCACAAAAGGAGTCAAACTCGTTGGAAAAATACTCTCCACCACGATCAGACATAAGCCTCTTAATCTTTCGATCAAGTTGGTTTTCTGCTTTTGCTTTATAGACTTTAAAGAAACCCAAAGCCTCATATTTTGTTTTCAGAAGATACACATGACAATATCGCGTAGAGTCATCGATCAATGTCATGAAATATTTCTTTCCACCTTTTGTCAACACACCATTCATCTCACAAAGATCAGAATGTATGAGTTCTAATGTGCCAAATTTCTCACCTCTGTAGTCGTATGTGACTTGCGAGGTTGTTTTGCTTGCACACAGGCTAGGCACTTAGATCCTTTGACAGTAGTGAAATTTGGAATTAAATTAATTTTAGATAACCGCATCATGCAACCAAAATTAACATGAAAAAGACGTGAATTCCAGACATTTGATATAAGATCATACGAAACATGATTCACAATTTTATTACAAACATCTGACAATGACAAGCGGAAAAGACCTCCGCACTCATATCCTTTACCAATAAAAGTACCAAACTTAGGCAGTACAAACTTATTGGACTCTAAAAAAATCATGTAGCCATCGCGACATAGAAGAGATCCGCTAACAAGATTCTTATTTATTGAGGGAATATGATGCACGTTCTTTAGGCGCACGGTCTTTCCCGAAGTGAACTTCAGATCGACCATACCAACACCATGAACAGAAGCATGTGAGCCGTTCCCCATCAGCATGGACTGAGTCCCTCTGGCCTGATATGAAGAAAACATGGAAATGTCAGATCAAACATGTATATTAGCGCCCGTGTCAATCCACCAATCAGGAGAATGCCATAATAAAAGAATAGTAGGTAATATACCATACCCAACATCCTTCATATCAACGTCGCTCATGACAACATTAGCAATCTTGCCGCCCTTCCCATGCTGGCGCCTGTCATAGCGGTTGGGGCAGCTAGGAGCCCAGTGATCAGGATCACTGCACACATGACAAGAACCTTTCTTCTTATCAGTCTTCTTCTTGAAATTGGTAGACTGTGAGGGCTTGTTCCAAATTTTGGTTGCCGTCAAACTTGCTCTTGTTCTTGGACTTGTGATGTTAATTTTCTGAGGGACTTCTTACCAACTAAAATTAACATCGAACTTGCCCTTGCCATCAAACTTGCTCTTTTTCTTGGACTTGTGAGACTGGAAGTTCTTTTTCTGTACCAAGTTGGCACTTGAACCTCCCTCAGCAACTCGATCACGTGTGTCTTTTTCTCTCGCCTTCTCTTCCATATCAAGAGTCCCAATGAGATCCGATATGGAAAACTTCTGTCTCTTGTGCTTCAAGGAAGTAGCAAAGTTCCTCCATGAATGGGGAAGCTTGGCAATAATGCCCCCGACAACGAACTTGTCTAGTAACACACATGAGAATTACTCAAGCTCCTTGGCCAGTGCCTGTATCTCATGAGCCTGCTCAACAACGGAGCAGTCATCAGACATCTTGAAGTCATAGAATTTCTCCATGATATACAGTTCACTGCCAGCGTTCGAGACCCCAAAATTGGCCTCGAGAGCAGCCCACATGTCCTCGCCATTATCAAATGACATATAGGGTTCAACAATGTTCTCCCCAAGCACAGATAACAGAGCAGCCCTGAACAGCTTGTCCGTTTTCTGGAAAACTTGCTCCTGGACAGGAGTAAGCTCTCCCTCAGGCTTGCCAAGAGTGGCATCATAGAAGTTCATGTTCTCAAACCATAGAACTGCTCTCACGCGCCATCTCTTATAGTGCGTACCCTCAAAGACAGGTGGATTCATAGATGCCATGAAACCGCTTGGAGTAAATTGCCTATAATAAGGTTTTTGGATTGTTGGAAATATGAGCAATTTACCAAGTGATTTATACGAAATGAACAACAGTTAAAACATGACTAGAATGATCGAAATTAAACTAGCCAAATAATTTGACAGAAAGTGTGCAGATAGTTGCAGAGAGATCGATACACATAGTGTAGGAGAGATAAAAACCAGAAGCAAGCAAGTAATCTGAACAAGATGAAGAAAGAAAGCATACAGCAGTGCGCCGACGTTGGTGTTGGCGTTGGCGTTATCTCCCATGTCATCGAGGAAGAGGTTCTAGATGGAGAGGAAGAAGTCATTGTTGGGGAAGATGTCATCGGCGTCGGTGAAGGAGTCCGTGATGAAGCCAGTAGTCATGCCGATAGCGCTCCCCAAAAACCTTATCGCCCTTCTCTCGTACAGGAATCGAAGAGGCGGGGTTCTGGAGGCCTATTGTCCCTGCTCGCGGTGCACGCTGCAAGACGGGATGGGAAAGAACTAGTGGCAGCTCAGTGCTTTGGAACTTGGAGGCGGTGGTTGTGATAGTGCACCTAAGGAGATGAGCGGCCTTCCACTCTTATAGGAACGGGTAGACAGGCGAACATGCAGCGTCAGGAGAGGAAACGAACAGGCAGCGACAAAAGCCAAATAGCCTCCATCGAATTAAACCTCCACTAAGTTCGTACTTAAAACCCATTAGCGCAGTCTATTCAAATTCTGCACATCCATTTATATAAACCCGCAACCCGCGTCGTGACGAGGCATGGCGAGGCGGGTGGCGGAGGAGGAGGAGCGCGTGTGTGGGACTCTCTCCTTCTCCTTCTCATTATTTTACCAAGTGGTGGGAGAGCCTCCCTTATAAGATGGTGCAAACCTCCTTCAACTAGCAATGTGGGACTAAACATTTGTCCCACCTCTTGCCATGCATGAATGGGCCACATGGGCCTTTAGGATTTTCAAGAATTATTGGAATGGAAAATGGGCTGAGCTATTTAGGCCAAAATTTCAATATATACTGCTAGATACGCATTGAATTTGATTCGCTAACGGTTTGTGCATATACACGTGAATGGATTATATAGCAGTTGTCCTAGACAGCCTATTGGAAAACCCGTTGTCAGACCCGATTCATTGCCCATACATAAATGTATACATATGCAAGTGCAACACTCTTTCAAGTAATAAAGCACCCTTTATCGAAAAAATACAAATGCAACACACAATTTTTATACTAGCAAATTGTTCTTGTAGAACGTTGGAGAGAGATATGGCGAAATATGTTGGATGTATTATTGAGCCTCATGGACGAGTATATATAGGCATACAAGGATCATCTTGGAGTACAAGTTAAGTTAGGATAGAGTCCTAACTATCCTAAACTACCATAACAACCGTATACATATAGTACTCTAACATCCCCCCGTAGTCGTAGCGGTAGCGTCGTGAACAACTGGAGATAAACCGAAGTAGAACCAGTGAACTGACATCCCCCCGCGGTTGGAGCAGGAATGTCGTGGACGGTGTCGTGTCACGGTAGTTTGAACTATAGAGGAAGCTGATGATGCTTAAGCAAGGTGGTAGCCCTTGTGCTGATGTCAAGGGAGACGATAGCGTTGGGTAGTGCCGAGGTCAGGGTAGCCGTTGCGAGGGGCCGCCATGGTCGATGTCGTGGGAGACAAGAGCTTTGGGTAGTGTCGAGGTCGGGGTAGCCGTTGCGAGGGGTCGCCATGGTCGATGTCGTGGTCGGGGATGCCGGTGTCGAGGTAACCACACGTGAAGCCGCATGCGCATAGTGTGCGAGGAGGATGCCGGAGACGCCTCGAGGCAGTCGTCGAGGATGTCGATGCCAAAGCTGATGCAGTCCGAGCCGTCGAGGATGAGGTGCGGCCATAGTTTTGCCAGAACTAGGCGCACGTCACACTCCGGTTTTGCTAGAACCGAGTATGCAAAGAAGAACTCATCGGTGATGTGGTCGAGGCATTCGTAGAGGGGTCGATGCCAAAGAAGACATTGTCGAAGCCGATGAAGACGAGGCACCGATCTGAGCTTGCCAGACTCAGGAACGCGTCGGGGACGAAGGAACTCTCGGTGTTGCCAGTACCAGGCGTGGGAGGGCAGGGACCATCATGAACTTGTCGCCATGTCAGAAAGACTAGAAGAGGAAGCCTCCAGAGCGGTTGTGACGCGCAGAGCGGCGAAGAGCGAGATGCCGGCGCTGTTGATGCGGCTCAGATCACTGTAGAGCTTCGTTGGGAAACGCCAAGACACTACAAGAAATGTGTTTACTTGTGACCTTCTCATAGTGACGGGGAATGAAATCGTCATAAATCTATGACGATTTCACACAAGATGGTCATAGACCGTTTATAGAGGTCAAAACCCTATAGAATTACGACGATTTGTGTCAAAATCGTCGTAATTTATTCATGTGAAATCGTCGTAACTTATATAACATAGCTGAGAGACTTATTTATAGTCGATTATGACCATTTTAAATCGTCGTATTGTTTAAAATATGGTATATTAAGTTGACTAGTCATCCACATCAGCTATTACATCTATGTGGTATGTCTATGTGTCAACTATTGCATAATATATGTCCATGTTCTCCAGCTCTATACACCACGTCCATAGCTGAAAATAAATTATACTTAAAAAAGGAAGGCATCAAGGATCGAACCCAGCACCAACCCACCTATAGAACCATCACTACCACCGCACTACGTATTCGTTCATGTCATACTTTAGTAGTACTTTTATTTATCCCAACAGACGAACCTGACATGCGGGACCCACCATGGACTGGGCATACAATAATCTGCAAAATAATGGCGCGCCAGGGATTAGAACCCGGGACCTTCCCCTCCTCACCCACCAGGGCTACCACCAGACCACCCATGTGTTCGTGTCCATAGAAGAAGTAGTTAGCTATTAATCGTGTCGCTGGACAAAGGCCTTCGGCCGGATGGGCCAATGATGGGCCAAAGACCTATTTTTCCATTGATTTCCTGCTACAACAATGGACTGCCATGGGCTTTATTGTCCGAACCATTGACGGGCCACACAGGACCAGATCTTGGGAGGGCCGATTGCGGCCCATGACTGATTTGAAAAAAAACACATTTTCTTTTTAGAAATAAATTAAATTAGTAATTCCATCATACAATTTGCATACTATCTCGGATTAAGATGACATAAAAACCAATTTGGTTTGTCTCGATGATATAAAAAACTTTCTTGTGGTTGAATTCTTATTTTACATATATTTTTTTTACAAAATTAATGAGCAAACTATTAATTGTGCATTTTCCACTATATAAAGAAACCCTATTTTCTATGCCTCTGAAAATTTCACCAAAAATAGTGAGTGGTCCCAAGGTAATATGTAGAAAATATTTGCAAAAAAATCGTACGTTCACTTTTACCAAAGTCCCATTTCTTTGCATGTTTCGTTTCAGTCATTTTCTTTCATTTTCAAAAAATGCATTATTAATTTTTTTCCACCATGGTCAAGTGACCATTATAGGCTCTCCTCACATACACAAACAACATACCAAAAGTTGGGATCAATCAAAATTCATTTGCATGTTAAATATTCAAAATTTTCTTTCAGATGGTTTTGAATATCAAAAAACGGCGGGGGTCACCATTCTTATCTAGGAGTAGAATCTTGCTAAACTCTCAGTGGATCTCTGAAGAAATAGCATATTGTGAATTTAAAAATCATTTTTTCAAAAAATAATGGGTATCGGATCATGTACCTGTAGTTCAAATCGGACCCACTTCCTACCGATTCGACAGGAATTTGTCTTTTTTGCCAGGGGTGAACAGAAAGGTTTGAGATATCCCGGTTGGTACATTGTCCATGGAAGGTGGTCTAATATTTTTACAAAATGTGGTGGTACCATTCTAAAACTGTTATTTGGTGGTTGCTTCACAAAACGCCTCGTTTTTTGCGCTCGAAAAATGGAAAATGGATTTTCCGTGCGTCGAAAAGGAAAACTTTCTCCTGCAACATTGTTCGCCATACCATGATACATATGTGTGCACAATATGGGCACATTATCACAAACTATGCCACGATTCTAGCCATAACATTGGTCGTTTGGCCCGAAAGCCATGAAACCTCGGAGATGATAGGTCATTTCTTAGAAGGTTTTTTTGAGACACTTGTAATATACCAAGTTTGGTATTTTTACTTGCAACTATGTCACATAAGAAGACACCACACGAAGGATTTGCATTGATCGGACCGTTTTTGAATTTTTTATGCCCGTTTCAAACTATGGTCAAAACGGCGGGCACGGAGGTCCTTAGCTAGGGGATGAGCCTCGCTAAATTTGCATTAACAGCATATTGTGAGTCTAAAAATGATTTTTGCCAAAAATCATGAGCATCGGATCATGTACCTGTAGTTCAAATCGGACCCACTTCCTACCGATTCGGCAGGAATTTTTCTTTTTCGCTAGGGGTGAACGAAAAGGTTTGAGATACCCCGGTTGGGACATTGTCCATGTAAGGTGGTCTAATATTTTTACAAAATGTGGTGGTACCATTCTAAAACTGTCATTTGGTGGTTGCTTCACAAAACGCCCCGTTCTTTGCGCTCGGAAAATGGAAAATGGATTTTCCGTGCGTCGAAAAGGAAAACTTTCTCCTGCAACATTATTCGCCATCCCATGATACATATGTGTGCACAATATGGGCACATTATCACAAACTATTTCTGTGATTCTGGCCATAACATTGGTCGTTTGGCCCGAAAGCCATGAAACCTCGGAGATGATAGGTCATTTCTGAGAAGGTTTTTTTAAGACACTTGCAATATACCAAGTTTGGTATTTTTCCTTGCAACTATGTCACATAAAAAGACACCACGCGAAGGATTTGCATTGATCGGACTGTTTTTGAATTTTTATGCCCATTTCAAACTATGGTCAAAACGACGGGCACAGAGGTTCTTAGCTAGGGGCTAAGCCTCGCTAAATTTGCATTGGATCTCTGAAGAAACAGCATATTGTGAGTCTAAAAATGATTTTTTCCAAAAATCATGAGCATCGGATCATATACCTGTAGTTCAAACCGGACCCACTTCCTCCCGATTCGGCAGGAATTTGTCTTTTTTACGAGGGGTGGACGGAAATGTTATAAGATATCCCGGTTGGGACATTGTCCATGCAAGATGGTCTAGTATTTTATAAAAATGTGTTGATACCATTTTGAAACTTTTATTTGATGGTTGTTTCACAAAACACCCTTTTTGGCACTCGGAAAATAGAAAAATAGTGCTAGCCAATCAGAGTAGAGAACCACAGGACCCACGGATTACCCTCCGAAGCTGATCTCAGCCGTTTACATGCTCTCCATCTAATCCCAAATTTCATCTGACTCCTCCTTGTCCCATGTCTCTGTATGCAAAATGACTGAAATGCCCTAGGGTTTCATGTACTTCACCTCCGAATTGAACAGGGCTAATTTCGTGATATCAGGCACATACAGAACACGGTCGAGAGGGACTGGCCCCCAAACCCTAATCCACTCGCTCCTCCCTGCAGACCCTGCCGCCACTTCTTCCTCTCTCCCTCTCTCGCTCGACAGGTGCTCCTCACCGCAACCCTAATCCCCTCGCTCCTCACCGCAACCCACGATCGTCCCCCCTCGCGCCACCCCTTCCCTCCTGTCCCCGTCCGTGCGCCGCCGATCTCCCCCTACTGCAATCTCGCTAGAGCCAGATCCCCACCTCTTCTCACTGGAGCACACATCGAGCCGATGGAGCGGTGATGGAGGCGGTGAGGAGCCTCCGGAAGCCGAAGACGACGCGACCACAACAAGTGCGCGAGTCTCCTCAACGAGGGGTGCAACATCAAGCGCAGATCCTCTCCTCTTTGACCTCCTCTCACCGATTTGATTCCTGGCCATTCTCGCTTTTAACCGTCCATTTGTTCGTCTCCTTCCAGTTTAGGGAATTGCATCGGTAGGCGGTGGATGTGAGATGAGAAGCGGCATATCCGCGACCCAGGCGACGCCCGCTGCTGCATCACCTTGAGCCCAACGACACCAGATCCAACGGTAGTAGCCACGGCACCACCAGCAACCGCCGCCCTGCAGACCCCCATCAAGGTCGCCTTCCTCCACCCGCCTCCTGTCCGTGACACCCCCACCAACGAGGAGAGTAGGGCCATCGGCGCCGATCCCCTGGAGAAGAAGTCCAAGCACCAGTTCAGGCGCGAGCGCAAGCAGGTAACCCCACTACAGTAGCGAACAAGAGCTGCTTGCTGGAATGTCCCAGTGCTCGTGCATGCTAGGCGCTTGTGGTAATGCTTGCATGTTGTTATAGCCTCTGATGTGCGGCTACTATTCTTATAGCGTCGGTTCAGACCAGATGTAAGCACTGTTAAATTCACCGTTAGTTTAGTTAGCACAATAGTTTCAGGTTTAAGTCAAAATGTCCACTCTAATGCTTCATATGTTCTGGCATTATACCATCTGAAGCTTTCTATAGTGATAACTTTGCCAATTGCCGCAGTGATACAACTTTGGTTAGGGCTATAGTTTGTCTTATGCCAGTGAATTATGTTGTTCTGCTGCTTGCTTAGCCTGAAGAATTATGTGCTATGCCCAGAGATTTATATGGTTAGAAGCTGTAGTTTGTGTAGCTATAGTGATACAACTCTTGTGGTGAAAAAAAACTTAATGTTGTTCTAGATTTATTAACCCTTTTGTGAAACATGCTATACTGATATGCTTCACTCTTGTGGTGAACCCGGGAATAATTTATTGATGTTCCAAGTGGACTGTTATTGCGACAGGCCGACAGTAGATACCTTACCTGTTATGTTAGTTTTTGTGGTATGTGATTCTCTATAGCTATGTCTAATGCCGTAATACTTGTTCATGTTCAAACCTAGGAACTCACATGATGTGGTTTCATATATGATATGTTCCAACTGAGATTATTAGTAAATGTTTTTTGCATGTTGCTGGGTGAAGTTTGGACTATATTTAGTACTTTTACATCTTCCAGATTTGTTGCTCTAGTGAGTTCCCCTCAGTAATAAATCCATTGGCAGTATTTCATTGTGTTCTAATCTATCTAAAAAATAAAATAGGATAAGTTTAGTTCTGCTAGAACACAAGTTGGACTACCTTGAATGTGTACTTTCATTCTACACTTGTCTATAGTCTGTTTGTACTGAAACTTTTGTTTGTATGTTTCTAGTAAAATACAGATAAAAGCACCATGTGTTTCGGTAAAAATATAGGAAGGTATAACTTCAGCAAGTTTTGGAGTACCATAAATGGCTGCCCTTGAGTGTTATCATATCATGGAGTAAACATTTTCACTTGGATAGAATTGCAAGGGGTGCATAGTTGAACAACAATGCATTTCTGCTGTAGTTAGGAAATCCTTTTGCTTGCTGGACCACTTCTATATCTTGGATTTATTGGTGTATTATATTGTACTTGCAAAGTACTGCATTTGTGATACCTATGAGTGCCTTATGTTGTCTGATAAACCAAGTTTGGTGATATCCCTGATGTTTGCATAAACTGCAATCTCCTTCCACATTTCTTAGCCATGTCACTTTATCTAACTATTCATTCTAGCATTCCTGACGCAGTTGCTACTTCATTTCTTTGAATCATAGGATCTCTATCAAGAATTGCATGCACTAGATAGATTCCAGCAAGGTTACTCTGGATGATTCCAACAAGGTTACTTGATCTCCCTTTATTAACTGACTACCTCCTCAATAGTCTTCTCCATGGTTCAGATTTGCTCCCTCTGGTAAGCAGCTCATAAGTTTCTTTGTTAGGGATTGTCCTGTTCTCTTGGTTAGTGATCTAGCTCTTAGTAGATTTGTAGGTTCTTGGTTAGTGCAGCCTTTTTTAGCATTTGAGCTTATTTTGATAACATATGAGATTTTGTAACTGTGTTGTATGCATGCTGTAATTATTATCTCGATATGCTCTCTTCTGTTTAGATAGTATGTTATTTTTCCAAATTGATTCACTTGTCAATTGATCCTCTACTGTGTTTCTTGCTAGTTATAGCGTGTCTATCTTGAAAACCATTTGATTAGATCTTCCATTTTCTAATTTGCCATGTATGCATATCTTAAATCATCAGGCTGGCACGAGATAGCTTATATGTTTGTACTTGTTTCTTAAACACTAGTCTGGCATGAGATGATCCAGGACGCCAGCGAAACACCACTCACACATCATTCAGGGGCCTCCAGGCTAGGTGCATCGTGCCCGGAAGCCGAAGTGTGTGAACCATGTTATGTACATTCTTGCATTTTGCTCAAGTGTGTCAATCAGAGATACTTGTTTGCTGGGATATACTTGTATGTAATAATGTTGTTGAAACTATGAATCTGGTTGTATGTTGGTGCTATGTAATCCAAATGTTGGCAGTCAAATACTATTCGGATTCTAGATTCTGTGTGCTATTTCATTTGTGTATCCAAAAGAATGCCTTATTTAATTTTGGGCTTGATCTATATAAATGGGCTGTGCAATACTGAATATAAAGAGGCCAAGGCCAAGATAATATTGCATTGTAAAAAGGTCGTAGTAGAAATATAATGGACCATATAATAGTAATGAAAAAAGGCCACAACCCATAATAATCGGATTGTAAAAAGGCCATGGCCCAAAAGGAAATGGACTGTAAAAGTTAAAACTCCCAAAAGAAAAAGGCTGAATTATTGGGCTCGGCCCATACAAACTATTGAAATGGACCGGGCTAAATTTGCATTACGACGATTTCGTTTTGTCATAATTTTGCCACGTTGGATTGGCCATGTAGGACCTGACGTGGCTAGGCTAGAGCGCGACTGACGATATTGGATCGTCATAGAGGTTATGACGATCCGATATCGTCATAGATGATTATGACGATTTCAAAAAAACGTCGTTGTATACAATTGCTGACGCTCAGTTTTTGACGATCTGTTTTTCGTCATAAGATCGTCATATATTGTGGACAATGACGATTCAGTGACGAAAATGTAGGGTCATGTATCAGCATATTCCTTGTAGTGAGAGGAAGGTATGATGAGCACAGCAGTAAGTCTTCCCTCGGTTATGAAACCAAGGTTATCGAACCAGTAGGAGGAAGGAAATGACTCCAAGGTGTTGCTAACAACTTGGAACCTGCACAACACAAAATCAAGACTTTGCCCCAACGAACAGTGAGGTTATCAATCTCACTGGTTTGCTAAAAACGAAGGATTAAACATATCGTGTGGAAGGTAATGATTGCTTGCAGAAAGTAAACAGTAACAGTGGATGATGTATCAATGGTAAAGATTGGACCGGAGTCCACAGTTCACTAGAGGTCTTCTCCTTAAGATAAATAACATAACATGCTGAGTAAACAAATAACAGCAGGGCAATTGAGACGGCTTAGCAAGGTATAACAATGCAATACTAGACATTCATGTTCCTATGAGATTTGATTGGGCATTACAACAATATACACAGAAAACCATCCAACTGCATCTATGACTAGAAATCCACCTTCAGGTTATCATCCGAACCCCCTCAAGTATTAAATTGCAAGCAACGGATAACTGCTTTAAGCAATGTGTGTAAAGTAAACAATACAATTGTTCATGAACAAGAGATTGTTGTTTTCTCTCTAGTAGTAACATCACATCTACAACCTTAGAGATTTCTGTCACTTCCCCAGATTCAATAGAGGCATGAACCCACTATCGAGCATAAATACTCCCTCTTGGAGTCCCTAGCATCTACTTGGCCAAGATAGCTACTAGAAACAGAGAGCATGCAAGATTTCAAACAACACAGACATAATAGAATCAATAATCAATCTGACATAGTAATCTCAATAACCATCGGATCCCCGCAAACACAACATGCATGATTACAAATAGATGATCTTGATCATGAACGGAGTTCACAAGATCTAAACATGATAGCACAAAGGAGGAGAAACAACCATCTAGCTACTGTATGGACCCATAGTCCAAGGTTGAACTACTGACGCATCATAACGGAGGCTGGCATGGTGATGAAGAAGGCCTTCGGGATGATCTATCCCCTCCGGCAGGGTGCCAAGAAGAGCTTTAGATCCCCTCGATCTAGGTACGATGGTAGCGGTGGCTATGGACTGTTTCGTGGAGATATGATCGGGTACTTAGGATTTTGGCATTGGGGGATTATATAGGCAAAGAGGCGAGGCAGGAGGGCGGCCAGGGGGGCATACCCTACCCAGGCGCAGCCCAGGGTGGGCTCGCGCGTGGGGGGGTGTGGCCACCCTGTGGCTCCCCTCTGGTGGCCCTTCGGTCTCTGTGTTCATCTCGGTGAAATATTTATTTTCGCTTTTGTCCCGTCCAATTCCGAGAATATTTCCTTACTAGCTTTTTTGAAACCAAAAATAGCAGAAAACAGGCAACTGGCACTATGGCATCTTGTTAATAGGTTAGTCCCAGAAAATGTATAAAAATACCTCAAGGTGTAGACAAAGCATAGCAAAGTGGATACTAAACAAGCATGGAACATCAAAAATTATAGATGCGTTTACGACGTATCAAGCATCCCCAAGCTTAACTCCTGCTCGTCCTCGATGTAACATCCCAGCATTAGAGCCTAGAAATAAGCTGAACCAGATGTGTGCATTGCATTCATGCATAGAAGATCCGAATAATTTTCGCGCTTTTGAACAAAACTTATCAAAGTGATTGAAGCTTCTCTTAACTTGATGGAATTGAAGTAGATCATCAAGTTGACTGTGATAAGTTTCAATATGACCTTTGCTAAAACCTTATTTGGGTAAACATGATTTGATCTAAGGGTAGTTCAGATATAATAAAATGTTACTCATAATACATTGCTTAAAGGATTAATATTTGATCCTTAAGGGATCCTATCATCATATTCAACACAACAACTCATAAATTCCAAGTTAAGAATGTAATAATTTTCTCTTGACTTATTTATTTCTTATCTATTCTTACTATGAGTATCATAGTAATACCTAACCTTAACTCTTTAGTGAGTTTGAGTAGGAAAGAAACTAAGTCTAGATCATTCATCATATATCTTTCTTTCCATATCAGTCCTTATCACATCCATTGAGCTATATTCCTATATTTGTTGTTCATCAATGTTGAGAAATCAACTATTGATTCACCAGTTCTCAATCTATCAACTCTTGACCATATCATAGTTTACACTTAAGTGCTTATAAAGAAACAACTAAGGAAAGGTATATGGTAATGCTATATTCAAATATCATCTATAGAACGGGAGTGATTGAAGGAGAATAAATTAATGTGATAATTGATGGAGTTCAACTCACTCCTGGAATGATAGAAGAGTTATTATGGTATCTAAATATATGGTAGTAAATAAGATTACTAGGATGAACTATGAAGATAGTTACCAGTAGCAATTCTATTAGACCAAGTGGGCATAGTCCATGAATAACAGCCTTAATCCAATTAGAGATATTGAGAAGATAATTTCAATACAATTGTAAGATTGTATTGATTAAGTCTTGATTAGCCAATTGGAAACCTAAGCTATAGATGATTAAAG
The DNA here is from genome assembly GCA_916181665.1 of Avena sativa. NCBI lineage: Eukaryota > Viridiplantae > Streptophyta > Magnoliopsida > Poales > Poaceae > Avena > Avena sativa. The sequence goes on along the minus strand of OV702294.1, from coordinate 178,004,620 downwards.
GATTATAATGATCATGCCTTGCTCACCAAGATTGAATTCTTATATCTAGTATAAGTGATATTGGTGGGTAGAACATGATTGAAACCCTAGCATAGGTAGGTTATCCTAGAGTAGTTATTACAAGCCACATTAATATTATGTGAGGTTGGAGTGTGAGCTATTAGAGGAAAGTAAATGTAAGACAATATGATTCAATTTAGTATAGCATGGAGTTATGGAAGTAGTATTGTTCACCTTAAGGAATAGTAAGCTTTAGAGAAAGGTAGTTGGATGTATACATATAATGGAGAAATATTAGTGATGGATGATTAAGGAAGATTATGAGTGGAGTTTGAAGGAACTACTTGTTGGATTGAAGGTTATCAATAGTAGAGTAGTTGATATAACCAAGTATGGATATGAGAAAACTATAAAAGCTTTAGTGTCAAGCCCATTGTATTCATTCATGGATTTAGAATAATAATAGGTGGATAAGGATATTTTTGAAGAAAAGATCATCATGTTAACCATGATGATGGATAGGAAGAAGTAGTATATCTAGGAAAGGAATTCCTTAATTAAAAGTCTAGGATTGTGAATTATAGAAAATATACATTATTGGTTAACACCCAACTCTAAATCTCAAACCAAACATAATATCCCTTTCATATTGTTAATCAATCATCTAATTTCCACAATGGTTTATAGGAATATTTTCTTATATCAAATGATTTAAGCACATCTTTGCCATTTTCAATCATAATTATCCTAGGTGCTCAAGAACTAACTTTATCAATTCTTTCTCATAAGTTAGCCTAGAAAGTAAATCCCCTATTTTACTTGAAATGGTGATATCAGTAAAAATCACAAATATAAAGACCTTATGCTTAGTTACTAAACCTTTACTCACATCAACAAAAGAATCTAGGTATATTAAAAACCCTAAACCCTAGGGTAAATATTTACAATTCAAACCCTAAACCCCTATGTTTATCATAATAGAATATATACGTTGCCATTTCCTAAATTAATGGAAGTAGTATTAACCATATTAATTTCTTTTGTATTTCATGCATCAAATAATGATATAGGATCATTATACATATAAAAATTTCTATTCAAACTATGAGCCAACTAGAGTTAAGTTTTATAAACAAATAAGAAAAATATCATATAATAAATCCATGGTTTAGTATAGGAAGAAAATTAATAATAAGGATTTCTACATTATATAAAAGGGGTTCTAATAGAAAATAAATAAAGAAATAATATCACTATATGACAAACTCATAAAAGAACCTTAATATACTTTATTAGTGCTGCAATCACTCAACAAATCAATTCTATAAAGAGAATTAAAATAAAATAAGTAAAATTCAAATCTGAAAGTAAAACAGAAAATAGAAAAAAGAAAACAAATAAAAAAACATTTCCTGGCCGTGGCCCAACTCCTCTCTTTTTACCTGTCGCCCATGTGCAGCCCACAAAAGCCCAGTACCCAGCCCAGATCGTTCTCGTCTATGACTGACAAGTGGGACCGAAGAAGGACTGCGGGTTGAGCTGAAAGATTTGCTAGGGGTTTTCCGCAAAAGCGACGTCATCGTCATCCTCACGCACACAGGCAGCTCGCTGGAGGAGCTCGCCGCCGCCCGATGCCGTTGTCGTTGTAAGCCGTGCGTCAAGATGCTCGCCATCGTTCCAGAGGGGGATAAGAAGGCCACTGTGATGCCCTGCCTCAATCCCTATCCACAATCCCTCCTTATCCTCACTGATTCGAATGGGGCCGAAACCCTAGCTCACCAGAGACACACCTCGCCGTAGAACCGCACCTCCCCACACTCTTCCAAGTAGCCATGGAGAAGCCATGTCCTCTGTAGATCCTATAGGTGAAATCTTGCATCAAAGGGAGCACTGGAGTGGATGAATTTTGTCGTTCCTCTTTGCGGCAGTTCGTCGAAAATCTTGTCAGAGAGCTCGCCTCCGACCACGCCTGTCCTCGCCGACCTCTCTATCGTCATCAGGGTGAGTTCCTGAACCTTCCAATATCCTTAAATCGCCTTATCTCGATGTGAATCGCCGTCTCACCTTGTGCCATCATCGGCCACCGTCGGAGCTCGTCGGAGTTGAGGATCCGATGAACATTTCTGAGCGGCGTCGCCACTTTAGGGTTCAGCGAGTTGCGCTAATTCGAACTAGGTTAGTTTCGTTTGCTGGGGCGTCGTGGATCGTCGCTGGCGACCACCGACTGACGGTGGTGGTTGTGCTGACGCCATAGCGACGTCACGCCGACGCCACCCTGGACCCAGTCCTCTGTTTAACCTGGTCTTTGTCTCGCGTGGCAGTGACATGGCCTAGGGCCCACGTGTCATTGTTTGTAAGTAGAAATAGGGTCGGTAACAAACACATTTACTAATCTGAGAGCTGAGGTGGCCACTGGCCCACTGGTCAGTGACTAGGGCTAGGTGTGAGTGCGGTGTAAAAAGGTATTTCTTGTTTAAGAAATAAATAAAATGTTATAAGCTCAATTATTAATATTCCAGAAATCAAATAAATGATTAAATCTTGTTAAATTAATAACTTTTGTTTTATAAATTTAGAAAAATATGTATAATATATGAAAATTTATAGAAAAATAAAATCTATAACTTAAAACTATTATTAAACCTTATTATGATAACAATTTAAATAATTATTATTTACTAAAGATTTTAAAGGTAATAAAACTTTGATAATTCATATCCCAATAATGGTAAGTGTTAAAAATATGAATAAATTACCAAAAATCTTAGAAAAATAAGAACTATAATTTAAAACTATAATCATTCATTATTATTTCACTTACTTAAATATTTATTATTTATTAAGTATTTATAAAGTAATAAATCCTATAAAAATCATATCTTACTATTTATAAATCATAAAAATAAATATAATATACCAAAATGATCACAAAAATAATATATACATGTTAAAAATATAATATTTCACTGTTGAGTAAAATAAAAATTCAAACACTTTAATAACTTGAATTTAAACCTATTTCCTTAGTTTAAAATTCATATAAGGGTAAATAAATTTGTTAATGTTTCTAAAATTAGTCAATCAAGTCTAATAAATAAGTATTAGTCTTGAATATTAATAATAAGTCATAATGATTCAAAACATTAGAAATACTATTATTGAATTATCCTTTTACTATATGAATAATTTATATTCTAAAAAGATCTTTAACAATTATAAAATCTTCAAGAATGATATATAAATCAAATACAACCTTATAATGGACTAAATCCAAAAATAATTCATGAGTAGTCCCTAGTACTATTTATTTATCCACAAACCACAATCACACCTTTATAAGGAAACAAGAAATCTTGTTCCACTACAAAATTAAGAGACCACCACTTAAATAGAAGAATAACCATTCTTAAGTAACTTTAAGAAAACATTACCAAGTACCCAAAGTACAAATGTCATAAGTAATACATTTTCAAGCATCTATGTTTTAAAATTAATTTTAGTCTACCAGACTCTAAATATAATACTAAAGACATTGTTATATGTTTTATAGTTAACTTTGGTCTGATATAATTAAGTGATAAAGCATCTCAAGCTTAAAAATTCAAGCAAGCACAAATAACATCGACCAGACTCAACTAACCACAAAGATTGTTTAGACCTTAGAAAAGAAATCTTTTCTTCAAATGTTATTCTTTTTGCCACTTCAAACAAGAACTCTTATATAAGCAATCTTGAGTAGCATTTCACATTTTGTGTGAGTCTCATTGTTTTATGATATTGTAATTATATTATTGTTTCACATACACTCACAAGCCTTAATAAGAAGCACAAGTATGAAACTTATCTAAAAGAGACAACACATTCTAAAGTAACCATTTTCGGAATCCAAGCCCTAGAACAACGTTATCCCCGGGATTCACGTTTATAAAGTGCATCACATTACTTATGCATCAGAGCATATTGCTTCTTTAAACATTAGTCCTTACCAGACCAATGATGATGATTTCAGATTTTGGATCTTATACTGTCTTGAAGACCGTGAGTGCATAATCTTGCAATCACACAAGGCAAGTTCACACTTGCTCATGTCCTTTGATTTTTTTCTGTAAAGTATTTTGAAAATCCAGTGTTGTCATTGCCTGCATTTGAAAAAGGTCAGAAAACACTATTTTCATAATAATGTGATGATAGGTTATTTGCCATGAGGTAATAACCTACGATAAAAGTTCCGGTGGTAAAGGAACATAGCATCTAGGACTTAACAACCAATGTCACCAGTGATTCTAGCGTCGTATATTACGCGTTAACCATGAGATTTGGAATGAGACGGAGAAGTCAGCTGTATCCTTTTCCTCTTGTATGGAGGCAAGACGACCTTAACATGACGTTGTGATTCCTTGCACGGATCCAACATATGGGTAGGCACCCTTACGCCCCACACTTTTGGTGTCTAGATTATCTATGGATGGTGTTTAGTGGATGGACCATTTACTATGGCACTTGCCAGGCAACACCAGGTCATAGAGTCTTCGGGAACTCATCAGGCTTTAGCCTGCCCGAAAGGGGGCTTAACGCAAATGAGCCAGCCCGAAGGATCGTGCAGACATATGAGGTCGCAGAGAGGGCAGTGATTGGCTTGGATCATCTACTGGGCCCCACAACATGGAATTGTGGACGGGTAAGTTGCCCGGTTGTGCAACAAGGAGTTGATCTCTCATGGGAAAATTAACGCACCTCTGTAGAGTGTAAGAACTGTAACTTGTTACTCCCTGTTTCGGGAAGGAGCTGCGAACGCTGCGGGAAAGGAACTCCATGAAAGTTCTGGTAAACCCGTGAAGGCTGACGGACATAGCTTTTTAGAATAAAAGCAACCTTTGAAGAAATGTTTACGAAAACTTGCATGGCCTACGACCTATGTTCTGTGGCTGTAGTTATAGTGCATCAAACACTCCTTTTCTAGTGAATTTGCTGAGTATGCTTGTACTCAACGTATCTTCTTAACCCTTGCTAGATTCTGAAGCCATTAAGATCATGTCTACACCAAGTTATGCTCCAGGAATCATCATCCAAAGCTAAAGCTCTTCAACAAAGACAAGGAAGTCAACAAATACCTCAACTCAAGTGAAGACTAAGTTACTGATTAAATAGGAATATACTGTCTAACCAAAGAACCTATTTCTGTAGTGCATTGCAGTAACAGCAATGTCAGCCCTTTAGTTAACATACCATTATTAGTAGCATATTAGTTCTTGCGTTGTTCATCTTTGATTCTTCTTTGTAAGAAGTTCTTTCTCTCTCTTTAACCTAGAGTGTACTCTGGATCTTGTGTAAAGAGTGAGTTGTAACCTTTAGCCATGTATTGGACCCGTTGTATTTCTCTTGTGCCATTCTGAGGGATGTAATACTAGTGAACGGTGTTTCATTGGTGTTATGTAGAGACTATAGTATACTACATCATGCAGTGGTATGCTGGGTCACCACACTCGAGTAGGTAAGTGATAAAAATAATATTTTTTAAGGTGACATGCACCATCACAATCAAGATCAAACCAATTGCAAGCATTGAAAGCTGGTATCAAGGTACTCTAAACATGAGCATGGAAGATGATGTTCTAACAATAGGAAAAAGTAACTATGCTGCAACATGAACGGATGCAAACAAAGATTCATGAATAACAATGCATTGAAAGACGTTTGTTTGTTTCACATATAGAAAACATAGCATAGTGGCATTCATCTTGTCCCTCATGGAATAGCAAAACATAAATGCATAGGACACCTTCAAAGTTCATAAGGGTGACTAGATACAGATAGTTCAAGAACAAGCAATATCAACATTATGAATCAATCAATAAGTTTTGGGACAATGCACATAGAACTAAGAATGGAACTATGCTCTCTTAATTGGTGCCTAAGGATAGAAGGTGGAGACTCAAAATAAAAGTGGAAGAAAGGCCCTTCAAAGGGAAGCAGGGATTTCAATTTTCATAAAGAGCTTCCAAAAATTATGGTACTTGTTAGCTTTCAGCTCTCATTGCCCCTATCATAAGCATCTTGAAGTGATTAAGGTTAAAGTTAACAAAATATGGAGTATATGCTTGACAAAGTATAAGTTGGTAATCTCATGTCCCTTGAGTACGAGGGTTGTTCCTCATGCTACTCAACTTTAGTTACCGGTAAGTTCTTGTCATAGTAAATATATGTGTATCATAGAGAACCGCCAACGGGGTAACCCTTGCCCCATGATACAGGAGCTATCCCATATCAAAATGACAAGGCAATAGACAATGAGCATCTCAGCAATCTTCTTATTTACCATGGGAAATGGTGCTTTTTCTCTTCTTTCCTCTTTTTTTCTTTTTCTCAATCTCTTTTTTCTATCTCTCTCTCTTTTTATAAGACGAATGCTTCATAGATTGCTCACTATGGTGATGCTGCAAGTTTCCACTATGATTAGGCATGGCTTAGGCTAGTGGCCCAGGCGTTTATCTAACACATATACATAACTCCATGGACTTACAAGCTCCCCTTTTATTTCACACCGCCGACATCTATAAACAAAAGAGCATGATATCAACTGGATAGATATTTACAGGCGTTGAAAGTGTTCCCCATGACAACACGGTTCTGCTAATTCCCAACGTCTAAGTGCAAGCATATACAACATAGATGACACAATGGTTCAAGTTTATTAGGGGCAATAAAAATAAAGTGTGCCATCAAGTTTGTGAGAGCTTTAATCACTAATTTTCACATAACAAGTTTAATTTGGAAGATCGACAAAACAAGAATATACTTGGAATGGTGTAACACACCATGCATAGGTATTTATAGTGGACACTTTGGAATAACTTGGTTTCTTGGGAGTTGTATGCATGAGTAGAGCTTACTCAATACAAGTGGAGGCTAGCAAAAGACTGGGAGCGACCAACTAAGAGAGCAATAATGGCCATAAAGTGGTACCACAAGTCAAAAACTAAATGATCATAGAGGCTAAAGTGACTGGTTCATAGTCATAACATGGTGTGAGCATGTGCCTAGTCAACCCAAACAAAGCATCAAAGGAGAATACCACTATATTATGCTTTTGTATGCTAAAACAACGCATGAATCTTTCAATGCACATTAAGAAATCTCAATTGTTTGGAACAAGTCATGCTACAACAATAATCACTAAGCATAGGGTCAAAATAGCATCTAGCATGACATGATAGAGTCTAGGCCACAGTCAAAACAAGCTCCCTCTTGTAACACTATAAGCAAGAATCTTTCTACTCCTTTCCAACAACAATCAACTTATTTGAAACAACACAGCGAAAGCGGGGGTCCAACTACTTTATTCAAGCAAACTAAGCAAACGAAAACCAAAAACAAAAACTAAGACTCTCCAAGAACAACACAACAGTGCATGAAACAATAAAAACGAAGTGTCTTGAAAAACCTGAGATTTTTATTGATGAAGAAGGGGATGCCTTGGGCATCCCCAAGATTTGACACTTGTACCTTTTGAATATTTCTTGGGGTGACACGGGGTGGCATCCCCAAGCTTTGACTCTTGTATCTTTTGAATATTTCTTGGGGTGACACGGGGTGGCATCCCCAAGCTTGAGCTTTTGTCCATTCGTCATCTCATTACATCATTCTTCCCTTTCACCTGAAAATTTTCCTTCATACAAAACTTCACACAATCTTCATTAGAAACATTAGTGCATTCAAAAGATAATAAACCTTTCGGGTTTAGTTTAAAACAGCAAAAATTCCATTAAAAACACAAGCTACTGTAGCAATTCCCTGAAAAAGCTCAATTTACCAAAGAGAACCCAAAGAAATCAATAAAAAGGCAAATGCAAATAATGGCAGAAATCTGTCAAAACAGACCAAGAGGTGAAAACCAATTTTTTTGAAGACCTTCTATTGCTCAAATAAAAAGGTGTTGAACTAGAGAAAGTTATATAACACCCTATGGGATTTATTCAGAAAATTACAGCTCAATCCTACTTCAGATAGTTTTCACAAATTTTTACAGTGAAGCACAAAAATCTGTTTCGGGACAACACTTCCCCAAATCTTACTTCCCTCTCATTAGAGGTTATTCTTGGCGCAAAAATCAAACAAAAAAGATAAGGAGAGGTTATTACAGAATTAATAACTTCCAAGACTCAAGAAAAATATTGGGTTATCTTCCAAGAAGTACTTTTTTAATGCCTTTAAGTTAGGCACAAGAAGCAACAATCAAGTATTTTCAAATAAAGAAGCATTGACATCAATTTTTTCTTTAAAAGGAGGAGCAAAAGGTAACTTCTCTCTCCTCTTAGGTAAGTATTCAATACCTTTCTTTAATGGAAATTGATATTTAATGGTGCCTTCTTTCATATCAATGATGGCACCAACAGTTCTAAAAAAAGGTCTTCCCAAAGTAATAGGACAAGAAGCATTGCATTTAACATCCAAAATATAGAAATCAACAAGGACATATGCATTTTTAACCATAATAAGAACATCATTAACACTCCCTATGAGTTTATTTTTAGCATTATCATCAAGTGGGACATCTAAATAGCAATCTTCCAAAGGTGGCAAATCAAGCCTTTCATAAATCTTTCTAGGCATAATAGATACACTAGAACCAAGGTCACATGAAGCTTTGAGATCAAAGTCATTCACTTGCATATTAACGATGGGTTCCCAACTATCTTCTACTTTCCTAGGAATATAAGCTTTGTGTTTTAATTTTTCTTCCTTAATTTTAATGAGAGCATTTGTAATGTGTTTGGTGAAAGCCATATTCATAGAACTAGCATTAGGACTTCTAGCAAGCTTTTGTAGGAACATAATCACTTCAGAGATATTGAAACCATCAAGATCAAAATCAAAGTTAGCATCACAGGTAGTAGACTTACTAGGTTTAGGCATTGTTGTAGGAGGAATAGGGACTCCTTGTGGTTTGCTAGCATCCATATTGGTGGTGGTAATAGTACAAACACTATTGTTTCTAGCAATTTCAACTTCTCTTTCCCACTTAGAATGTAATTTGTCTAACAGTCTAACATTTGCATCAATAGTAACTTGTATGGCATGAGTAGCAGCAACGATACTTTCCAAGGTTTCAGGTTTAGCAGCCATTTTATTAATCAAAGAGGACTGTGCTTCAGACAAAGATGAAATATTATTCTTGGCATTCAAAATTTTGGACTGCAAACTAGGAATTTCCCTATTCAAATTATCAAGTTGATGACTAATATTTTTCATAATAGCAGATTGTTCTTCCATAGTTTTAGTGAATATTTTGTTCTGCTCATATTGCATTTCCCTATTCAAATTATCAAGTTGATGACTAAAGTTTTTAGTGGATCTTTCAACTTCTAGAATCCTATCTTCACTAGGCATTCCAGATCTACCATGATAAGTATTGCTATTATTAGGAGGATAAGGCCTATAGTTATTATTACCATAAGCATTGTTGCCAAAATTATTATTCCTAATAAAGTTCACATCAACTTGATCTTGTTGAGCAACCAAAGAGGCTAAAGGAACATTATTTGGATCAATATGAGCTTTTCCATTAACAAGCATAGCCATGATAACATCAATTTTATCACTCAAGGAGGAGGTTTATTCAACAGAATTTACCTTCTTACCATGGGGAGCTCTCTCAGTGTGTCATTCAGAATAATTAACCATCATATTATCAAGGAGCTTTGTTGCAGCACCCAAAGTAATGGTCATAAAGGTACCTCCAGCAGCAGAATCCAACAGATTTCTTGAAGAGAAATTTAACCCTGCATAAAAAGTCTGGATAATCATCCAAACAGTCAGTCCATGAGTGGGACAATTCTCTACCAAAGATTTCATTCTTTCTCAAGCTTGAGCAACATGTTCATTATCAAGTTTTTTAAATTTCATTATTTCACTTCTCATAGATATAATCTTAGCAGGAGGATAGTATTTTCCAATAAAAGCATCTTTGCACTTAATCCAAGAATCAATAATATTTCTAGGCAAGGATAGCAACCATTCTTTAGCTTTTCCTCTCAACGAGAAAGGAAAAAATTTGAGCTTAATAATATCTCCATCTACATCCTTATATTTTTGCATCTCATAAAGTTCAACAAAGTTATTGAGGTGGGCAGCAGCATCATCAGAACTAGCACTAGAAAATTTCTCTTTCATCACAAGATTCAACAAAGAAGGCTTAATTTCATAAAAGGTAGCATTAGGAGCAGGTGGAGCAATAGGTGTACTCAAGAAATAATTTTTGTTTGTGCTAGTGAAGTCACACAACTTGGTGTTCTCAGCAGAGTTCATTTTTGTAAAGGTGGAGCAAGCCAAAAATAGCAGCAACTAGAATAGGAACTAATTTTTTGTGTGTTTTTTATAAGAAAAAGCAAACCAAACCAAACTATTTTTTTGTAATTTTTGATAAAAAGAAGCAATAAAAACTAAGCAAAACAAAAAAAAAGTAAAGAGAATGGTTGTGAAGAACTCCCCTTGTGAAGTCGTCCTTAACTCCTGGGCAACGGCGCTAGAAAACGTCTTGATGCGGATCATATCACTGTAGAGCTTCGTTGGGAAACCCCAAGAGGAAGGTATGATGAGCACAATAGTAAGTCTTCCCTCAGTTATGAAACCAAGGTTATCGAACCAGTAGGAGGAAGGAAACGACTCCAAGGTGTTGCTAACAACTTGGAACCTTCACAACACAAACTCAAGACTTTGCCCCAACGAACAATGAGGTTGTCAATCTCACTAGTTTGTGGAAGGTAATGATTGCTTGCATAAAGTAAATAGTAAAAGTGGATGATGTATCAATGGTAAAGATTGGACCAAGGTCCACAGTTCACTAGAGGTGTTCTCCTTAAGATAAATAACATAACATGTTGGGTAAACAAATTACAGCGGGGCAATTGACAGGACTGAGCAAGGCATAACAATGCAATACTAAACATTCATGATCCTATGAGATTTGATTGGGCATTACAACAATATACATAGACCGCCATCCAACTGCATCTATGACTAGTAATCCACCTTCAGGTTATCATCTGAACCCCCTCCAATATTAAGTTGCAAGCAACAGATAACTGCTTTAAGCAATGTGTGTAAAGTAAACAATACAATTGTTCCATGAACAAGAGATTGTTGTTTTCTCCCTAGTATCAACAACACATTTACATCCTTAGAGATTTCTGTCACTTCCCCAGATTCAATAGAGGCATGAACCCACTATCGAGCATAAATACTCCCTCTTGGAGTCACTAGCATCTACTTGGCCAAGATAGTTACTAGAAACTGAGAGCATGCAAGATCTCAAACAACACAAACATGGTAGAATCAATAATCAAGAGACATGGTAGAATCAATAATCAAGAGACATGATAGAATCAATAATCAATCTGACATAGTAATCTCAATATCCATCGGATCCCCGCAAACACAACATGCATGATTACAAATAGATGATATTGATCATGAATGGGGCTCACAAGATCTGAACATGATAGCACAAAGGAGGAGAAACAACCATCTAGCTGCTGTATGGACCCATAGTCTAAGGTGGAACTACTCACACATCATACTAGAGGCTGGCATGGTGATGAAGAAGGCCTTCGGGATGATCTCTTCCCTCCGGCAGGATGCCGGAAAGAGCTTCAGATACCCCCGATCTAGGGACGATGGTGGCGGAGGCTACGAACTATTTCGTGGAGATTTGATTGGGTACTTAGGGTTTTGGCATCGGGGGGATTATATATGCGAAGAGGCGAGGCAGTAGCGCGGCCAGGGGGCTCACACCCTGCCCAGGCGCGGCCTAGGGTGGGCCCGTGCATGGGGGGTGGCCACCCTGTGGCTCCCCTCCGGTCGCCCTTTGGTCTCTGTGTTCATCTTGGTGAAATATTGACTTTGCCTTTTGTCCCGTCCAATTCCGAGAATATTTCCTTACTAATTTTTCTGAAAACAAAAATAGTAGAAAACAGGCAATTGGAACTGTGGCATCTTGTTAATAGGTTAGTCCCATAAAATGTATAAAAATACGTCAAAGTGTAGACAAAGCATAGCAAAATGGATACTAAACAAGCATGGAATATCAAAAATTATACATATGTTTACGACGTATCAGCTGTCGGTGGTTGTCGGAATAGAGTAGAAGGTGGTGTAGTCGGGGATGAGGCGATGACGCTGACGATGAAGTTGTAGTGGATGAAGACGTAGAAGGCGTCGAAAACAACAGCGACCTAGGGTAGTCATGCTGGATGCCTGGAGTGGTGATGGGGTAGTCGGCGGGACCTGCGACAACGAGAAGTCGCCCTGCAGGTTACCTTGTGAAGTGCGGCAGCAGTGCTCGAAGTAGGTGAGGAAGAACCCGACGGCGTGACGAAGACCATGCGCAGACGGCGGTGATCCGCGCCGGAGGATATGTCGTGGTGGAAACCGAAAACGTCGATGCGCGGGACAACAAAGTAGACTGCGTGCAGCAACGCTACGACTCGAGGGCGCGGCATAGCTGCAGGGCGCAAGTCGGTGCAGCGGCTGGGAGACCACCAGCGATGTACACGCCAATGAAGGCGCGTTGAAAGCCGGCAGTGTGGACCAAAGGCGGCGGCGCTGCGGCCCGATGGGGTGACGCAGTGGCAACCCGTAGCTCGATCGGTGGTAGGCGCGTGCTCGGGTACGTGCTTGGCGTAGACAGGCGCGGGGTCGTTTGATCAGACTGATGGTGCGCCGTATGCGCCAGAGCATGGACGACGCGTAGATCGAAGTCGATGGCGGCGTTGTCGGTGAAGTCCAGGATGATGACGAGGAAGACGATCCGAGGGGGGCAGCCGCGGCAGCCTTCCAAGGAAGGCGTAGCAGCCGTCTGTGGTGCGTGGCAGCCTGCCGTGAGGCCGCAACAGCCTGCCGAGCCAGGCGCGGCAGCGGAGAGGGCAGGCACACAAGTGCGGTGTAGATCATTGGTGTCGATGGTCGGAGTAGAGGCGCGGCCACTACGACGACGATGGGCGACGCAATCCGATCTAAGATCGGTAAACCAAAAAAGAAGACCGATCAAGAGATCGGAAAAAAGACTTAGCCGATCACGGATCGGCGGACGAACCCTGCGTACGGATTGCGCGGCCCCCGGCGGAGATCATGGAGATCGACCTCTCCGAGGGCGACGCGGCGGAAGCGTATTGCTCGGCTAGCGCGGCGCCGTGGAGGACGGCGGCGCCAGGGTTTGGGAAGTGGTGGCGACGGCGCTAGGTGGATGCAACGGCGGCTAGGTCAAGGATCTTGCCGCTCTGATACCATGTAGAACGTTAGAAAGGAAATTGGCGAAATATATTGGATGTATTATTAAGCCTCATGGGCGAGTATATATGGACGTACAGGGATCATCTTGGAATACAAGTCAAGTTAGACTAGAGTCCTAACTATCCTAAACTACCATAACAACCGTATACGTACAATACTCTTACAGTTCTAACAGATTTGGGGTCGAGAGTACACCCCTTCGTTACAATTTAGTCAGCAGCCTCTAAGTAAAAAAGATAGAACGTACTTAGCAGCCTCCCTTGGTGCTGAATAGACTTCATTGTTACAAGTTACTCAGCAGCCTAGCTAGGCGCAACACAATAATTCTTATTACAAGTTACTCAGCAGCCTAGCTAGGCGCAACACAATAGATCTTATTACAAGTTATACTTAGCAGCCATCTAATGACGGGGCTTGTCTAGCTAGTCAGAAAAAAAAAGTCTTGACTGTTGTACTATGAAATTCCGTACCTCGAATCGGACAAAACATCGGCATCCTTGCTGGTGTGTTGTATTCTTTGCGATAAATGCGTGAAATATGTGTTTCATGAGTCATGTGTGTACCCCCGAAACTGAAAGGAACTTTCTTCGCATCAAAACTGCACACGCGATGACTGAAAACACTGAATTATGTGCTCCTGTTTTGCACACGTACCTCATGCGTTGAGTTCGTCAACCTTTTTTTTGTCGAGGAAATTTAGTTAGTAAACGAACAGGTGAGACCGGCTTGTTTTGTAGTATATCAAGTATCGCTGAGGGAAACTGCACACGATCATCTGCCTAAGTGCCTATATAAGGCCATGCATTTAGATGCATTTCATATCAGAACACGAAGAGCTAGACGCTACTGAAAACCAAAACACACATCACAGCCGTCGATAGGTAGTCCTTACTAGATGTTGACCATGGCTACCGAGGGCGCCGTCTCACGAGAGGTTGGCCAGCAGATGCCCCGGCGGGATTACACTCCCAGCCCCTGGGGCAACTTCTTCCTCAATCACATCCCGTGCACTCCATCGCAGGTACTAACTATATTTCCAATCACATATATACTACTCCTATATCGTACAGAAATTCTTGTGTGCACTACTCGCACTGCATATATGTATATATATATATATATATATAAACCTAGAGAACTTATATATCTCGCGTAGTTGCATTATCTAACAAAATTAACATGCATTTATGTGTTGATCGCAAGAAAAAACCATGCACTTATGTGAATATTTGCAGTACAAGGAAATGGAGGACATGGCACGTGCCAAGAAAGAGGTGGTACGGAAGACCATCCTGGATGTTGCCGCTTCTCCTGATTTGGCTACAAAGCTAGAGCTCGTCGACACTTTGCAGCGCATCGGAGTGGGCTATCACTACCGCGAAGAGATCGACGAGCTACTGTGTGATGTGCACGACGACAAGGCCGCCAAGGAGTGCGATGATCTTGGTGTAGCCGCCCTGCGGTTCTACTTGCTCAGGAAGCAAGGCTACCATGTCTCTCCTGGTAATCAAGATCAATAGCTCCCATATATATGATACTTGCATAAGGCTTGATGGGAAAATTAATTAGTTATGCATGTACTATATGCAGATGTGTTTCTGAAGTTCAGAGATGGTCATGGAAATTATGAGAGCAATGATGTCAAGTCCTTGTTGACATTGTACGATGCAGCACATACAAGGGTTCATGGGGAACAGATACTTGACGATGCCATAGCTTTCACCAGGACCCGCCTCCGATCCATTGCGGAGCAGGGGAACCTAGAACCGCCACTGGCAGAAGAGGTGCGTTGCACACTGGAAACGTCCTGTTTCAGGAGAGTCGAAAGAGTCGAAGCCAGGCGCTACATTTCGGTGTATGAGAAGAAGGCTACTCGTCGGGATAAGACCATATTGGATCTTGCAAAACTGGACTTCAACATTATACAAACTATCTACTGCCAGGAGCTTAAAGATCTTACCATGTAAGAAGTTTGGCTAATTTATATAAGTAGCAAAGTGAACCAAATGGCAACTCTTTGTTATGTAAATTATTGATTTGATAGCATAACTTGTGCTAATTCGACATACTTGATCATTGCATTACAGATGGTGGGAAGACTTCAAGGCACAAACTGACCTCCAATTTGCGCGGGATAGAATTGTGGAGATACATTTTTGGACGCTTGGAGTTCTCTATGAGCCGCAACATTCGTGTTCACGCGTAATGATAACGAAATTGGTCATGTTTGTGTCGCTATTTGATGATCTCTTTGACAACTATAGCACCACAGAGGAGAGTAACATGTTCACTGCAGCCATGGACAGGTTATCTCACTTCCTTTCTAATGCAATATTTAATATATCAAAGCCACCACATCTAGTTTCTCGTAGCATCAGCAATTTTGCATAGAAGATATGGTAATACAAAATATACACTACACTACGTATCACATTTCAGCCTGTTTTGTTAGTATCTATGTTTGTTCAAAGAAGTATAGATGTCAAGTGAGTTTAACAAAAAAATAATCATACACTTTTCCTTTATCAGATACTACTATTGTGGAATTATGCATAATCAAGAAAAGAGTGCAATTTATCATAATCACATAAACACTTTAGTATAATCATACTTACAGCAACTTATGCATAATCACATAAATTTATCCTTACAGCAACTTATGCATAATAATGAAAATGGCAGAGATCCTTCCCCGTTTCAAAAAATAAACGCTTTAGTATAAATAACTTACAATAAATTATGTATGCAAATGTTGGTGACTTTTCAAGATATGAAAAGCATATTCATACTTGTGCATATTCCTCCTTGCTTGAATTACAGGTGGGAAAAACAAGCCGCGAAGAAATTCCCTGCATACTTGAAGGCGATATATGTCAATATACTCGATACTACAGATGGTATCGTGGAGGAGTTGAAACGGCAGAAAAACAAATATGCCGAGTTAGTGCGAAAACTGGTAATCTCCATCTATACCGTATTGAAGAAAAATATATTGTCTGATTTCAATACTTAGCCCTACACATAGCTAGGTTATAAACAGGAAGGCTACACGCTAAGGTGTTTTTCATAAATAGTTGTAACTAAATTTTCTCAACGAATAATTTGACAGATTGAAATGAAGGATTTGATAGGAAGGTTTGGGTTTGGGAATATTGTCTCAAATAGTATGTATATATATGAATACATATACGTAATTTTTTTTATTTGGGATGTGTGAAACCAAAAGAAAGTTTAATATGACACAAGAACGTACATTTCAATGCCTTCAGACTACAATAATCAGGTACTCCAAGGCTATTTTAAGAGAAACAATCGCTTACTTTTTTCATAAATTACATACCATAGTATTTATAGTTATATAGAAATACTTTTGTTGCTGTCCATGTACAGTTTGGTTGTTTCCATTTAACTCTAGAAGAAATACGCCAGTTGTATGAATAATTTGAGATTTACATTTGATTGACCCATGAACATGATTACATTTCGAGATTAATAATTCTTTCGTGTTTTGTATTTACAATATTGATGTCGTCATGGCTAAGCTTGTATACGCAAAATGCCATAAAAGATCTTATATGCACCATAATTGAACTTCTTGTACATTTTATAGGTAATTAACATTGTCAAATGCTACCATGCCGAGGTAAAATGGCGTGATGAACACTATGTGCCAGCTAGTGTTGAAGAACATCTTGAAGTTTCAGTGCGTAGCAGTGCTTGTATGCATATCATAAGCCTTGCATTCATTATGTTCAGTGACATTGCTACAATAGAGGCTATTGAGTGGGCTTCTACCTATCCAAAAATTGTTAGAGGTGTTTGTATCGTTGGGCGCATTGGTAACGATATGGTGTCGAATGAGGTAAGGATCTTTCTGTGTGAAAATTTTGATATTGTTTTATAGGTGACACTTCTATACATAATCAATTATTATAAGAACATATCAACATCCATCTATAGGAACACCATTTTATCCCACCCTTATGTCCTAAATAAAAGGAATATAAAAATTATCGCAACCTTCACTCTTTTCTAAATATGTGATTCATTCATCTTCTTGAAGAGAGAACAAGGATCAGAGCATGTCTCATCAACGGTGGAAACCTGCATGAAGGAGCATGGGATCACGACGGAACAAGCCCATGTGAAGCTCAAAGCAATAATCGAAGAAGCATGGATGGACATCACCATGGAGTACCTCGAACATAAGCACCCAATCTTGCTTCTGGAGAAGGCGACTGATCTTGCTCGCACAATGGATTTCATGTACAAGCATGAAGATGCATACACCCTCTCATATAGTCTCAAAAGTACACTAGATTCACTCTTCGTGAATTTTGTGTGAAAGCTGATGAACCGCGCAATTTATGATCGTATTAGTCGTTCGTGGCTACTACGTATTCTACCTCTATCAGTGTGTGTGTGTGTTTGTGTGCTTGTATTGGTTGTTGGCGGCTATGTATTTTTTCTTCATCGGTGTGTGTGTATGTGTGCAGCCGTGTGCAGTCTGAATGTACTTAGGCTAGGTGTGATGTGTGTATGCTTATATTGCCTTTGAAGCGGCGTTTTGAGTTTAATAAAAGGGTTTTTATTGGAAGAAAAAATCCACGTGAGTCTTTCAATTAATGCATTAGTTGTACAAAATTAGTGATATGTACGTAGTCATTCATTGATCCGAAGTACTTCCTACGTTTTAAAATATAAAATGGTTTATGTTTGTAAATAAAATGTATCTAGACGTCTTTTAGTGTGTAGATTCAGTCCAAACCTGAGTGAACCTACCTATTAAAAAAAGTCTAAATACATTTATTTCATAAAAGTAAAACATTCTATATTTTAAAACGGAGAGAGTATATAACTAGGTTCTTAGCCGCTCCAGTTTTGGTCTTGTTGTGATTCTCTTCTCAAGAATACAGGTTGTACCAGCTATAATCAAGGACGTGGATCGGGTCAAGCCGGGGTCATCCCCTCCCCTTGGTGCTAGGATTTTCTCTTAAAGCCCCTCTTATATATTATGTGGATTGTTCCTATTTTTAATATATACATATGTCCCCTCCAGGCCCCAAGTGATCTCGTCCCATCTTACTCCATCCGCCCTTTCGAAAAGAGGGAGTAATACTTCCGGCTCTATCCATGGCTACCTAAAAGAAAGAGTTAAATACACTATCAGTCCATGTACTTATGCATGTGAACAATTGTATGCCTTTTCCCGATACCTCTCCCTCCCTCGTCGCCCCCGCATGGCGACAGGGGGGAACCCTAGATCTGGGCGCCGCCGCCACCTCCCTCCCCTCCCTCGCCACCGCTAGGAGGGCGCGGCTGGGCGAAGCCCGGCCGGCGCCGGCGGCAGCGGGGCCTCCTCGTCTCCTTCCCTGGGGTTGCTCGCGTGGGGTGGAACACTGGGCTTGGACGTGGCTCTGGCGTTGGGAGCTTCGGCGACGGCGCGGTGCTTGCCCTGCTGTGGGTCACGGCAGGCGGTGCAAGGCAAGGGGATGGCACACCGTGCTTCGGGGATGGCGGACGACGGCAGCCAGCGGCCTAGGCGGTCGGCGGTGGGAGGTCGTAGGCAGGGGCGGCGCTATCCTCCCGGCCTCAGCCTCCGGATGGTGATGGCAGGAGCGTATCGAGCCCGATCTCGACGGTTTCCTGTCGGATCTGTTGCAGCCAGTAGCGGGATGGCTTCTGGGTTTGTCCGGCTTCACGAGGTCACCTAGGGCTGGGAGCCCAGCCATGGTGGTGGTGGCCTTTCTCCCCCTGTCGGAGTTGGTCGGCCGGTCGAATAAAGGTGGATCGTCCTAAGGTCCCTCTTGTGTGGAGATGATCACCTTCCTGAGGATGGTTCTTGATTTGGCCGGAGTGGGGAGTTCCGAAAGGCTCCGCCGGAGAATGTACCAGCGCTTCTATGCCTACAGTTCGCTGGATCGGATGGTATTCGGTCGTGGGCACCCATGTTTATTTCGACCGTTTGGTTCAGGAGGGAGCGCCGCGAGGCTCTGTCCTTTGTTGCCACCAGGCGACTGTCGATCCATGGTGAAGTTAGAGGTGGAGAATTCATGAAGTCCAGGTTTGGAGATCTATCTATGGAGGTTTGAGTCGCCGTACAGTTGAGGGACTTGCTTGGTGTTCTGGGCTAAACAGCAGCCGTATGTAAGTGGGGGCGGCAACACAGGGTGAAAATCTAGATCTTTGATCGGGCGATGATGGCGCTTGTGCACTGTTCCCTTCTTGGAGGCGTCGCTTTTGAAGAGCCTGGAGTTCAGGTGTTGTATTGGTCGTGGTTGTACTGTTGCTGCTAGGACCGAAACACTGTAGCAGGTCTTTTTTTCTTAGTTTTCTTTATCTTTTGTTGGTTGTGTGCATCCGTAATGCCAATAGGGTATTGCGTTGTTGCAGAGGCCGGGTATAATTGATATCTCTTGATATTAATATATGCTCCTTTTCAAAAAAAAAAACTTATGCATGTGAATTGATTTAGTCCCTACACTCGTAATTTACACAATTCTACGCATGTACTTGTCAATCTGACTCTATTTAATCCTGAACTAGGTTTATTTTCGAAATTGAACTGACGTGGATGACACGTGGACGTTGGTCCCACTACACACATTACCGCTCCTAGAAATTTGCAGATGAACCCTCTCAATTGCATATGACCATGGACAACTCCTTTTGGAAACACGGAGTACTCTGGAAACACGGTACTCCTCCATACATGAGCTCGAACTAGTGAAGCCGCTCTCAATGCTCGAGCTCCAACCACGAGATTCGCTCGCCAAAGAGGAGATCGGGGCAAGGAACAGGAGATGAGCTAGGGTTAGGGATTAGAGGAAGCGGTGATTTTTAGAGCAGAGGATATACAAATAATAGATGAGAGTTCACATATTTAACCCCGTGGGAGATTAATTAACATTAGCAAAGTCACATGGAAGGGGCTAAGTGCAAAATTCCAGGACAACTGCTCTCCTGAGAAACACGCGCAAGTATAAGGACCGTCGATGTAAGCTCAAAAAAAAAAGGACCGGCGATGTATTTTTAACTCCAAAAGAAAAAAGAAGACGATGAATCTCAACCAAACATCATAGCACCAAAATACTTGCATAGATGTAGCCCGACGTTCGATACAGTCGTGCGGTGCTTGCGAAAAGGAAGTCTCATACAGCCGTACAGGCCAAGTCGTCGAGGTGTAAATACACTCCCTCGGTCCTATAATAGATGTCTTAGATTTGTTAAAATTTAGATAAATCTATATATTAAATAGTGTCTAGATTTATTTAAATTTTAAAAAATCTAAGACATTTATTTTGAAACGGAGGGAGTATATTTACACCTCGACGACTTGGCTTGTATAAGGGAAATGATCTGGATCCCCCGGACGATGGGGTTCCCATCGTTCTCCTCCCCCTGCGTTTATCCCCAAAATCGTCCTAAATTTCGTTTTTGCTGCAAAACGGTCCGCTTTTGCTACATATGTCCCCGCTTTTGCTTCCGAAGCAAAAAAAAAAAAAAACGGTTCGTTTTAGAAATAGAACGTCTCGCCGGAGACCTCGCTGGAGACCATGCAGCAAAAAACGCGGAAAACTTTTTTTGCTGCATGGTCTCCGGCGAGGGTCATGAACGAGTTGTTTCCGACGATGTCTCCGGCGAAGTTTGTTTTGCTGCATTAGCATATTTTTTTTGTTGCATGGTCTCCGGCGAGGTCTCCGACGAGACGTTCTATTTTTAAAACGAATCGTTTTTTTTTGCTTCGAAAGCAAAAACGGGAACATATGCAGCAAACGCGGGATGTTTTGCAGCAAATGGACACGTGTCAATACGGAAAGCAGGACGATGGGAGCTCGCCCATCGTCTGGGGGACGCCTAGCACTTTCCCTTGTATAATCAGTTGTACTCGGCTGTAATTGGCGAGCGGCGTGCGGTCCCGACCGTTTCCCTCTCCAGGCCACTTTATTCCGTGAGCACTTTATTCCGAGGTTGAACGAGCAGATTAAGCCGGCGGGAGGTCCAGTTGGATATGGAATCCGACCCGACCGACGATGCGAATACCTGATCAGCCGAGCCGCTGGATCCCGCGAGGCGGGCATCCCTACCTACCCGGCCCCGCGGGCCGCGGCGTCAAACCGCAATCGCTTCTTCCCATCGGCTCTTGGAGTTGGAGTACCACTCGGCCGTCCTCGTCTTGTACTCGCGTGCGAATCGGAGACTGGGCGCCACCACACCACCCACCAACAGAAACACGGGCGGAATCGTGGAATAGCAGCTCCGTCGTCCCGGTACCGGGCCCGGCCGGTCGGCGTCACACGTGCCGCCCGTACGGTTCCTCCTAACTACTACTACTCCCTCCATCTCCGCCAGTCGACGTAGACGTAGACGTCGCAGCTTCCGGGGTGCACAGCCACGCGATCATGCACCCATCCCGCAAAGCACGCACACATGCATGCAGATCTTCTGCCTCCAAACACTCCCAACTCCATCTCCTCTAGCACAACCTAGCCAGCTAGAATAAGAGGAAGATTTGCCTACCTACGGTGCCATCCACACCATGGAAGATCACAAGGAGAGGGAGGAAGCTTCTCCAAGCAGTGGTCACTGCTTGAAAGTAACCATGTCAGGCGCAAAGAAAGAGAAACAGGGCCGGCTCTAACCCATGGCCAACATGAGCGGCGTCCTAGGGCCCATGCTTGTTGGAGCCCATGATTAGCATGCTCCTTTATTAGTCAGCTGTTTGGTTTTGGGTTAAAAAATTCAGTTAAAAGGCCTAGCATGAAGAAAGAACGGACCAAACCAAATAAAGAATCGATCTCCCATTTAGTCTAATTCGTGTTCGTCTATTTGTATCCCCAATTTCCTACTATCGTCTATTCAACTGCGGACTGCCCTAGCCGCCCTGCTCTAGATTGGAGATTGCCAATTTGTCATTGCCTATTGGGAACTAGAATTGATTATTTGAACTTGTGAATCCATCTGCGTCCCTTCCTTCTCCTCATGGTCTTTTCTCTGCTGTCATGGCCTCTGGTATGTTCAATCGCCACAGAATCTAATTGCAATGTGAGATTAGGGACATGGAGTTTTAGTTTTAATAATTCCTTCACAATTATAGGTGTCCAAATATTGCATGAAGAACATAAGTCCTGCGTTGAGAAAATAAATTAAAAACCAAAAGTCGGTTTGTTGAATCACAAAGAGGTGCTTTAAAATAAGTATTTTCCGGTCAACTAGTAGTTTTGATATCAACGCTGCAAGAATCTGATTCGGGAGAAAATGATTTTGCAGCAACAAGTTATTTAACTACTCTTTTATTTTATCTGTCTCTATATGACATGGTTAAGTGCTTAACAATCATGTTTATACATCTTAAACTAATAATGTGTTGTCGGATGTTAACTCTTAATACTTTGTAGGTAAAAATAGCCATTCATAGTCCTTTATATATTAATATATATATATATGTATATATATATAGCCTTATAAGGACACATGTTGTCGATCTCACCCTAGGGCCCTCCAAAACATAAAACCGGCCCTAGAGATGGCCTTATGGTCAGAGATGCCTTGTTGCAGCTCCATTGCCTGCGGCCGATTCTGCCACCGGAGCAGCACAACAATGAAGATGAAGCCAAGGAAGCACCAGATCTTACCACGAGGATCTCAAACCTACCCCCAAACGCAATGCTGGAAAAAAATGAGAATCTACCATAGACACTGCTTAGCTCGGCACCTCCCCTAAACCATCTTCGACCAGCTGCGCTCTGCCTCGAGCCTTCTATTGCAATCTCTCCCCCGTCGCCACACCACTTTGCTCCCTTTAACGAGCAATTAGAGGCGAATCACAATAGGAGCCCCCACCGTAAGTCACCGATGTGGCAGCTCCAACGGGAGCCACGTCTGTGACGCGCTCCCTCCCACGACTCAGAAGCTGGTAGATTGAGCCCGACGTGACAACGCGGACCATTCTTCGGAACCAACGGTCGCAGTTCCGGTTGGAACATACTTAGGGAAGCATTCCTACCAGCGAATGAAGCGCCAGCAAGCCGTCACCGAGGCTTACTTGGAGCGTCACAGCAAGCTAAGCACGAACCGTGACGACCGGCCACCCGCCTCTGCCTCGAAGAAGCTCAAAAGGAGGTCGAGATGTAGAAGATGATCGCCCGCTCTCATGAGGTGGAGTGGGGCCTTGTTCATGCTGATCCAAGGTACGCGCATGACGATGTTATCTTCTGCTCCCTCGACATCTGAGAATAGGCGCTCCGGCGATGGCAGCGCGACAACGACTAATAGCGCCGCCAATCTAGGGGTACGGGTAGGGTTAGTAGAACTAGTAGTTTCGCCCAATTGTTTGCTTCGGTAATGTAAAACTATTCCCATAGATATGTTCACTTTCATGTTTGCAAGAACTTGTTCTATGAATTTCATGGCACAAACTACTTTATATAAATTTCTAGTTTTTTATCCAATGGTGTCCTTTTTCTACTACCGGATACAATTATCCCGTTTCCCCGGTCTGGATTTTCTGAAATCGGATTACGAGGGATCTGGTAGAGATGCTCTCACAAGGTGATTAGATCCGACGAGTGAGATGAAATGCTATCAGTGTCAGAACTTACGAGTGGCAACACAGATTAAATATCGCCCACTAAAGATAGTATTCCCTTCGTCTTAAAATAAGTGACTTGGGTATGTCTAATTTATATGTATCTACGCACTAAAACACATATAGGTAAAAACAGATCAGCCTGATAAAAAACAAACAAATTTGCACTTTCCTTTGCCTA
The DNA here is from genome assembly GCA_916181665.1 of Avena sativa. Taxonomy (NCBI): domain Eukaryota; kingdom Viridiplantae; phylum Streptophyta; class Magnoliopsida; order Poales; family Poaceae; genus Avena; species Avena sativa. The sequence goes on along the minus strand of OV702294.1, from coordinate 177,980,564 downwards.
CAGTATCTTGATTGATCCAAACCCTAGCCCCTACCACTCCCTCCTCCCGCCGCCGCCGGTGGCACCGCCGGGCGAAGCCCGGGTGGCGTGGCGGCGGCGGGGGATCTACTCCTGTTGCGCCGGGTAGCGGCTCAGCTTGATTTTTGCTAGGGCTTCGGGAGACGTCCTCGGGATGGTGGAGGCGGCGGTGCGTTGGAATAAGGGTGTTGGAGCTCGATCCCCATCTCGGCGAGGCCACTTGTGGCGGCGCCGGAGAGCTGCTGGCCTGGTGTCCTCTCAGATATGCGGATCTGGGGAGGGTGGTTTCTGCGGGCGTGATCGACTTTCGACCCGGCCTTGGAGTTTATGGGGTCTGTTCAGGAGTTGGAGGGGTGCTGATGTTGTTGTCTTCCCCTCGGCCGGCCGTGGTGGCGAGGGAGAGGAAGGGGTTGACACCACCATCTTCCTTTTTAGGGTTGTTTGTGTTCTTCTGGTGGTGTGCGGCTGTCGCGTCTTGAAGCTTTTTCCGGCCGGCCTTGGTGGGGAGGGGAGGAGGCGGCTCGACATGTCAATGCCTAAATCTGCCAGATGGTGGAGCGTTCTACTGGTGGTTTGGCTCTACTGCTCGGGGATCTTTGGTTGGAGGTACTGCTTGTTCTTCCACATCTCCTGCCTGTTTGATGGTCTGGAAAAGGTTCTTAGCTCTCACCCCTCGGGGTGGGCACTCCTACGGTGTTCAAAGCCCAATGTGGCGGCGACGGCGACGGTGATTCGATGGCGTCTGAAGATGTGTTGCTTCTGGATCCGGTCCCTATACTTGGTTGGTGACGACGAGGACGATGGTCTTGAATGCGTTTTGGAAGTACGGTGTGAGGTCCTTCTTGCAAAATTCTAGGACCATATTGTATTTTACTTCATTTATGGAGTCGTTTGTAATCGGTTTCGCCAATGAAATTCCATCAGTTATTGTCTCACAAAAAACATAGGTACATGTGAATATAAACAAATATAATTCACTTATTTTGAGACGAATGAATCTGTAATAAGTGAATTGGATTTGTCATGTGAATCTAAGACAAATCAAAAATAATTGTTTCCAAACGGACACTAGCGGACCTTCATGGAGGCCAAATTGGGCCATGCCCCCCCCCCCCCCCCCACACACACACACACAACATGGGTGCATTGTTTCTAATTAGTAGTGTTGTTAAGACTAAGCTAATGGATTAGGAATAATTATAGCTATTAAGTGGTTTAATGTAACACTCTAGTTTTAGCTAATCCTTAATTAGGATTTGTTTGTGCATCATGAGATTAATAAAAGAATGCATGCAAGAAGAGAAAACAAAGCAAAAACCCTAAACCCTAATTCCTTTCCCTCTCTTGAAAACTCTTCTAAATTGGTTTTGATTTGGAAATCACAAAAATAATGTAACCCAAATGGATTACAATGGCGCCTGAGTATTCCACATATTTTATAAATCCTCTGGTACTTTTGAAATTATCCAAAACAAATTTCAAATGAAATTGCAAAAGGAGAAATGAAAACAGAAAATAGAAACAGAAATGTAATAAGGTTTCTAAAAAAATAGAGCCAGAAATCTTCCAGGCCGTAGCCCATTCCCTCTCGCTGCAAGCCTTGCCGCAGCCCAAGTCAGCCCGATGCGGCCCGGTACCCCTCTGCCATCTTTTGCCTTTCTTCTTCCTCGCGCGACCCGAAGCTGCTCTATGTCAGCGCCTCCGTCGTCGATTGTCACCGCGCTACGATGCCCGCCACCGCCATTGGGCGCCATGATAAGAACGCACTTGTCGAGTTGCCTCTCTCCATGCCTGTTTCTCCTTCTCTCGCTTCCTCTGTTGGTTTTCCCCTTCTGCCCAAAACCCTAGCCGACGCTGTCGTCTCGTGTCGCCGCTAGAGGCCTCCCCAAACCCATATGAGCACGCCCTGAGCTTATCCATCTCGCTAGCATCCTCCCTAGCGAAGTAATCGAGCCCAGAAGCCACGAATCGCCAACGCCAAGCTCGTCTTCCCCGCCTCTTGCCACTGCTCGTGCTCGACGTTGAGCTTGCCTCCGACCTTCCCTGGCCTCCTTGAGCCCCGCACCGCGTTCACGGTGAGCTACCGGTGCTTTGGCACCTCTCCGTTGCATTCCTCTCTTCCTTTGCCGAGCCTACGTCGTGCAGTTGTCGTCGTCGCTGTCTGCCGTCGCCTGCCATGCTCTGGTGGCCAATAAACGGCACCACCACCACCTTTTGGTAGCATGCGTCGTGCTCTCTCTGACGCCCCCAACCACGCATGCGCACCCCCATTCTCCTGACCCGCGCTCGATCTGTGAGCAATGGCGAAGCTAACGTCAGCATGACGTCATGCTGACGCCATAATCCCTTTCCTTTTTGTTTTAATGTTTTTGTAAATCATTTCTAGAAAATAATAAATACCATGTGGGCCCTATCTGTTAGAGTTTTATTCATTTAGGAAAATAATTTATGTAATTGATAAACTTATGACATGTGGGTCCAAGTTGGAAAATAATTTAGATAATCCAAAAATGTTTTATAATTCCTAAAATGATTCAAAATGGATTTAAATCTTGTAAATTCAATAACTTTTGATTTATAATTCAAAAAAGTACAAATAATATATCAAAATGTTCATAAAAATGAGATCTACCTATTTAAGCCATAATAATGCATTGTTAAGCAAATTTAATTACAAGTTTAATTAGAAGAACAAATGAACCCCCATAGGTGATTCCGAAGTTTCTTCTGTTCTAGGGTTTGCACCCTTAGGACCCTGTTTAAAATGGTCGAGCATGTTTTAGGGTTCATATAAATGCTATTTAACTTGTCATATCATCATCCTTGTTTGAAAATTGTATCGATGCCATGTGTTGATTGTTTCCTTTCTTTCCGGTGTTTGGTTCTTCCCGGTAGAATATGATATCGAGATCGAGATCGAAGACCGAGATGAACACCGTCGAAGATCGAAGATCAATACTTGACCAACTGTAACCAAGTCAAGTACGAGATGTCCGAAGCTCTACTTATTGGTTATCAACAGGCAAAGGCAAGCATAGCCTCACCATGATATAATCCTATGATTTCGATCAGCCGAGCCGCTGGATCCCGCGAGGCGGCAGGCATCCATACCTACCCGGCCCCGCTGGCCGCGGCGTCAAACTGCAATCGCTTCCTCCGATGCAGCTCTTGGAGTACCCCTCCCGGCCGTCCTCGTCTTGTACTCGCGTGCGAATCGGAGACTGGGCGCCACCACACCACCCACCAACAGAAACACGGGCGGGATCGTGGAATAGCAGCTCCGTCCTGGCGGTACCGGCCCGGCCGGTCGGTGTCACACGTGCCGTCCGTACGGTTCCTCCTAGTAACTACTACTACTCCCTCCATCTCCGCCAGTCGACATCGACGTCGCAGCTTCCGGGGGTGCACAGCCACGCGATCATGCACCCATCCCGCAAAGCACGCACACATGCATGCGGATCTTCTGCCTCCAAACACTCCCAACTTCATCTCCTCCAGCACAACACCTAGCCAGCTAGAATAAGTGGAAGAAAGCACCCCCTCAGATTTGCCTACCTACTGTGCCATCATCCACCATGGAAGATCACAGGGAGAGGGAGGAAGTTTCTCCAAGCAATGGTCACTGCTCGAAAGTAACCATGTCAGGCCTATAGAAAGAGAAGACATGGCCTTATGGTCAGAGATGCCTTGTTGCAGCTCCATTGCCTGCGGCAGATTCTGCCACCGGAGCAGCACAACAATGAAGATGAAGCCAAGGAAGCACCAGATATTACCATGAGGATCTCAAACCTACTCCCAAACGCAATGCTAGAAAAAAATGAGAATCTACCATAAACACTGCTGAGCTCGGCACCTCCCCTAAACAATCTTCGACCAGCTGTGCTCTTCCCTCAGCCCTCTACTGCAATCTCTCCCCCCGTCGCAGCACCACCCTGCTCCCTCCGACGAGCAATTAGAGGTGAATCGCAATGGGAGCCCCCACCGAAAGTCACCGATGTGGCGGCTCCAACACGATCCAGTATGTGACGCTCCCTCCCACGACTCAGAAGCTGGTAGATTCGGCCCGACTCGACAGCGCGGACCCTTCTACGGAACCAACGGTCGCAGTTCCGGTTGGGACATACTCAGGGAAGTATTCCTACCAGCGAATGAAGCACCAGCAAGCTGCCGACGAGGCTTACTTGGGGCGCCATAGCAAGCTAATCACGAACAGTGACGACGCGGCCCCCCGCCTCCGCCTCGAAGAAGCTAAGAAGAAGGTCGACATGTAGAAGGCGATCGCCTGCTCTCTTGAGGTGGAGTGGGGCATTGTTCATGTTGATCCAAGGAACGCGCATAACGATGTTATCTTCTGCTCCCTTACATCTGAGAATCGGTGCTCCGGCGATGGCAGAGATGCCTTCTTGCAGCTCCATTGCCTGCGGCAGATTCTGCCACCAGAGCAGCACAACAATGAATATGAAGCCAAGGAAGCACCAGATCTTACCATGAGGATCTCAAACCTACTCCCAAACGCAATGCTGGAAAAAGTGAGAATCTACCATAAACACTGCTTAGCTTGGCACCTCCCCTAAACCATCTTCGACCAGCTGCGCTCTGCCCTGAGCCCTCTATTGCAATCTCTCCCCCATCGCCGCACCACTATGCTCCCTCTAACGAGCAATTAGAGGCGAATCGCAACAGGAGCCCCCACCGTAAGTCACCGATGTGGCAGATCCAACGCGAGCCACGTCTGTGACACCCTCCCTCCCACGACTCAGAAGCTGGTAGATTGGGCCCGACGTGACAGCGTGGACCCTTCTTCGGAACCAACGGTCGCAGTTTCGGTTGGAACATACTTAGGGAAGCATTCCTACCAGCGAATGAAGCACCAGCAAGCCGTCGCCGAGGCTTACTTGGAGCGTCACAACAAGCTAAGCACGAACCGTGACGACCGGCCACCCGCCTCCGCCTCGAAGAAGCTCAGAAGGAGGTCGAGATGTAGAAGACTATCGCCCGCTCTCATGAGGTGGAGTGGGGCCTTGTTCATGCTGATCCAAGGTACGCGCATGACGATGTTATCTTCTGCTCCCTCGACGTCTGAGAACAGGCGCTCCGGCGATGGCAACGCGGCAGCGACTAATAGTGCCGCCAATCTAGGGGTACGGGTAGGGTTAGTAGAACTAGTAGTTTCGCCCAAATGTTTGCTTTGGTAATGTAAAATTATTCCCATAGATATGTTCACTTTCATGTTTGCAAGAACTTGTTCTATGAATTTCATGGCACAAACTAGTTTATATAAATTTCTAGTTTTTTATCCAGTGGTGTCCTTTTTCTCCTACAGGATACAATTATCCCGTTTCCCCGGTCTGGCTTTTCTGAAATCGGATTACGAGGGATCTGGTAGAGATGCTCTCACTCTTGGTTCGTTACCTCGGAACCGTCACAGTTGGAATAAGGTGGTTAGATCCGATGAGTGAGAAGAAATTCTATCATTGTCACGACTTACGAGTGGCAACACGGATTAAATATCGCGCCACTAAAGATAGTACTACTTCGTCTGTAATAAAGCTGGTCCTAGTGCTAGTATCATAAGATGTACGTATTATGCATGCCAACTTGGTAAAAATCTAATGTGGCATCATAATTAATGAAGAGACAGGTGATTAGAGTATCATAGATAAATACCGTATCATAGTACGTAAAACTAGAAATCATAAGGGCAAGTAAACCGTGTACACACATTTTACATAGAGATTTTACAAAAGTTAATAAATACACCACTACTATGAAGAAAATTGCAAAAAGCTACCATAATTCGGGCTGTCAGAATGAGTCAGTACCAACATTCTTAATTTTTGCTTGTCAGTATCAATTTTGAGTCATAGCGTTGCAAATCACACTGATTTTCATCTAACAGCATTTTAACACGTTTCCTGACAAGTGGGACCCATCTAACAGAGCGGACTAGTCAACAAAAATTGCCACGCTGGAAAATGAGCTGAGCTGGACATTGGACCCATCCCTCCCTCCCCACCCCGTGTTGCTGCAGTCCAGGCACCGCGTCTTCGCCGAGGACCAACTCCTCGCGCAGCTGCAAGGGGAGGACGACCATTTCGACAACGTGCCAGACTCGCTCGTGCTACCCGTCTCCGATGTCGGCACCGAGGACGGGGTCCTGCTCAAGTGGAAGGCCGTATTCGGCAGCACGCTCCAGACCTGCGTCATACTCGGCGGCACCAAGCTGGACCACGCCGGCCCCCACGCCCCTGCGCCGCCTGCTGCTGCATCAGCAACCGAGCACGACGCCTCGCAAAACCAGGGGGACGGGAGCATACCGGAGTCCTTCTACACCAACGGCGGCCTTAAGCTGCGCGTGGTCTGGACCATCAGCTCCCTCATCGCCGCCGCCACCAGGCACTACCTCCTCCACGAGATCGTCAAGGAGCACCCCACCCTAGAGCGCGTCGAGCTCACGGACGCGCATGGACAGGGCACGCTCTGCATGGAGCGGCCCCGGCTCAAGGAGTTCACCGACAAGCCGCTCGCCGCCGCCGCGGCCGCCAACCGCACGCAGGTGCCCGCCTGCAACATGAAGATCCGCTACGCGCCGATGTTGGAGCTGTCGGACAGGACGAGGATCCAGGGCGCCACGCTCATGGTGATCAAGCCGGTCGGCGAGACTGGCGGCATCTGCGGCGGCCGGAAGGACCTCGATGACTTCGTGGCCGGAGCCTTCGACGGGCCGTTCAGGGAAGCAGTGGCCATGCTCAGCAAGCGCCGCACCTACCTGCTAGAGATGAACGGCTTCTAGATAAGCTTTGCTCTGTTGTGCGCAATGGCATGGGATGGGGAGGGAGGGATGGGTCCAATGTCCAGCTCAGCTCATTTTCCAGCGTGGCAATTTTTGTTGACTAGTCCGCTCTATTATATGGGTCCCACTTGTCAGGAAACATGTTAAAATGCTGTTAGATGAAAATTAGTGTGATTTGCAACGCTATGACTCAAAATTGGTACTAACAAGCAAAAATTAAGAATGTTGGTACTGACTCGTTCTGACAGCCCGAATTGTGATAGCTTTTTGCAATTTTCTCACTACTATGATACTACTACATGATACAATGCACTAGAGATATAGTATCATACACTAGTATCATATGCATGATATTAATATTATGATACTCCCACTATGACCAGTCTAAGGAGTTGGACTTGTCACGTGAATCTAAGACAAATCCAAATTAACTGTTTCCGAACGGAGTGATTACTAGTAGCCCGGCAGTTCGAGCGTGTACTTGCAAAAGCAAGGTCGTATGCTAGCAGTACTAGCCAAAGTCTTCATAAACATGGAATAAAATCTCGAGTTTTCCCACAAGAAAAAAAGATGCCTAAACTAACCGGTTGATGTTGAGCTTATGTGCCGATTCTAGTAGGTGCGCTCCGTACGTGCGCGGTCCCATCTCCCCATCACTTCAGTTAGTCTGCTCTGTTTTTTTTTTAGACGTAGTCTGCTCTGTTGAACGAACAAATCTTTTGACGAGAGCTTAGCACCGTGCTAAGTAAGAATGTTAAGATCGTGAAAGGGAGGTCCAGTTCCACATGGAATCCGATCGAGACCAGCGGCGGCGAGCTGGGCCGCAGAAATCCGCGCGCGAAGGAGCATCGGCGGCATCCCCCACCCACCTACCCCCGGCCCCAACCCGCAACCGCCCTTGGCCCCGACGAAGGATGCGCGCACAAAGGAAAGCCCCGGCGACCAAAGGCACCATATATTCTTCTTCGGTTTTGCTATTTCTCATATGCCTTCTCGGTCGTCTTGTTCACCGTTGGATTTTGGTTCCAAGATTCATGCATTTTGTTTGCAGTTTTTTGTTGTAAATCATGCATATTTTCATTCGATTGAGTCAGTCACGTTAGTCGACCGAGAAATAATTATTTCTTAGTCGTCCGAGCATTCTTCTTCTCCGAGACTTCGTGTACCCGTCGCCATCGTCTTGTACTCGTACGAATCCGAGACTGGGCCTGGGCGCCACCAGCAGAGAAAAACAGGGACGCGGAATCGTGGAACAGCGAGCGGGTTCTCGGGCGGGTCCCTGTCCGCGTCGCACGCACCGTACGTACGGTCCCTCCTAGGATCTCGCTTTGTGGTTGATCATGATCATGGTCGGGGAGGAAAGAAAATTGTTGGAAACAAGCGTGTGGGAGAAAGAAGCCCATGGTCGAGGAGTCCCATAGCCATCGTGCTCGGCTTTGGGGGTTCAACTGATCCTCCGAGCCGATGTATGTGTGACTGATGGCACGGCCAGTTCTTGTATCCATGTTCGTTTCGTGTCTTCTCAAACGATATTGCCAGGAATGCATTGCGATTGCAGATCAATAATGTGCTAGATGCAGGGGGCTAAATTAAAAGAACAGTTAATTGACTCTTGGCGATCAATCGATCGGTTGTAAGTAGTAGTACATGCACAGGGGAACTGGCGGGAAGGGCAGGGGAGGCGAGCTATGGGAGTGGGCGTCTGTCCACCACGCGCGCGGTGGGGATCGAGTGCTCGACCGGTCATTCAAGCTTACTAGCTTCACATCACGCGGCAACCGGCGGTGTTGTCCTCGTTGAAGTAGTCCACGTCGAACCGGGACACCTGCCGCTGCTGTTGCTGGGCAGGCCGCCACGGCATCGGCATCGTCGGCATCGGGGGTGGCATCGCGTAGTAGCCACCGCCGTAGTAGGGCGGCGGCGCCACGTTCGGTGGCCCGTAGTAGGACGGCATCGCCACGTTCGGTGGCGCGTAGTAGGACGGCGCCGTCAGGTTCGCCGGCTCGTAGTACGGCATGTGTATGGGGACAGCCATGCTGGGTGGCTCGGCGCGGTTGTAGTGGTGGTGCGCCGCCGGCGCGTTCACGGGAGCAGAGCGCTCGCCGCCGGCGAACCCGTCGCCTTCTTCCTTGAAGGCGCTCCCGGCGCCGTCCTTGGTCGACGGTGCCTTGCCGTGACCGTAATCGGCTGCAGCGTCATCGCCGCGCGCGGACTGCTGGTGCGCGCACTTGTGACAGTCTTTGTTCTTTGACGACGCAGCCGCCGCCGGCTTGTCGCCCGTATCATTGCCACCGTCCTTGCGCCTGCTCTTCTCGGCACCGGCGGGCTTGTCACCGCCGTCGTCGAGGTCCTTTCTTCCATCGCCCTCGTGCTTCTTGAGTTGCTTATCTGCTGCCGCTATCACCGCCACCTCGGCGATCTTGCCGACCTTGGCGAGCTTCTTGATCAGCACCTTGGTGTCGACGTTACCGACCACGGTGACCCTGTCGAGCGACGGGTGGATCTCCGTCCGCAGCACGCCCTTGAGGCTCATGGCCTTCATCACCTTCCTCCGGCACCCGTCGCAGCAGCTCACGTTCACCTTCAAATCAACTCTCTGCAAAATCACCAACAAATGCACAGGTGTTATCACCACAGACCAACAGACTCCCCTGAACAACCATGCTTTTGAAATCTGAATGATATCATGGTGGCTTGTGCACGTACCTTGAGCTCTTCTTCCTTAGCCATGGCGATGATGACTACGGCGCAGGAGCTCAAGAGAGAAGCCGAGGCCGACTGATCAGTGGCTGAGTGAGTGTGGTCGATGAGGCAGGTTGGTCAATCGTTGCCGCCTCGTATTTATACACCCAGCCCTCAACACATGTGCAGCAGAGCTCCTCTTTGCAAACTGGACTGTTAGATACATGGTCCATCCATTGATTTGATTCCGAGCTGTATTTACTGTGTTATTTTAATCATCTGAACACAGCTTAGGAGAGGTATATTCTGGGACAACTCAATCATGTGTACTTGCAGTTGCACCGCAGCCGCTCACCCCTGTTCTCTCTGTGCTTGCGCCGGCACCAGAGGCTCAGGCCAGAGATTTTTGTGCTGCGACATCTACTTTCTCCACTGCAATAATCTATGTGATGACTAATGACATCTCTGGCCAGTGTATAATAATGTTGCAAATATGAATATTCTTTTCTTTATGCTTATATGCTAACATGTAAAAAAAATGGACTGACTTTGAAGCAGTTAAGTTCAAGCAACCATGTCGGCAAATTGCATTGGTTTATACAAGTTACAAGTGCAAGTGCTTCATGATATCTGCACTTAAATTCTGTTCAGGCTGGATGAACACCCCCGCCGTTGGTCCGTCAGAAACATATGTTCTCTTCATGGCTCTCTAACCATCCATTTGATATAACTTGGTGCAACCATGTGACAGAGCATACATGAGAAAACAAGTAGAGGAGAGAAGAGAATACATTATACTGATGATGATCTGATGGTATACATGTAGCCGCACCGGGAGCGATGATCTGGGGGCGGGTACAGGCGCGCAGCTTTTAGTCCATGATTAATCACAGCCAGGCGCACAAATGCCAGAACAAATCTCCGTCATTAGTTTAACCTGGAGAATCAGCCTTGACAATTAAGCGGCAGAGAAAGGGGGAAGGCATCTGTATCGAGCCATCGTAAGTGCCTCACAGTCTAGCATAGGGAAGAACAAAGCATCTGCCCCCTCCATTAAACAAGATTATATACACCATAGGAGAGGACTTCCTTTTCACTTCCTTTCCTGAAGTCGTGCATCTGCAGCAAACCAGAGATCCAATGGTCATAAGATACTTGGTGTCACGGAGAAGACAGGCAAGCGGAGGCAGGATATTCGGGGATAAACTTTTGATGAATACCTTTACCGGGTTCATGTATCAATCTGAGACTGTGGTTGATCATGGTTCAGCCATGCTATTAGGTAATACAGCCTATGCAGATGCCGCTGCCCGAGCAGTATAGTGTGGCCCAACCATGAGGGCATGTGTGGAAACAAGCACCATTGGCTGGAATTAGGACTCTGGGGGCAACTGCACAAGTGCAGGACATCGGTTTCATGCAGCCAATCGAGCTTCCTTGGAGTCTGGGATGACAATATCAGTCCTCATCATCGGCCGGTACTCCTCAGGTATTTCAGCTCCTGCCTGCACACATAGCTCCACAACAGCTGGAGCTTTGCCATAGAAACTCCTTAGAGAGGATCGGAGAGGAGGGCCAGCAGGGTCAGGGACATGCCACACATAGTTGGGCGGTATGACCTCGTCGACAACCGCATCTTGCCAACCGTGTTTGCCATCTCGCCACTGGTGCTTGAAAGCTCCACAGAGCTTCACATTGTGTCCCCATGGACCGACGTGGACCTCGGAGCAGTACCCACATGCTTTTACCATGTACTTCCTCATCAGCTTCCGCACGCCCTGACGGACATTGCAGTATGCTTTCAGTGTCATCTCTGCGTGCTCTTTCACGTTGGATGGCGCAGGCGACTGGCCCTGCTGGTTGCTGAATGTGTCAAGCTCAGCAAGAAGAGATATGCAGTCCTCTGAACGGTGTGGCTTAGGCTCTTCGACAACTCCGCCACGGTCAATCACCTTCTTGCCAATCATCCGCACAGGAGCAGTTCGTCTCCTTGAGGGATATTGCGGTAACTCGACACCGGCCTGAATGCATAGCTCAACAATTGCTGGAATCCTGTCGAATTCAAACCTGGTGTCATGCTTGACCCTCCGCCCAAATGGGTCGAAAAGATGGTAAGATTCAATTGGGATGAGCACGTCATTGATGGAGCCTCTGACCCAAGAGTGGTGACTATTTCGACGCTGGCTTCCTGAGCCATAACAGTCTTGTATCTCGTGGCCAACTGGGCCAACATGGACTTGAGGGCATTTTCTACAGAATCACAAGACAGATGATTAATTAAAATACTAGATACTTGGTGAATCATAAAAGGGGCTAGTATTTTATGACGTGTCTACATAAGAGACTTGAAATATTAATGCATGCATGACCAGCTTATGACACCGATAAGAATTTCATAGTTACCTGCAACCATAAACTGTAACAACATTCAGAAGTTCAGAGAGGCCTCTGATTAGTACTTTCCAGTTATCAAGGACTTCGTAAGCAACCGGGACAAGCTCTGGTAGAAGCAACCCGTTCTTTGGGGGCTCAAGCGGCTTCTCTATCCTCATCTGTGCAAGCCTCTTATTTTGGCGGGAAGCTTGCAGCATCTTTTTAATTGGAACAGGAAAAGGCTTCTTCTTGTTCTTTGGGTGTAATTCTGGGAGATCAATATTTTGTGGTTGTTGCTGATACCTCTCATGCCTCTTACTAGCAGGATCAGGAGAGTACTCACAGCATGTTATTTTCGTTGTTCGGTTAACTTGTTGAGACTGGGATCCTACCTGTGACATGTTGTAAATAGAAGGTATAAGTACAAACTGGTGAAAGTGCATGCAAACAAAGAAGAGGATTCTATATTCCATTGCGGCAGCACTTCACCACAAACATGTTTGAAGCATTCTACCAAACCTAAATGGTTGTAAACATACCAACAGGCCATGTCTGGTGATTATGTGCCACAATGTTATAATAGAATGAAGAAAATGGTGCAGACTGAAAGGGAACATGGCAAAGCAAAAGTACAGTAAAAAGTTAGGTGTATATGAATAATTTTATGTTCCTAGTTGGATGGATAAACATGACATACTTCTTTTGGTCTGTAGTCACAACAATTTGACAGTAATGGAAACATAATGCAGACTATGGTCTGGAATAAGACCACACTTCTGATGTTTACAGTTCATAAGATCAGCAACATAGCACAATCATCCATTTATGATTACCCAGAATGGCTGGGGTAATTTTAAAGGCAGAGCAGGGAACCAATACCTTCATTAACTGGTTGGTTCTGGTGAAGTTGATGCCTATGAAGCTAAGACGAACACCTGGATGAAAGATTCAAAGGTAAATTCAGGATACAGTATTCCCTCCGACCCATATTAGTTGACTCAAATTTGTCTAGATACGGATGTATCTAGCACTAAAACTTGGTGCTCTTCGCGTATCTAGATACGCCCGTATCTAGATAAATCTATGTCAACTAATATGGGTAGGAGGGAGTAGTACAAAATTCTGACTGTAACGAATTATATAAGATCTTGAAAAGGCAATGGAACTGTGGAAGTAATGAGGATTGCCTGACAGTGATGAACGTACCCTTGCAGTTAAGCATCTCCATGGCAGAATCTGAGCCCCAAAGAGCGCTGCAGCTTACTTGACTCCTCGAAACACACAAGCTGCTAAATTCAGGAGATATGCACATGTGAGTATCCAGGTAAGAGCAAGACACCGAAGGCAACTTAGTGTGGGTTCAGTTATTTTTTCCGAAAGGCGACGGGGCGAGCAGCTACGGAGGCGCTGAAAACACAGAGGGGGAGAAGGGGTACCTGGTGGTGGCGCGCGGGAGGGAACTGGGACGCCGGCGGGCGGCGGATCAGAGGCGCCAGCAAGGAAGGAAAAAAGGCCAGAAACTAAGTGCGCGTCCGTACACACGGAGGCTATATCCGGAGTTGAGAAGAGGACGCCGGCGGAGGTTGGAGTGGAGTTTGCTTACCCAGCAATGGCCGGAGCACACGGGCGGCGACGAGACGAGTGGCGACTGGCGGGGAGAGATAAGAACAGGGACGAAAATATCTCCATTTCTTATTTTAACGTGGGCCGATCTGATAAACAGGCCCTTGGTAGCTGGATAAATGGGCTGTGGTGTATTTGGAGGAACATACAAAAATTGGGCCTAAACGCTCAGTTTACGAGCATGGCAAGAACGCTTCGATGCGGGCGTTGGGCCACCGCGTAGACTCGATAAGAATGGTCGTTTGCTAAGGATGGCAATGGTAGGTTATGGACAGGGTAGAGTAATACTATACTCATACCCGTGTAGTCAATGGGTATAAAAGCTTATCCATATCCATACTCGTGGGTATAAAAGTTTATCCATAACCATACCCGGCAGGTACCCGTATTCATTGGGTATCCGGCGGATATATCCAATAGTATATAAGTTATTTAAAATTTTACTTTTATCAATAGAGTATTTGAAAAATATAATAACCTCTACTTACTAATAGTAGACAAGTACATAAAAGTATCAAATTAAAGTTTAAAAGTCGCAATCTCATACTCTTTCCTAGGCTTCTCGGTCACATTGGTTCAAACTCTATAGGTAAGTTTGACATGTCAGTTTAAATGGACAGGGTATAGGTATACCCATGGGTACAAATCTATAACCGTGTCCGTACCCGTGACTTAATGGGTAGGGTATGGGTATTATCCATGGATATAAAAGTGTGTTCATACCCTACCCATGCGGTACGGTACCCGCGGGTACCCATAACCATGGGTAAAATTGCCATCCTTATCGTTTGCTCGGGAGGGGGAGACCCCAGATCTCCTGTATCCAACGATGACAACATCTGGCGCCGCTCTCGCTACATCCTACAGGTCATCGTTACAAGATTTATTTTTTGCATGCAGGCTACCAACTGCGAGTGGGTCAAATCTTCCATGGTTTGTGTTCCAACCCATAGTCCTCTCTTCCCCCAAAAGAAAAAGAGTCGGCAGACTAGGGTTTTAGTCTAGTCGTCGCCATCTGCCTCGTCCTCGTTGTCTACTATATGGAATCAACGGGAGGCGAGAGGATATAGCAGTGCAATAAAATATATATTGTGCAAATGATCCCTCCACCCTATGCTCCATCTAGGGCTCCACGCGTTTGCTCGGTCCTCAATATTCGGCATCGTCAAGTCGCACCAACATGAGAGATCGGGTTAGGAGCAGTGCTGAGGGATGTCTCTCCAACGTGGTGGAATAGGGATCCATTGGGTTGGGATGCTACAGAAAAGACGGTATGTCGAGGTGGCGGCTGTCAAACGTGGTGGAACGATGTGTACCCCTCTGGGGGCATCGGTATGTGTTAATATAGGCGTAGGGAATAGCCCCCATACGTGGTGTACATGGAGTGTTAGGTATGTGTACGTGTCGGAGTACAACTCCGTACCCGTACACATACGGTTACATAAACATACTCTAACATCTCCTCTTAATCTAAACCACGAGAGAGGTTTAGATTACGCTTAAACTCGTCTAAAGCTTTTACAGGAAGTGGTTTAGTAAAACCATCAGCTAGCTGGTCCTTGGTGAAGATGAACTTGATGTCAAGAGTGTTGCTAGCAACACGCTCACAAACAAAATGATAATCAATCTCAATGTGTTTGGTGCGAGCATGGAACACTGGATTAGCAGACAAGAATGTTGCACCCAGATTATCACACCATAAGCAAGGCTTTTCTCGAAGCTTCACACCTAGTTCACGGAGAACAACTTCAACCTATATTAACTCTGTAGTAGCATTGGCCAAGGCTTTGTATTGAGCTTCTGTACTAGAACGAGATATAGTGGCATGTTTTCTGGTACTCCAAGAGACCAAATTCGGACCCAAAAAGATAGCAAACCCTCCAGTGGAGCGGCGATCCTCAAGACAACCTGCCCAATCAGCATCAGAAAATGCACTGAGAAATGTGGAGGAAGACCTTCTGAATATAATACCAATCTGAGATATATCCTTGACATAACGAAGTATACGTTTAGCAGTTGTCCAATGAGTTGTGGTAGGAGCATAAAGATATTGGCAGACCTTATTCACAGAGAATGACAGATCTGGCCTTGTAAGAGTGAGATACTGAAGAGCACCAACAATACTGTGATACTGAGTACTGTCAACAGGACCTAAAAGAGTACCTTCATGCAAGGAAAATGGCTCAGATGAAGACAGCGGCGTAGGAGCCGATTTGCAGTCAAGCATACCAACTCGAGCAAGAATGTCACGGGAATATTTTTCTTGAGTAAGGAGCAACCCATCATGTGTGCGTGTAACTTCAATACCAAGAAAATAACGAAGATCGCCAAATATTTGATAGCAAAGTGAACATTGAGATCCTTAAGCAAGATCGAGATAGCATCATCAGATGAACTAGTCACAATAATATCATCAACATAGATAAGAACGAAGATGGTAATACCAGACGTGTCATATAGGAACAAAGAGGTGTCAGCCTTGGATGGAAGAAAACCAAACTCTTGCAATTTTGCACTTAACCTGGAATAGCATGCACGGGGAGCATGTTTTAACCCATAAAGAGCTTTATCAAGCCTGCAAATGTGACGGGGAGCATCAGGATGTTCAAAACCAGGGGGTTGTCTCATGTAGACCTCCTCTTCCAGAACACCATGGAGAAACGCGTTCTTAATATCTAGTTGCCAAAGACTCCAACCACAGGAGACAGAAATAGAAAGGACAATTCTGATAGTAGCTATCTTGACAACAGGACTGAAAGTGTCTTCATAATCAATGGCATACCTTTGCTTGAATCCTTTTGCAACCAACCATGCTTTATAATGATCAATTGTACCATCAACATGTCGTTTGATACGATAGACCTATTTGCAGTCAATAATATTTTTGTTGGAGCTGGGAGGAACAAGAGTCCAGGTCTTGTTCAGCATGAGTGCATCATATTCATCTTGCATAGCAGCACGCCAGTGCGTGTCTTTGAGAGCATCAGGCAAATTTCTAGGTTCATCTGTAGAAGAAAGCATGCCATATCGTACAGTGCCGTCAGTATATCTCTTTGGACGACTGATACCTTTTTGCAAACGAGTACGAGGTCCTGGTGGTGATGGTGGTGGTGATGCAGCAACAGAAGCATCAGCATCTGCCGCAGACGATCCAGCCGACGAAGCAGAGGTTGGCACACCATAGGACACACCGAGGGACACCGCACCCGATCCTGGCGAAACAACGATGTCGTTGTCAGGCGGGCGGGCTGTCTGCGTCGGGGGAGTCAGGCGTGTTCCCATTGCCACGTGTCGGTGGCGGAGTGGAGGCACGCGCAGAGGACGCGGGCGAGCGCGGGCGAGAGCGCTGTCCTGGTGCAGAGCCCAAGGCCGCGGGACCACGCGGTGGCTGAGGCGGATCAGCATCGGGATCGGAGCTCTCGGCATCGGAACCAGCACGGGAATGTTCCCCAGAATCTTCATCATTGTCAGTGCCAGATTCGTCATTTTGCATGCTAATATCAGCAGATGATTCAGGAGGTTGTGGTACATCATTTTGTGCGAGATTTTCACCAGCGATGACATCAACCTGTGGTACAAAAACAGGAGGAACACAAATAGGCACAATAGTAGACATATCACCATGAGTAGTTTTAGCAACCTCAGTGGGAGTGGATGTGGGAAGAAGAAGAATTTCCTTTTTGAGAAGAGCACCAACATTAGGATGAAGTTCTTGGAAAGGAAAGACATTCTCATCAAATACAACATCACGAGAGAGATATAGACACAGCCTGTGGAGACATCCAGGCATTTAACACCTATGGAGTGGACTATAGCCAAGAAAAACACAGCGTTTGGAGCGAAAAGCAAGCTTCCTAGTATTATAGGGACGAAGATTGGGCCAACAAGCACAGCCAAAAGTTCTAAGAACATCATAATTTGGTGTGACTTGGAGAAGACGTTCAGTAGGACACTCAAGATTAATGACCTTATTAGAAAGTAAATTTATGAGGAAGATGGCTGTAAGAAAGGCTTCATACCAATATTTAAGAGGCATGGAAGCATTAGCAAGCAAAGCAAGCCCAACTTCAACAATATGATGGTGTTTTCTTTCAGCAGGCTCATTTTGTTGATGGGCATGGGGACAGGAGACATGATGTATAATACCAGCTTTTTGAAAGAATGCATTGAGTTTCTCATACTCATCCCCCCAATCAGTTTGCATAATAACAATTTTCCTATTAAACTTGCGCTCAACATAACTTTGCCAATTTAGAAAAGCTTGATAGACATCAGAACGCTTTTTAAGCAAGTAAATCCACACAAATTTGCTATAGTCATCAATAAAGCTTACATAATAGGCATGTTTCCCAATAGAAATAGGTGCAGGACCCCATACATCAGAAAAGACCTGTTCGAAAGGAACAGTGGATCTACTGGTGGAGATGGAATATGGAAACTGGTGAATCTTAGCTAATTGACAAGAATCACAAATATATGGAGTAATTTCTGGAGTGTAAGCTATTTTATTTCTTCTAAGAACTTGTTGAATGACGAACGAAGATGGATGTCCTAGACGGCGGTGGCATGTAGATGATGAAGGCTTTATGGAGATGAAAGCATGGTTGGAGGACGCGTCAGAGATGGGCATCAAGGGATACAGTCCTCCATAGCAGGGGCCTTTAAACAGAATGCATTGTGTTGCTTGGTCCTTAATCAAAAAGAAGAAAGGATGGAACTCAATGAAAACATGATTATCAAGGGTAAAACGATGAACAAATAATAGACTTCCGGAGGCACTTGGAACATGTAGAATATCACGGAGATTGAAGGAATTTTGAGAGGTGCGCAAAACTGAATGACCAATGTTACTAATATGCATACCTGAGCCTTCGACGGTGTGAACACGATCATGTCCATCGTACTTGTCATGAGTATGGAGCTTATTCATCTCACTGGTGAGGTGGTTGGTGGCGCCAGTGTCATAGTACCAGTTGGTGTCAACTCTAGTGAAGTTGGCACCTTTGTTTCCACGGTCTCCTTCACCACGGGGATCATCGCCGTAACGCCACCAACAGTCATGAGCGGGGTGCCCATGGATGTTACATATCTGGCATGTGGTGTTGACGTAGGGAGTGGGCTGGCGGTCACGCTTTCCACCACGCCCAGCTCCATCGCGCCTGTCTTCATCATCTCGACGACGGGGTCGCTCGTCATCATAATGACGCCCCTGGTAGCCACCTGTAGGGTTTCGTAGCATGGAAAACAAAAAAAATTCTACCGCATACAAACAAACAAGCCAAGATCTATCTACTAGATTGTAGCAACGAGTCAATGGAATAACTCACCCTCGAAGATTCCAAAGTGTTTAACGAGAGCGGATTCTCGTGGGTGATGTAGTCGTACTCTTCCCGATCTCAAGATCGCGTAGACGATCCTTCCGGCGCTGCGTTCCGGCAGCGCTCCCGCAGTCGGTCACACGTTCGGTACTCGACGAAGACCTTCCTCTCCCTTGTTCCAGCAGGCAGCGGAGGTTGTAGCACTCTCCTCGCGATTCCGGTAGCACAACGGCGTGGTATCGAAAGTAGAGGGGAGATCTCGCAGGGCTTCGCCTTAAGCCGGAGAGAGTATGATGGAGTATGAGAGAGTCCCTCGACGATCTAGGGTTTAGACACACCGAGGAGGAGGCTTGGCCGGCAGCTAAGGTTGCTAGGCGGCGGCGGCGGGTTACCCTAGGGCGGCGGCAGCAGCAGGTGGCGACGCCGGCGGCTAGGGTTTAGAGGTGGAGGTGTTGGGTGTCTAGGAGGGGAGCCCTGCCCCTCCTTTTATAGGTGGAGGGGCCGGCCAAGGGGAGGGGAGTCCCTCCCCAACTCGGCTTCAAGGTGGGCCGGCGGTGGAGGGGAGGAACTCCTCCCCAACTCGGTTTCCACCTCCCTCTCCACTTCCCAAAAATAGCCGTTTGACTTTCAAATTGCTGTTTGACTTTTTCAAACTAGGATTTGATTAAACCCTTTATTTTGTTCAGCGATGACACCTAGTACATGATGCAATCATACCAACTTGATATAACACATTCATGTACCCTTCCCCTCCGGAGTGCCGGACATTCCGGAACCTTCTAGAACATTCCCGATGAAAACACCGGAATCATTCCCCAACTCCGAAACAGGACTTTCCTTATATGAATCTTATTCTTCGGACCATTCCGGATCTCCTCGTGATATCCCGGATCCCATCCGAGACTCCGAACAACATTTGGTCTCTTTCTCATCATTCCATAACTACTCAAACAACGTCGAATCCTTAAGTGTGTCTCCCTACGGTTCGTGAATTATGCGGACATGATCGAGACACTTCTCCGAACAATAACCAATAGAGGAATCTGGAAATTCATATGGCTCCCACATATTTCTACGATTACTTTGCGATCAAATGAACCACTTACATACGATACCAATTTCCCTTTGTCTCATGATAGTTTACTTATCCGAGGTTATGATCGTCGGTATCTCTGCATACCTAGTTCAACCTCGTTACTGATAAGTACTCTTTTCTCGTTCCCGTGATATGTGATCCCTTGTGAGCCAGTCACATGCTTGCAAGATAATTGGATGACATTTCACCGAGAGGGCCCAGAGTATATCTATCCGTCATATGGATGGACAAATCCCACTCTTGATCCATGTGTCTTAACCAATACTTTCCGAACACTCAATGCCACCTTTATAGCCACCTAGTTACGGTGTGGTGTTTGATGTCATCAAAGCATCCATCCGGTAAAGGTGATATGCATGATCTCATGGTCGAAGGAATTAGGTTACTATGTATCAGAAAGCATATAGCAATTGAACTATTAAAATGACTTGATCTTTATGCTACGCTTATCTATAGGAGTATGTCCACCATATCATTCTCCTAACGATATGATCTTGTTGTTAATAACATCTCAATGTTCATGATAGGGAAACCACAATCATTTATTAACCAACAAGCTAGTATTATAAAGAGGCTTTACTAGGGACTTCAATTTAAGTTTACAAATCACACAAGTATTAATGTTTACTTGTTAATACTATTATAGCATGAATGTAAACATTTATCATAAACACAAAGATATAATAATAACTATATTTATTATTGCCTCTAGGGCATATCTCCAACAGTCTCCCACTTGCACTAGAGTCATCTAATCTAGATTACATGGTAATATACCGAACACCCATGGCAGTTTGGTGTTGGTCATGTTTTGCCCTCGGGAGAGGTTTAGTCAACGGATCCGCCACATTCAGATCTATGTGTACTTTGCAAATCTTTATGTCCCCATCTTGGACATGTTCTCGAATAGCATGAAAATGTAGCTTGATATGCTTCAGCTTTTTGTGTGACCTTGGTTCTTGCGCATTGGCTATGGCGTCCATGTTATCACAGTAGATAGACATTGGGTCCAGCGCACTAGGAACCACACCCAGCTCTCTAATGAACTCTTTCATCCATATTGCTTCTTGTGAAGCCTCCGAAGCAGCCATGTATTCCGATTCAATTGAAGATCTCGCCACAACGCTTTGCTTTGCACTCCTCCAGCTAACTGCTGCACCATTCAAAGTAAATACGTATCCAGATTGTGATTTAGAATCATCCGGATCGGTGTTCCAACTAGCATTGGTGTAACCATTAACAACGAGCTGTTCATCACCTCCATAAGAAAGAACCATATCCTTAGTTCTTCTCAAGTACTTAAGGATGTTTTTGACCGCTGTCCAATGATCCACTCCTGGATCACTTTGATATCTGCTAGTTAAACTAACAGCATATGCAATGTCGGGTCTAGTACATAGCATGGCATACATTAGAGATCCTATGGCTGAGGCATAGGGAGTCTTACTCATCCTTTCTCTATCTTCTGCCGATGTCGGACTTTGAGTTTTACTCAAGGTCGTACTGGGCAACATGGGCAAGAACCCTTTCTTGCTATCTTCCATTCCAAACCTCTTTAGAACTTTGTCCAAATATGTACTTTGTGACAATGATATTAGGCGTCTAGATCTATCTCTATAAATCTTTATGCCCAATATGTAAGCTGCTTCACCAAGATCCTTCATTGAAAAACTATTATTCAAATATTCCTTGACACTATTAAGAAGGTCTACATCATTCCCAATCAACAATATGTCATCTACATATAGTATTAAGAATGCTACAGAGCTCCCACTCACTTTCTTGTAAATACAAGCTTCTCCATAAGTTTGTATAAAACCAAAACTTTTGATCACCTTATCAAAACGTTGATTCCAACTTCGGGATGCTTGCTTCAATCCATAAATGGACCGTTGGAGTTTGCATACCTTGTTAGCATCTTTAGGATCGACAAAACCTTTGGGTTGCATCATATACAACTCTTCATCAATGTATCCATTGAGGAATGTTGTTTTTACATCCATCTGCCATATCTCATAATAATAATATGCAGTGATTGCTAACATAATCCTCACAGACTTTAGCTTCGCTATAGGTGAGAAAGTCTCATCGTAGTCAACTCCTTGAATTTGTCGAAACCCCTTTGCGACAAGTCGAGCCTTATAGACAGTAACATTACCATCAGCATCTGTTTTCTTCTTGAAAATCCATTTGTTCTCGACAGCCTTCCGGCCATCCGGTAAGTCCACCAAAGTCCATACTTGGTTTTCGTACATGGATCCAATCTCGGATTTCATGGCTTCTTGCCATTTGTTGGAATCTGGGCTCATCATCGCTTCCTCATATGTCGCAGGGTCATCGGTGTTGTCCACCAACATGACACTCATAACGGGATCATACCAATCTGGAGTGGTACGAGTTCTCGTTGACCTGCGAGGCTCTGTAGCAACTACAACCGAAGTTTCATGATCATCATCATTAGCTTCCTCTCTTATTGGTGCAGGCACCACAGGAACTTCTTCCGGTGCTGCGCTACTCGCAATTTCGAGAGAAGGTTCGACAACCTCGTCGAGTTCTACTTTCCTTCCAGTCACTTCTTCCGAGAGAAATTCCTTCTCTAGAAAGGATCCATTCTTAGCAACGAAGATTTTATCCTATGAAGACGCATTTTTCCGCTTTGGGTTCAAGCTTGTCCGGCTGTAACTTCTTTACATAGGCTTCGCATCCCCAAACTTTAAGGAACGACAATCTAGGTTTCTTCCCAAACCATAATTCATACGGTGTCGTTTCAATGGATTTAGATGGTGCCCTATTTAAAGTGAATGCGGCTGTTTCTAATGCATAACCCCAAAATGATAGCGGTAAATCTGTAAGTGACATCATAGAACGAACCATATCTAAGAGAGTTCGATTACGACGTTCGGACACACCATTACGCTGTGGTGTTCCCGGCGGTGTCAATTGTGAAAGTATTCCGCATTTCTTCAAATGCTCGCCAAACTCGTAACTTAGATATTCACCTCCACGATCAGAACGTAGAAATTTAATCTTCTTGTTACGTTGATTCTCTACCTCACTTTGAAATTCCTTAAACTTCTCGAAAGTTTCGGACTTATGTTTCATGAAATAGATATACCCATATCTACTCAAGTCATCCGTGAAGGTAAGAACATAACGATAACCACCGTGCAATGCTACACTCATTGGACCACAGACATCGGTATGTATGATTTCCAATAAGTCCGTAGCTCGCTCCATCATACAAGAAAATGGAGTCTTAGTCATTTTTCCCATCAGACATGCTTCGCATCTTTCAAGTGATTCAAAATCAAGTGATTCAAGAAGTCCATCGGAATGGAGTTTCTTCATACGCTTCACTCCAATGTGACCAAGACGACAGTGTCACATATAGGTCGAGTTATCGCTCGATTTCAAACGTTTAGCCTCAATGTTATTAATATGTGTATTTCCACTATCGAGATTCAATAAGAATAGACCATCTATCAAATGTGCATGTGCATAAAACATATTACTCATATAAATCGAACAACCATTATTCTCGGACTTAAACAAGTAACCGTCTCGCAATAAACAAGATCCCAATATAATGTTCATGCTTAACGCAGGCACCAAATAACAATTATTTAAGTATAAAACTAATTCCAATGGTAGATGAAGGGGTAGCGTGCCGACCGCGATCACATCAACCTTTGATCCATTTCCCACGTGCATCGTCACCTCGTTCTTCGCTAGCTTCCGTTTATTCTGCAGCACCTGTTTCGAGTTACAATTATGAGCAACCGAACCAGTATCAAATACCCAGGCACTACTACAAGTACTAGTGATATACACATCAATAACATGTATATCGGATATACCTTTCTTCTTGATGTTGCCGTTCTTCAAATCTGCCAAGTAATTTGGGCAATTCCGCTTCCAGTGACCTTCTCCCTTGCAGTAAAAGCACTCAGTATCAGGCTTAGGTCCAGCCTTGGTCTTCTTCGTCGGCGCGGTAACTTTCTTACCACCCTTCTTGAAGTGTCCCTTTTGCTTAGACTTGCATTTCTTGAATTTGGTGGTCTTATTGACAATCAACACTTGGTGCTCTTTCTTGATCTCCACTTCTGCAGATTTCAACATAGCAAACAGTTATGGCAACTGCTTGTTCATGTTTTGCATATTGTAGTTCATCACAAAGTTCTTGTAACTTGGTGGTAGTGATTGGAGGACGCGGTAAATCCCCAAAGCATTAGGAATCACTATACCCAAGCTTTGAAGTTTTTGCGTGCCCAGACATCTTAAGCACATGCTCACTGACGGAGCTGCCCTCTTCCATCTTGCAGTTAAAGAACTTTTCAGAAGCCTCATAGCTCTCAATTGCCGCGTGGGTCTTAAAGATCAATTTGAGATCACGGACATGTGGGTCTGAATTCTCAAACCTTTTCTGAAGCTCCGATTCTAAACCATACAAGATAGCACACTGAACTGTGGAGTACTGAGTTTTCCGAGCGAGGTAAACATTCTTTACTTCGTCGGCAGCATCAGCTGCAGGCGGGTCACCCAGCGGTGCATCCCGCACATAGGTCAAATTACCAGCTGTGAGAATAATCCTCAAATTGCGGAACCAATCCGCGAAGTTGCTTCCATTGTTTTTCAACTTTTCTTTCTCTAGGAACGCATTAAAATTGATGGTAGGGGCTGCCATTGATCTACAACATATTTGCAATAGTTTAGACTAAGTTTATGACAAATTGAGTTCAAATTAATAGTAAAATTAATCTAGGTGAACTCCCACTCAAAACAATATCCCTCACATTGTTTTAGTGATCACACTAACCAAATCCACCACATCAACACCGATCATCACGAGAGTTGATATAGTTTCAATGGCGAACAATCGACATGTTCATCATATCTAATATATGATTCATGCTTTACCTTTCGGTGATCCGTGTTCCGAGACCATGTCTGTACATGCTAGGCTCGTCAAGATCAAACCTTAGTTTCCGCATGAGCAAATTTGGCTTGCTCACGTTGTATACACTTGCGGAATCTAACACACCCGATCATCACGTGGTGCTTCGAAACAACAAGCTTTAGCAACGGTGCTAACTAAGGGTGAACACTTTATGACTTGAAATTCATGTGCATGAGGGATCATCTTATAATGCTACCGTCGTCTACTAAGCAATACAAGATGCATAAAGGATTAACATCACATGAAATTCATGCAAGCCATATGGTTGTCGTGGTGCCTTTCTTCTTTGTGCTTCCGATCTCCATCTTCAAGCACGAACATGATCTCCATCATCACCGGCATTGCATCAAGGTCAATGACGCTTCTCTATGGTCGTCGTCCACCGGCTTCAACTATTACAACTACCTTGAATAGACACGCGGGTCTTAACATAAATTAAAGACAACCATATGGCTCCTGCCGGTTGCCAACTTACAATAAGGAATATTGCATACATAAAATATAATCACAATCATGGCCATATCACATACTTGCACACCCGTGCAAAACAAAGTTAGATGCCTCTACTTTCTTTGCATGTTTTACGTGGTTTGGGGCTTTCAATAAGTGTCGCTCTAACTTACGAACAAGAACCACAACATTGATACTAGTATTGTTAATCACCCGTTATAAATTGAATCTTAACTATGCTGGGAGAAACAGGCACCCGCAAAGCCACTTATGCAATACAAGTTGCATGTCAAGCATGGAGCAAGTCTCATGAACGATGTCATGTAAGGTTAGCCCGGGCCGCTTCATCCCAACATCCCGCAAGATGCAAAGTACACAAGAAGCAATCGACAATAAAAGCATCAACACCCACAATGACCATTGTGTTCTACTCGTGCAACAGATCTACATATAGACACGGCTCTGATACCACTGTAGGGTTTCGTAGCATGGAAAACAAAAAAAATTCTACCGCATACAAACAAACAAGCCAAGATCTATCTACTAGATTGTAGCAATGAGTCGATGGAATAACTCACCCTCGAAGATTCCAAAGTGTTTAACGAGAACGGATTCTTGTGGGTGATGTAGTCGTACTCTTCCCGATCTCAAGATCGCGTAGACGATCCTTCCGGCGCTGCGTTCCGGCAGCGCTCCCGCAGTCGGTCACACGTTCGGTACTCAACGAAGACCTTCCTCTCCCTTGTTCCAGCAGGCAGCGGAGGTTGTAGCACTCTCCTCGCGATTCCGGCAGCACAACGGCGTGGTACCGGAAGTAGAGGGGAGATCTCGCAGGGCTTCGCCTTAAGCCGGAGCGAGTATGGTGGAGTATGAGAGAGTCCCTCGACGATCTAGGGTTTAGACATGCCGAGGAGGAGGCTTGGCCGGCGGCTAGGGTTGCTAGGCGGCGGCGGCGGGTTGCCCTAGGGCGGCGGCGGCAGCAGCAGGTGGCGGCGCCGGCGGCTAGGGTTTAGATGTGGAGGTGTTGGGTGTCTAGGAGGGGAGCCATGCCCCTCCTTTTATAGGTGGAGGGGTCGGCCAAGGGGAGGGGAGTCCCTCCCCAACTCGGCTTCAAGGTGGGCCGGCGGTGGAGGGGAGGAACTCCTCCCCAACTCGGTTTCCACCTCCCTCTCCACTTCCCAAAAATAGCCGTTTGACTTTCAAATTGCCGTTTGACTTTTTCAAACTAGGATTTGATTAAACCCTTTATTTTGTTCAGCGATGACACCTAGTACATGATGCAATCATACCAACTTGATATAACACATTCATGTACCCTTCCCCTTCGGAGTGCCGGACATTCCGGAACCTTCTAGAACATTCCCGATGAAAACACCGGAATCATTCCCCAACTCTGAAACAGGACTTTTCTTATATGAATATTATTCTCCGGACCATTCCGGATCTCCTCGTGATATCCCGGATCCCATCCGAGACTCCGAACAACATTCGGTCTCTTTCTCATCATTCTATAACTACTCAAACAACGTCGAATCCTTAAGTGTGTCTCCCTACGGTTCATGAATTATGCGGACATGATCGAGACACTTCTCCGAACAATAACCAATAGAGAAATCTGGAAATTCATATGGCTCCCACATATTTCTACGATTACTTTGCGATCGAATGAACCACTTACATACGATACCAATTTCCCTTTGTCTCACGATAGTTTACTTGTCCGAGGTTATGATCGTCGGTATCTCTGCATACCTAGTTCAACCTCGTTACTGATAAGTACTCTTTTCTCGTTCCCATGATATGTGATCCCTTGTGAGCCAGTCACATGCTTGCAAGATAATTAGATGACATTTCACCGAGAGGGCCCAGAGTATATCTATCAGTCATATAGATGGACAAATCCCACTCTTGATCCATGTGTCTCAACCAATACTTTCCGAACACTCAATGCCACCTTTATAGCCACCCAGTTACGGTGTGGTGTTGGATGTCATCAAAGCATCCATCCGGTAAAGGTGATATGCATGATCTCATGGTCGAAGGAATTAGGTTACTATGTATCAGAAAGCATATAGCAATTGAACTATTAAAATGACTTGATCTTTATGCTACGCTTATCTATAGGAGTATGTCCACCATATCATTCTCCTAACGATATGATCTTGTTGTTAATAACATCTCAATGTTCATGATAGGGAAACCACAATCATTTATTAACCAACAAGCTAGTATTATAAAGAGGCTTTACTAGGGACTTCAATTTAAGTTTACAAATCACACAAGTATTAATGTTTACTTGTTAATAATATTATAGCATGAATGTAAACATTTATCATAAACACAAAGATATAATAATAACTATATTTAGTATTGCCTCTAGGGCATATCTCCAACACCACCACCATCGTGGCGGCCCTGATCATCGCGATGGTCGCGATAGTCATGACGATCACGGTAGTCCTGTCGGCCGCGGTCATCACCACAGCCATGGTCATCGTAGCGTGGACGCTCATCATAGCGGGGGTGCTCCTCATAGCGCGAGCGCTCCTCGTACTGCTGCTGACGTGGGCGATCGTCCTGGCGCGGACGATCAGACCCACGCGGACCACCGCAGCGTGCCACGTTGGCCGAGGAGGTGAAGTCTTCCTCGGTCTTGTGCATGCGATCATACGCCTGGACCTGAGTGAGAAGATCATCGAGGGTGGTGCTGGGGTTGGCGTTGACAGCGGTGCGTAGGGTGTTGTAGTGGCTGACGAGGCCCTTTAGGATGTACCAGATCAGTTCGTCGTCGTCAAGAGGTTTGCCTGCGGCAGTCAATTCAGAAGCAATAGCTTTCATCTTAGCAAAATACTTGTCAGCAGATAAGTCGTTTTTACGAGTGTCGTTGAGGGCGGAGCGCAGCTGCTGCACCCTAGTCTTGGACGTGGAGGACACGTGAGTGTTGATGGCAGCCCACGCTGAGGCCGAGGTCTCAAGCCCAACGACATGTGCAAGCACGTCTAGAGAGAGAGCGTTGAGGATCTAGCGAAGCACCTGCTGGTCACGGGAGATCCAGGCAGAGTACTCAGGATTTTCGATGGTGACCTTCTTCTTGTTGATGTCCTCTGTCTCCAGGATCTTCTCCGGCGCCTCCTCGTTCCCTTCAACAAGATCGAGGACAGGAGCACCGCGAAGGGCCAGGATGACGAGAGCCTTCCAGATGAGCGCGTTGTCGCGCGTGAGCAGCTGCGAGGGTGGGGACCCAAGAGCTGCAGCAAGCACCGTAGCAGATGAAGTCGATGATGACATGGCGACGATAGGGTTTTTGGATACGACAGCGGCAGGGGATCAGAGAAACCCGATGCGACAGCAGCGATCTTGAACGTTGGAGGCGGAGGCGGCAGGAGATCGAGGGGATCCGATGCGGTGGTGGCCAATCTTGATCTTGACGTGGGTTTTAGGAGGCGACGGCGACAGTACGAGACTGAGGCGGCGGCGGTTTTGTGTGGGTCATGTTTCTTAGGTTTTGAGCGGCGACGATAGAAGGCGGCGACAGCTATGGCGGCGGCGATTTTAGGGTTTCGTGGGCAACTAGAGCACGGAAGAGGATGACTTTGATACCATGTCAAACGTGGTGGAACGATGCGTACCCCTCCGGGGGCATCGGTACGTGTTAATATAGGCATAGGGCATAGCCCCCATACGTGACGTACATGGAGTGTTGGATACTACTCCGTACCCGTACACATACGATTACATAAAACATACTCTAACAGCGGCGACGAAGGGTAGAAGAACTAGAGTGGCACAATTCATAAGGAGCTCGAATACATTGTTGAACATTTGTGCAATTCAGCCACTAATCATGCACGGGAATTTCTCTTCAATGTGATTGATACTTTGTCATCAAAGGATCAAGTTATTTTTGTTGTGTCACTATGGGAAATATGGTATGCTAAGAGGAAGGTGATCCATTAGGATGTTCATCAGAGCCCTTTGTCTACATATGCATTCATCCAAAGTTTATTGGCTGATCTTGGGAGTGACGAAGAAATAAAGAATATAGTAGCTTGAGTGAGTATCCGATCAGCATATCCTCCTATCAGGGCCACGCCACCAGAAGGAGTAACTAAAATCAATGTGTATCCGGTTGTGGCAAAAAATCTGAACAAAGGTGCACAATAATTGTTCTTATATAGGTGCATCGGCTCTGATTTTTCCTGGCAGAAGTGACACGGAGACTTTGGAAGCTTTGGCTTGCCGAGAAGTGATGTCGCTGGCGTTAGATATTTTTTATTGCACGTCGAGTGCAGATTGCAAGTGATTCCCTGTCATTCGTGAAGAACTACCATGAAGGAATCAGAGGAGCTTATGCCCATATTATTCAGGAAATGAAGGCGAGGAGGAGCGAGTTCGAGGACGTCTCCCTATGGTCTTCGAGCGCAGATCAACGAACCGTGAGGCTCATAATCCGGTGAGGTTTGTTGTCTATAACGAGTTTGGTTCTTAGATCCACTTGAAGGTGTGAATATCTCAAGGCAATGCGTTGTTGCAAAGGTTGGGTGTAATTGGTATCTTTCGATATTAATATATGCTTCATTCCAAAAAAAATATAGGTGTAAATATCTCTGTAGATTTTTAAATTTGAATAAGCAAGAGGATGATGTTGCTAAAGAAAAAGTTGTGTTGTGTACTGAAAAAATGGAGTTGTAATGTAGTATACTGTCGATGTTTTTTAAGAAAAAAATCGGATACTTAACAAAAAAAAACTGTACCGAGTGTTATTTTCTCCTTCGACGAGAAGGAATTGTAAAAAAAAAAAAAAACTAACGTCTGCATCTGTCAACTTGGAGAGAACCAATTTCGTCTGACGACAAATAAAAATATGTTGCTGAGATGGTGGTAGGGCCACGGTGAGCCGAAGTGCCGAACGTTTTTGAATGCCAACGATCATCGAGTTTGACCGAACTGAACGAGAGTGACGACGGAAAAGTAGCAAGAATTATTGGTGTCGTCCCAAAAAAAAGCGCACCTAGCACAGTAGCAGTACCAGCATGTAAATCAAACTCGGAATATCAACCCTCACCAACTATGGAACCTGATTCGTTTTGGAACTTCTCGGCGACGAGCATCTCAACCACAGTGGAGCAGTTTTCCAAAGAAAATAGCGCCACAGCGGAGCAGTTCGAAAGGGCGAAGAACCCGAAGTCCCGAAGCGGAGCGAGTCCGGCGGAGGACGGAGAGACGTCCAAATGGGACAGTACCGTGCACACACAGACAGTCGCAGGTGGATACTAGTATAGGGAGTAACATAGTCCTATATGTATTGCCAACTAAGCATTTACTCCCTCTGTTTGGAAATATAAGACGTTTTAGTTTTGTGAATCGAGTGTATCTAAATGTCTTTTAGTGTATAGGTTCGTAGAGGTTCGGAGTGAACCTATACACTAAAAAATGTCTAGATACATTCGTTTCACAAAGCTAGAATGTCTTATATTTCCGAAGGGAGGGAGTAGATGATATGGCATACGATTAAATACTGAGAAAGAGGCTTGTGGTAACTAGCTATGTTACCATAACATCATATATTTCAAGACAAAATAAGTCTACATTACAATAAATAAGCATTTGCATGACACCACGCATATATGTTATTTTTCACTATAAAGATAGTAACTTAGACTAGTAACATACACATATTACTAGTCTAAGTTACTTCCCACTATGACCAGCCTTATGTACCTATGTTTCGCCTTCTTGCTGACGCTTTCAACAATCAACAACGCGTTTTTGGAAGACGATGAGTAGAAGAAACAAAATTAAGCCGCATTGAAATGCTTGGAAATGTGTGCAGCCGCATTGAAATGCCTGCTCTCTGTCTTTGGATTACGCGCCTAAGAAATCCTAAAATAGCCTCGCAGGAGTCCTGCCAGAGTATGCCTCTGTAGCGTTATATAAAGGGCAATGGCCCAACAGAGCATCGTCACAGAGCACAAGAGCAGAGAGCACTGCATAGTTCAGCTTCAGCACTTGTACTGTCTTATTACATTTCTCCCTCTGAATTCGGTCGAGAGGAACACCATGAGCTACCCGCCACCGGGCACCGCGTACCCTCCGCCGGGCCAGGAGGCCTACCCGCCACCGGGCACCGCGTACCCGCCGCCCGGCCAGCAGGAGGCCTACCCGCCCCCGGGGTACGGCGCGCCGCCGCCCGTCGCTGCCAACTACCAGCAGGCCCCGCCGCCGCAGGACACGCAGGACCGCGGCGGCGACGGCTTCTGGAAAGGATGGTACGTACTACTACTTGGTAGCAGTTGAATAGACCAGCGGATACGGGTGTACTATATCATGCATGTTTCCGTCGCTTCCTGTTCTTCTCCTAATCCGCGTGCTTCGCCATGTTTTTTTATCTCTGCAGTTGTGCTGCCATTTGCTGCTGCTGTCTGCTCGACATGTGCTTCTGAGATCGACACCGACACCAGCCAATTCTGAGATGATGATCTGCATCTACTCCTTCCTATTGTGTTTCTGGTGTTAGAATCGACATATCACATATGTGTGGTGTAGACCACTACTACTAGTTACACCTGGGGTTTGGCTTAATTCTGTATCATGATATTGTTTACCAGTACTGTATCATGGCCTGGTTGCTTATCGCTCAGTCCTGACTAGGAATATCTTTAGCTTGTTGGCTTGGCTATGAACTGAACTGGATATATGTACGAGTTGTTAATCAGGTGAATGGGTCACCCTAACCACATAATAAACTTCAAAGCACCGAAAGCTACTTACGCCAACGCCAAGGATGCCAAATGTCAAAGACAACCGTACGTGTCCATCGGAAGTACTGTATAAAACGGCAAAAATCAACACTGGCGGCATTTTATCCGTGTACTTCTATGAAACTTTTTTATCCTAAATCAAATTGTTTTACCAACTTTATAGGAAAAGTTAATACGTACTATTTATAACACCAAATCATATCACTAAATGCATCTTTGAATGTAGTTTTATATCAGTATATAGATTTTATGTCATATATAAACGTTGCTACAATTTTCTATGAAGTTTATTCAACTTAAAAATGTTTTAACTTTAGTCTTTACAACTTATTTAAGGACGGAAGGAGTACAGCTTAAGATACTACTCTACCTGACATAACCAAACCCAATAAGCTAGTAATTGAGATACCAAGACAGTGGTCAGGTCTTCTCATCGCTTGGACCCAAACGAGCAGTAAAATATGAACATCTCAACCAACTTACGGACACTAGCAAGGTGACAAGCTGGTACTCCATTCTGATTACTGCATTATTTTTTCTCCTTCGTGTTCATAGGCAGTGCACGTTGTGCTTTCAAGTTCTGATATTTACAAGCAGTATACGGTATTTACAGAGATATTTCCAACCTGGCCACATCGTATGTACATCGACGGCTTACGGTATGTGCTGCTGACCTAGCTACATGACAAGTCAGCCATGGCTGACTCCAACAGCCCTGACTTCCACATGCTGCCGCCCTCCGCTCTCCGGGTGAACCACAACTGTGGCCTGCGCCTCGTCCAGCGAGCCCTCTTTACCCTCGCGAGACGCGGACAGCGTGCTGACCATCGGAGGGAGCTCGGCTGATCTTTTAGTTTTGCCATCGTCAGTGTGGGAGATGATCTCCCAGTCCTCCTTGACCGAAGTGACGTCCCCGAGTTTCTCGTGGTGCTTCTCGACCTCAAAGATGGTGGGGAGGATGACATAATCATTGAGGGGGTCGTAGAACGGGTCGGGTTCGCCGGCATGCAGCCAGTGCTGGACTATCCGGAACACGTGGTGATCGCAGACGATTCCTCGGTGGTCAGCTGCAACTCCGATTCTTGCCACCGCATCAAGACCATCCGCCTGCCGAAAAATGATGATTCTGCTCAGTTTTATCTATGCATACTTTCTTTCCGACACTTCATAAGATACCAAAGAGATCAGCAATATCAAACCTTTGCTGATTCTGCAGGGACTGATCCATCACCATCAACATAGATGAAATCACCCTGAACCAGCACATAGTTCAGAGTTCAGACACAAACTAAGTGGGGCTAACCAGTGCTACAGAAAGCCAGAAAACTGGTATAGGCAGAACACAACATTTACCAAAAGAACTAACCTGGGTATATAAGAGGTGACTAAGATTTGAAATAGGATGATTTTTGCTCCCGTAGCTGCAAAGAGAAGAGTATTCAAACTTAGCATACATAACTTTAGGTTATATGCCTTGCTTTGTATAAAAGGCAACATATCTTTAGAAAAGAGGTCTTATGTGACCAAAAAGGGCAAGAAACAATTATGTGTTTCGACAGTAGTTCTGAACTTGCTTTACTAAACGGTACTAGCTTAATAACATGCAAGTGTAGGTTCCTAATTTTTGAAAAATTTATGAACATCAACTAATCCATCAGTCCACCAAACTTTAGTGGAACCAATGGAAATTCTAATCGGCATATTGACAAAACTAAAACAGAAACTAAAACTATAAGTATCCAAATAGTAAAGTACCAAACAGTGTGAGCAGTGTCGTAATCAATCCCGTAAATATTGTAGAACTTCACTGATTTTGGAAGCTTTGCCTGACAAAGAATATCTTGAGTTTCCTTTGCCCATCTTAGTATATCCTCATTAAGGGGCAAAGGAATGTGATTTCCATCAGAGACAATCTGTGATGACAACTTAACTGTCAGAAACATAAGCATCAATATCTGTTAATTATGTAAAAATAAACTACAAAATAACCACCTCATGCTCGGAAAGAGCCTTTGCAATCATCTTTATTGTTTCAGCTGGCTCATATGACTCTAGCAAGGCACTTTTCTTGCCATTATCATCCAACCTCTCTCTCCAGATCTGTAGCAGTGGAGTTTCTTCCCAGTGGAAGGTTGAGCTAGCCAACAACTCATATATTGATGGGCATTCAATCAGCTGAAACAGAAAACCTACTATCAGTTCTTTCTCAAAATGCAATATCATTGTGACCACATGAACACGTGTAGTAGATGAGATATATGGACAGGCTATAAAGCATACCAATTGCTGCATGGTCCATTTGGAAATAAAGAAATTTGATTGCCATCCTTCCACAAAAGACATTCCATTCAGCAGACCAGAATTTATGTACCCAGGTGCACCTGTCATGAAGTAGCAAGTATCTTTGCCATGTTAAGTTGCTCCATATCATGATTTAAGGTAATAGGTCAGATAATGAAATTCGTAACGGAATGAACAATGCAACTGCTTAACATATTGGAACCAATACAGCTCTAGTGTCAGCTTGGTAGACCCCTTGAAATAGTTGCCAATGATAAATCAATAGTTGCACAACTGACAGGTATTCTATGAAAAATGATATCGTCAAGCTACCACTGTAGCAATAAAGAGCATCCAATAGATATTTTGAGTTTATATTATGTTGAAATAAGAGAACCCAAAACATTAGATGCTCAAGTTGACTCGTACCTTGAAATGGTGCAGCGATTGCAATCCAACTCTTTACATATTTTTCAAAGACCTATCGAAAGAAGACCACATTGTTTAGGAATGGGCCAGAGCATGACAAACTTCAACAGAGGTCTAAAAATATAAGGACAAGCACTCACATCACCATGAAGAGACATGAAGCACTTAACAAGCAATCCCCCCATTGAATGTGTAATTAGATTGATCTTTTTCCCTCCAGAAGCTGTGTATACTGATTCTAACTTTCTGGAAAATTGGTCAAGTGTTTCTGAAAGCCTGCAGATAAAAAGGGGTGTCAAGCAGAGGAAGGAACTGAATGGCTTAGCAATGTCTGAATGACAAGCAATCCCATGAACACACGCTCTATAAATCGAATATCATGAATTTCGGCAGAAAGCATACACAACTGTACACATGGAAACATATACAAAACAGGGATACAAATGCAAAATCTACCTGTTACTTTGGCGGAAATCATAACCAAATCCAAAGAGCGTTTTCCCCTCTTGATATCCCCATTTAATCATTTGCACTATCATGTCATGATAGTAGTAAACACTGTCATCACCAATAATCTGCAAATTTAAAGTGTAAATGAATGGCACATGTTGGATACAATATTGAGAACAAAACACTGATTAAATTACTACTGGTAGTCGTAGAGTGTTACAGGACTAAGAGATAGAAAGTAAAGCCATCAGATAATATATATAGTTGTAAAAGAGTAGTTATTTGAGTGCCAGCGGAAGGAGTAGGTAAATCAAAACAAAGGTGGTCCGTACTAGGAAGATGAAATAGGTTTATTACCATATCTGGGTCCAATGTGTCGATGGCGTACAATCCATACCTGTCCTCGGGGACACTGATGCTTATTTTCTCATCCACAGAAACAGTTTTGCCTGCTCCATAATAATAGTTTGGCATCATATGACATGAGGAAAGTATATGACCTACTGAATCAACACTAACATAACAATGAGAAGGAACATATTTATCGACTCAGCAGTTTGCGAGTGAAAACCACCATATATCTACGAGTAGTTCCCAAAACTAATCCAAATTCAACAAAAACAGGAATTTGGGTGGAGTATCCTGAATTTATTTATCAGCTGGAAACAAGATAGATAAACATATTTCTCGATATTGTTTTTTAATCATCATCCAAGTAAAACACAATGTTCTGGCCTTCATTGTTTGCTTAACCTTAACATACCTTGATAAATAAACATGCTCACAGAGCTCTCAACTGATTTATTAGCTCACTGAATTTAATTGCCGACAGATAGTAACAGTAATGGAACAGCAGGTGGTGGTTTGGCCATACCAGTGGCGGCATCGAACTTGGCCCAGAGCTTCTCGCGGCACTCGTGGTCGGCGGCGAGGATGCGCACCCACACCCTCTCCTTGTTCCCGGCCTCATCGACGGCCTCGAGGATGGAGCCGCCGATGCCGGGCACGAGCAGCACCGGGTCGAGGTTGGGGTCCACCAGGGGCACCTGCTCCTTGGCGATCCGCAGCCACAGCTCGATCGCCCGGATCAAATCCTCCAGCACCGCCATGCTCCCGGGCACCAAATCTCACCCTGAGACGCCTTTTAAGCCCGCGATTTTGAACCCCTCCCCCGGTTGTCAGATAAACATCAAGCGCCACCAGCCGGCGAGCGAGCGAGCGAGGTCTTCCCGCCAGATCGAACTCCTCTTAGCTCGAATCGGAGGGTGGCGTGGCGTCGGGGGATGGCCGGAATCTGCGCGGCGCGGCGCTACGCTATATGCTTTGTCCGGGATTTGGGAGGGAGGCGTGAGGGTTTGGAAATCCCGTTCCGTACGCTAATCGCCGACGGAACGAACACGAAGCAAGCAACGGTTTGACTCGGCCTCCTCGTGCTTACCCGAGTCCGTGCTGTCTCACTGACAGTGCGACCCTGATCTTTCTGGCCCACGGTGTTAGTGAGTCAAAGTAGCGTGCGGTACGGTGTCGACGGCTCGGGCTATGGGAGGTAGTAGTTTTTGTACGGCAAAGTATGCGGTTGCGGTGACTCGCGAGAGCACACGTTCCATGACTCCACGTGTCATTGTCAATGTTTTTTTTTGGTGACGAGAACAGTAGTGCTGTAGAGGAGACATTTTTATTCGAAATCCGAATTATTTTTTGAAAGACATTTCAAAATATAAAAAATATTTACATGTATATCCAGCTATTTTATATTCAAACACAAGTTTTCGGGAAAGACGAACATTTTTTGTGTCCAATATAAAAACGCAAATTTCAATGCTCTATCCATGAATATTTATGGACATTTTTTATATTTTCTATATAAGCCACATAAAATATTTCTTTATCCTTCAATCTTTTGTGCAAACATAGAATGTTCAGATGTACATGTGACATTTTCTTTCACAAATTTTGCACATTTTTAATTTTGTTTATTATACTTTTTTCATAATTACTCTTATGAGACAAATAAATTTCCTAAATATAAATTGAGGTATATTAATTTAGTTCGAAAAGCAATAGATCATCCACAATATATCCACTATATGAAACATCGACAATACCTAATCTATACCAATAGATCATTCACCTTAAAATATTTTTTCATAGTATACTTATTCAATATTGTAAATGGTGATATTTTATGTATGTACGTGGTCAAACTTAGTATGGTTTGACTTTTGATTTGGCCTGTTTTTCGGAATGGAGGTAGTAGATGGAACCGTTGGCCACTGCGACGGTTGGAGGCTGGGGAACCTCGGATCATATGTTAGGTTTCCATAGGGTTTTCGACTTCTTCGTTTCCAGTGTAGGGATATCGACGACGATGAGAATAAAGGTCTTCGGTGTAAGACATCGACGACAATCTCTTGAAAACGTGGTTGCTGGCATCTTCCGATCTACGTCCACGACTTCCCTTCCGTGGCTTCTACAAGCGTCTAGGTTTGGTCATGTTTTCTCCGACACGAGCTTTTCTGCGCCGGAGGCACCCACATACGACATGGAGATTTGCTTACGACGCACCATCAAGGGATGCAGAAGGAAGATGGTGTTGAACTTTTCAAGGACTTGCGTGTTATTTCTTTTTTGTTGTAAGGATGTTCTTGTAAGGGATGGTTTCGAATAATATATGGCCTTAGACCTTTTCCACACAAAAATAACATAGTGTACTTTTATTGTAAATAATGATATTTTGTGTATGCAAAATAGTGGGCTGACCATGGTGGCCACGGTGCATGGGCTAACAACCTTGGATCCGATAAAAAGAGCAAACGGTATTAAGGAAATAAATGGCAGAGCTTTATCAGGAATAAATGGACAATGTTGATCCTAAAGCAAAACACTTGCATAACACATGTGTGCAACATAGTAGCTCTTGTATAACATATATGTGCAGCACGGTAGCTTGCCGGCCGCGGTTTACATGTGTGGCACACGCTTTTTAACCCGTGGCCATCAGCAAATTAGTATTAGACATGCATTTGTTGCTTGCGCAAGGACATGGAATCGATTCTCACGCATGCATTTTAGTCTCCGGGTGTGCTCAAATCCCTTATAGAGCCTACTATGCATTATAAACTCGGTTGTTGTGGTGGAGTCACGTCAGATGACATGGGTAGGCTTAAGTTGATGCCGATGGACACTGGAGGAATCCGGGAAAGGATGATGAAGTTTTTTTTTCGAACGGTAAAGGCCTAGAAAGGCCAGGAAGCTGTATTAATCAGGTGGGTACCGAAATACATGGAGGCCCCTTACAATTCTTGCTGAGGATAAGGGCTCGGAAGTTGCAAAAAAGACCCTAGGACAAGAAATAAAAAAGCAATCGGGTCCTTGGTCTCCTCCACCACGACGACACACCAGCGAGCTCCAACGTCGGGCACCCTCTTCACCGCCGGGGACGGCACCACTTGGGGCGAAGCTGGCGAGAACTCCCAGCTGAAGCTCGAACAAGATCCTCCGCATCCGGACGAAGCCCTGGAGGATAAAGAGGCACAGGCGAAGAACACACCTGCGCTCGGAGCAGCCTCTCTGACCATGGATAGCCGCGGCATGAAGCTTCCGAAGCTTGGAATCTCCGAGAAAAATAGCTTCCGGCGTACGACGAACTGTACGCCCGCAACCCAGACCACGAGCTCCAGATCGATCGAACCTGTAGTCCTCTCCAACCTCCTGTATATCACCACGACCACAAGGAGGGGAAGAAGGGCTACAGGGTAGCGTCAGCTGGGGGAATCGCGGCCAGAGCCGCTTGGTAGTTGATGCCGAGAGAGAGAGTCGATTTCGGCTCCCCTCCTCGCCCCCACGGCCGGCCAGGAGAGCGTCCACCACACACATGACCACATCGCTGATGGGGAAATACCAATCGGGGTATACCCACGAAGCGGATTCGCCAGCTGGATCGAGCCGACTGAAGCCGAGCCCAAAGCGGGTCGACTCGCCCAATGCGGCGACTGGCGCACGCTGGACCCAGACGAGTGGCTGCGACTGGAGGCCCAAGACGGCGACTTGTATACAAAGCCCACTAGCACTTGTAAACCCTAACTGACTGCATATATAAAGCCACCAGGGGCACCCCCACGGGGTACGTCATATTAGATCTAGTCTCTCCCTCCGCCTACGGCGGCTCCCTTGTAAACCAATCTATGATCATATACTGGATTGATAGCAGGACGTAGCGATCCTCCATCGAGGGGACGTGAACCTGAGTACATCGTGTGCCAATCTCGCTCCCGGATTCTCCTACGTCGTCTTGCTCCCTCTACGTAAGCTACCCCCAGTAGCATCTGCCGTGCAATACCACGACAGTTGGCGCCCATCGTAGGGCAAGCGGTGCTTGGAGGGTGATAATCCGGGCGGGATCCCTTAACTTCAACAACTACCAGGTCGCGTCTGGTTGATTCGCCGCGACGCGCCGACAAAATTCATCATCAACATACGCGCTTAGCTGCACCCGACCATGGCGGATGATTTTCTCAATCCAATCTCATCTCTCTTATTGATTATTTTATCAGCTGATTACTTATTTTAGATCTAACGATTTGTTTCATGTTGTTGATACACAACGTTTCTAGATCGGATTGTAACAATCTTGGCGGCGGCGCTAGACACCCAGACTGCCTCCATCGCGACGAGTCAATCCTGGAAGCCGTACTCATGTAATCGGAAGAGACGCCCGTTATTCACGCGTGCGTGACCGTGGACTCTCCAAACGCAGCGTGCGCTGCAATCTCAATCGAGGATGAACCATGTCAAGCCTCGGCACAGCAACATGGGTCTGATAGATGTTTCGTTAGATAAACATGCATAGCAAGTGCACATCGATCGTATATGGCTAGACTGATGTTATAATCACATACGTTTTCTTTCTTACTAATTATTCTCTCAGTAAATTATTATTTGATCTAATCATAATCATGTGTTTACTTGTGTACGCATGACATACTGTTTGAAACAATGGAGTCGCGAAGGAGCCAACTTAGTCGCTCGGCCGCCGCGGACTCGTCAAGCCCGGGAAATCACCCATCACAGACTCGCCGTGCCTGTCATGGAGCTCGAGGACTTGTCCGTAGCGAACTCGCCATCGCGGACTCGCCCCATGCCAATTTGCCAACCTCGGCGACTCGCCTATCGCGGGATCGCCATCATGAACTCGTCTCTCACGACCTCATCCATCGCCGACTCTCCATGCTTCGGAACTCGTCTAAACGCGGACTCGCTAGGCTCGGGGACTCGCCCGTTGCGGACTCACCTGCCGCGTCGACTTCGCCATAGCGCGACCTCCGTCCGCCGCGTCGACCCCGTGTCCGCCGCGTCGACTTTGTCATAGCGCGACCTCCGTCCGCCGCGTCGAACCCGTGTCCGCCGCGTCGACTTCGTCATAGCGCGAGCTCCGTCCGCCGCGTCGACCCCGTGTCCGCCGCGTCGACTTCGCCATAGCGCGACCTCCGTCCGCCGCGTCGACCCCGTGTCCGCCACATCGACTTCGCCATAGCGCGACCTCTGTCCGCCGCGACAAATGCGTACGCCGCGCCTGCTAAGGGACCTTCATCATCCGAGTCGCCAGAGAGGGTCTCTTGCCACGCTGCATGGACTCACCACTGGGCGTCTCTTCCCCTCGGGAAAAATCTATTCGCCTTTGTCAACCTTTGAAAGAGCGACTCGCAATGGCCAAGTAGTGCGGACGAGGACTCGCAAACCGAGCCTCGGATCGTCCACAAAAAACGCTAACCGAGAGCCATCATTGGAGTCACCTTGCTCGACTGGCCTTCCGGGCCAAGACAAATGGTAGTGCTACACAAATAGCACCATGTCCTCCTCAACCTTAGACAGTGCGACTCGCACGGCCAAGTACTACGGACGAGGACTCGCAAACCGAGCCTCGGATCGTCCAGGAAAATCGCCCAGCCGAGAGCCGTCTTTGGAGTCGCCATGCGACTGGCCCCCCGGGTCAAGACGAGAGACTCGCTAACAAAAACAGCGCAATCAACATCATCGCGGACTCGCAATCATCGCGGACTCGCCACACTCGGGGACTCTCCCCTCGCGGACTCTCAATCATCGCGGACTCGCCACACTCGGGGACCCTCCCCTCGCGGACTCGCAATCATCGCGGACTCGCAATCATCACATACTCAACACGCTCGGGGACTCGGCAATCGCCGATCACTCGACCTCGCCACTTGGCACGTTCCAGACAGCGGTGCTCGCCGGTCGCTCGACCTCGCCACTCGCCATGCTCGGCAACAACCACTACTATTTTCGGAATATGCATCTCTAAAGAGCCTCAAGTCGCCTCTACAAGCCAACTCGAGCCTCGGGGACTACTCCTAGGCATACCGCGTGCGCGAGTGGTTCCACGACCGCGACTCGCCACACTTTGGGACTCGCCACCGCGAACTCGCCCTCGCGTACTCACGCTCGGGGACTCGCCGCCACGGACTCGCCCTCGCGTACTCACGCTCGGGGACTCGCCGCCACGGACTCGCCCTCGCGTACTCAACACGCTCGGGACTCGCCACTCGCCGGGCGTTCAACCTCGGCACGCGCCACGTTCTGGGACTCGCCGCAAATGGCGGCTTCACCGACACCCTGCGTCTTTTGCCAACTGGCCATCGCCGACTGGCTCACGCTGACCGCCTCCCTCTTCATGGTTCTTTTCTCTGTTCAAGAGCTCGTCGCCGATTCGCCACAACCCATCGTCAAGACTCTCCGTGCCCTGCCTCAGGCCCGCGTCGAATCGACAACGCGCTCGGGGGCTACTGATGGGGGAATACCAATCATGGTATACCCACGAAGCGGATTCGCCAGCTGGATCGAGCCGACTGAAGCCGAGCCCAGAGCGGGTCGACTCGCCCAATGCGGCGACTGGCGCACGCTGGACCCAGACGAGTGGCTGCGACTGGAGGCCCAAGACGGCGACTTGTATACAAAGCCCACTAGCACTTGTAAACCCTAACTGGCTGCATATATAAAGCCACCAGGGGCACTCCCACGGGGTACGTCATATTAGATCTAGTCTCTCCCTCCGCCTACGGCGGCTCCCTTGTAAATCAATCTATGATCATATACTGGATTGATAGCAGGACGTAGCGATCCTCCATCGAGGGGACGTGAACCTGGGTACATCGTGTGCCAATCTCGCTCCTGGATTCTCCTACGTCGCCTTGCTCCCTCTACGTAAGCTACCCCCAATAGCATATGCCGTGCAATACCACGACAATCGCCTTGCTTCTCCCCCCGCTTCCACAGCCGGTCAGGAGAATCACCGCGGCGAAGCATCTCAGCAGCACCCACACACCTACTGCAGCCCCTAATTTATTTTCGGAGACGGTGACCATCCTCTCACAGCTCTGCTCCAACCAGAGGAGCCAGGAACGCAAGAACAGAGGTCCTACTCCCCAGATTTGGGCGCCAAGATCTGGAAAACAGCTCCAAACTACTGGCAAACTACCAAAACTAAAAAACCTACCCCTAAAAACTACTCCGGCGCCTTCCCTTCTCCATCTCCAGCCGGTTGTGCCGCCAAAGATGAGTCGGGGTCGGCCCGGGAAGGCAGTGGCGACTCTCAAAGCGAGGGAGGAAGGAGGGAGGAGGAAGGGATCCGGTGCTATGCTACTACTGGGGATGATGAAGTGAAGACAGCATACGAAGAACATGGAAGAACCCTAGAGATGATCGATGTATGATGAACTACTTCTCTTATTGCTTTTGTATATTGGTTACAAGTGCTCCTTGAGCTGTTTTCCCAGTTGCTACTTGGAGCTTGAGGAAGAAGAAGAAGAAGATGTGTTCATACGTGAACTAAGAGGAGAGGGGCCCTCTGAGGCCTCTCTTAGAATGATCCTCCTGGTGCTCCTTATAAAGGGGAGCCTAGGGGACAAGGTATGTCTCACGGTTACTGCCTATGAGCTGGATAATGGGTCCTTGTCAGGTCATTTTGTCCTTTGACTTGTCCTTTAGTGAGTCACTGGTCTTATCCTTTCAGCATATTCCTTAGCATCTTATGATATGCCCATCATATTTCTTAGCATATTCTGGGATGCCCAGCATATTCTTTAGCATCTTGGACCAACGGTGCCAGTCTGAGCCAAGGGCGTCCTAAGACTGACATCTGGTGTAAGAGCTTGACCTAGCGAGTGGTCTGTCGACGTAGAGGTT
Source organism: Avena sativa (assembly GCA_916181665.1). Classification (NCBI taxonomy): domain Eukaryota; kingdom Viridiplantae; phylum Streptophyta; class Magnoliopsida; order Poales; family Poaceae; genus Avena; species Avena sativa. The sequence goes on along the minus strand of OV702294.1, from coordinate 177,937,135 downwards.
GATAGAGCGTATGGAGATGAATACAAGGTCACCTAGGGTGAATTAACTCAGCCCAAGTTCTCTAGGTGAAGAGGAGATTCGGGTCCGAGTCAAGGGTCTGAGTCAGGGATCCGAGTTAGGGAGTAGCCCAGCCCAGTTTTCCCTAAGCCGTCCGAGTTGGCCTTTTTCCTCCTTTCCTTTTATCTTTTTCTTTTTATACCTCACATCCTCTTACATATATGTCTTTTATCTTTACATCCTCTATTGAATTACTCATGGCTTTGTTGAATCACTTGATACCTCAACTCTAGGGGTACCCGGGGTCATATCCCCGACATCGGTAGAAATCCTTCTCCAACTGAATCCACTCACCGGATGCTACACTCTGGCGATCCTCAAACTCCTTATACTTTCTGCTACAGTTGCTCAAATATGAACGGAGGCTACGTTGTTATACTAAACTTTCTGCTACACACGGTGTCCACCTATACATGTTTACGCGTGGGCATGGATTTGCATGCACCATGGACCATGTGTTTACTTGTAAATCTACAAATTGGTGCAGGTTAAAGATGGTTAACGGCTAGCTGTTTTTGCTTCACCGTGGACCATGCTGCACTTGTAAAGCTTCCAAGAGATGAATGTTAGACACGGTGAATGGATAGCTATGCATGCTCATAACAATCGAGTACTAGTAACTCCGTTGTTTATACATCACAACTGTTACCAACATCAATATGTCAAGGGAGCATGTGCACCACAATCGGATGATGAGCAACCTATGCGTCCTAGCCATCATGGACAGAAAATCCGCATTGTTTTATGTATATATCCGTTCAAATTTAGTATGATTTGACTTTTGATACACCTTGTTTTTTTAAACAGAGGTAGTGGACAGAAAGCGGTGAATGCAACAGGAGTAAAATAAAATAAACAAAAAAAGGTAAACAAATTATTTTAAGTAAAATTTTAAAATAATTAAAAGATAGAACGTCTTCTCTATCAATTTTTTAAAAATAATCAAATCAGAATGTAGCTAGCCATTTCCTCGCGTCTGTGTGTAGTTCTCACTTCCCAAACTCTCCTGCCGTCTGCTGGTTGAGAGATTATCCTAGTTGATTAATGAAAATCCTTCCAGCAAAGAAAAGAGTAATAACCAAGATTATTTCATGTTACTTTGGTACAAAAGAGAAGTTATTGAATAAATAAAAGATCTATTGAGTTTTATTCACAGTCCATTGTGAATATTGAACACATTGATGCTCATAAGTGAGATCTAATTCACAAAAAAAAATTATTTCTGATGTCAATATTGTGATAACTGTCGCAATTTCAGAGGAATCACCTCATCATCTAGTTATCTCTGATTTCCAATTGTTCTAATGTAAGCCAGATTTTATATAAAAATACCATTGGTATAGTAGAGTGTAGTTTGATGATTTTATGCACAAAAATCTGCATCTAAAATGCTTTTTAGCTCATCATTCTCGTCACAATAACTTAAGAGATACATATAGCTTTCCATATCACCTAAATGGACAAATGCAACGTCTTTGGATTTTTTTTTTCATTTTTCTTACTTACTTTTTTCCAAATTAAAGAGGGCTGTTGCGGAATCTGCATCTATCCGCTTATTACAAGCGCCATAATAAACAAATTCAACATGGCAAATCTATATAAACTTTAGAGCTGGCGTTCATACAAATTTAAGAAGTTAAGAACGGCAGTAAATATTGAAAGTACATTTTAAGATTTAATCATCAGTCTGTTCAAAAAAAAAAATTAATCATCAGCATAGTAGGAAGATCAATCATTCCATATTATCATCATTCCAGCCGCATTGATTTCCAGGAAAAAATATTCAGATTCAGCATTGTGTATTATCATCAAATCTTATGATCACAGCAAAACTGCAGGGCTACCACCCAACATCCTACAAGAGCTGAATCAAGTGCCATAGTAGTACATGATATGCTTCACGCACGAAGCCAATAGTTAACTTAAGCTAATATTGCAGGTTCAGTTTGCTGAACTGCAGATCTTTCATCTACTCAGCTTCGATTCTCCACAAGCACATTCCAGAAACGCCGAAAATAACAATGCTTCACTTCTCCAGGTCTATGCTCGGTTCTGGATCGGAGCGAGGCCGTTCCTCCAGGTCTATGCTCTGTTCTGGGTCCAGGCGAGGCCGCTTCTCCAGTTCTAGGCTTGGTTCTGGGTCCGAGCGAGGCCGCTTCTCCAGGTCTAGCCTTGGTTCTGGATCAAAGCAAGGCCGCTTCTGCAGGTCTAGACTCGGTTCTGGGTCAGAGCGAGGCCGCTTCTCCAGGTCTAGGTTCGATTCTGGGTCCAAACGGAGCCGCTTGTGCTCCTGGTCACCTAGGTGCAGTGACATAGCGAGCTCTTCCTCTGATGGATTATTCAAATTGGCGACGATGCTCCTTGGAGCATTTTGGTCATGGCGCACGGGAGACATGCCGACAAAGTTTGACATGAACTGATGCTCTTCCATATCGGACGGCATGTTGGATGCACCCTCCCCTTCAGTTGCAGAGCTTGTCATATCATGACGAGGCAGCTGCTGAATTTTGATCCCCAAAGGCTCAAAGATTTCTTCAACCTTCTCTTGTGGTGTGGCTTCTGGTGCAGTGACTTCTACCAGGGAAGACTCTCCAACAGCTGAGATAACCGCAGCCACGTAAGCATTCCTTTGCTCCTGCACGGCATCTTTATTGTCGATAAATTATGTCAGTCTTGTACCATGGAGCAAAACTCAACATTGCAAGTATGAAAATGCCAGTAACATTATGCTGCCACCAATAACGCCTTCTCCCTAATGAATAGCTACATTTTTTAAGACTACTTGACCGTCATTTTGCATGGTTAATCTATTTTCAGAATGTCTGGATAACACTGAAATATGAAGTACTCACCTTTGAGCGATTCGTTGGTTGTGATAAGATCAAGTTCTAGACGATCAAGAAGGCGGCCAAGATCAACCCCGGTAGTCCAATTTTCAGGACCATGCTCACTTGTAAGCTTTATCCTCCCACGGTTTGCCGTGCCACCCCATATTATCCCAATAGGACGTGGCTTCTCCTCATCCTGGCTGGTCAGGATTATAAGGCTTCCACTATCACCTTCCAAATCAAATGTTTGGCGGTTCTCGCCAACAACAAGGAGGTCAGTGAAGAAGCATATTCCTTTCTCATCATTGTACTCGAGGGCATATGCCATCACAGTCCCAGTTGTGTGACCAGAGCTTCTGCCAACTTTGCAAACTTGCCTCCCTATGAGACTGTTGATAGGACACTGCAGATCTATAACCTTAACATCCCCAATCTCACCGACCTCCCTAACTATAGTCGTGACTGTGGATATGTCAAAGTCATCAGAAAATGGAATGAATGCGCCGTCAGCACGTACAAATGTCTCTGCAGATCCATAGCGAGGTAGCATATATGTTTGGGGATTAGAACAGCACATGCAACAATAAATAAAAGGAAAAACGTACTAGTTTAAATACGCAAACAAACTAACTGTTATTTCTCACAAACAGATATTGTTTGTTCCTAGGTAGTTTAAAGTGCAAGTTGACTAATCTGACAAAGCTAAGAATCCTGCCTCTTTAACTTCTTTCCTGTTGCACAATGTATTAACATATTTCTTTCTTTCATGTTGTGCAATGTATTAACATATTTTTTCATGCACTTAAGACACCTTTCTTTCTAATAGACGAAACATGAACTAGGTATTTCTCTACAACCATATATTCTGCAGTTAAATGCTGCAAATAGTACATGAATTTGAATTCCCTATCTAGCAGATAATTTAGAACTTCTCTACCTGGGTTTGTTCCAGCATAAATTCCATACCAAACATCATCTGTGATAAAAGATGTTGCCCTTTCGACAGCTCCAAGATAAATACCAGGCCCAAGATTGGGTGGCAATGGGTGAAACATCTTCTGGTTAGGGTAGTCCAAGTCAACTGCAACATGTCGGTTGGTGAGGAAGCCAACCTGCTTGTTGCTCGTGCGCCGTTTCACAATTGCACCCAACGTTCCAAAGGTGTCCTGGCTTGCAACCTGGAACAGCATATGGAGAACTATAAGAAGGAACTTTCAGAAGCATGCCCTCTCGAATCATTCATTGCACCATCTGCTGCTCTAACTTCTAGTGAACATAATTCAGTTATGTTTTGTAAAGAATTGCCATGAAAAATTGTATGTGTGTTCCAAAGGCAGGTGATGGCTAGGTTTGTGCGGTGCCCTGGATTATTAAGCTTTCATATGCTAATTTACATGATGCGAGTATCATAATCGTCAAATGACATGACACTCTAGAGACTTGCAGGAAAAATTACTTCTGACTGCTGATCATTAAAGGGGATTAACCTAAGTAACATCCAGTTGAATGAAGAACCCTGGCAGGATTTCAAGTAGGACTAGTTGATTAACCTGGCATCACATAGCATTGCAAACAGACAAAGTAACTATCAGTCCTTGTCATAACATTACAAGTGTAGTGCAATTTTATGCGCCTTGTAATAATAAATCCTGAGAATCTTGAAAACATTCGAACTGTCCAATTATACAGGATAAACAGAACTGTTAGTGCATGGTTTTGCCTAATTCAATTTATAGACATGGTAGCAACCCCTGCTTAAAGAACATTGTATTTAGGAAAATCAAACCAATGAAAATGAGAGCATACATGTATGTACCTGAGAGCCTGAACCAATATACTCATCACTCCCACACAGCTTATTAACAAGCTCACTGAACATCTGTTCTTTAGGTGTTGGAGCAGGTGCGCCATAGTATGAAAATTCTACAACATCAACATCACACCAAACACCTCCTGGCCCCTGTAAAAACCCAACTAAGTTGACATATATCGAGTCCATGATAAAAGATCCCAACTATGAAAACAAGCTTGTTCAATAGGCTAATACAGAAAAAAAAAGGTTTTCCTACCGCAAGAATGGCAGGAAGGCACTGGTTCGGATTGAGCCACTTTTTGTGAACCTTTCGAGCAACAAAGACAATAATAGCGGGGATATCTGTCAGAGCCCCTTTCGTTATGCGGAAGCCCACTGCTGTTCCAAGGCTGAAACGCCGCAATATCTTGCTGTGGAAAGCCCTTATAGTCATCAAGTCAAGCAAGCTATTTGCTTGCTGTCCCTTGGGCAACCGTCCAGGGAGCACCGGCAATAGTCCCTTCTGGAGGTTCCCAAAGTAGTTTGCCCGTCCCTCGGCCGCACAATGCTGCAGGTTTGATGTCGGCCATAAGAAGTACGCCGCACTGTTTTCTGTGTGTACGCATCCAGAGGCAACTGGTTGCATTGACGGAGGACAAGGAAAGATCCCGTAGTGATGGCAATGCCCCTCGACGTCAGGCGATGACTCTTCCGATTGCGTCAAACCTGAGAGCTGTGCCCTGTCATCTGAAGGCTTCATTGTGCTGAAGAGTTGGCGGACGTAGTGGATAGGAGAAGCTATGGACCTAAAAACGATAGCAAACAAGTCTGAAAACATTATCTTTCAAGGCTAATACACTAAGGTGAAGATGTCAGGAGACACTGGAAAGCCAGCAATCTTGCAAATGTGTTTGCACTCTGTATGACTTACTCTGATCTATGGTCAAAATAAGAAATGTGTGAGTGTAGCTAGCATCCAAGATATACGCAAGAGAATAAACAGCTAGTGGTGGAGTAGCCTGATATTCTCATGGAATAGGTTCGTTCTGCGAGATCTCAAGGAGAACCACCCAGACAAAAGCAGGTAATATCATAAGAGGATTCCTCGGTACGAAGAATATGGCTCATATTGTATATTCGCATTGCGCATCGGCCATAGAAACAGGCAGATAATATCACGAGAGGAATCTGCAAAAGCCATTGTTGTTCTCTAAAGGCACGGCACGAATACTCTACTTTTTAACCGCGGGGAATTTGCATAAATCCACATGATAGCTGCTTGCAATGATAACAAAGAAATATCGGCGCAAAGGGTAGGACCTACAGAAATTCAGTAGACGGCACTGAAAGCGAAGTTGGGCAAAGGCATCATGTACTTTCTTGAAAGAGAAAAAGCATAATCAAAAGGGGAAGAACAACACACCGACAAGAGATTGAGGGAAGAAACAGCAATCACTCTCCTTGTTCTAACCAAAAGCAGGCCTGGAATCAGTGATACCGGAGCAATGCTACTCTCATCAGGCTACTTTTATAGTTTGCAGGACCTGAAGGCACGCTGCTGGATTACTGAAGTAATAGGACAGAACTAGGCGGCTATGGAGCTACCGTGATGGTAATTCTTGAAGACGAATCGCTAACTCTCCGTAGCATTTCGCACCTGAAGCACATTAGCAGCAGCAAGCTTGCCACGATCGAACTCAGAAGTAGAGTGAAGGGCAAAATAGGAGGAACGGCATATACCACGGAGCTATTACTGCGCAGCATCAAGAACAAGAACCGCAGCTCCCAACCCAGAACAGACTAACGAACGGAACTCCTCGGACGAGGAATTGACCAAACCTAGATAGAAATGCAAACCCAGAAAGATACGGTGGACAGAACAGAAACCCAACAAATCGAGGAAGGCGGCGCCAAGATCCCGCCCCCACGGGCCAGTGAAAGATCCGGCCCCGTTAGGATTTCAGGCAGTGGAGGGAGCCGCTCACCTGCGGACCGGAGCAATGGCGAGCCGTCACAGCCTTCCTGTCTTCTCGCTATGCTATCTTCTCCGCGCCGTGCGGCTGCCCATAATTGGGGTGCGGGAGCGGGAAGAATCTGCACTGTTGGGGGCGAGGCCGGGGGCAGAAGATGCCAGCTTTGCAGTCGCAGGACCTCCCTCCCACCCCCCTCCTCCGCTGCTGCCGTATGGCCACTCTACTGTCGAGCAGCGTGCGTGCGCCGCACAAACACCACACAAGAAGAGGGGCTAGAGAGAGAAGAAAGGGGAGGGGGGCGCTGGGAGCGTGGGAATCTAGGGGGAAGCTAGGTGGTGGTGATCATGGCGTGGTGGTCACAGATTGAGATGAACAACAACTGCACTGTGGCGCCCGTGTGATGTGTCGATGCCTGTGTCGGGTCGGAGCTGTGGCTGCATAGTCGTCCATGTCGCACCGTCCAACGGACGGCCCGGATCGCCGCCGGCGGGGCTGCGGGGACGTGGCCCTCTCCTGGCCCCTCCATCGTGGGGGTACGGTTTCGGCCTTTGAGTGACGGCTGCGTTGACGATATGCAAAGTGCAGCTATATTCCGAAGTCGATGACCTCTAATGTTAACTTTTTTTTCAGCGAATTCCACAAAATTATTAATAATCATCCACACGGTATAAAGAATCCTAAAAATAATTAATTATAAATAGGTTATTGGACCATTTAGACGACTATGTGCTAGACTTTAAAGGACCAGCCCACAAAGGAGCAACCATTGACCAAGATGTAACCATGGATCTTAAAAGACTGGCCTTAAACCACATCAACAAATATGGAAAACGAACAAGTTCCTAAAAAATTCACCGGACACACGACTTCATGTGTCGTCCTTCGCCAGCACCAGACGCATCACCAGAGCGAGGATACGACAGCAAAACATCATTCTAACTTTAAATGTAGTAGTCATCGTCTCAACATTCTGAATAAGATACTAAAAATACCTAGAAAATGAACGAGAACATTCCTGTGGGGAGGGACTATGGTCCGCCACGCCTCTATGACCCCAACCAATGGAGATGGAACAGACCGCGGCGATGCCCAACGAGGGGACAGAGTCCTAGATTGATTTAGACTTTAGAGCCGCTATTACCAAGCTTGCGTCCTCGGTTTGAAAAGATTTTCTTATAGCGTGGCCACTTGTATGCTTGATCTCTAACGATGATTTTTCATCCAGTGAGAATTACGGAGGCATATATTTATTTCATAATGAAAAATATTGATCTAGTCATAAATAAATATTTTTCGTGTGATTTTGGGGCGTTCTTTTTAGCTGAGGTTAAACAACTTATCTTTTTTAATAAAAACTTTTTTAATGAAAACAGCTTATCTTACTGCCAGAAATTATAGTAGAAAAAAGCCATAGAGACATTGCAGTCTAGTTTTTTCCAAGGAAAAAATAGCGTTATAGCGTATGTTATAGCAAATTTAGAGCGTCGACGCTACGTTTAAGCTATTTTAGATATTATGTCGGTAATTTAAAAATAGCACGCTAAATCATGCTATTTATCAAAACGTTGTAGCATCATTATATTTTCTAACGCTGAAAAAATCCAAAAACTACACTCTATAGCCCGTCGGCCTAAAAGTCCAAAACCATTCCCGAGTCATAGGCAAACCTAATCCCCCCCCCCTCCCCCCCCCCCCCCCACACACACACACAAGATTGTTCCTCCAGTCACCAAATTGGCTCGTGAGCGGCGGCGGTGCTTCTCCAGTTCACGAGTGGTGGCGGCGGTGCTTCTCCAGTTCGCGAGGGATGAAAAATAGGGACTCACTTGAAGACAACATATTTGCTAATGTAATAGAATATGAAGATAATGAGTGGATCACACGTGTTGTGTAAGATGAAGTTGTAGCTCAAGTTGAACAAGTAGCTGCATCAAAAAGAAAGAGAGTTTCCCATCCTTGGAAGAAGAAGCTCCTTCCTGTTTATTTGAATGGCGAATTACATTCTGCTAGTTCATCTTGTGATTCAGAAGATGATTTCCACATGTATTCTCCATCCGATTCTGAATAATACTTCATGCTATGTTGTTGTTAGGCTACCTTAAAACTATCTTGTTCTCTATTCTTGACATGTTTATGTCTATGTGCCTCATATCGATAAGACTGTGACAGTCTGACTGTGTGACTCTGTTTTTATGTCATGGATTATTCTTGACTTTGTTATGGATATAATTGTTCCTAAGCAAATTTTAGATGATGAAATCATTTATGTTTAGACTAAACATGTCATTTCTTTTGCAAACGCTATTTTAAATAGCGTGTGCTATAACATGTTATAGCGTGTATATCATCCTGGGAAGCCTGGGGGCTAAATACCATAGCGCGCTATTTCTTACCTTGGTTTTTTCAGCTCATGTCGTTTGAGCTTATTTATCAGTTATGTGACAAAAGTCCTATAGTACTCCTAGACTGTGATAGTGTGATATATATCTTAATCTAATGTGTTTACCATTTATGCGAGTAGGAACATGATTTACGGACATCACAAAATACATAACATACACATTCTCACTTTTTATAGAACAGTTCAATCATCCAAGCGCTCATTGTTTTTCTCTAATCAAAAGCCACTAATAAACAGTTCTAGAATACACCACCATCTACAAACCAGAGATCAAAAGTGTCAAATACCCGGAGATCAATACAAAGCACATCGCTAATGAATTGGTGGTTCAAACTGAAGCGTAAATACCTTCTGCAAACCTTCCAGGTCGTCAGGTGGAGATAAAGTTCGTTATGGCTACCTCCGAGACAACGGAGATCGATGTTGCAAGGCCGGGAACGATAGAGCTTGTGTGTGCGAGGTCATACATGGTGGCTATGGTTTGAGGTCGAAGGCGGGCGACACTTGTTTGGCGTCTAGGTGGGCGGGCTCCGAGGGCAGATGGGAGGCGTTGGGCGGTCGAGCTCCGCAGCAGGCTCGGGAGGCGGGGGTGTTGCAAACATTTCCTTTTCTAGAAAAGAGATATGGGATGGTGGGAGGGCATTTTAGATGTGATAATGCTTTGTTTGAGGGTTATTTTTGAAAATTGAAATTTATATGAAACAAGAAGCTCGGAAAGCCGTGGGAAGTTGCATGTGAGATCATAGCGCATGGCTTAATATGATTGATAGGATACCCATACCAACAAGCTGCAACTTCTTTTTCGGAAGCTCATCTGAAAAGAACTCTCAGATTGTGCTTGGTCTCGAGCAATATGAGGATGGGTGACCGACCGGAACGTTGTACCCGGGTGCGCACGAATAAGAACAAAATGCACATAAAAGACTAGTGTTGATATGTGGGTCGGTCTAGAAATCTTATTTAGCTGTCAGGGATGACAGCCGCGGGTCCAGAGATGTCAGGTTGTTACAAGTGGTATCAGAGCCATGTTCCTCGCGGTTACATAGGGCGTGTGCGGGTTAGTGGAGCGGACATGTGGAGCATGGCGCGTGTGGCCTAAAGTGGACACGGCATGATACATGTGTCAGCACTGAATATGTGTGCCAAGTGGGGATGTTCCTGGCTTGTGGTTGACGACGAGGACGTCGATCTTCTAAGGATGGCAGTATGTGAGATCTAGACGTATGGCTTAATAGGATTGATAGGATATCCATACCAATAGGTTGTAACTTATTTTCTAGAAGCTCATTTGAAAAGAACTTTGAGGTTAAACATACTTGGTCTGGAACAATATGAGGATGGGTGACCGACCGGCAAGTTGTTCTCGAGTACGCACGAGTAAGGACAAAGAGCATATAAAATACTAGTATTGGTGTGTGGGGTCAGTCTAAAAATCCTATTGAGCACCCAAGGGTGACAACCGCCGGTCCAGAGAGGCCAGAGTGTTACATTGCCCTTCCATAGCTTCGGACAACTACACATAGAGGCACGGTGGCTAAAAAATTAAGTTGCGGGGCGTTTCCCTTTCTTAGTTAGGCCGGTTGATAAGGTGAAAAGAACTATCCCTTAGAGATAACAAACTTCTATGGAAATTAGTTCATTAACACACTATTGGTCGGAGAACTTTCCCTGTCACATATAATCACTAACAATATATAAATGGTGAAAGGCGGAAAATAGAGCTAACTAGTAATTGAGGACCACATTAGTTGCATAGAAATTCAAACAATCCAATGTTTTAATAATTAATGATAATCTCTTTGGATTATTATTTGTATTTAGTTATTTTTGAAAGTTTTCAATAGAAATATCTTAAATAAAATATGTTGGTTTCAAGGTAAAAAGAAGGAGAAAGTAGAAATTATCAAGTGATGGCCAACGTGATTTTGGGAGTTGAGCTAATTGGAAGGATACTTGAAGAGGAAGGTTGAGTGACATTCATGGTTAACTCCAAGACATCATAATAAAGATATAAGATAAGATACAATATTGATCAACTCCAAATGAAATTTAAGTCGATCCACACACAAAGAATGATGTGAAGTGCAAGTTTAAGATTTACATCTCAAAGGGCCTGCTGGTTTGAAGCTTTTATCCATTTGATGGTTTTGGATGTGTGAATATGTGCTTAAGTGAGGCTTTCCCATAATGTATTATGGGGGAGTAATTTGTCATTCTTTGTCGAGTAGATATAATCAAGAAAGGTGGTCCAACTTGAGAAAGTCAAGATCGTAATCATCTAGCTCAAGTGGAATGCGTAACTCGAAGATATGATCTTGATAGGTCTTGTATTTTACTGTCTCATGATGTTAGTCGGGAGACTGGGTTATAGAATAGATATTCATACTATCAATTGGGTGCTTGATATATCTCAAATATAACTACTTTTCCAAGTACTTTTCTCAATGGTTTGCTCTGGAATTTCACCATACTTGGATAAAAGTGTTGAATCTAACCATGTTTTTAGCAAAAGTCTTCTTTCTATATGTTTTCATGGGAAATAAAATCAAGAAAAAATACCACACAGGTTTTCTCCAAAACAAGGATCTTGAGCTTTGAAATCACACGAGGGCGTCCATGAGGTCCAAAAGAGCACAGGTGGAGTGCCCTACCTTGCTGGGCGCACCACCTAGGCCCTTTCGGCCTCGGAGCATTGGCTCGGCCTTGATGAGTGCATGAACACTTCGTTGGGAGACCCCAAGAGGAAGGTATGATGAGCATAGAAGCAAGTTTTCCCTCAGTAAGAAACCGAGGTTATCAAACCAGTAGGAGGAAGTAAACTACTCAAAGGTATTGCTAGCAACTTGGAGACCTGCACAACACAAACTCAAGACTTTGCCCCAACGAACAGTGAGGTTGTCAATCTCACCAGTTTGCTGTAACAAAGTATTAACTGTATGGTGTGAAAGGTAATAGTGGTTTGCAACAAGTAAACAAGAACAGTGGAAGATGTACAATGGTAAAGATTGGACCGGGGTCCATAGTTCACTAGAGGTGTTCTCCTTAGATAAACAAACATGGCATGCTGGGTAAGAAAATTACAGCAGGACAATTGACAGGACTGAGCAAGGCATAACAATGCAATACTAGACATTCATCATCCTATGAGATTCGATTGGGCAATACAATAAGATACATAGACCGCCATTCAACTGCATCTATGACTAGAAGTCCACCATTGGGTTATCATCTAAACCCCCTCCAGTATTAAGTTGCAAGCAATAGACAACTGCTTTAAGCAAAGTGTGTAAGGTAAATAATCCACTTGTTCCATGAACAAGAGACCGTTGTTTTCTCCCTAGTGGCAACAACACATCTACAACCTTAGAGATTTTTGTCACTTCCCTTAGGTTAAATAGAGGCATGAACCCACTATCGAGCATAAATACCCCCTCTTGGAGTTACTAGCAACTACTTGGCCAAGATAGCTACTAACAACGGAGAGCATGCAAGATCACAAACAACACAGACATGATAGAATCAATAAGACAAAACCATTATTAAATCTGACATAGTAATCTTAATATCCATCGGATCCCCGCAAACACAACATGCATCATTACAAATAGATGAGATCTTGATCATGAACAGAGCTCAAAGATCTAGACATGAAATCACAAAGGAGGAGATACAACCATATAGCTACTACATGGACCCGTAGTCCAAGGTGGAACTACTCACACTTCATACCGAAGGCTGGCATGATGAAAAAGAAGGCCTCCGGGATGATCTCCCCTCCGGCAGGGTGCCGGGAAGAGCTTCAGATCCCCCCAATCTAGGGACGATGGTGGCGGCGGCTACAGACGATTTCGTGGAATATTGATCGGGTACTTAGGGTTTAGGCATCGGGGGCTACTTATAGGTGAAGAGGCGAGGCAGGGGGCCGCCAGGGCGGATGCACCCCCTAGGTGTGGGGTGGGCCCACCCGCGCGGCCAGGGGTGTGGCCCCCTGGTGACTCTCCTGCATCTCATATTCAGGCTTCGTGTTTCCCACGGTAAAATATTGACTTTGGCTTTTGACCCGTCCAATTCCGAGAATATTGATTTTCTGCCTTTCTAGAACCAAAAACATAAGAAAACAGATAACTGGCACTGTGGCATCTTGTTAATAGGTTAGTACCAGAAAACGTATAAAAACACCTCAAAGTGTAGACAAAGCAAAGCAAAGTAGATACTAAACAAGCATGGAACATCAAAAGTTATAGATACGTTTCTGACATATCAAGCATCCCCAAGCTTAACTCCTGCTCGTCCTCGAGTAGGTAAGTGATAAAAAGAATAATTTTTGAGGTGACATGCACCATCAAAATCAAGATCAAACCATTTGCAAGCATTCAAAGCTGGGATCAAAGAACTCTAAACATGGGCATGAAAGATGGAGTTCTAACAGTAAGACAAAGTAACTATGCATGCAACATGAAAGGCTACAAACAAAGATCATGACTAACATGCATTGAAAAACGTTTGTTTGTTTCACAAACAGAAAACATGGCATAGTGGCAATCAGCTTGTCCCTCATGGAGTAGCAAATAGATGCATAGGACACCTTCAAAGTTCATAAGAGTGACTGGATACAAATAGCACAAGAACAAGTAATATCAACAATATGCATCAATCAATAAGTTTTGGGACAATGCACATAGAACTAAGAATGGCAACTATGCTCTCTTAACTGGTGCCTAAAGGATAGAAGATGGAGACTCAATATAATAGTGGAAGAAAGGCCCTTCATATAGGGAAGCAGGGATTTCAAGTCTCAAAAAGAGCTTCCAAAAATTATGGTACTTGTTAGCTTTTAGATCTCATTGCCCCTATCATAAGCATCTTGAAGTGATTAAGGTTAAAGTGAAAAAATTATGGAGTATATGCTTGAAAAAGTATAAGTTGGCAATCTCATGTCCCTTGAATACGAGGGCCGCTCCTCATGCTACTCAACTTTAGTCACCTGTAAGTTCTTATCATAGTAAGTATATGTGTATCATAGAGAACCGCCAACGGGGTACCCCTTGCACATGGTACATGAGCTATCCCATAACCAAAATGACAAGGCAAGCAGACAATGAGCATCTCAACAATCTTCTTATTTACCATGGGAATATGGTGTTTTTTTCTCTCTTTCCTCTTTTCTCAATATGTATATTTTTTTATAAGAAGAAAGCTTCATAGATGTCATTATGGTGATGCTGCAAGTTTCCACCATGATTGGGCATGGCTTAGGCTAGCGACCCAGACGTTTCTCTAACACACATACATAACTCCATGGACTTACAAGCTCCCCTTTTATTTCACACCGACGACATCCATAGACAAAAGAGCATGATATCAATCGTGTACAAAGTACAAGTGCAATGTTGAAAGTGTTCCCCATGACAGCAAGGTTCTGCTAATTCCAACGTATAAGTGCAAGCATATACAACATATATGACACAATGGTTCAAGTTTATTAGGGGCAAGAAAAATAAAGTGTGCTATCAAGTTTGTGAGAGCTTTAATCACTAAGTTTTCACATAACAAAATAATTTTTAATTAGAAGATAGATGAAAACAAGAATATACTTGAAATGGTGTAACACACCATGCATAGGAATTTATAGTGGACACTTTGGAATAACTTGGTTTCTTGGGAGTTGGAAGCATGAGTAGAGCTTACTCATACAAGTGGAGGCTAGCAAAAGACTGGGAGCGACCAACTAAGAGAGCATTAATGGCCATAATCATGCAGAGCGACAAAACATTACTAATCAAAGCTTGCAGGTGGATAGTTCCATCCCCTAAATAATAATTATCCATAACACGGTCAACAATACTTGTAGGTTTCTTAAAAGGATCTATCTCAACGGGTGGTGGTTCATCTACTACCCTAACAGTGGTAGTAGTTTTCCCAAACAGAAAACCAAGAGGGTTATCCATATTGGAAACAAAGTAACAAACAGAAACAAAAAACAATACTCATAGTAGAAGTTTCCTTTACCAGTTGCACTCTTCAATAGCGCTTCACTCCCCGGCAACGACGCTAGAAAATAGTCTTGATGACCCACAAGTATAGGGGGTGTATCGTAGTACTTTCGATAAATAGGAGTGTCGATCCCAACGAGGAGCAGAAGGTGTTGACTAGTGGTATGGAGCAGGAAATCTCTGTAAATACTTAGCAAACAGATTTTTAGGGGTTTCTGATAAAGCAACAAAACAAAGTGCAAGTAATAAAGACAACGAACAACTGCAGCAAGTGTCCCAATCCTTTCTTAGCAAAGGACAAGCCGGTGGAAATACTTATAAGGACCAAACGTTCTCGAGGACACATGGGAATTCTGTCAAGTGTTTTCGATTCAAATAGCTAAGTACTCTTCTTTGGTGTTGTAAGTGTTGTGTGGGTGAACCTGTGCTAATGTACCGACCTTACTTGGGCTAATACATACTTGTGTTTAAACCCCCTGCAAACATCCGTAACTACAGGAAAGTAATTAAGATAAAAACATAACCACAACCTTAAACTCTAAGATCCTACACTCCCTTGTGCAATGGTGTCCTAACGGGGGTTCAGGTTTCTGTCACGCCGGCAACCCCACAATTAGTAGCCAAATACACAATGCATTCCCCTAGGCCCATAAATGGTGAAGTATCATGTAGTCGACGTTCACATGACACCACTAGAAGAATAGCACCACAACTTAAATACTAGACCATTGAATAATATCTCAACACAAATCCACTAATAACAAGATGACTTCTCCCATGTCCTCAAGAACTAGACGAACTACTCACAAGACATCATATGGATCAAGATCAAAGATGATATGGTAATGCATAACAATCTGATCATAAACAATAATCCAATGGTTTCACTCACAAGCATCAACTACAATAGTAATCAACACTGGGAAAGTTTCCCCTAAGAACTAATGCAAGATCTAATACAATTTTTACAGCGAGATGGAGTGGTGATGATGGTGCTGGTGGAGATGATGGTGTGGATGATGATGATCCCGATGGAGTCTAGCTTGATGATGGTGTTGATGGCGACGATCTCCCCTCTCCGGGAAGGAATTTCCCTGGCAGAAATCTGTCTGCCGGAGAGCTCTTTCTCTCTTGGTGTTTTCCGCCCCGCAGAGGCGGCGGAAATCTTTCTGTGGTCCCTCCTGGTATTAGGGTTCCAAGAGGACTATATAGGCGAGATGGCGGAGTCAGAGGACGGCCAGGCGGGCCACACCTGTCGTAGGCACGGCCCAGGGGGGACCCGCGTCTAGGGGGTGTGGACCCCCTATGGCCCAGCTACGCCTCCCCTTCTGGCTTCCTTCGTCTTCTGGGAAAATATAATTTTCCATTATTTTTCTGGTATTATTGCATCAAAACACCTATTTTTCCATCAGAAACCTGACTCCAGCAGTCCATTGATGACCCGCAAGTATAGGGGGTGTATCGTAGTACTTTTGATAAATAGGAGTGTCGATCCCAACGAGGAGCAGAAGGTGTTGACTAGTGGTATGGGGCACGAACTCTCTGCAAATACTTAGCAAACGAATTTTTAGTGGTTTTCTGATAAAGCAACAAAACAAAGTGCAAGTAATAAAGAACAAATGCAGCAAGTGGCCCAATCCTTTCTTATCAAAGGACAAGCCGGTGGAAATACTTATAAGGACCAAGCGTTCTCGAGGACACATGGGAATTCTATCGAGTGCTTTCGCTTCAAATAGATGAGTACTCTTCTTTGGTGTTGTAAGTGTTGTGTGGGTGAACCTGTGCTAATGTACCGACCTTACTTGGACTAATACATACTTGTAATTAAACCTCCTGCAAACATTCGTAACTACAGGAAAGTAATTAAGATATAAATCTAACCACAACCTTAAACTCTGAGATCCTACACTCCCTTGTGCAAAGGTGTCCTAACGCAGGTTAAGGTTTTTGTGAAGGGATTCGCGGCATAGTAAATCAAAATTGCCTACGGATGCGAACAGAGGGAAGCCAAGATCTAATCTAGTAGATGCAAACAACGAGAGAGATTGGATTAGATCTTCATACCCTTGAAGATTCGCACAGCGAAACGTTCGTCGGAACATGGGTGAAGTAGTCGTACTCGCTTCTCCTCCTCGCGATCCGATCCGATCTAGCACCATAAGTGGCGATGCCTCCTGAGATGCACACGTGAAGCACCTCGACGTCTCCTCCTTCCTTGGTCCAGCAAGTATGGTGGAGAGATGGGTTGGATCTACAACGCGACGGCGCGGTGCAATTAGTGGAGAGTTTCTGCAGCAGGGCTTCGCCTACACGCAGTCGGGAGGGAGAGAGAGAGAGGAGGGCAGCAGGGCGACTGGCTTGAGGGGAAGGTGTGGGGGGGTGGTGTGCCCCAGCCCTCTTTATATAGAGGGGTGGGCGGCAGCCCTAGCCCCTCCCCCAAGTCCAAAACCGGCGGCCAAGGAGGAAGAGTGGGGGGCAAGGAAACCCCCCCTTCTAGAAGGTCCAATTAGGGTTTTACCCTTGCTGGCCGGTTGGGCCCTATGGGGCCTTGTGCCCCTGGCCCAATGCGGCCAGGGCACTCCCTCATAGGCCCATGCCCCCTCCCGGAAGGTGGGGCCACGTTGGTCCCCTTCCGGAAGGTTCTAGAAGCTTCCGGTACAATACCGATTAACCCGGAACAATTCCGAACTCCAAAAACTGCACTGCCTTATATGAATCTTATTCTCCGAACCATTCCGGAACCTTTCGTGATGTCCCGGATTCCATCCGAGACTCCAAACAAAAATTCATAAACCAATTATCCAATCTATCCTAGCGTCGAGACATGTTAAGTGTGTGACCCTTCGGGTTCGAGAATATGCGGACATGATCTTCTATCAATAATCAACAGCGGGGTCTAGAAACCCATATTGACTCCCACACATTCATCGATGATCATATCGGATGAACCACGATGCCAGGATTCAATCAATGCCATATATATATTCCCTTCGTCTCGCGATATTTTACTTGCCCGAGATTCGATCGTTGGTACCGTCATACCTAGTTCAATCTCGTTCATAGCAAGTACTTTACTCGTTCCGTAATCCGATATCACTTTGTGATTAACTCCTTAACCACATGCTTGCAAGCGGTGTTGATATCGATTACCGAGTGGGCCCGAAGTATATCTCTACGACTTGGGAGGGACAAATCCCATCTCGATACATACAACCCAACAGGTACTTTCCGATCACCTGAGAGACACCTTTATGATCACCCTCTCATAGGATGACGTTTGATGACCTCAAAGCTTTCTTCCGATACCAGGGAGTTGTATTATCTCATGGTCTAAGGAATACAATATTTGACATAAGAAAAGCTTCGCAAAGACGAACACGATGACACGATCTAATTGCTTCGCTTAGTTTGGGTATGTCAATCATATCATTCTCCCAATGATGTGATCTCATTATTAATCGACAACTCATGTCCATGGTTAGGAAACCTTAACCATCATTAATCAATGAGCTAGTCCATAGAGGCGTACTAGGGACACGGTGTTGTTTACAAACCACACAAGTATTAAAGTTTCCGCTTAATACAATTCTAGCATGGAATATAAACATTATCATGAACAAGAATTATAATAATAACATCTTTATTATTGCCTCTAGGGCATAATTCCAACAGTCTCCCACTTGCACTAGAGTCAATAATCTAGTTTACATTTGGCAACAATCTCACACCCATGGCACTGAGGTGCTGATCATGTTTTACATGTGGAAGAGGTTTAGTCAATGGATCTGCGACATTCAGATCTGTATGTACTTTGCTGATCTTCAGATCTCCATCTGCTATATAATCTCGGATTATATGAAACTTGTGGTTGATATGCTTGGTCTTTGGATGATATCTTGGTTCCTTAGCGAGTGCTATGGCGCCAGTGTTGTCACACAATATCTCCAGTGGGTCCAATGCACTTGGAACCACGCCAAGCTCAGTGATGAAGTTCCTGATCCAAACTCCTTCACTTGACGCTTCTGCAGCAGCCATGTATTCCGCTTCTACTGTAGATCCCGCGATCACGCTTTGCTTGCAGCTTCTCCAGCTCACAGCTCCTCCATTCAAAATATACACGTATCCTGTCTGAGATTTAGAATCATCCTTGTCGGTGTCGAAACTAGCATCGACGTAACCTTTTACGACGAGCTGTTCATCACCCCCATATACTAAGAACATTTCTTTAGTCCTATTTAGGTACTTTAGGATGTTCTTCACGGCTGTCCAGTGTTCCACTCCTGGATCACTTTGATATCTGCTCGTCAAACTAAGAGCATTGGACACATCCGGTCTAGTACACAGCATGACATACATGATAGAACCTATGGCCCAGGCATAAGGCACTTTGCTCATAGCTTCCCTATCATTTACCGTAGCTGGACACTGAGCCTTGCTCAATATCTTACCTGACAACATAGGCACTGAACCTTTCTTTGCCTTATCCATTCTGAACCTTTTCAGAACTTTGTCTAGGTATGTACTCTGGCTTAAAGCTATCAGGTGTCTTTGTCTATCTCTATATATTTTGATGCCCAATATATAAGCAGCTCCACCTAGGTCTTTCATTGAAAAACACTTGTTTAAATAACTCTTCACATCGTTAAGCATGTTAATGTCATTTCCAATAATCAATATGTCATCCACATATAGTACCAGAAATGTCACCGACTCCCATTCACTTTCTTGTAGATACAAGCTTCGTAGCAACTTGGAACAAATCCAAAGCTCTCGATCACTTGATCAAAACGAAGGTTCCAACTCTGAGATGCTTGCTTCAGTCCATAAATAGAACGCTGAAGTTTGCATACTTTATCAGCATCCTTAGGATCGACAAAACCTTCGGGTTGCATCATATACAACTCTTCATCAATGTTGCCATTGAGGAACGCAGTCTTGACATCCATCTGCCATATTTCATAATCATGAAACGCAGCAATTGCTAATAAAATCCGAATGGACTTAAACATTGCTACGGGAGAGAAAGTCTCATCGTAGTCAACACCTTGAACTTGTCAAAAACCTTTCGCGACAAGCCGTGCTTTATAGACGGTAACATTACCATCCGCGTCCGTTTTCTTCTTGAAGATCCATTTGCACTCAACGGCCTTTCGGTCGCTAGGAGGGTCCACCAAAGTCCATACTTGGTTTTCGCTCATGGATCCCAATTTGGATTTCATGGCTTCTAGCCATTTCTCAGAGTCTGGGCTCATCATCGCTTCCTCATAGTTCGTAGGTTCACTGTCTTCTACTAACAAGACAGTCAAGACAGGGTTACCGTACCACTCAGGAGGGGCACGCGACCTTGTCGACCTGCGACGTTCAGTAGCAGCATCATCCGAAGCTTCATGATCCTTGTCATTAGCTTCCTCTATCGTTGGTGCAGGCGGCACTGGAACAATTTCAGGTGCTGCGCTACTCTCCAATTCAAGAGAAGGTTCAACAACCTCGTCTAGCTCTACTTTCCTCCCACTCACTTCTTTCGAGAGAAACTCCTTCTCAAGAAAGGAACCGTTCTTTGCGACAAACACTTTGCCTTCGGTTCTGTGATAGAAGGTATACCCAATAGTTTCCTTAGGGTATCCTATGAAGACACATTTCTCCGCTTTGGGTTCGAGCTTGTCCGGCATCAACTTCTTGACGTAGGCTTCGCATCCCCAAACTTTAAGAAACGACAACTTAGGTTTAGCACCAAACCACAGTTCATACGGTGTCGTCTCAACGGATTTAGATGGTGCCCTATTTAAAGTGAATGCAGCGGTTTCTAATGCATAACCCCAAAATGATAACGGCAAATCAGTAAGAGACATCATTGATCGGACCATATCTAATAAGGTTCGATTCCGGCGTTCAGACACACCATTGCGCTGTGGTGTTCCGGGTGGCGTGAGTTGCGAAACGATTCCGCTTGCTTTAAGATGCGTGAGAAAATCATAACTCAAATATTCACCTCCACGATCGGATCGTAGAAACTTAATCTTTCTGTTACGATGGTTCTCCACTTCATTCTGAAATTCTTTGAACTTTTCAAATGTTTCAGATTTATGTTTCATTAAATAGATATACCCATATCTACTTAAGTCATCGGTAAAAGTGAGAAAATAGCGATATCCACCGCGCGTCGAAACACTCATCGGTCCGCATACATCGGTATGTATGATTTCCAACAAGTCTGTTGCTCGCTCCATCATACCGGAGAACGGGGTTTTGATCATCTTGCCCATGAGGCATGGTTCGCATGTGTCAAATGATTCAAAATCAAGAGACTCCAAAAGTCCATCAGAATGGAGTTTCTTCATGCGCTTTACACCAATATGACCTAGACGACAGTGCCACAAATAAGTAGTATTATCACTATCTACTTTGCATCTCTTAGCCTCAATGTTATGGATGTGTGTTTCATCCCTTTCAAGATTTAGAAGAAATAAACCATTCACAATAGGTGCATGACCATAAAAGATGTTACTCATATAAATAGAACAATCATTATTCTCCGATTTAAATGAATAACCGTCTTGCAATAAACAAGATCCAGAAATAATGTTCATGCTCAACGCAGGCACATAATAACACTTATTAAGGTTTAAAACTAATCCCGAAGGTAAAACTAAGGAGAGCGTGCCGACGACCATCACATCAACTCTTGATCCATTGCCAACGCGCATCGTCACCTCATCCCTCGCAAGCCACCGTCTATTCTGTAGCTCCTGTTTCGAGTTACAAATATTAGCAACTGAACCAGTATCAAATACCCAGGCACTACAACGAGGGCTAGTAAGGAAAACATCAATAACATGTATATCAAATATACCTTTGATGGTGCCAGCCTTCTTGTCCGCTAAGTACTTCGGACAGTTGCGCTTCCAGTGACCCTTGTCCTTGCAATAGAAGCACTCAGTGTCCGGCTTAGGACCAGACCTGAGCTTCTTCTCTGCAGGGGCAACGCGCTTGCCGCCGCCTTTCTTGAAGGGCTTCTTTGCACCCTTACCTTTCTTGAAGTTGGGGGGCTTGTTGACCATCAACACATGATTATCCTTTTTGATGTCCACCTCCGCAGCCTTCAGCTTTGCGAAGAGCTCGGTGCTCGTATCAGTGGAACCAATCTGATTATGAGTCACTACAAAACTCTTGTAGCTGGGAGGGAGTGATTGCAGAACCCTGTCAATCTTGAGCTCCTCTGGAATCTTGCAGTCCAGTTGCTCAAGGCGTTGAGTGTAGCCCGACATCTTAATGGCGTGCTCACTAACGGAACTCCCTTCCTCCATCTTGCAGTTAAAGAACTTCTCAGAGATCTCATATCTCTCAGAACGGGCCTGAGTCTGAAACATGGTTTTCAGCTCCTCGAGAATCTCAAAGGGCCCGGGATAGTCTTCAAAACGGTTTTGAAGGTCCGATTCCATAGCAAACAACATGGTGCTATTAATCACACCATAATCATCTTTGCGCGACTGATAGACAACTTTCTCATCAGCCGGTGCAATAGCAGCAGGGGCGTCACCTAACGCATTCTCAAGGACATAGTCCTTTTGACCGCCAGAGAGAATGATTCTCAGATTGCGGAACCAGTTGGTGAAGTTAGACCCATTGTTTTTAAGCTTTTCCTTCTCAGCAAAAACGTTGAAGTTGAAGTTGGACTTAGCCATTTGATCTACAATATTTGCAAGTACAAATTAGACTATGTTCATGATAACTAGTTCAACTTTTAATCAAATTACTAGATGAACTCCCACTAAATTCAACATCCCTCAAGTTGTTTAGTGAACACGATCCAAATTCACCACACCTAATCCGATCTTTACAAGAAGAGATGTGGTTTCAATGGTGGACAACGAAGTGTCGATCATATCATTCATATGACGCATGCTTAACCTTTCGGTTCATGTGTTCCGAGGCCATGTCTGTGCATGCTAGGCTCGTCAAGTTAGACCCAAGTATTTCCGCGTGTGCAAAACTGGCTTGCACCCGTTGTATGTGAATGTAGAGTCTATAACACCCGATCATCACGTGATGCTTGGACACGACGAACTTTCACAACGGTGCATACTTGGGGAGAACACGGTTTTTATCTTGATCTTTAAGTGAGGAATCATCTTATAATGCTACTGTCGCGGTCTAAGCATAATAAGATACATAAAAGGATAAACATCACATGCATATAACTTTATGTGACATGGTATAGCCAATCTTCGCGCAATGATCTCCATCTTGTGCGTTCCGGCATGATCTCCATCACTCCACCGTGATTGCCTCCACCACGAATAGCAACTACAACTATTGCTAACTACTTAGCGATAAAGTGAAACTATTACATGGCGTATAAGAAGTTGACACACAGGTCATACACAATTATAAAGACAACCATATGGCTCCTGCCGGTTGTGTACTCATCGACATGCAAGTCGTGAAACATTACAAAACATGATCATCGCATACATTATACACATCACATCTTGGGCCATACCATATCACAGAAAACACTCCCTGCAAAAACAAGTTAGACGCCTCTACTTTGTTGTTACATGTTTTACGTGGCTTATGGGAGTAGCATGCTAAGAACGATTCTTACCTACGGAAAGCCACAACGGTGATATTATGGTTGCCAAACTCCGGTGTTAATCCCATGACAACAATAGTGAGAGAAACTGGCATCCACCAGCCGCATGTGTGGAATAAGCCACACGTCAAGTGCAGAGTCGGTCTCGCGAATGACGTCGCGTAAGGTTGGCCTGGACCGCTTCAATCTCACTATCCTGCGTCATAAGAAGAACACAAACAAGAGGCTTGCAACAGAAAACATCAACGCCCGCAACAACCATGTTGCGTTCTACTCGTGAAACACATCTACGCATAGATCTAGCTCTGATACCACTGAAGGGATTCGCGGCATAGTAAATCAAAGTTTTCTACGGATGCGAACAGAGGGAAGCCAAGATCTAATCTAGTAGATGCAAAAAACGAGAGAGATTGGATTAGATCTTCATACCCTTGAAGATTCGCACAGCGGAACGTTCGTCGGAACATGGGTGAAGTAGTCGTACTCGCTTCTCCTCCTCGCGATCCGATCCGATCTAGCACCACAAGTGGCGATGCCTCCGTGAGATGCACACGTGCAACACCTCGACGTCTCCTCCTTCCTTGGTCCAGCAAGTATGGTGGAGAGATGGGTTGGATCTACAACGTGACGGCACGGTGCAATTAGTGGAGAGTTTCTGCAGCAGGGCTTCGCCTACACGCAGTCGGGAGGGAGAGAGAGAGGAGGGCAGCAGGGCGACTGGCTTGAGGGGAAGGTGTGTGTGGGGGGGTGCGCCCCTAGCCCTATTTATATAGAGGGGTGGGCGGCAGCCCTAGCCCCTCCCCCAAGTCCAAAACCGGCGGCCAAGGAGGAAGAGTGGGGGGCAAGGAAACGCCCCCCCTTCTAGAAGGTCCAATTAGGGTTTTACCCTTGCTGGACGGTTGGGCCCTATGGGGCCTTGTGCCCCTGGCCCAATGCGTCCAGGGCACTCCCTCATAGGCCCATGCCCCCTCCCAGAAGGTGGGGCCACGTTGGTCCCCTTCCAGAAGGTTCTAGAAGCTTCTGGTACAATACCGATTAACCCGGAACAATTCCGAACTCCAAAAACTGCACTGCCTTATATGAATCTTATTCTCCGGACCATTCCGGAACCTCTCGTGATGTCCCGGATTCCATCCGAGACTCCGAACAAAAACTCATAAACCAATTATCCAATCTATCCTAGCGTCAAGACACGTTAAGTGTGTGACCCTTCGGGTTCGAGAATATGCGGACATGATCTTCTATCAGTAATCAACAGCGGGGTCTGAAAACCCATATTGACTCCCACACATTCATCGATGATCATATCGAATGAACCACGATGCCAGGATTCAATCAATCCCATATATATATATATTCCCTTCGTCTCGCGATATTTTACTTGCCCGAGATTCGATCGTCGGTACCGTCATACCTAGTTCAATCTCGTTCACAGCAAGTACTTTACTCGTTCCGTAATCCGATATCACTTTGTGATTAACTCCTTAACCACATGATTGCAAGCGGTGTTGATATCGATTACCGAGTGGGCCCGAAGTATATCTCTCCGACTTGGGAGGGACAAATCCCATCTCGATACATACAACCCAACAGGTACTTTCCGATCACCTGAGAGACACCTTTATGATCACCCTCTCATAGGATGACGTTTGATGACCTCAAAGCTTTCTTCCGATACCAGGGAGTTGTATTATCTCATGGTCTAAGGAATACAATATTTGACATAAGAAAAGCTTCGCAAAGACGAACACGATGACACGATCTAATTGCTTCGCTTAGTTTGGGTCTGTCCATCATATCATTCTCCCAATGATGCGATCTCATTATTAATCGACAACTCATGTCCATGGTTAGGAAACCTTAACCATAATTAATCAATGAGCTAGTCCATAGAGGCGTACTAGGGACACGGTGTTGTTTACAAACCACACAAGTATTAAAGTTTCCGCTCAATACAATTCTAGCATGGAATATAAACATTATCATGAACAAGAATTATAATAATAACATCTTTATTATTGCCTCTAGGGCATAATTCCAACATTTTGTCACTCCGGCAACCCCACAATTAGTAGCCAAATACACAATGCATTCCCCTAGGACCATAAATGGTGAAGTATCATGTAGTCGACGTTCACATGACACCACTAGAATAATAGCACCACAACTTAAATACTAACCATTGAATAATAACTCAACACAAATGCACTAATAACAACATGACTTCTCACATGTCCTCAAGAACTAAACAAACTACTCACAAGACATCATATGGATCAAGTTCAAAGATGATATGATAATGGATAACAATATGAACATAAACAATAATCCAATGGTTCCAGTCACAAGCATCAACTACAATAGTAATTAACACCAGGAAAGTTTCCCCTAAGAACTAAAGTAATATCCAACACAATTGTTACAACGGGATGGAGTGGTGATGATGGTGCTGGTGGAGATGATGGTGTGGATGATGATGATGATCCTGATGAAGCCTAGCTTGACGATGGTGTTGATGGCGACGATCTCCCCTCTCCGGGAAGGAATTCCCCTGGCAGAAATCTGCCTGCCGGAGATATCTTTCTCTCTTGGTGTTTTCCACCCCGTAGAGGCGGCGGAAATCTATCTGTGGTCACCCCCTAGCCTTAGGGTTCCGTAGGGAAGATATAGGCGAAGGGGCGAAATCGGGAGCCGGGCAGGTGGGCCACACCTGCCCTAGGCACGGCCAAGGGTGGGCTCGCGCCTAGGGGGTGTGGGGCCCCTGCGGCCCTTCTTCGTCCCTCCTTCTGGCTTCCTCTGTCTTCTGGAAAAATATAATTTTCCCATATTTTCTGGTATTTTTCCGATCTTCGCGAAATTGCATCAAAACGCCTTCTTTTCCATCAGAATCCAGACTCCGATAGTCCATCCTCCAAGAATCATCCAACATGCATAACAAATGAAAATCCATAAGTAATACCTCATAATAAGACAAATATCAATGAATAGAGGGAGATTACGATATAGAATGGTGATGCAAATTGGGCGTATCAACTCTGCCTGTCCCCAAGCAAAAACTGAGCTCAGTAAACATGTCCACATGTTTATGGAGTGAAGTGTCGATAAAAGAATACGAACAAGAAGCATCACACTTACCATTACACAACTCATAAAAGAAAGCAACTCACCATTATATAACTTAGCTTGCAACCAAGTACAGTAGTCACAATAGAGATGCATAAAGATAAATCATAATTGGAATTGGCAAACTTGTTCTTCGTTAGAGAACACCTGGCAAACAGTTTCACAAAAATATTTTTGTAGAAGTTTTTCCACAGGAGCACTCTTTGCTCAAAAAGGTTTTTCAGTGAAGGCTTTCAAAGTAATACTCAATAGATAAGAGTTTTGTGCATACAAGGAAGAATAAGAACATGATTGAGTAAATGACCATATGAATGCTTGCAACACAACAACTCAAATGCTTGCTGGAGATAGAGAGGAAGTAGGTTTACTGACTCAACATAGAAAATAGGAGAAAGGTCCCTTCATAGAGGGAAACAGAGATTACAAGTCATAAAGAGCTTCCAAAAGATTATGGTACTTACTAGCTTTGAGCCCTCATTGCCCCTATCATAGGCATCTTGAGATGATTAAGGTTAAAGTGCACAAATATGGAGTATATGCCTGACGAAATATAAGTTTGCAATCTCATGTCCCTTGAATATGAGGGCCACTCCTCATGCTACTCAACTTTGGTCACCGGTAAGTTCTTGTCATTGTAAGTACATGCGTATCATAGAGAACCGCCAACGAGGTACCCCTTGCACATGGTACAGGAGCTATCCCATAACCAAAATGACAAGGCAAGCAGACAATGAGCATCTCAGTGATCTTTTTATTTACTATATACATAGATTTTTATTGAGGATGCTTCATAGATAGCTCACTATGGTGATGCTGCAAGTTTCCACCGTGATTAGGCATGGCTTAGGCTAGCGGCCCAGGCGTTTCTCTAACACAAAATACAGACTCCATGGACTTACAAGTTCCCTCTTTATTTCACACCGTTGACATCCATAGACAAAAGAGCATGATATCAACTGAGTACAAAGTACAGGTGCAATGTTGAAAATGTTTCCCGTGATAGCACGGTTCTGCTAATTCCAACGTATAGATGCAAGCATATACAACTTCGATGACACAATGGTTCAAGTCTATTAGGGGAAAAGAAATAAGGTGTGCCATCAAGTTCATGAGAGCTTTACTAACTAGTTTTCACATAAAAAATAATTTTTAATTCGAAAGGTAGATGAAGCTTGAGAATTTGCTTGGAATAGCAAAAGCTACTAGGTAGATATGGTGGACACAAGTGGCAAAGGTTTTGGTTCAAAGGGATTGGAAACATGAGAAGTATGCCTTCTCAAAACAGGTTTTTGGCTAGCAAGGCTGGGTAGCAAGCAAGCGAGTTGAAAGAAACAAGCAAACATACAAGTAATAAAGCCAAACATGCAATCTTACTTGAAGACACAAAAGATCTTAAATAAAGAATACTAAGCTTATGAGCCAATAAGAAAGAAAACAAATGATACAAAATACCTGCAAGCTTCTTTTCTATTTTTCTTTCAAACCTCAAAAAGTATTTCTACTGACCAGAACTCGGTTTGCCAAAACCAATTTAGATCCACTTGATGCTTCCAAAGTGATGCCAATACTGATCAACAAGATCCATCATATAATAGACATTGCAAACTAAAATAAGAAGTGCAAAAAGTAAAAGATGAGACTTCTCATTAATATTCCAATAAAGGCACTCACACCAAGGGATACATAGATAATCAACTAAAGGAGAGATACTTCCACATGCAAACCAAACTATAAGATAACCTCTCTACCAAAGATATGAATCCACTAAAAAGGTAAAAGATAAAAGATAATGGTGGTGACACCGCGGCACTCCCCCTAGCTTGAAACAAGCCAAGGGGATGTTAAACCTGATGACGAATTACTCCTTCGGTGGTGGTCGTGTTCTCTTGATAAGCTCCTCAATCAGCTTCCTCAAATGCTCAATATCGAAGGTCAGAGTACGAATCAACTCTGAATTATGCTCAATGCAGCTCATGATCAATTTGGACTGAGGATCCCAGTCCTTGTTATTCTTTCCCCACTCTTCCTTCTTAGAGTGTTCCTTCCCTGCATGGTTAGAACGAGTGGTACGAGGAGGAGATTACCGTGGAGAGAGGACATGACGCGGAGGTTTCCCTCCTGTAGATATCCGTGTTGTCCTCCTAAGCTTTATATGGGTTGCCGCCACTCCAACGCTTGCGATAGTAGCGCGGGTGTCCGGTTGCTTGTCCTCCTCCATGTCTCCTTAATAACCTACCAAAATCTCCTCCTCCTTGGGTTTGTGAGGATCGTCTTCCTCGGGCTTCTTGCCTTTGTCGTTGGCGGAGACCTGTAGGGATTCGTAGCATGGAAAACAAAAATTTTCTACCGCATGCAAACAAACAAGCCAAGATCTATCTACTAGATTGTAGCAACGAGTCGATAGAATAACTCACCCTCGAAGATTCCAAAGTGTTTAATGAGAGCGGATTCTCGTGGGTGATGTAGTCGTACTCTTCCCGATCTCAAGATCGTGTAGACGATCCTTCCGGCGCTGCGTTCCGGCAGCGCTCCCGCAGTCGGTCACACGTTCGGTACTCGACGAAGACCTTCCTCTCCCTTGTTCCAGCAGGCAGCAGAGGTTGTAGCACTTTCCTCGTGATTCCGGCAGCACAACGGCGTGGTACCGGAAGTAGAGGGGAGATCTCGCAGGGCTTCGCCTTAAGCCGGAGCGAGTATGGTGGAGTATGAGAGAGTCCCTCGATGATCTAGGGTTTAGACACGTCGAGGAGGAGGCTAGGCCGGCGGCTAGGGTTGCTAGGCGGCAGTGGCGATTTTCCCTAGGGCGGCGGCGGCAGCAGGTGGCGGCGCCGGCGGCTAGGGTTTTAGAGGAGAGGATCTTGTGTGTCTAGGAGGGAGCCCTGCCCCTCCTTATATAGGTGGAGGGGCCGTCCGGCCAAGGGGAGGGAGAGGAGTCCCTCCCCAACTCGGCTTGGGTGGTGCGCCGGCGGTGGGGAGGAGGGACTCCTCCCCAACTCGGTTTCCTCCTCTTTTCCTCTTTCCAAAATTAGCCGTTTGACTTTCAAAACTAGCCGTTTGACTTTTCAAACTAGGATTTAATTAAACCCTTTATTTTGGACAGCGATGACACTTAGTACATGATGCAATCATACCAACTTGATATAACACATTCATGTACCCTTCCCCTCCGGAGTGCCGGAGATTCCGGAACCTTCTAGAACATTCCCGATGAAATCACCGGAACCATTCTCCAACTCCGAAACAGGACTTTCCTTATATGAATCTTATTCTCCAGACCATTCCGGATCTCCTCATGATATCCCGAATCCCATTCGAGACTCCGAACAACATTCGGTCTCTTTCTCATCATTCCATAACTACTCAAACAACGTCGAATCCTTAAGTGTGTCCCCCTACGGTTCGTGAATTATGCGGACATGATCGAGACACTTCTCCGATCAATAACCAATAGAGTAATCTGGAAATTCATATGGCTCCCACATATTTCTACGATTACTTTGCGATCGAATGAACCACTTACATACGATACCAATTTCCCTTTGTCTCACGATAGTTTACTTATCCGAGGTTATGATCGTCGGTATCTCTGCATACCTAGTTCAACCTCGTTACCGATAAGTACTCTTTTCTCGTTCCCGTGATATGTGATCCCTTGTGAGCCAGTCACATGCTTGCAAGCTAATTGGATGAGATTTCACCGAGAGGGCCCAGAGTATATCTATCCGTCATATGGATGGACAAATCCCACTCTTGATCCATGTGTTTCAACCAATACTTTCCGAACACTCAATGCCACCTTTATAGCCACCCAGTTACAGTGTGGTGTTTGATGTCATCAAAGCATCCATCCGGTAAAGGTGATATGCATGATCTCATGGTCGAAGGAATTAGGTTACTATGTATCAGAAAGCATATAGCAATTGAACTATTAAAATGACTTGATCTTTATGCTATGCTTATCTATAGGAGTATGTCCACCATATCATTCTCCTAACGATATGATCTTGTTGTTAATAACATCTCAATGTTCATGATAGGGAAACCACAATCATCTATTAACCAACAAGCTAGTATTATATAGAGGCTTTACTAGGGACTTCAAATTAAGTTTACAAATCACACAAGTATTAATGTTTCCTTGTTAATACTATTATAGCATGAATGTAAACATTTATCATAAACACAAAGATATAATAATAACTATATTTATTATTGCCTCTAGGGCATATCTCCAACAGTCTCCCACTTGCACTAGAGTCATCTAATCTAGATTACATGGTAATATACCGAACACCCATGGCAGTTTGGTGCTGGTCATGTTTTGCCCTCAGGAGAGGTTTAGTCAACGGATCCGCCACATTCAGATCTATGTGTACTTTGCAAATCTTTATATCCCCATCTTGGATATGTTCTCGAATAGCGTGAAAATGTAGCTTGATATGCTTCAGCTTCTTGTGTGACCTTGGTTCTTGCGCATTGGCTATGGCGCCCATGTTATCACAGTAGATAGACATTGGGTACACTAGGAACCACACCCAGCTCTGTAATGAACTCTTTCATCCATATCGCTTCTTGTGAAGCCTCCGAAGCAGCCATGTATTCCGATTCAGTTGAAGATCTCGCCACAACGCTTTGCTTTGCACTCCTCCAGCTAACTGCTGCACCATTCAAAATAAATACGTATCCAGATTGTGATTTAGAATCATCCGGATCGGTGTTCCAACTAGCATCGGTGTAACCATTAACAACGAGTTGTTCATCACCTCCATAAGAAAGAACCATATCCTTAGTTCTTCTCAAGTACTTAAGGATGTTTTTGACCGCTGTCCAATGATCCACTCCTGGATCACTTTGATATCTGCTAGTTAAACTAACATCATATGCAATGTCGGGTCTAGTACATAGCATGGCATACATTAGAGATCCTATGGCTGAGGCATAGGGAGTCTTACTCATCCTCTCTCTATCTTCTGCCGATGTCGGACTTTGAGTTTTACTCAAGGTCGTATTGGGCAACATGGGCAAGAACCCTTTCTTGCTATCTTCCATTCCAAACCTATTTAGAACTTTGTCCAAATATGTACTTTGTGACAATGATATTTGGCGTCTCGATCTATCTCTATAAATCTTTATGCCTAATATGTAAGCTGCTTCGCCAAGATCCTTCATTGAAAAACTATTATTCAAATATTCCTTGACACTATTTGGAAGGTCTACATCATTCCCAATCAACAATATGTCATCTACATATAGTATTAAGAATGCTACAGAGCTCCCACTCACTTTCTTGTAAATACAAGCTTCTCCATAAGTTTGTATAAAACCAAAACTTTTGATCACCTTATCAAAACGTTGATTCCAACTTCGGGATGCTTGCTTCAATCCATAGATGGACCGTTGAAGTTTGCATACCTTGTTAGCATCTTTAGGATCGACAAAACCTTTGGGTTGCATCATATACAACTCTTCATCAATGTCTCCATTGAGGAATGCTGTTTTGACATCCATCTGCCATATCTCATAATCATAATATGCAGCGATTGCTAACATAATCCTCACAGACTTTAGCTTCGCTACTGGTGAGAAAGTCTCATCGTAGTCAACTCCTTGAATTTGTCGAAACCCTTTTGCGACAAGTCGAGCTTTATAGACAGTAACATTACCATCAGCATCTGTTTTCTTCTTGAAGATCCATTTGTTCTCGACAGCCTTCCGGCCATCTGGTAAGTCCACCAAAGTCCATACATGGTTTTCGTACATGGATCCAATCTCGGATTTCATGGCTTCTTGCCATTTATTGGAATCTGGGCTCATCATTGCTTCCTCATATGTCTCAGGGTCATCGGTGTTTTCCACCAACATGACACTCATAACGGGATCATACCAATCTGGAGTGGTACGAGTTCTCGTTGACCTGCGAGGCTCTGTAGCAACTTCAACCGAAGTTTCATGATCATCATCATTAGCTTCCTCTCTAATTGGTGCAGGCACCACAGGAACTTCTTCCGGTGCTGCGCTACTCGCAATTTCGAGAGAAGGTTCGATAACCTCGTCGAGTTCTACTTTCCTTCCAGTCACTTCTTTCGAGAGAAATTCCTTCTCTAGAAAGGATCCATTCTTGGCAACGAAGATTTTGCATTCGGATCTATGATAGAAGGTATACCCAATAGTTTCCTTCGGGTATCCTATGAAGACGCATTTTTCCGCTTTGGGTTCAAGCTTGTCCGGCTGTAACTTCTTTACATAGGCTTCGCATCCCCAAACTTTAAGGAACGACAATCTAGGTTTCTTCCCAAACCATAATTCATACGGTGTCATTTCAACGGATTTCGATGGTGCCCTATTTAAAGTGAATGCGGTTGTTTCTAATGCATAACCCCAAAATGATAGCGGTAAATCTGTAAGTGACATCATAGAACGAACCATATCTAAGAGAGTTCGATTACGACGTTCGGACACACCATTACGCTGTGGTGTTCCCGGCGGTGTCAACTGTGAAAGTATTCCGCATTTCTTCAAATGCTCGCCAAACTCATAACTTAGATATTCACCTCCACGATCAGAACGTAGAAATTTAATCTTCTTGTTACGTTGATTCTCAACCTCACTTTGAAATTCCTTAAACTTCTCGAAAGTTTCGGACTTATGTTTCATGAAATAGATATACCCATATCTACTCAAGTCATTCGTGAAGGTAAGAACATAACGATAACCACCGCGCGATGCTACACTCATTGGACCACACACATCGGTATGTATGATTTCCAATAAGTCCGTAGCTCGCTCCATCATACCAGAAAATGGAGTCTTAGTCATTTTACCCATCAGACATGCTTCGCATCTATCAAGTGATTCGAAATCAAGTGATTCAAGAAGTCCATCGGAATGGAGTTTCTTCATACGCTTCACTCCAATGTGACCAAGACGACAGTGCCACATATAGGTCGAGTTATCGTTCGATTTCAAACGTTTAGCCTCAATGTTATTAATATGTGTATTTCCACTATCGAGATTCAACAAGAATAGACCATCTATCAAAGGTGCATGTGCATAAAACATATTACTCATATAAATCGAACAACCATTATTCTCGGATTTAAACAAGTAACCGTCTCGCAATAAACAAGATCCTGATATAATGTTCATGCTCAACGCAGGCACCAAATAACAATTATTTAAGTATAAAACTAATCCCGATGGTAGATGAAGGGGTAGCGTGCCGACCGCGATCACATCAACCTTTGATCCGTTTCCAACGCGCATCGTCACCTCGTTCTTCGCTAGCTTCCGTTTATTCTGCAGCACCTGTTTCGAGTTACAAATATGAGCAACCGAACCAGTATCAAATACCCAGACACTACTACGAGTACTAGTGAGATACACATCAATAACATGTATATCAGATATACCTTTCTTCTTGATGTTGCCGTTCTTCAAATCCGCCAAGTACTTTGGGCAATTCCGCTTCCAATGACCTTCTCCCTTGCAGTAAAAGCACTCAGTATCAGGCTTAGGTCCAGCCTTGGTCTTCTTCATCGGTGTGGTAACTTTCTTACCACCCTTCTTGAAGTGTCCCTTCTGCTTAGACTTGCCTTTCTTGAATTTGGTGGTCTTATTGACCAACAACACTTGGTGCTCTTTCTTGATCTCCACTTCTGCAGATTTCAACATGGCAAAGAGTTCTGGCAACGTCTTGTTCATGTTTTGCATGTTGTAGTTCATCACAAAGTTCTTGTAACTTGGTGGTAGTGATTGGAGGACACGGTAAATCCCCAAAGCATTAGGAATCACAATACCCAAGCTTTGAAGTTTGTTTGCGTGCCCAGACATCTTAAGCACATGCTCACTGACGGAGCTGCCCTCTTCCATCTTGAAGTTAAAGAACTTTTCAGAAGCCTCATAGCTTTCAATTGCCGCATGAGTCTCAAAGATCAATTTGAGATCCTCGACAATATCATATGGGTCTGAATTCTCAAACCTTTTCTGAAGCTCCGATTCTAAACCATACAAGATAGCACACTGAACTGTGGAGTACTGAGTCTTCCGAGTGAGTTAAACATTCTTTACTTCATCGGCAGCATCAGCTGCAGGTGGGTCACCCAGCGGTGCATCCAGCACATAGGTCAAATTACCAGCTGTGAGGACAATCCTCAAATTGCGGAACCAATCCGCGAAGTTGCTTCCATTGTTTTTCAACTTTTCTTTCTCTAGGAACGCATTAAAATTGATGGTAGGGGCTGCCATTGATCTACAACATATTTGCAATAGTTTAGACTAAGTTTATGACAAATTGAGT
Organism: Avena sativa; assembly: GCA_916181665.1. Taxonomy (NCBI): domain Eukaryota; kingdom Viridiplantae; phylum Streptophyta; class Magnoliopsida; order Poales; family Poaceae; genus Avena; species Avena sativa. The sequence goes on along the minus strand of OV702294.1, from coordinate 177,902,079 downwards.
TCAAATTAATAATAAAATTAATCTAGGTGAACTCCCACTCAAAACAATATCCCTCACATTGTTTTAGTGATCACACGAACCAAATCCACCACATCAACACCGATCATCACGAGAGTTGATATAGTTTCAATGGCGAACAATCGACATGTTCATCATATCTACTATATGATTCATGCTTTACCTTTCGGTGATCCGTGTTCCGAGACCATGTCTGTACATGCTAGGCTCGTCAAGATCAAACCTTAGTTTCCGCATGAGCAAATCTGGCTTGCTCACGTTGTATACACTTGCGGAATCTAACACACCCGATCATCACGTGGTGCTTCGAAACAACAAGCTTTAGCAACGGTGCTAACTAAGGGTGAACACTTTATGACTTGAAATTCATGTGCATGAGGGATCATCTTATAATGCTACCGTCGTCTACTAAGCAATACAAGATGCATAAAGGATTAACATCACATGCAATTCATAATATGTGATATGATATGGCCTTTCTTCTTAGTGCTTCCGATCTCCATCTTCTAGCACGAACATGATCTCCATCATCACCGGCATTGCATCAAGGTCAATGACGCTTCTCCATGGTTGTCGTCCACCGGCTTCAACTATTACAACTACTTTCAATAGACATGCTGGTCTTAACATAAATTAAAGACAACCATATGGCTCCTGTCGGTTGCCAACTTACAATAAGGAACATTGCATACATCAAATATAATCACAATCATGGCCATATCACATCACAGCACACCCCTGCAAAACAAAGTTAGACGCCTCTACTTTTCTTTGCATATTTTACGTGGTTTGGGGCTTTCAATAAGTGTCGTTCTAACTTACGAACAAGAACCACAACATTGATACTAGTATTGTTAATCACCCGTTGTAAATTGGATCTTAACTATGCTAGGAGAAACAGGCACCCGCAAAGCCACTTATGCAATACAAGTTGCATGTCAAGCGTGGAGCAAGTCTCATGAACGATGTCATGTAAGGTTAGCCCGGGCCGCTTCATCCCAACATACCGCAAGATGCAAAGTACACAAGAAGCAATCGACAAAAATTTTCGTAGCATGGAAAACAAAAAATTTCTACCGCATACAAACAAACAAGCCAAGATCTATCTACTAGATTGTAGCAACGAGTAGATAGAATAACTCACCCTCGAAGATTCCAAAGTGTTTAACGAGAGCGGATTCTCGTGGGTGATGTAGTCGTACTCTTCCCGATCTCAAGATCGTGTAGACGATCCTTCCGGCGCTGCGTTCCGGCAGCGCTCCCGCAGTCGGTCACACGTTCGGTACTCGACAAAGACCTTCCTCTCCCTTGTTACAGCAGGCAGCGGAGGTTGTAGCACTTTCCTCGCGATTCCGGCAGCACAACGGCGTGGTACCGGAAGTAGAGGGGAGATCTCGCAGGGCTTCGCCTTAAGCCGGAGCGAGTATGGTGGAGTATGAGAGAGTCCCTCGACGATCTAGGGTTTAGACACGTCGAGGAGGAGGCTAGGCCTGCGGCTAGGGTTGCTAGGCGGTGGCGGCGGTTTGCCCTAGGGCGGCGGCGGCAGCAGGTGGCGGCGCCTGCGGCTAGGGTTTTAGAGGAGAGGATCTTGTGTGTCTAGGAGGGAGCCCTGCCCCTCCTTATATAGGTGGAGGGGCCGTCCGGCCAAGGGGAGGGAGAGGAGTCCCTCCCCAACTCGGCTTGGGTGGTGCGCCGGCGGTGGGGAGGAGGGACTCCTCCCCAACTCGGTTTCCTCCTCTTTTCCTCTTTCCAAAATTAGCCGTTTGACTTTCAAAACTAGCCGTTTGACTTTTCAAACTAGGATTTAATTAAACCCTTTATTTTGGACAGCGATGACACTTAGTACATGATGCAATCATACCAACTTGATATAACACATTCATGTACCCTTCCCCTCCGGAGTGCCGGACATTCCGGAACCTTCTAGAACATTCCCGATGAAATCACCGGAACCATTCTCCAACTCCGAAACGGGACTTTCCTTATATGAATCTTATTCTCCGGACCATTCCGGATCTCCTCGTGATATCCCGAATCCCATTCGAGACTCCGAACAGCATTCGGTCTCTTTCTCATCATTCCATAACTACTCAAACAACGTCGAATCCTTAAGTGTGTCTCCCTACGGTTCGTGAATTATGCGGACACGATCGAGACACTTCTCCGATCAATAAACAATAGAGGAATCTGGAAATTCATATGGCTCCCACATATTTCTACGATTACTTTGCGATCGAATGAACCACTTACATATGATACCAATTTCCCTTTGTCTCACGATAGTTTACTTATCCGAGGTTATGATCGTCGGTATCTCTGCATACCTAGTTCAACCTCGTTACCGATAAGTACTCTTTTCTCGTTCCCGTGATATGTGATCCCTTGTGAGACAGTCACATGCTTGCAAGCTAATTGGATGACATTTCACCGAGAGGGCCCAGAGTATATCTATCCGTCATATGGATGGACAAATCCCACTCTTGATCCATGTGTTTCAACCAATACTTTCCGAACACTCAATGCCACCTTTATAGCCACCCAGTTACGGTGTGGTGTTTGATGTCATCAAAGCATCCATCCAGTAAAGGTGATATGCATGATCTCATGGTCGAAGGAATTAGGTTACTATGTATCAGAAAGCATATAGCAATTGAACTATTAAAATGACTTGATCTTTATGCTACGCTTATCTATAGGAGTATGTCCACCATATCATTCTCCTAACGATATGATCTTGTTGTTAATAACATCTCAATGTTCATGATAGGGAAACCACAATCATCTATTAACCAACAAGCTAGTATTATATAGAGGCTTTACTAGGGACTTCAAATTAAGTTTACAAATCACACAAGTATTAATGTTTCCTTATTAATACTATTATAGCATGAATGTAAACATTTATCATAAACACAAAGATATAATAATAACTATATTTATTATTGCCTCTAGGGCATATCTCCAACAAGACCATGGTGCTATAAACTTGAGAAGATTTCCTGACATAAACAGATCGAAATGAAAACATGATGAGAACACGATGCACGAACCTCGGGGGATCCGGGGGGTTATATATTACAAAGTTTCAATGCATAAGGAAGGTTCTGACACGGAAACGAGGCGGAGTCAGAGCTCGGGGGTGGCACACCCCCTCCAGGCGCGACCAGGCAGGGGCCCATGCCTAGGGTGGGTTTGTCCACCCCGGATTCCGTTTCCTCTTCTGTTCCGTCTCGTAACTTTCCTTATGTATTAAAAACATCAAAAATATAAAAATATTGGGGTTTCATGAACCTTCTTTTTTCACCACTTTTACCTATTCAAAGACGAACTCTGCAGACTCCTTTTCTCCTTCTCCTAGAATTTTCCTTTCCTCACAAGGCAATACACAAACTTCAATGGCAACATTAGTGTAAGCAAAACAACAAACCTTTAGGTTCACACTTCAACTGAAATCTATCAAAACAAAGGCTTCTATAAGAGTCAAATGCAAATGATAACAAAAATATGTCAAAACAGACCAGCAGGTAAAGATTGATTTTTTTTCGAAAACCTTCTGTTGCTCAAATAAAAAAGTGCAAAACTAATGAAAGTTGGGTAACAACTTGGAGAACAAGCTCAGAAAAATACAGCTCCATCTGACGTACTTAGCTCCCTCACGAATTTTTACGGTGCAGCACAATAATCTGTCCCAGGACAACCACTTTTCACAACTCCTCTACTTCACAAAAGTAGTTGAACTTGAAAAAAAACAAAAAAAAGGATAAGGAGCAGTTATTACAAAGGTAATAACTTCCAAGACTCAACCAAACTCTTGGGTTATCTCCCAACAAGTACTTTTCTTTAATGCCTTTAAGTTAGGCTTGATAGTCTCAAAGATGCTCACAAAGGAGATATATATTTAAAGTGAAAGAGAGCATCAAGAAGCAAATAACCAACACATTTTAGTCTAACCCAATTACTATGCATGGGGGTATCATGAGAAAACAAATTGTTGAAACAAAAATCCACTAGCATAGGAAGGCAAAACACATGCAACTTCAAAGCTTTCAACATAAAACGGGGAAACTTAACATTATTGAGATGCATAAAACCATGTTTCCCTCTCTCATAATAACTTTCACTAGCATTTTGAATAAAGTTTACAATATAACTATCGCTGGCAACAACTTTATCATCAGAATGAGCATACTTACAGTCACTAAAAAGAGGTCCAAGGTCATAAACTGGATCAATAGAACCAAGTTGTTCCATCCTGAAATCTTTATTAGGCAAGCTATTTTCACAAGGAGCTTTAGCAAATTTGGAAAAGTTAAACTCATAAGAATCTCCATCAAACCTAGTTAAAACTTTCTCCTTCTTACAATCTATAATAGCTCCACAAGTGTTCAAGAAAGGTCTACCAAAAATGATAGGACATGTTTTGCTAGCTGCTGAATTAAGCACTAGAAAATCAGCATGATACTTAACCTTACCACAAAGAACCTCCACATCTCTTACAATACCTATAGGGCAAACGGTTTACTTATTAGCAAGGTGAATAACCACATCAATGTCATCAAGCTCACAAGGACCAATTTCATGCAGAATTTCCCTGTAAATCTCATAAGGAATAGCACTAGAACTAGAACCAATATCACATAAACCATAGTAGCAATGATCACCAATTTTAACAGAAAGCACAGGAACACTAGCTTTTCTAGCCTTACTCGGATGAGAGATAATATTAGAATGGTCTTCACAGAAGACAATGTGCTCATTCTCTATATTTCTAGCGTCAAGATCTTTCACAATAGCAACCACAGGTTCAATAATCAATTGCTCAACAGGCTCCACAGTTTTCTTTGCACTTTTATTATTTGCACTAATAATCATAGAATACTCCTTTACCTTAGCTAGGAAAGGTATTTTCTCAACATAAGGTTCAGGCACAATATAACTAGTTGTACAAACTTCAGTACTTCCAATAGGAACATGACTAACAACATCTTTATCAGGAGCATGGTACTTATTTCACTTCTTTTGGGGAATTTCTATGTAAGAGGCAAAGGCCTTAAAACAGTTAGAAATACTTTGGGAATCAAGACCAAACTCATTACTAATATCATGGAAGTCATCAGTTCCCATAAAAGATTTAATGCATTCATAATCATAGTTTATACCTGACTTTCTTCCTTTGTTACTCTCCCAAGCTTCAGTGTTCTCTTGAATACGGTCTAGTAGGTCCCATTTAGCTTCTTCCTCCATATGTGTGAATGATCCAGCACAATAAGCATCTAGTAAATCTTTATCATAAAGATAAAGCCTATCATAAAAGTTATTGATAATAATATTGTTAGGGAGTTCATGAATAGGAAATTTAAGCATTAGTAACTTCAATCTCCCCCAAGCTTGAGCTGTACTCTCTCCATCACGAGGCCAACATTTATATATCAGATTTCTATCCTTATGAATCTCACTGGGAGGATAAAATTTAGAATAAAAGTGAGATGCCATTTCCTCTCATTCCATGGATTGTCCATTCTTCAGCAGCTTATACCATTCTTGAGCTCTCCCTTTCAAGGATATGGAGAGTAAATTTTTCTTCACCTGTTGAGTTGTGATACCTGCACACTTGAACAACCCACATAATTCATGGATAAAAAGCAAGTGATCACCAAGATGGACAGTTACATCCCCTAAATAATAATTATCCATAACACGATCAACAATACTTGTAGGTATCTTAAAAGGATCTATCTCAACAGGTGGTGGTTCATCTACTACCCTAGCAGTGGTAGTAGTTTTCCCAAATAGAAAACCAAGTGGGTTATCCATATTGGAAACAAAGTAACAAGCAGTAAAAAATCAATACTCATAGTAGAAATTTCCTTTACCAGTTCCACTCTTCAATAGCGCTTCACTCGCCAGCAACGGCGCCAGAAAATAGTCTTGATGACCCACAAGTATAGGGGGTGTATCGTAGTACTTTCGATAAATAGGAGTGTCGATCCCAACGAGGAGCAGAAGGTGTTGACTAGTGGTAAGGAGCAGGAACTCTCTGTAAATACTTAGCAAACATATTTTTAGGTGTTTTCTAAGAAAGCAACAAAACAAAATGCAAGTAATAAAGACAAATGCAGCAAGTGGCCCAATCCTTTCTTAGCAAAGGACAAGCCGGTGGAAATACTTATAAAGACCAAACGTTCTCGAGGACACATGGGAATTCTGTCAAGTGCTTTCGCTTCAAATAGCGGAGTACTCGTCTTTGGTGTTGATAGTGCTGGTGGAGATGATGGTGTGGATGATGATCATGATCCCGATGAAGCCTAGCTTGACGATGGTGTTGATGGCGACGATTTCCCCTCTCTGGGAAGGAATTTCCCCGGCAGAAATCTATGTGCCGGAGAGATCTTTCTCTCTCGGTGTTTTCCGCCCCGCAGAGGTGGCAGAAATCTATCTGTGGTCACCCCCCTAGTATTAGGGTTCTACAGGGAAGATATAGGCAAAGGGGTGGAGTCGGGAGCCGGGCAGGTGGGCCACACCTGCCCTAGGCGCGACCTAGGGTGGGCTCGCGCCTAGAGGGTGTGGCCCCCCTGCAGCCCTTCTTTGCCCCCCCTTCTGGATTCTTCTGGCTTCTGGAAAAATATAATTTTTCCATATTTTTCTGGTATTTTTCTGATCTTCATGAAATTGCATCAAAACACCTTCTTTTCCATCAGAATCTAGACTCCGGCAGTCCATCATCCAAGAATCATCCAACATGCAAAAATAATGGAAAAGACGTAAGTAATACCTCATAATAAGACATATATCAATGGATAGAGGCAAATTATGATATAGAATGGTGATGCAAATTGGACGTATCAGCAAACAAAACAAAAGAAACTAAGCAAAACAAAAACAAAGTAAAGAGAAAGGTTATGAAGGACTCCCCTTGTGAAGACGTCCTTAGCCTCCCGGCAACGACGTCAAAAAAAGGCTTGATGAGTGCGTGAACACTTTGTTGGGAGACCCCAAGAGGAAGGTATGATGAGCACAACAGCAAGTTTTCCCTCAGTAAGAAACTGAGGTTATCGAACCAGTAGGAGGAAGGAAACGACTCAAAGGTGTTGCTAGCAACTTGGAGACCTACAGAACACAAACTCAAGACTTTTCCCCAACAAACAGTGAGGCTGTCAATCTCACCGGTTTGCTATAACAAAGGATTAACTATATGGTGTGGAAGGTAATAATGGTTTGCAACAAGTAAACAAGAACAGTGGAAGATGTATCAATGGTAAAGATTAGACCGGGGTCCATAGTTCACTAGAGGTGTTCTCCTTAGATAAACAAACATGGCATTGATACGTCGGAAACGTATCTATAATTTTTTATGTTCCATGCTTGTTTAGTATCTACTTTACTTTGCTTTGTCTACACTTTGAGGTGTTTTTCTTTCTTTTCTGGAACTAACCTATTAACAAGTTGCCACAGTGCTAGTTGCATGTTTTCTTCTGTTTTTGGTTCCAGAAAGGCAAAAAATCAATATTCTCGGAATTGGACGGGACAAAAGCCAAAGTCAATATTTTACCATTGGCGACACGAAGCCGGAAGACGAGACGGAGGGGCGCCATAGGAAGGCCAAACCCCCTAGGCGCGGGTGGGCCCAGTCCGCGCCTGGGAAGGGTGTGGCCCCCCTGGCGGCCCCCTTGCCTCGCCTCTTCGCCTATAAGAAGCCCCCGAGGCAGAAACCCTAGGCACCCGATCAAAACTCCACGAAACCTTCTGTAGTCGCTGCCACCATTGTCCCTAGATCGGGGGGATCTGAAGTTCTTCCCGGCACCCTGCCGGAGGGGAGATCACCCGGAGGCCTTTTTCTCCGGTATGAAGCGTGAGTAGTTCCACCTTGGACTACGGGTCCATGTAGTAGCTAGATGGTTGTATCTCCTCCTTTGTGCTTTCACGTATAGATCTTGTGAGCTCCGTTCATGATCAAGATCAAATCTATTTGTAATCATGCATGTTGTGTTTGCGGGGATATGATGGATATTGAGATTACCATGTCAGATTGATTAATGGTTTTGTCTATTTGATACTATCATGTCTGTGTTGTTTGTGATCTTGCATGCTCTTTGTTGTTAGTAGCTATCTTGGCCAAGTAGTTGCTAGTGACTCCAAGAGGGGGTATTTATGCTCGATAGTGGGTTCATGCCTCTAGTTTCCAAGGGAAGTGACTGAAATCTCTTCGGTTGTAGATGTGTTGTTGCCACTAGGGAGAAAACAATGGTCTCTTGTTCATGGAACAAGTGGATTGTTTACCTTACACACTTTGCTTAAAGCAGTTATCTGTTGCTTGCAACTTAATACTGGAGGGGGTTCGGATGATAACCTGAAGGTAGACTTCTAGTCATAGATGCAGTTGGATGGCGGTCTATGTATAATGTTGTATTGCCCAATCGAATCTCATAGGATCTTTTTGTCTAGTATTGCATTGTTATGCCTTGCTCAGTTCCTGTCAATTGCCCTGCTGTAATTTGTTTACCCTTCATGCCATATTGTTTATCTAAGGAGAGCACCTCTAGTGAACTATGGACCCCGGTCCAATCTTTATCATTGATACATCTTCCACTATTACTTGTTTACTTGCTGAAAACCATCATTACCTTCCACATCATACAGTTAATCCTTTGTTACAACAACCGGTGAGATTGACAACCTCACTGTTAGTTGGGGCAAAGTCTTGAGTTTGTGTTGTGCAGGTTTCCATGTTGCTTGCAACACCTGTGTGATGTTTCCTTCATCCTAGTGGTTCGATAACCTCGATTTCTTACTGAGGGAAGACTTGCTGCTGTGCTGCTTCACACCTTGCTCTTGGGGTTCCCAATAGGCTCCACATCAACTGAGCCATCAACAAGTTTTCTAGCGCCTTTGCCGGGGAGGCTAAGGACCTCTTCACAAGGGGAGTCCTCCTCAACCTTTCTGTTTACTTTGTTTTTAGTTTGCTTAGTTTCTTTTGCTTGTTTTTGTTTGCCTCTTTTTATCAAAAATCCAAAAAAAATAGTTTAGTTTGGTTTGCTTTCTATTCTCAAAAACACAAAAAAATCAGTTCCTACTCTAGTTGTCACCTTGCTCTAGCTCACCATGTTGTTCCCTAAGTTCGCCCTGAAAGATCTTGCAATAGGTAGTGGCTCTATAATTGGGAAACATAATATTGAAGAATTCTTCAATCATGTTAGCAAGCATGAGGATATTGAGGATAAATCTATAGCAGAGCTTGATCCTAATTATGAAATTGCTGCAGCTTCTTTAGTTCATATGTTGGAGTCTAGGTTTGTTATCCTTAACCCCATGATGCAAATTTTGTTCCTAAAACTAAAGGAAGAAAAGAATGCTGAAAAGAGAGAATTTATTCTTGAAACTTTACTCAAAGAGTTCCATGATGTTGCTAAGGAATCCAAAAAGGTCTTTGAGCATTTCGATATGCTAGTCTCTTGTGTAGATGTTGTGGGTGCTTCAGATAAAACCAAACCTAGAGAGGAATTTAAGATACCCATACCCTTTAAGCTTGTTGGGATGCATGAGGCCATTGAAAATAATTTTGATTGGATTGTTCCTGAAAATCCTTTTGATGAAAGTAATAAACCAAAGAGAGATAAGAAGGGATCCTCCAAAACTCATTTGGATAAGATACCTTTCATAGTTGAAGACTTTGCAAGTATTGATCTAAATTCCTCATTTGAAAATACTTGATTTGTTACTTCTTGTGCCTAACTTAAAGGCGTTAAAGAAAAGTACTTGTTGGGAGATAACTCAAGAGTTTACTTGAGTCTTGGAAGTTATTACTTCAGTAATGAACTCTCCTTTGCCTTTTTGTTTGCTTTTCGTGCCAAGAATAGCCTCTAATGAGAGGGAAGTAAGATTTGGGGAGTTGCTGTCCCGAAACAGATTTCTGTCCTCCACCATAAAAATTCGTGAGGAGTCTCTGTAAGTAAGATTGAGCTTAAAATTTACTAATAAATCCTGCAATATGTTAGATAACTTTTGTTAGTTCAACACTTTTTGATTTGAGCAACAGAAGACTTTCAAAAAAATCGGTTTATACCTGCTGGTCTGTTTTGACAGATTTTTGCCATTATTTGCATTTGCTTCTTATTGATTCCTTTTTGAGTTCTATTTTGGGGAATTGAGCCTTTTGAAGGAGTTGCTACAGTATCTTGTGTTTTCAGTGAAAATTTTTGTTGTTCCAAAGCTAAACCCAAAGGTCTATTATATTTTGAATACACTAATGTTGTTAATGAAAATTGTGTGAAGTTTTGTATGAAGGAAAAATTTCAGGTGTAGAGAGAGAATGATGTAATAAGATGAAGGATGGACAAAAGCTCAAGCTTGGGGATGCCACCCCGGTGTCACCCCAAGAAATATCCAAGAGGTACAAGCGTCAAAGCTTGGGGATGCCCAAGGCATCCCCTTCTTCATCAATAAAAAGCTCAGGTCTGTCTAGACACTTCGTTTTTATTGTTTCATGCACTGTTGTGTTGTTCTTGGAGCGTCTTAGTTTTCGTTTGCTTTGCTTAGTTTGTTTAGTTTGCTTGAATAAACTAGTTTGGACCCCCGTTCTCACTGTGTTGTTTCAAATAAGTTGCTTGGTGTTGGAAAGGAGTAGTAAGTTCTTGCTTGGAAGTGTAAGAGGAGCTTGCATTGACTGTGACTTAGACTTTAGCATGACATGCTAGGTGTTGTTTTAACCTTATGCTTGGTAATTATTTCCGTAGCATGTTTTGTTCCAAACAATTTGGATTGCTTAGTGTGCCTGATACGTCGGAAACATATCTATAATTTTTTATGTTCCATGCTTGTTTGTATCTACTTTGCTTTGTTTTGTCTATACTTTGAGGTGTTTTTATATCTTTTCTGTAACTAACCTATTAACAAGTTTCCACAGTGCCAGTTGCATGTTTTCTTCTGTTTTTGGTTCCAGAAAGGCAGAAAATCAATATTCTCGGAATTGTACGGGACAAAAGCCAAAGTCAATAACTTTCCGTGAGGGACACGAATCCAGAAGGAGGGACGGAGAGGCACCAGAGGGTGGCCAGACCCGCCCTGGGCGTGGCCAAGCCTGGCCCACGCCCGGGGAGGGTGTGGGCCCTCTGGCCGCCTCCTCGGCCTCCCCCTTCGCCTATAAGAAGCCTCCGACCCAAAAACCCTAGGGAATCCAGAAGAAATCCACGAAAACCTCTATAGCGCCGCCGCCACCGAAGGGGGGATTCGAGGGATAGAAAGTCTCTGTTCCGGCACCCTGCCGGGACGGGTAAGTGCCCCCGAAGCCATCTCCATCGATCTCCACCACCATCTCCATCACCGTTGCTGATTCCCATGATGAGGAGGGAGTACTTATCCTTCGAGGCTAAGGGCTCTACCGATAGCTATGTGTCCATCTCTCTCTCTATGCATGATCTTGTTGTGGTCGTGAGCTTTGTAATCAAGTAGATCTACCGTGCTACTCAAGTGCTTCATTAGATCTCTGCTCTCCCCATGTGTGTGAAAGTGACAGCGTGCACGCCATGGTGGCACTTAGGCTTGTGTCTACATAAATACTCTTTGTGCTTTAATAGATCTATGTTTTTCCCCACGTGTGTGAAAGTGACAGCGTGCATACCGTGTGTGGCACTTTGGCTAGATTGAATATTTGTTATGAGTTATATTTGGAGTTGGATGTCTCTATGAAATTGTGGTGTTTGTTGGAACCACCTAGCGCTCAAGGTGACAGTGTGGGGTTATCTAGATTAGGAAAGGCGGACTTTGAGGAGTGCTGTTATAGCCCTACCGATGATTAGAGTGTCCAACCGAAGAGTAGTATCATGAAGAGAGGATATTTATATAAGAGAGTGTTCACTAGTGAAAGTATGATCCCTAGGCCTTGTTTCTAAACATTGAAACACCGTTTGCTACTAGATCTGTTGCATGTTTGCTTGCTTCTATCTTTGTTCCATTTGACGGGGAGGTTTTGGGCTTTTACCTTTCCTCCACGCCATCAGCTCTTTTCTGGCACTGTTACCCCACGTCAACAACAAGTCAGAAGCTATTTTCTGGCACCGTTACCACTTGTATTTCACTATCTCTTCGCCGAACTAGTGCACCAATACACCTGACAAGTGTATTGGGTGTGTTGGGGACACAAGAGACTTCTTGTATCTTGATTGCAGGATTGCTTGAGAGGGAATACCTTTGACCACTTCCCCCCTGAGTTCGATAAACCTTGGGTTATCCACTTAAGGGAAACTTGCTGCTGTTTTACAAACCTCTGCACTTGGAGGCCAAACAACTGTCTACAAGAATAGAAGTGTGTAGACATCAGTGCCTTGAAGAAATCATGCGTTGTTTTAGCATGCAAAAGCATAGTATTGTGGTATTCTCCTTTGATGCTTTGTTTGGGTTGACTTGGCACATGCTCACACCATGTTATGACTATGAACAAGTCACCATAGCCTATATGATCATTTAGTCCTTGACTTGTAGTACCACTCTATGCTTTGATTAGTAATGTTTTGTTGCTCTGCATGATTATGGCCATTATTGCTCTCTTAGTTGGTTGATCCTAGTTTTTGCTAGCCTCCACTTGTATGAGTAAGCTCTAATCATGCTTCCAACTCCCAATAAACCAAGTTATTCCAAAGTGTCCACTATAAACTCATATGCATGGTGTGTTACACCATTCCAAGTATATTCTTGCTTTCAGCTATCTTCCAATTAAAAAATATTCTATTATGTGGAAACTTAGTGATTAAAGCCCTCACAAACTTGATGACACACTTTATATTCTTTGCCCCTAATAAACTTGAACCATTGTGTCATCTCTATTGTATATTCTTGCACTTATACATTGGAATTAGCAGAACCGTGTTGTCACGGGGAACGTTTTCAACATTGCACTTGTACTTTGTACACAGTTGATATCATGCTCTTTTGTCTATGGATGTCACCGGTGTGAAATAAAGAGGGAGCTTGTAAGTCCATGGAGTTATGTATTTTGTGTTAGAGAAACGCCTGGGCCGCTAGCCTAATCCATACCTAATCATGGTGGAAACTTGCAGCATCACCATAATGAGCTATCTATGAAGCATCCTCAATAAAAATCTATGCACATAGTAAATAAAAAGATTGCTGAGATGCTCATTGTCTGCTTGCCTTGTCATTTTGGTTATGGGATAGCTCCTGTACCATGTGCAAGGGGTACCCCGTTGGCGGTTCTCTATGATACGCATGTATTTACTATGACAAGAACTTACAGGTGACTGAAATTGAGTAGCATGAGGTGTGGCCCTCGTATTCAAGGGACTTGAGATTGCCAACTTATACTTTGTCAAGCATATACTCCATAGTTTGTTCACTTTAACCTTAATCACTTCAAGATGCTAATGATAGGGCCAATGAGGGCTAAAAGCTAACCAGTACCATAATTTTTGGAAGCTCTTTTTGAAACTTGAAATCCCTGCTTCCCTTTATGAAGGGTCTTTCCTCCACTATTATATTGAGTCTCCACCTTCAACCTTTAGGCACCATTAAGAGAGCATAGTTGCCATTCTATGTGCAGTGTCCCAAAACTTATTGATTGGTGCATATTGTGATATTACTTGTTCTTGTGCTACTTGTATCGAGTAACTCTTATGAACTTTGAAGGTGTCCTATGCATCTACTTGCTACTCTATGAGGGACAAGCTGAACGCCACTATGCCATGTTTTCTGTTTGTGAAACAAACAAACGTTTTTCAATGCATGTTATTCATGATCTTTGTTTGTAGCCTTTCATGTTGCATGCATAGTTACTTTGTCTTATTGTTATAACTCCATCTTTCATGCACATGTTTAGAGTTCTTTGATCCCAGCTTTCAATGCTTGCAAATGGTTTGATCTTGGTTTTGATGGTGCATGTCACCTCAAAAATTATTCTTTTATCACTTACCTACTCGAGGACGAGGAGGAGTTAAACTTGGGGATGCTTGATACATTGGAAACATATCTATAATTTTTGATGTTCCATGCTTGTTTAGTATCTACTTTGCTTTGCTTTGTCTACACTTTGAGGTGTTTTTATATCTTTTCTGGAACTAACCTATTAACAAGTTGCCACAGTGCCAGTTACCTGTATTCTTCTGTTTTTGGTTCCAGAAAGGCAGAAAATTAATTTTCTAGGAATTGGATGGGACAAAAGCCAAAGTAAATATTTTACCATGGGCGACACAAAGCCGGAAGACGAGACGGAGGGGCGCCACAAGGCGGCCAAACCCCCTAGGCGTGGGTGGGCCCAGCCCGTGCCTGGGCAGGGTGTGGCCCCTTTGGCGCCCCCTGCCTCGCCTCTTCGCCTATAAGAAGCCCCCGAGGCAGAAACCCTAGGCACCCGATCAAAACTCCACGAAACCTTCTATAGCCGCCGCCACCATCGTCCCTAGATCAGGGGAATCTGAAGTTCTTCTGGGCACCCTGCCGGAGGGGAGATCATCCTGGAGGCCTTCTTCTCCGGTATGAAGCGTGAGTAGTTCCACCTTGGACTATGGGTCCATGTAGTAGCTAGATGGCTGTATCTCCTCCTTCGTGCTTTCATGTATAGATCTTGTGAGCTCCGTTCATGATCAAGATCTCATCTATTTGTAATGATGCATGTTGTGTTTGCGGGGATCCGATGGATATTGAGATTACTATGTCAGATTGATTAATGGTTTTTTCTTATTGATTCTATCATGTCTGTGTTACTTGGCCAAGATAGCTACTAACAACAGAGAGCATGCAAGATCACAAACAACACAGACATGATAGAATCAATAAGACAAAACCATTAATCAATCTGACATAGTAATCTCAATATCCATCGAATCCCCGCAAACACAACATGCATGATTACAAATAGATGAGATCTTGATCATGAACGGAGCTCACAAGATCTATACATGAAATCACAAAGGAGGAGATACAACCATCTAGCTACTACATGGACCCATAGTCCAAGGTGGAACTACTCAAGCTTCATACCGGAGGCTGGAATGATGAAGAAGAAGGCCTTCGGGATGATCTCCCCTCCGACAGGGTGCTGAGAAGAGCTTCAGATCCCCCAATCTAGGGACAATGGTGGCGGCGGCTACAGACGGTTTCGTGTAATATTGATCGGATACTTAGGGTTTAGGCATCGGGGGCTTCTTATAGGCGAAGAGGCGAGGTAGGTGGCCGCCAGGGCGGCTGCACCCCCCAGGCGTGGGGTGGGCCCACCCGCGCGGCCAGGGAGTATGGCCCCCTAGTGACTCTCCTCCGTCTCGTATTCAGGCTTCGTGTTCCCCATGGTAAAATATTGACTTTGGCTTTTATCCCATCCAATTCTGAGAATATTGATTTTCTGCCTTTCTGGAACCAAAAATAGAAGAAAACAGGCAACTGGCACTGTGAAATCTTGTTAATAGGTTAGTACCAGAAAACATATAAAAACACCTCAAAGTGTAGACAAAGCAAAGCAAAGTAGATACTAAACAAGCATGGAACATAAACAATTATAGATACGTTTCTGACGTATCAGGCCTCTCCTTTGAAACACCCCTATATATACCTGAGAGACCTAGGTATCTAGGATGACAGAACCTTTGGCAAAACAGAAAGTCGCCACATCCGTGATCTTTTTTGGGGGTCAGATTGGTCCTTCTCTCCACACCGGAGAGGGGGATTTCAAGGTCTTCTCCAACACCATCATCACCAGCGTCATCACCAACAACCATGCGCTTACTCTTCATCATCATGTGTGAGTAGTCCTTTGTAGTCATATGAGGTGGATGGGGATTGGATGAGATTGATCATGTAATCATCCATATGTATCAAGATTTGATGTGTTTATCTTGAGGATATTCTTGTATGAGTGTTGGTACACCTTTGCTATGTTTAATGCTTCTTGCTAGGGTCCGAGTGACATGATTTCAGTACTGAACTTTTATTGCCCCCATCATATATATGATTTTGGTATCTATCTGCAGAGTGTATTGCCTATTATCGTGTTGAACTTGCGAACCCTAAAGTGAGAGTTAGGGAAAATAATGGGAATATATGATAGTTTGAGGATATTGTGTGTTCATGAAGTGTGTTAATGCTTTGTTCCAGGCTATTCGAAAGGATAGACCTTAATTGACTATAGTTCCAAGTTGGCCCTGGTGAAATGGGCAGACAGGACAATAGATGTTATGCAAATTCTCTTGGTTAGTATGCATAACTATATTAGGATCACACACCTACACACAACTAAATTATATATGAATTCCATGTTAGTAGGATTACATTATATGATCAATATCATTCATGCAACACCCCGCAATCACCTCATGCCTATGCTTTTAGCCACTAAGAGTTACCCACTACTACTTTTGGTGAAAACTGGAAATCTGCTTCTATTTACTACTTGTTTTACTGCTTTAAATCAACTGCTATAAATCACCACTTTCTTTGTGAGTTTATTGATATACAAGTGTGGTTGAGAGTGACGTCTCAATTGCTAAAGTCTAATTGACATTCTTGTGTTCCCCTTGAGTCAAACTATAAAATTGGGAAATACTTCCCATCGAAGATTTCAACGATCCCCTATACTTGTGGGCGTCAAGACATTTTATGGCACCATTGCCGGGGATCCTAGATTTATTGGTAAAATCACTTGTTATCATTTACTTGTTGTACTTATTTGTTTCTCACTATGGGACATGATAAGGACGCTGCTAAGAAGGTCATAGTGCCTTCCACCATAAGGAGAGGTACGAACTTGCCTTATAGGCCACACTTTTCACCTAATGCTACTACTAATCCTGTTACTAGAAAGAAAAATATTGTCCTACCAAGTTCACAATTGTCTAGGATGTCTACTAGTACTAAACATGACCTGTTGGATGTTGGCAAAGATAAAGAGGGGGAAAACCTGATTTATCTAAGTTTGTGTCCAATGATGATATAGAATCTGAATATGATGAAGATGAACTTTATGATGAAAAATGTTTAGCTCTTGTGATCACCTCCAACGCACCAGCAATCCCAGCCACCTTCGTCCATTGGGCCCGCCGCCAACATGGAGAGGGACGCCGACAATGGCGGCGAGGGGAGCCTGAGAGGAGGGAGGGACGCGCCTGGTATGCAGATTTGCAACAATGTCAATGGATCTATGCTTCTAGGGTGTGTTTAGTGGGGATAAATGGAATTCGTGGGTTCACTTGGTGCAGCATGTGATGTGAGTCACCCTATCTCAAAATCAAGATGTATCCTGATAGAATTTCCATATTTCAAGGTCCTTTTATAGTTTTCTTGAACCAAGCGGCTACTTTTCTTGGATGTACTCACTTTTTGGATCGCTTGTTTCCATTTTGTAAGGCTTACGTATTTTTTTCACGCAAAATCATAGTTTTTTTGAGGAACGCGCAGGAGATCTGCGTGCCTTTGTATTAAGCTTAAAAGAGGGGGGTGTACAACAATCAATGATGCATCGTAATGGCACAAGGCCGCCGAACGCGCCACCGCCAATGATCCGCTTTGGGATAGAGGCAGAACCACCGCTAGAAAAGGAACTGTTCTAGTCTAGACCTCTCTCATGTCTACCTCTACAAGCTAGCCATTCATGCCACTCTAGCAGGATGTCGCTCGCCACCCTAACCGCCGTTTTTTCCTTGGCGTCGAAGACTCTGGAGTTGCGCTCTAGCCATAGGGAGCGTAAGGCGAGGAGGGCAAGGGAGTTAGCCTTACGTTGCTGGCGCCCCACCTGCCCCGCGAAGAACGACCACCAAGAGGAGATCTGGGCAGTGGCGTGAGGCACGGCCCGATGCCATCCTTCTCTCCGCAGAACCCTGGCCCAGACGGCACGAGCAAATAGGCACCCAAGGAGGAGGTGGTCTAGGGTTTCGGCCTGGCTCTTGCAGAACGGGAACGCCCCGTGGTTGGGAAGCCCCCTCCGCTCTAGCCGCTCGGCCGTCCAACACCTATTCCTGATCGCGAGCCACCCAAACATCTTGAACTTGGGCGGGGCGAACGACGCCCAGACTTGCTTAGCAGCTGGCAACGCGGCGCGGCCAACGAAGCAAGCGTTGTAGGTGGCCTTTGACGAAAAGTTTCCGTCAGCTGACAGCTTCCACCTGAAACCGTCGTCAACTCCATCCTGAAGCTGGGTTCCCTGAACCAACTGCCAAAGGCGGAGGAATTGGACAACAGCGTCGACGGACAGGGTGCCCACGATGTCCAGGACCCAGGCGTTTCCTAGCCACCCCTGTCGCACCATGTGTTGCTTGACATGGCGCGAGCGAACAAGGTCGCGTACAGCAAGTGCGATCGTACCCACATCAAGACCTTCGATCTAGGGGTCTTGCCAGAAAAGCACGCGATCGCCATTGCCCACCTTGATCACCACAGCGGCATTGAAGATGGAGCGGGCATCACGGGAGATGTCCACCTCCAGCCCCCGACCAAGGTTTGCACATAGACGTGCGCTGGTACCACAGCCACCGGGCACGAAGCGAAGCACAGAGCCACCGCAGGTTGTGGAAACCCAACCCGCCGATGGCCTTTGGTTGGCAAACGGCGTTCCAGGCCACGAGGCAGTTACCGCCTTTTGCCTCGCTGTTCCCCACCCACAGGAACCCACGCCGCACTTTGTCGATCATGGCCAGCACCCATGGCTCCACATCAAGGACCAATAGCTGGTATATGACCGTGGCAGTCATGATGAACTGGACATACGCTGCCCTCCCTTCCTTTATCATGAGCCTAGACTTCCAGAAGGAGAGCTTCCTCGTCAGCTTGTCAAGTGGTGGTTGCACATCCTGCTTTTGGAGTCTACTGATGGTGAGAGGCAGTCCTAGGTAGCGGCAGGGGAATTGCCCCACGCCACAGCCTAGAGTCGGGGTGATGATCTCCAGCTACTCCACCGTGCACCTGATGGGGATGGCGCAGCTCTTGGCGAAGTTGACTAGCAGTCCTGATGCCGCTGCAAAGCAGCCTAGAACGCCATGGATCACTTCCAGGTCGCCCAGAGTTGGTTTGACAAAGACCACCAGGTCATCCGCGTAGAGGGACACCCTATGCCTGATCCCCACGTGGCGCAAATCTGCCAGAAGTCCGCGCTCTTCAGCCACCCGTAGCATGGCGGAAAGAACGTTCATTGCTAGGATGAAGAGGAGCGACGAGATGGGGTCTCCTTGGCGGAGGCCACTGAAGGGTTTCGCAGCATAGTAAATCAAAATTTTCTACGGAAGCGAACAGAGGGAAAGCCAAGATCTAATCTAGGAGATGCAAACAACGAGAGAGATTGGATTAGATCTTCATACCCTTGAAGATTCGCACAGCGGAACGTTCGTCGGAACGTGGGTGATGTAGTCGTACTCGCTTCTCCTCCTTGCGATCCGATCCGATCTAGCACCACAAGTGGCGGTGCCTCCGTGAGATGCACACGTGTGGCACCTCGACGTCTCCTCCTTCCTCGGACCAGCAAGTAGGGTGGAGAGATGGATTGGATCTACAACACGACGGCGTGGTGTATATGGTGGAGAATTTCTGCAGCAGGGCTTCGCCTACAAACAGTCGGGAGGGAGAGAGGAAGGCAGCAGGGCTACTAGGGCTTGGAGGGAGATGTGTGTAGGGGGGAGGGGGCGCACCAGCCCTCTCTATATAGAGGGGGTGGCGGCGGCCAGCCCTAGCCCCTCCTCCAAGCCTATCTCCAGTTTAAACGATTTAAACTCTCCCCTTATCTAGAAATTCTATCCCTAGATTTAAACGAGTTAAATCTATCTAGAATCGGCTGGGCCCTATGGGGCCTTGTGCCCCTGGCCCAATGCGGCCAGGACACTCCCTCATAGGCCCATGCCCCCTCCCGGAAGGTGGGACCACGTTGGCCCCCTTCCGGAAGGTTCTAGAAGCTTCCGGTACAATACCGATTAATCCGGAACAATTCCGAACTCCAAAAACTGCACTGCCTTATATGAATCTTATTCTCCGGACCATTCCGGAACCTGTCGTGATGTCCCGGATCCCATCCGAGACTCCGAACAAAAATTCATAAACCAAGTATCCAATCTATCCTAGTGACGAGACACGTTAAGTGTGTGACCCTGCGGGTTCGAGAATATGCAGACATGATCTTCTATCAATAATCAACAGCGGGGTCTGGGCACCCATATTGACTCCCACACATTCATCGACGATCATATCGGATGAACCAAGATGCCAGGATTCAATCAATCCCATATTTATATTCCCTTCGTCTCGCGATATTTTACTTGCCCGAGATTCGATCGTCGGTATCGTCATACCTAGTTCAATCTCGTTCACAGCAAGTACTTTACTCGTTCCGTAATCCGATATCACTTTGTGATTAACTCCTTAACCACATGCTTGCAAGCGGTGTTGATATCGATTACCGAGTGGGCCCGAAGTATATCTCTCCGACTTGGGAGGGACAAATTCCATCTCGATACATACAACCCAACAGATACTTTCCGATCACCTGAGAGACACCTTTATGATCATCCTCTCATAGGATGACGTTTGATGACCTCAAAGCTTTCTTCCGATACCAGGGAGTTGTATTATCTCATGGTCTAAGGAATACAATATTTGACATAAGAAAAGCTTCGCAAAGACGAACATGATGACACGATCTAATTGCTTCGCTTAGTTTGGGTTTGTCCACCATATCATTCTCCCAATGATATGATCTCATTATCAATTGACAACTCATGTCTATGGTTAGGAAACCTTAACCATCATTGATCAATGAGCTAGTCCATAGAGGCGTACTAGGGACACGGTGTTGTTCACAAACCACACAAGTATTAATGTTTCCGCTTAATACAATTCTAGCATGGAATATAAACTTTATCATGAACAAGAATTATAATAATAACATCTTTATTATTGCCTCTAGGGCATAATTCCAACATTCTCCCACTTGCACTAGAGTCAATAATCTAGTTTACATTTGGCAACAATCTCACACCCATGGCACTGAGGTGCTGATTATGTTTTACACGTGGAAGAGGTTTAGTCAATGGATCTGCGACATTCAGATCTGTATGTACTTTGCTGATCTTCAGATCTCCATCTGCTATATAATCTCGGATTATATGAAACTTGCGGTTGATATGCTTGGTCTTTGGATGATATCTTGGTTCCTTAGCGAGTGCTATGGCGCCAGTGTTGTCACACAATATCTCCAGTGGGTACAATGCACTTGGAACCACGCCAAGCTCAGTGATGAAGTTTCTGATCCAAACTCCTTCACTTGACGCTTCTGCAGCAGCCATGTATTCCGCTTCTACTGTAGATCCCGCGATCACGCTTTGCTTGCAGCTTCTCCAGCTCACAGCTCCTCCATTCAAAATATACACGTATCCTGTCTGAGATTTACAATCATCCTTGTCGGTATCGAAACTAGCATCGACGTAACCTTTTACGACGAGTTGTTCATCACCCCCATAGACTAAGAACATTTCTTTAGTCCTATTTAGGTACCTTAGGATGTTCTTCATGGCTGTCCAGTGTTCCACTCCTGGATCACTTTGATATCTGCTCGTCAAACTAAGAGCATTGGACACATCCGGTCTAGTACACAGCATGACATACATGATGGAACCTATGGCCGAGGCATAAGGCACTTTGCTCATAGCTTCCCTACCATTTACCGTAGCTGGACACTGAGCCTTGCTCAATATCTTACCTGACAACATAGGCACTGAACCTTTCAATGCCTTATCCATTCCGAACCTTTTCAGAACTTTGTCTAGGTATGTACTCTGGCTTAAAGCTATCAGGCGTCTTTGTCTATCTCTATAGATTTTGATGCCCAATATATAAGCAGCTTCACCTAGGTCTTTCATTGAAAAACACTTGTTCAAATAACTCTTCACATCGTTAAGCATGTTGATGTCATTTCCAATAATCAATATGTCATCCACATATAGTACCAGAAACGTCACCGAGCTCCCACTCACTTTCTTGTAGATGCAAGCTTCGTAGCAATTTGGAACAAATCCAAAGCTCTTGATCACTTGATCAAAACGAAGGTTCCAACTCCGAGATGCTTGCTTCAGTCCATAAATGGAACGCTGAAGTTTGCATACTTTATTAGCATCCTTAGGATCGACAAAACCTTCGGGTTGTATCATATACAACTCTTCATCAATGTTGCCATTGAGGAAATCAGTCTTGACATCCATTTGCCATATTTCATAATCATGAAACGCAACAATTGCTAATAAAATCCGAATGGACTTAAACATCGCTACGAGAGAGAAAGTCTCATTGTAGTCAACACCTTGAACTTGTCGAAAACCTTTCGCAACAAGCCGTGCTTTATAGACGGTAACATTACCATCCGCGTCCGTTTTCCTTTTGAAGATCCATTTGCACTCAACGGCCTTTCGGTCGCTAGGAGGGTCCACCAAAGTCCATACTTGGTTTTCGCTCATGGATCCCAATTCGGATTTCATGGCTTCTAGCCATTTCTCAGAGTCTGGGCTCATCATCGCTTCCTCATAGTTCGTAGGTTCACTGTCTTCTACTAACAAGACAGTCAAGATAGGGTTGCCGTACCACTCAGGAGGGGCACGCGACCTTGTCGACCTGCGACGTTCAGTAGCAGCATCGTCCGAAGCTTCATGATCCTTGTCATTAGCTTCCTCTATTGTTGGTGCAGGCGGCACTGGAACAATTTCAGGTGCTGCACTACTCTCCAATTCAAGAGAAGGTTCAATAACCTCGTCTAGCTCTACTTTCCTCCCACTCACTTCTTTCGAGAGAAACTCCTTCTCAAGAAAGGAACCGTTCTTTGCGACAAACACTTTGCCTTCGGTTCTGTGATAGAAGGTATACCCAATAGTTTCCTTAGGGTATCCTATGAAGACGCATTTCTCCGCTTTGGGTTCGAGCTTGTCCGGCATCAACTTCTTGACGTAAGCTTCGCATCCCCAAACTTTAAGAAATGACAACTTAGGTTTAGCACCAAACCACAGTTCATACGGTGTCGTATCAACGGATTTAGATGGAGCCCTATTTAAAGTGAATGCAGCGGTTTCTAATGCATAACCCCAAAATGATAACGGCAAATCAGTAAGAGACATCATCGATCAGACCATATCTAATAGGGTTCGATTCCGGCGTTCAGACACACCATTGCGCTGTGGTGTTCCGGGTGGCGTGAGTTGTGAAACGATTCCACTTGCTTTGAGATGCGTGAGAAAATCATAACTCAAATATTCGCCCCCACGATCGGATCGTAGAAACTTAATCTTTCTGTTACGATGGTTCTCCACTTCATTCTGAAATTCTTTGAACTTTTCAAACGTTTTAGATTTATGTTTCATTAAATAGATATACCCATATCTACTTAAGTCATCGGTAAAAGTGAGAAAATAGCGATATCCACCGCGCGTCGAAACACTCATCGGTCCGCATACATCGGTATGTATGATTTCCAACAAGTCCGTTGCTCGCTCCATCATACCGGAGAACGGGGTTTTGATCATCTTGCCCATGAGGCATGGTTCGCATGTGTCAAATGATTCAAAATCAAGAGACTCCAAAAGTCCATCAAAATGGAGTTTCTTCATGCGCTTTACTCCAATATGACCTAGACGACAGTGCCACAAATAAGTAGTATTATCACTATCTACTTTGCATCTCTTAGCCTCAATGTTATGGATGTGTGTTTCATCCCTTTCGAGATTTAGAAGAAATAAACCACTCACAAGAGGTGCATGACCATAAAAGATGTTACTCATATAAATAGAACAACCATTATTCTCCGATTTAAATGAATAACCGTCTTGCAATAAACACGATCCAGAAATAATGTTCATGCTCAACGCAGGCACATAATAACATTTATTAAGGTTTAAAACTAATCCCGAAGGTAAAACTAAGGAGAGCGTGCCGACGGCCATCACATCAACTCTTGATCTGTTGCCAACGCGCATCGTCACCTCATCCCTCGCAAGCCGCCATCTATTCCGCAGCTCCTGTTTCGAGTTACAAATATTAGCAACTGAACCGGTATCAAATACCCAGACACTACAACGAGGGATAGTAAGGAAAACATCAATAACATGTATATCAAATATACCTTTGATGGTGCCAGCCTTCTTGTCCGCTAAGTACTTCGGACAGTTGCGCTTCCAGTGACCCTTGTCCTTGCAATAGAAGCACTCAGTGTCCGGCTTGGGACCAGACCTGAGCTTCTTATCAGCAGGGGCATTGCGCTTGCCGCCGCCCTTCTTAAAGGGCTTCTTTGCACCTTTACCTTTCTTAAAGGAGGGCTTGTTGACCATCAACACATGATTATCCTTCTTGATGTCCACCTCCACAGCCTTCAGCTTTGCGAAGAGCTCGGTGATCGTATCAGTGGAACCAATCTGATTATGAGTCACTACAAAACTTTTATAGCTGGGAGGGAGTGATTGCAGAACCCTGTCAATCTTGAGCTCCTCTGGAATCTTGCAGTCCAGTTGCTCAAGGCGTTGAGTGTAGCCCGACATCTTAATGGCGTGCTCACTAACGGAACTCCCTTCCTCCATCTTGCAGTTAAAGAACTTCTCGGAGATCTCATATCTCTCAGAACGGGCCTGAGTCTGAAACATGGTTTTCAACTCTTCGAGAATCTCAAAGGGCCCGGGATAGTTTTCAAAACGATTTTGAAGTTCCGGTTCCATAGCAAACAACATGGTGCTCTTAATCACGCCATAATCATCTTTGCGCGACTGATAGACAACTTTCTCATCAGCCGGCGCAGTTGCAGCAGGGGGGTTACCTAACGCTTTCTCAAGGACATAGTCCTTTTGTCCGCCAGACAGAATGATTCTTAGATTGCAGAACCAGTTGGTGAAGTTAGACCCATTGTTTCTAAGCTTTTCTTTCTCAGCAAAAACGTTGAAGTTGAAGTTGGACTTGGCCATTGGATCTACAGTATTTGCAAGTACAATTTAGACTATGTTCATGATAAATAGTTCAACTTAATCAAATTACTAGATGAACTCCCACTAAATTCAACATCCCTCAAGTTGTTTAGTGAACACGATCCAAATTCACCACACCTAATCCGATCATCACGAGAAGAGATGTGGTTTCAATGGTGGACAACGAAGTGTCGATCATATCATTCATATGACTCATGCTTAACCTTTCGGTTCTTGTGTTCCGAGGCCATGTCTGTACATGCTAGGCTCGTCAAGCTAGACCCAAGTATTTCCGCGTGTGCAAAACTGGCTTGCACCCGTTGTATGTGAGCGTAGAGTCTATAGCACCCGATCATCACGTGATGCTTGGACACGACGAACTTTCGCAACGGTGCATACTTGGGGAGAACACAGTTTTATCTTGATCTTTAAGTGAGGAATCATCTTATAATGCTACCATCGCGATCTAAGCATGATAAGATACATAAAAGGATAAACATCACATGCATATAACTTTATGTGACATGTATAGCCAATCTTCGCGCAATGATCTCCATCTTGTGCGTTCCGGCATGATCTCCATCACTCCACCATGATTGCCTCCACCACGAATAGCAACTACAACTATTGCTAACTACTTAGCGATAAAGTAAAGCTATTACATGGCGTATAAGAAGTTGACTCGCAGGTCATACACAATTATAAAGACAACCATATGGCTCCTGCCGGTTGTGTACTCACCGACATGCAAGTCGTGAAATATTACAAAACATGATCATCGCATACATTATACACATCACATCTTGGGCCATACCATATCACAGAAAACACTCCCTGCAAAAACAAGTTAGACGCCTCTACTTTGTTGTTGCATGTTTTACGTGGCTTATGGGAGTAGATGCTAAGAACGATTCTTACCTACGGAAAGCCACAACGGTGATATTATGGTTGCCAAACTCCGGTGTTAATCCCATGACAACTATAGTGAGAGAAACTGACATCCACCAGCCGCATGTGTGGTACAAGCCACACGTCAAGTGCGGAGCCGGTCTCGCGAACGACGTCGCGTAAGGTTGGCCTGGACCGCTTCAATCTCACTATCCCGCGTCATAAGAAGAACACAAACAAGAGGCTTGCAACAGAAAACATCAACGCCCGCAACAACCATGTTGCGTTCTACTCGTGAATCAAATCTACGCATAGATCTAGCTCTGATACCACTGAAGGGTTTCGCAGCATAGTAAATCAAAATTTTCTACGGAAGCGAACAGAGGGAAAGCCAAGATCTAATCTAGGAGATGCAAACAACGAGAGAGATTGTATTAGATCTTCATACCCTTGAAGATTCGCACAGCGGAACGTTCGTCGGAACGTGGGTGATGTAGTCGTACTCGCTTCTCCTCCTTGCGATCCGATCCGATCTAGCACCACAAGTGGCGGTGCCTCCGTGAGATGCACACGTGCGGCACCTCGACGTCTCCTCCTTCCTCGGACCAGCAAGTAGGGTGGAGAGATGGATTGGATCTACAACACGACGGCGTGGTGTATATGGTGGAGAATTTCTGCAGCAGGGCTTCGCCTACAAACAGTCGGGAGGGAGAGAGGAAGGCAGCAGGGCTACTAGGGCTTGGAGGGAGATGTGTGTAGGGGGGAGGGGGCGCACCAGCCCTCTATATATAGAGGGGGTGGCGGCGGCCAGCCCTAGCCCCTCCTCCAAGCCTATCTCCAGTTTAAACGATTTAAACTCTCCCCTTATCTAGAAATTCTATCCCTAGATTTAAACGAGTTAAATCTATCTAGAATCGGCTGGGCCCTATGGGGCCTTGTGCCCCTGGCCCAATGCGGCCAGGACACTCCCTCATAGGCCCATGCCCCCTCCCGGAAGGTGGGACCACGTTGGCCCCCTTCCAGAAGGTTCTAGAAGCTTCCAGTATAATACCGATTAATCCGGAACAATTCCGAACTCCAAAAACTGCACTGCCTTATATGAATCTTATTCTCCGGACCATTCCGGAACCTCTTGTGATGTCCCGGATCCCATCCGAGACTCCGAACAAAAATTCATAAACCAAGTATCCAATCTATCCTAGCGACGAGACACGTTAAGTGTGTGACCCTGCGGGTTCGAGAATATGCAGACATGATCTTCTATCAATAATCAACAGCGGGGTCTGGGCACCCATATTGACTCCCACACATTCATCGATGATCATATCGGATGAACCACGATGCCAGGATTCAATCAATCCCATATTTATATTCCCTTCGTCTCGCGATATTTTACTTGCCCGAGATTCGATCGTCGGTATCGTCATACCTAGTTCAATCTCGTTCACAGCAAGTACTTTACTCGTTCCGTAATCCGATATCACTTTGTGATTAACTCCTTAACCACATGCTTGCAAGCGGTGTTGATATCGATTACCGAGTGGGCCCGAAGTATATCTCTCCGACTTGGGAGGGACAAATTCCATCTCGATACATACAACCCAACAGATACTTTCCGATCACCTGAGAGACACCTTTATGATCACCCTCTCATAGGATGACGTTTGATGACCTCAAAGCTTTCTTCCGATACCAGGGAGTTGTATTATCTCATGGTCTAAGGAATACAATATTTGACATAAGAAAAGCTTCGCAAAGACGAACATGATGACACGATCTAATTGCTTCGCTTAGTTTGGGTCTGTCCACCATATCATTCTCCCAATGATATGATCTCATTATCAATTGACAACTCATGTCTATGGTTAGGAAACCTTAACCATCATTGATCAATGAGCTAGTCCATAGAGGCGTACTAGGGACACGGTGTTGTTCACAAACCACACAAGTATTAATGTTTCCGCTTAATACAATTCTAGCATGAAATATAAACTTTATCATGAACAAGAATTATAATAATAACATTTTTATTATTGCCTCTAGGGCATAATTCCAACAGCCACGACCATGTGAGAACTTGGGCCCTGGGCATCCGTTTATGAGCACCCGCGTCGTGGCTGATACATCCTCTAGTGTTATCATAACGCGGATGATGATAACATCATTACAAAGCGACTACTATGCATAAAAAATTAAATTGGTGTATGTTTGTTCTTCGATGCATGTTTGGTAAGTCAAGCATTGCCAACTTCCAATGCATATATAACGTACCGTATGAGGCAGTTCGTAACCGTACCCTATGTGTTTCAAAAGTTGGTCTTTTCTTGTGTCGTCCTATCACCTAAAGAAGAGAAAAACTGCCCTTGGAGCTTTTCTTCTATTCCGAGTATAATATTGATATGTCTGCTAGACGTATCCTTGATAAAAAAAAAGGAAAAAAACATGCTATAAAATGAGTTAACTATTCTTTGATTGTTATTCTAACAACTAATGCTCACATTAAAGCGATTATCGAAATTAAATAGAAAACGCGTGACAAATTTGAAACAATCTCGTGTGAAGGATAAATAAAACGAACCCTCTTAGACACATAGAAAACATATACTTACTATTTACCAAGAGAAGAGAGTTCATTTTCTCGGCTTCCTCTTTTTTTTTGCTCAATCACACTCTCACGTGTCGAATTTATTTACATCTAGGTTGGCGTGAGCGTTTCCATGTATCTGTGCTGAGATCAGTTGCATCATCGGTTTTGATATGAGTAGTAGCGGTCTACCTAGGGCCGTTTTGTTGGTTGGGGTAGAATAGGAAAAGCATACGAATAAGAAACATGTAGGAAGTAGGGTGACATGTATATTTGGATTGTAGCTAGGGCAAGAGAAATTCCGTCTGATCGAAGCGAAGATCTTTTCTTTTTCATAAGATCTAATCTGGATCCCCCGGACGATCGGGGGTTCCCATCGTCCTCCTCCCCCTGCGTTTATCCCCAAAATCGCCCCAAATTTCGTTTTTGCTGCAAACGGTCCGCTTTTGCTACATGTGTCCCCGCTTTTGCTTCCGAAGCAAAAAAAAAACGGTTCATTTTAGAAATAGAACGTATCGCCGGAGACCATGCAGCAAAAAATTATGCTAATGTAGCAAAACCGACTTCGCCGGAAACTTTTTTGCTGCATGGTCTCCGGCGAGGGTCATCAACGAGTTGTTTCCGACGATGTCTCCGGCGAAGTTTGTTTTGCTGCATTAGCACATTTTTTGCTGCATTAGCATATTTTTTGCTGCATGGTCTCCGGCGAGATCTCCGACGAGACGTTCTATTTCTAAAACGAACTCTTTTTTTGCTTCGGAAGCAAAAGCGGGGACATATGCAACAAACACGGGATGTTTTGCAGCAAATGAACACGTGTCAACACGGGAAGCAGGACGATGGGAGCTCCCCCATCGTCCGGGGGACGCCTAGCACTTCCCATAATATATCCAACATATTTCGCCAATCTCCTCTCTATCGTTCTACATGGTATCAGAGCGACAAGATCCTTGACCTAGCCGCCGCCGCATCCATCCCCCAGGGAGGTCGATCTCCATGATCTCCGCCGGGGGCCACGCAATTCGTACGCAGGGTTTGTCCGCCGATCCGTGATCGGCTGTTCTGTAAGTCTTTTTTTCCAATCTTTTGATCGGTTTTCTTTTTTGGTTTACCGATCTTAGATCGGATTGTGTCGCCCATCGCCGTAGTCATCGCCGCGCCTCTACTCCGACCATCGGCACCGACGATCTACACCGCGCTTGTGCGCCTGCCCTCTCTGCTGCCGCGCCTGCCTCGGCAGTCTGTTGCGGCCTCACGGCAGGCTGCCGCACACCATGGACGGCTGCTACGCCTTTCTTGGAAGGCTGCCACGGCTGCCCCCCTTAAATCGTCTTCGTCGTCATTGTCCGGGACTTCACCGACAATGTCGCTGTCGACTCCAATCTACGCTCGTCCACCCCATGGCGCACCGTCGGTCTGATCAACCGATCCCGCGCCTGTCTACGCCAAGCATGTCCCCGAGCACACGCCTACCATCGATCGAGCTACGGGCTGCCGCTGCGTCGCCCCCTCGGGTTGCAGCGCCACCGCCTTTGGTCCATGCTACCGGCTTCCAACGCGCCTTTCTTGGCGTGTACGTCGCTGGTGGTCTCCCAGCCCCTGCACCGACTTGCGTCCTGCATCTATGCCGCCCCCTCGGGTCATAGCGTCGCTGCACGCAGTCTACTTCATCGTCCCGGTGCATCGACGTCCTCGGCTTTTACCACGCCTACTCCTACAGGCTGGATCGCCGCCGTCTGCACATGGTCTTCGTCTTGTCGCCAGATTTCTTCCTCACCTACTTTGAGCACCGCCGCCGCACTTCACAAGGTAACCTGCAGGGCGATCTCACGCTGTCGTAGGTCCCGCCGACTACCCCATCGCCACTCCAGGCATCTAGCATGACTACCCAGGTCGATGTTGTTTTCGCCGCCTTCTACGTCTTCATCCACTACAACTTTGTCGTTTGCGTCATCGCCTCATCCCCGACTACATCACCTTCTACTCTACTCCGACAACCGTCGACAGCGCCGACATCTCTCCCTTTGCTGCTCTGCGTGTCGCAATCGCTCTGGAAGCTTTCTTTGCTAGTCTTTTTGACATGGCGACAAGTTCATGATAGTCCCTGCCCCCGCACGTCTGGTACTATCAACACCGGGAGTGCCTTCGTCCCCGACGCGTTTCCGAGTCTGGCAAGCTCGGATCGGCGCCTCGTCTTCATCGGCTTTGACAACGTCTTCTTCGGCATCGACCCTTCTACGACTGCCTCGACCGCGTCACCGACGAGTTCTTCTTTGCATACTCGATTCTGGCAAAGCCGGAGTGTTCGTTTGTCCCCGACGTGCGCCTAGTTCTGGCAAAATTATGGCCGCATCTTGTCCTCGATGGCTCGGACTACATCGGTTTCGGCATCGTCATCCTCGACAACTGCCTCAACGCGTCTCCGTCATCCTCCTCGCGTACTATGGGCATGCGGCTTCACGTGTGGTTACCTCGACACCGGCATCTGCGACCACGACATCGACCACGGCGACCTCTCGCAATGGCCACCCCATCCTCGGCACTACCCAACGCTCTTGGCTCCCTCAACATCGGCACAAGGGTTACCACCTCGCTTGAGCATCATCAGCTTCCTCTACAGTCCAAGCTACCGCGACGCGACACCGTCCACGATGTTCCTGCTCCTACCGCAGGGGGATGTCAGCCCACTGGTTCTACTTCGGTTTATCTCCAGTCTGACCGTCCACGATGTTTCAGTTGTTCAC
Organism: Avena sativa; assembly: GCA_916181665.1. Lineage (NCBI taxonomy): Eukaryota > Viridiplantae > Streptophyta > Magnoliopsida > Poales > Poaceae > Avena > Avena sativa. The sequence continues at coordinate 177,870,946 of OV702294.1, read as the reverse complement.
GACGCTACCGCTACGACAGCGGGGGGATGTTAGAGTATTGTACGTATATGGTTGTTATGATAGTCTAGGATAGTTAGGACTCTAGCCTAACTTGACTTGTACTTTAAGATGATCCTTGTACGTCTATATATACTCGGCCATGAGGCTCAATAATACATCCAACATATTCCGTCAATCCCCTCTCCATTGTTTTACGTAACCTAATGCTAGTTTTTTATGAAAATTTTCTAGGGGTTAGTTCCGAGATGAAATATCATCATATATGGACTAAAATGTTTCCGTCGAAAATATTTTAAAGTATTTGTTGACCAATCAAATATGCTCTTAATTAAGGGCCATGCAAAGACCGGGATAGTAGATGGCATTACACATAATAGCACGAAGCATAAAAAAAATCATCTAGACGAGTGAGATGCCTGCAGCCACGGTCTGTCTTACAAAGTGTCAAAGCAGCAAGTGAGGTACCATCAGAATCTCACTTGTAGGAGTAATATTTTTGCGATTTCGGTAAGATGCCACTTGTATCTGTTCTGTACTGGCTTCACCCAAAACGGCTGCAAAAAAAGGACGACGCATCTGCTGTTGCCACAGTTGAACCGCAACCGGCACATATGCATGGATGATCGATCCGGCCAAGGCTGGGGTGACGCACGCGGGTTGCTGGCCTCGCCCGCGGTGGGCCCCCATCGCGGAAGGCGAGGACAGGTTCTTCCTGTAGACAGACAGCGCCGGGACGCTGCCGCCGCGCGCGCCCCCACTCCTAGCTCCCGTGGACGCCGTGGAGCCACGTCTCTCCGCCGCAGAGTGGATCCTTGCTCACAGTACCGTCGTACGCGTGCGTGCGTGAGTGACAGAGGCCAGAGATTTAAGGACCCTCTGCTGCTAGCCTGCTACTACGATATTTTTTTTCAAATCTAAAAACTTTAAACGAATCTGATCCCTCTTAAAAACTAATATTATAATCTAATCCCTTCGATTGGCGCCATTTAGAATGACGCTGAAGATATGCAGGTAGGCGCCAAGTCGGAGCACCTAGGAGGCCGGGGTGGTCGGCGCCATGTGATATGGCGCGGAGGTGAGTTCGGCGCCATTCGTCGGACTCCCGGATGCTCTAACTTAGCGCTGACCTGCACAACTTCAACGCCGTTTAAAATGGCGCCGACGATTTTGAATTAGTTTCTGAGAAAGATCAGATCTGATTGGAGTTTTGCAAAAAGAACAGATTTGGCAAAAAAAAATACGCTAGCAGCCGTGGCAATGGCGATGCGTGCGTGTGATATTAAGAGCGACCGAGCGAGGACGAAAGGGACCACCAGAGAGAGAGAGAGAGAGAGAGAGAGAGAGGGGTATAGGAACGGCAGTGAGGTCTAGAGGGCACTCAAGTTTCTTGTCCAGGGATTGGTGTACGTAACAACATCAGATGTATTACTGGCTGGCCGTGCGCGAAGCGACGAGGGAGGGCAGGGCAGGATAGGGTCTGCGGCAGTGTACTCCCTCCGTCCGCAAATAAGTGTACATCTAGCTTTTGTCTAAGTTAAAGATAACGAAATTTGACTAACTTTATAAAGAAATAAAAAAACATATATTACATGAAATTTACATATTATAAAACTAGATTTTAAAATAAATCTAATGACATTAATTTAGTGTCATAAATATTGATAGGTTGTCTTAAAAAGTTAGTTAAACGTATTAAAGTTTAACTTAGGACAAAGCTAGAAGTACACTTATTTGCGGACGGAGGAAGTACGTGCGTGTGAGACCACACCAGTACCAGTACCACCGCTACCCTCTCGTTGTTTGACCACAGGTGGTCCACACCCATCCCATGATGACATCCTCCAGGATTCAAATCATGGCGGCTGGCAGCTAGCCGATCCTCCCTGCTAGCTATAATTTGGCGCCAACCCGGCCGGAGGGGCATCACGCAACAGTACGCGCCATGTTTTCTCTCCCCGTCCTGCCGTCCTGCCGCCCCTGGTCCCGTAGGCCGTAGCGGGCGTCCGATCGCGAGTAGGCGAATGAGCATCGGCGCGATCGAGCTGCTTGCTAGTGGTAGCATGGCTGGCCCTGGTAGTAGTGGTAGGCGAGTACGATGCGGTGTACCTAGGGAGGGAGATGTACTTGCAAATATTGCTCCATGTTTATATAGCTAGGCAAACCTGGTGCGGTGTACCGTGCGCCACACCATTTATTACCCTTCCTGCATAGGTACACCTGATATGTGTACCTCTCCTCTCCCGCGTTTGGTTATACACCTCTTTCTTTTTTCAGGTTATATACACCTCTCTTAAGTCTTAACATTGCTCTAAAAAAAGTCTTAACATCTGATTCAACCATTTTCAGCCGGCCGAGTCTCGATAAACCATAGGGTAAAACCGTCCATTCGGGCCAGACTCGCTAGACTGGAGCGTGAAAAATGGGTTACAATAATCCTTATTATGTACCTCTCACCTTGCTCACTAAAAATTATATTCTAGTGATTTCGTGTTTTGTCCAGAGCTCGCCGAGACCAATTTAGTCAAATCTGCCGTTCACAGCCGAGATCTTTCTATAGTTACTTTGACTTGGTGCTTCATCTCGGCATTCTGTATAGCATTCATGTTATAAGTTCTCTGTTTTGAGAATCATAAACGAATTGGTTGCAAGTTATTTATACAGTAGAGATGAATTGCATATCTTTGTCTACACATATCCCTCTCAGCCCACTCTCGCTTCATCTTCTTCTTCTCTTTGGACCAATCAATGCTCCAGTTCTCTCTTTTGAGAAGTATAGCCGATTTGATTGTAAGTTCTTTATATAGTAGATGAATTGCATATCGTTTGCCCATCGTATTATTGCAAATTCTAAAAATATAATTTTCCATATTTTTAGTTTACGTCGACAAAGAATAAAACTATCGCTATTTTTTCCTTTTTCCAAATCAAATTAGAAAGGTTCAAATTCGACACTTATAGCGTCTGCTACTTTGGTATCGATCTATTAGGAATAGGTTTACTTTGTAGCTCTAATTCAGGCATGGCTGCTTTTTGACGCTATCCTAGTGATAAGATATGGTCCAACTCAAGATGAGATCAAGAGAGGTGGGCAAACACGCACATCTACAAATGTGATGATGTAGAGGCTATCATCATGCTTTGAATGAGAAGAGCCCCCTTTTCACCTTTTTGAAACATGCTTCACAAAAGGGATAAGCTGGTAAGTAACATCCACACATGGGTCAAAGAGAAGGTCGCTATGTTCCTTCATGTTGTGGACCATGATATGAAGTTTAGAGTGATTCACAACACCTTCGTAAAATCTTTAGAGAATCCACCAATATTACAAGCAAGCATTATGGTCCACTTGGCGAGCTTAGAGCTAATATGATCAAGCATCCACTGGTGACAAACTAGTGAAGACTAGAACTACCCCAAGATGGTGATCATATTTGAAGGCAAGATACACCTTTATGATTGCTCATAGTTTGTAAATGTCACCAAGACGACAATTTGTTTCTTATTGTCATAATATTGTGTTGGTGCAACTGACATTACACATGTGACAGTTATAGTGCTAATATCACATGCTGCAACATTCATGTGGGTAGAAGACACTAAACTAGCTAGAATGTTCTTGATGGACTAACTAGATCATACTATGATTGTAAACATTTGATTTGATCATAAATAGCTGAATTGTTACACATTACCGTCCTATTATTTTAGGTAAACCCACCGATCATGAGAAGAGGTAACCACGACCAGCTGATGTAAGTAACCAAAGTACCAAACACAGTTTCATTGCATCTACCAATACATTTACCTAGATGTAGACAACCAAACACGTAGGTATGATTGCCTAGGCAAAGCTGGGTGTGTATATCTCGTCTGGACCTCTGATAGGCTCAAACAAACGTGCACTCGGTCCTCCTGTGACGGTGAGTGCGGGTTGAAAACTTTGGACTCGTTTTAATATGTTATCGATTAGTGTCATATCATAGGCAAACTTTGCATGGCATGTGGTACACTTTGGCTTCAGCGCAAATGTAGGCTTTAAAATGGCATCTATTCCTTCAGCCTTTGTCAACCATCTTTCACCTTTTCTCCTTTCTCCTACAGAAAAAGTTCACTGGGGGATCTTGTGAAGAAGCATCATGTGGGTCTAGTGCACACAGTTTATTCTGCGTTGTCTCTTGAGACCACGAGAGGTCTGTTCAGCTAATCCCGATGCTACCAATTAAGAATGGTGATTAGTACACCTTCCAAATCGTGTCCATCAGTACCTCCTCCTAGTCCTAGCCAATTCATCTGTGGACCCCCTGGAAAGCATCAACACATCGCAGAGGCTGAAAATTCAGACAGACACTCGACCCTACTGTTCCCCATCAAGAGAGAAAGCTAATGGACTTTACTCAGTCACTAATGACTGCGACCATATCAGTCGCTCGCTGAAGGCTTTTCAGGCAGTTTAATTGTAAGCCTGCGGAGGCCAACCCTTGACAGCTCTCCGTACGCTTGTGCTGGGGCCTCTGAAGCCATCTATTAAACCATAGTAGTACTGTCAGCATTGCAGCACTAACTGGAACGAGAAAGGCCACTAGTTTGAACATGTTTCCAAAAAAAGTTAAAGGTGACACTGCATGTCGTACTGACATGTGGGACCAGGGCCCACAGGCCACTCTCGTGTTCTACTACTCCGTACTTATCCAAAACTGCGTGCTTTGCTGCGCTGTGGCGTTTATCCAGACCACACCAAAAAGATATTGCCAATTAGTATCAACATGGGAAAGCATGTTGTAACACATCACTGTCGCTTGTGCGTGGTTCGAGTGCCCTTTGCGCTCTCATGCATGTGTGTACCTGCAAAGTACAAATACGGCCAGATTCATTGGCTCGTATCGTATGGCCTCCAAATGGTAGTGGCACCATGCAGTGAATAAATCAGCTTCCTTGAGATTTATAGTGAGAGGAGAAAGCATTTAGAGTGAGGCAAAAGGTTCAATTCGGAGAGAGGAAATGAGACACTTCTTGCCAACCAGCAATCCAGATATAGATCAAAAACACTGGAGTGTACAGCGTAAACACTGTCAACACAGCTTATACTCTCCGATAACGACATATGAACAAATTGAGATTTCTGGCCCACTTCTTTTTTACAGAGAGAGATGTAGATACAAGCTCACCGACAGCGAAAAACCAATCGCATGCATATGGCCTTCAGCACGCAAAGGGTAAGAATGAACAAAAATCAAATCCCTACCCCTCCTTATAACCCAAAAAGAAACTAAAGGGAGAACACATCAGGAGGAGAAAGAAAATAGCTTCCAGATTTCCGACTTCTCCCTTAAAGCCATCCATCTGTCCAAGCACAGTGCACCAAACCAAACTAGTATTGTGTTCAGCTAGAGCAGTTTAGGTTCATGGGAAGCAGTTTTCAACTTTTAACAGCGGGATTTCCCATAGGGCACCAGCAGCGGTTTCACAAAAGCAGGACTAGTATTTTTTCCCAAGGAATACACCGATGGCCACGGAGAGCAGGGCGACGCCCAGGATGAACTTGAAGGCCATGATACCCGAAGGTTCCCGCACTTCTTGTGCCGCAGGGGCAGCGCCAGGAGCCTGAGATCTGTCCTGTTGTTTGTTTTGCGGTGTTGCCGAGTCCAGGCTGAACTCTCGGGATCTCGACGATACCACTGCATCCTTTGCCTGCAAAATAGATGATGTTGTTAGTTGCTGGTAACCACTTATCAGGGTAACTCAAGGTTTCTTATAGCATCTTTTTTTTTTGCTTGCCTGATCCTCGGGTTTCGAATAAGCTACCTGCAGTTTCTGCTCAAGGTCCTGTACCTTCTTCTCCATTTCAACACTCTTGCTCAGATTTTGGGTCAGCTTGTTCAGCTCTGTATTGACAAGGGTGAGTTTTTCACTCTCTTCTGCAACCTGAAAAAACTCAAATAAATCAATACATGCGGGAAAAAACTGTAAATACATACTTAGAAGGTGTCAAAGTATTAGGGGGGCTACAATTTGTAAAGACGAAGATACATTTTCTGATACGAAGTATGGGGTGTTGGGGTGAATCTATCAGCCTTTTTTATCAGCAAGAATCTGAACGTATGACTACCACAAGATTGAAAATGCTACTTGTCCCAAACTTGAACATGTTCTGTAATCACATAAAAGCAATATTACTTTTTCCACTATTTTTATGAAGGCAACCTTTTTCTTCCTATTAATTACACCAACAAGGAGGATAGTTTACCTTCTGCTTGTACTGTGTTTCGGCTAATTGAAGCTGCTCTGTAAGAGTTGTGATTTGTTTCTCCAAATCTTCAGTATGTTGCTTCTGGGCTTCTAGCTGATCCGCTGAATATGTCTTATAAGCATCCCACTTTATCTCCCTCACTGAAGCTTGCTCTTCCTGCCAAAACAAAGGTTTTTCATGTCAAGCTTAGATCATAAACAATAAAATTTCGAAGAAAGAAGTGCCAAATCATTTGGATTCTCAACTTCGCTACATGTCAAAACTGTCGACAAAATAGCCATGCAAAGAGGCAATTGTTTATCTGACATCATTTTTAGATAGTACCAGTGGAGCAGAAAGGTTTGCCAGTAAGAAAATGATAGATCCAGTAATCCCTTTTACATTTAGCAAGAAGGCTTGACAATATACCTGATTTGCTATGGTGTGGTAAGCAGCATCCAGTTCCTTCCTAACTTCCAGCAATTGTTGCTCCAACTCATCTTTTGCTTGGACTACGTCTGCATGCTCCTGCATCTTGGTTGTAAGTGCTTCGTTCTTTTCAGTTGTTTCCACTTGCATAGTCTGGATCTGAAAATATTTGGAAATTATACAGATAGTACTTCCAAAGTAGGACACCAAATAGTTTAGAGGGAGATAAATAACAATATACCTCCTCCATGTATTTTAGCTCAGACACTGTAATTTGTCTCTCGAGTTTTGAAATATGTAATTCTTTTTCAGACTTCTCCAAATTCATTTGCTCCTCCAACTTGGTTATTGCTTCGTCAAGCTCCTTCTTTGCAGTTTCATATTTGTCATTCAAAATCTGCTTCTCTTCCAGTGTACTTTGGTACTTGCACTTCAGTTCTTCATGCTCTTCCAGAGTAGAAGACACCTGAAAAAAAAAATCTTGCTAAAGGGTCTTTTCCATCACTTTTGTGAGGATACAGCATATGCAATGTCCAGATAAGAGCAATGTAACAGTATGAGAAATATTTTGAAGCCAAGAGCAGTAAGAAGCACTAAGCCGAGAACAATAAAATAGAACACTCGATCACCTGGCTTTCTAGTTCCTCTTTGCGTTGAATCATGCCATCGAGTGTTTTACGCAATGAGTGAATCTCTTCCGATGACCCCTGCTTTTCTGCTGCTGCAGCAGCAAGTGCCAGTTGTAATTCATTCAGCTTGCTCTGATGTACTTCCAACTCCTCATTCAAACTACTATTTGCACTAATCAAGTTTTCTTTCTCCGTATGGAAAAGTTCAACCTTGTTTTGTGTTTCTGCAAGTTGTGCTTCTAAGTTCTTTAGTTTGTGTACAGCTTCATCAAAATTAACTTTATGATTTTCTTCATTGGCAGCAGCTTCAGTTGCCTGCTCTTCATAATACCCCAACTCGATTTCAAGAGCATCCAGTTTCTTGCTCAAGTCTTTAACTTCAGCTTCTCTCTGTGCTATTGTCTCGAGGGCTTCATGCAGCTTAGCTTCAGTTTCTCCATTCTTTGATTCAGCTGCAGAGTGGAGTTCCAAGTTTCTTGTGTGCACCTCAGTCAGGTGTGTGATTGTTCCTTCATGAACAGCTAGCTTCTCTACAGCTTCTTCCTTTTCAGCATGAGTAGCGCTAAACCGTTCCTGTAACTCCTCATACATGGCCACCTTAGCAAACACTTCCTCTTTTAAGTACTCATTCTTATCAGCCAGGTTTTCATACCTAGCTTCAAGAGAAACCAGCTTTTCCTTGAACTCTGTAACTTCAGCTTCTTTACCTGCAATCGTCTGAAGAGCTTCACGCAGTTGACTCTCAATTTCTGCATACCTCGATTCAGCAGCAGAGTGGAGCTCCAAGCCCCTTGAATGATCTTCTGTCAATTTTTTTATTGTTTCCTCGTGAACAGCCAGCTTCTCTGCAGCTTCTTCTTTATCGGAACTCACAGACGCAAATTTCTCCTGCAGCTCATCAACCATGACCAGCTTAGCACTGATTTCCTGTTGCAAGGCTTCATTAACATGCATCAAACTTTCAGTCTCAGACTGAAGTGCAATCAGCCTCTCATTCAAGTCTTTCGTTTCTGAATCTTTCTGTTCTATTGTTTCACGAGCTTCACGCATTTGAGCTTCAACTTCTGCATTCCTTGATTCAACTGCAGACTGAAGTTCCAAGCCTCTACTGTGAACCTCAGTCAAATGTTCTATCGTTCTTCCATGTTCAGCTAGCTTCGTAACAACGTCTTCCTTTTCAGCTTGAGTAGAGTTAAACTGCTCTTGCAGTTCATGAAGCATGGCTAGCTTAGCATCAAGTTCCTCTTTCAAGACCTGGTTCGCTCCACTCACAGCCGCGCTCTCAGACAACGCCTCTTCTGCCTTTAACTCAGCACTGGAGACCTTGGTCTTGAGTTCCTCAATGGTGGTCTCATGAGTAGCGATCTCATTTTCAAAGGCTTCGAGCTCCACCTTCATGGATTCCACCTCTTCAGTGGCCGCAGTTGTTTTTGCTTCATAAGATGCGACTTGTTCCTCAGCCAACTTCAACTTTTCAGACAGTTGCTGACATTCCGTCTCCTTTTGAGTCAGGTTGTCCCCTGCTTGTTGGAGCTTCGCCTCTGTATCTTCAAGTAAAGACTGGTACAGAGCTTCCAGATCAAGTTTCTTGGAAGTGGTATGTTCCAGTGCCCTCCCACTGTGCTCAAGCTGATCCTCTGCAGATTTAAGCTTGTCAAGTATTGAGCTTTCCCTTACACCCAGGGCCTGAAGATCATTCTCCACCTCTTCCATTTTACCCAGGGCAGACTCTAGATCACCCTGTAAAGTCTGGACCTGCTTCTCCGCTTCCAAATGTGCTGCGGTGGCCTTCTTTGACAGTTCTTCATACTTCTCCTTCTCTTCATTAGCTTGAGCCAACTTTCCTGACAACTCATTCTCCTTTTGGTTTGCTTCTGCTACTAAAGCTTCAAGACTTGCTGATTTCTCCTTGTATGCTTCAACTTCGCCAGAAAGTTCATCGACCTTCACACGGAAATCATTGCATTCGCCTGTCGCATCTTTAAGCTCTTGCTCAAGATCTGTGCCCTTCTTCTCAGCAGATGCTAGCTTTGACTCAAACTCAGTAAGTTGTAACTTCAGATTTTGTTCAGCAGCACTTAATTCCTGAACTTGAGTTTCAAGCTCTGCAGTTCTCTGCATTGCAGACTCCGCAGCTGTTTTGGCTTCAGTGTGCAGGTCATTAAGAGATTTCAAATTTAACTCTAGCTCCTCTTTGTGTGAGTGTGCATCAGAGAGAAGTGATCTTGTTTTGCTATGATCGTCTCCAGCCTGGCTTAACTGGGACTCCAATTGCATGTACATGTCGTTCTTATTGGACAATTGCAGGGTAAGATCAGCAATGGTGTTCTCCCCACTTTCTTTTTCTTCTCTCAGTTTTGCCAACATTTCTTCCAAATCAAGAACCTTCGATTCTTGAGTCTGCACCTTCTCTTCAAAAACTTCCTTTTCCTTCAAGTGTTCTTGAAGTTTCTCTTCATACTCCACTGTTAGTTCTTCAAGTTTCTTCTTTTCTTCGGTGATTTGGATCAGCGAGTCCATAAGCTCTTTCTCCTTTCCGCTTGCGGCTTCCATCACAGCTTCAAGACTGGCTGCTTTTGTTTGGTAAGCTTCCAGATCATCCGAAAGATGGGAAACCTTGCTTTTATACTGTTCAAGCTCTGCTTCAACCTCATTGAACTTCACTTGTGTGGTTTCAAGCTCCTGCTCCAGCTCCTGTCTTCGGGAGTGTGCACCATCAGCATCAGACTTTGATGTATGAAGCAAGCTCTCCAGTTCAAGACTTCTTTCATGAACAGAATGAGCTTGTTCTTGATGCTGTGAGAATGTGTCAGTCAGATCCTTGACTTCTTGTTCAAGTAGCTGAGTCTTAGATGTCGAGGAATCCAGAGAAGATTGCAGCTCATTCATCTTCTCTTTGTATGCCTCTGCACTATTCACTGCTTCTTCAAGCTGCTTTTCTTTTTCTGCTAAAGAAGCTGATTGTTGTTGAATGTGCTCTTCCAGCAATTTTACTTGTTCACTTGAAGTGACTAATTTATTATCAGATTCGCTGAGCTGTTCCTCAAGATCAGAACATTTCTTCTCAGCAACTTCCACATTTGTCTTAGCCTCTTCCAGATGTGACTTCAAAGCCTCTTCAGCTGCATGCAGTGCCTGGATTTGTCCTTCAAGCTCGAGAATCTTCTCGTTTGCACCTTCAGCAACAGCTTTGGACTCACCATGCTGCTCACTGATAGATTTCACATTTATCTCGAGTTCTTCTTTATGCGACAATGCTTCTGATAGGAGCAATTGTGCTTTAGCATGCTCCTCTTCAGCCTGACGCAGCATGGAATCTCTCTCTGTTAGCTTTGACTCAGTGTCAGCTAGAGTCCCTTTGAGAGTTTCATTTTCATCCTTTAGTTCATCAAGCCCAGACTGCAGGTTGACTATCTGAACTTGCTGCTTCTCCAATGTAGCTTCACTTGTCTCTTTTTCCTTCACCTGCTCATCCAGTTTCATCTCCATTTCTTGCAAACTCAGAAGCTTCACTTGCAACTCTTCATTAATGGCAGCAAGTTCAGTCTCTAGTTTAAGGCTCTTCTCCTTCAGAGATTCTTCAGATGAGCACTGGAGACTCAACTCTTCAGTGAGCTTATTGATGCTAGCATCCTGAGAAGTAAGCTTCTGCTCCAAATCAGTCACGTGTGATTTTGAAAGTTCAAGTGCCTCTTGTACCATCTTGAATTGTGAGACTGTGGCACTCAGTGATTCTTCTACTTGCTGATGGTCGATAGCCTTATCTTGATGTCCCTTTATCTCTTCCTGTAGATTGCTAATCTGGTCTTCCATCTCTTTCATGTTCAACTGAGCCTTTTCAAGCATCTTATCAAGTTCTGCAGCCCTCTTCGCCTCCTGTGCAGCATGCAAGCTTCTTTCATCCTTCAGCTCTTCAAGTTTGTGGAGCTTCTCAGCTGATAAACCTAACTCAGCCTCGATTTCTTGAATCCTCTTTTTCGAGTTTTCAAGTTCAGACCCAAGCTCGCTCAGTGAATGTGTTGCATCAGCCAGCTCTTTATCCTTCTCGGTGAGAGATCTTTGTGCTTCTTGAAGAGAATCATATTGCAGTGTCTGCTTATTTTCTGCTTCTATCACGTCCTTCATCAATTTGTCCTTCTCAGATTCAAGCTCTTCAATACGCCTCGATAGTTCTTCTAAACGTTCTGTTCCTTGGTTCAACATGGAAGATTCCCTAGTTCTTTCGTCCTCTTTTGTAGCACTTGCACTTGCCTTTTCTTCCTCCACCACTTTTGCAGAACCAAAGTTTTCCTTCACATCTACCAGCTCAAAACCATCGGATCCTGTTCCATCGTCGTCGTCATTGTGTGTTTCTTTCACATGTGGATTTGAATTCCCATTTACTAGATTTTCTTTGACATCATCATGTACCTGAGACATAGGCATTGTCAGAATTCAGTGGCATCTTTGGAATTTCAAATCAACTGATGACCAAGTGATCAGTGAAACATAAACAAGTCCTCATCAAAAGAAAAATACTACATACTAAAAGCGTGAGATTTCCATTCATCTTGAGACTTCAAGCATGTTTTGATGGAGATTTTTCCAATCTCCACCCTCCTTCTAGAATCTTATTCAATGGAATGGATGCAAATATTTACAACCTTGGGCTGAAAACTATGGGGAACTTTAACCAGTCATGGAAACTGCACCATAATTGTCTATACAAAATGTGACAGTATTAGTAAAATACAGATGTTTTCTTCTGCCCACCAATTAGCATCTGCCCATAAATTCCACATGTTCAAATATATGATATTCAAGTACCAGAGACCAATGTAATGGATTCATATGAATGACTAAAGTACTGAAAATATATGAAGGCGCCCACCCAAAACATTTTCAGATTTTAGAAATCACACTTTCCTTTTTCGACATCAGGAAAATACTAAGGTGATAGTAATGCAAGCCAACCAACAAAACTAGGCATGATAAACAAGCTATTGCAAATACCACGAATGAAAACCTACTGAAAAACTAACAATATATGTAAACAGCACTCATTTCTGAAAGTGCGTCAGGAATCTCAAACATGCACTCCATTTCATGTAGAATGTTTTCCTTACCGGAGTCGTGTCAGGCGACTTCAGATCAGTCGTCTCTCCAGTGTTTACTTCCGCAGCCTGTTCGACTTCCATCTCGGGCTACTAGCTTAGTATTCGTCTCTGCAGTTCACAACAAGTATTATTAGCATCAATAGTTGCATCATGTATACATAGGAATCAATCTAATGTGCGGTGATGCTGAAACCTACAACTGGAATCCTACCAAAGCAAGCCCAAGAGGTGCAATAGTCTTCCCAGAAGGCCAGAACAGGCTCTGTGGGTGGGGGTAAACAATTGATTTTTCGTACAGACTACTTCACTACAGACTGGATGATGAATGATACAGAGGAAAGGCGACAGCTAGGATCCAACTATCATTGTTATTCTGGCAAAAGTAAACAACTAAACACTATGATATCATTAAGAATTGTGTGATCTCCTCATCCTGCATAGCCTACCACCCTACCAAGTAGTACCAACTCCACACAAGGCCAATCAGGAGCAGAATTATATTACAAGGATAAGCTAGCACAGGATCTGATCGATGATATTTTTTTCTTCCGAAACTCTGATCCGGGGTCACTGAGCTTTGGAGAGCACGCTCCCAGCTACCAATCGCAGCAGCCAACAAACAATCCAGCAACCAATCCAGAAAAAGGCAAAAGACAAAAACGACAATTCGTGCCCACCAACTCTCCCACGATCACTGCCTTTCTATCCTACCCCGAGCAGGGACGTGCCATCCGCAGCGCTTGAAAAAGTCAGAAAATAATAATGATTCGGAATATAATCTGATCGGAAGTTCGGAACGGCGTCGCCCTCGCTGGAACAAATCCACCGCCCTCCGCCGCGAGCAAGCAAAGAGAGCTGGCGCCGAACAACATCGAGCAGGGGCCGATCGAAATGGTGAAGCAACCGGAGGCGGAGCAAAAACCACGACAGCCGCCGCCACGCGATTCAGGCGAGGGCAGCCGCTCGGAATCGAGACGAGGAGATCAGATCGAACGGCGGAAACAGCAAAGCGGAACCAGAGCTCCCGCACGGCACGGAACCGACGGATCGCTGACGGGGAGTCGCTCCACGGACGCAATCGGATTTCAAAATACGAGCGAGAAAAAACATGGTGCGGAAAAAATGGTCATTAGCCCAGCTAAACAGCAGCTCACCTCGGGAATTAAAGGCCGGCCAAAGCTCGCGCGGTGCTCTGCTTTTCCGGCGGTCTTCAAGCAGCCGCAGACCAAATCCCCCGTAGAAAACTCGGGAGGGGAGAGATTTATCGGAGCAGGACGATCGGGAAGGGGTGGGGAGAGAGAGAATGGGAGGGATGGGAGGGGAGAGAATCTTTTCTTATTTTGTCGGGGTTTTGAGAACTGCAATTTTCTCCTTCGTCCGGGGTTTATATCTGCATACGTGCCGCTGAGTTGGCCGGGTCGCGGCGAGGGCCCACCAATAAAGCCGGCGGGGTTTGCTCGGCTCACCGACCCGTGCGCTCACCTACTTTGGACTCACTGGCAAGTGGGGCCGCGCGTGTCTGGTCCCATGATTCGGTGGGTAAAATGGGATCGAGCCGTGGCCCGTGGGCGACAGAATTACCAGGTCTGCCACTCCGCGCGACACCACGCGCATGTTTGGGGCGGCGGCGCAGGAGCGGTTTTCTCTAGGGAATTTTGCAACGAGAACCCCCTGAAGCAAATAAACAATTGAAATGTTTGTTGGTTATAATAACAATTGAAATGGTGAACAGAAAACCATTTTCAATACCTACTCATGGTCTATGAGCAACATTTTTTTGACTTGCTTATTACTTCCTCCGTTTTAAAATATAAGATGTTTTAGGTTTGTGAAAAAAAAAATCTAGACTTGTTTTAATACGTAGGTTCACTCAATTTTGGGATGAGTCTAAATATTAAAAAAAGTCTAGATTCATTTTCTTTACAAACCTAAAATATCTTATATTTTGAAACAGAGAGAGTAGTTGTTGCTCTCGGCCAAACGAGATCTTGCCATTGGATTGGATTTCCATTACTTTCTATTTTATATCGGTGTGCGAAAAAATTGCTATAGCTGTATTGAAAATATATGGAAAGCAACTGGGAACAGGAAGAAGAAGAAAAAAGCACACCAATGCATCTTCATTGATTTCTTTTTGTAAAAAGAAAAGTCTATGCTATTTTTTTAATTAATTTCACGAATAATACACGAAATTGGTACTTTCGAAATCTAGTGTGGCCTCGGGGGATTAACTCTCTACCAGTACCTTTCGGTTATTGAACTCCTGACCAGTTGGTAACTAGACCTAGCTTCCCACTGTAAGATTCTAGTCGGGGCATAACTGGTCGGGGCCTCAAACCCCGACCGGACTGGTCGGGAGTTCAACCCCCAAAAGGTACTGGTCAAGAGTTAATCCCCCGAAGTTGCGCTAGATTTGACATTCCTTAAATTTGTGTATTATTTATGGAATTTAATAAATAATTTGTATTATTTAAAAAGATCAGCCATTGCAACTAGTTGCCATTGAATTTCCTTTTATTTTCTTATTTTAAGTGGTGTATGAAAATGCACGATGACTACTCCGAAGATATACAGAAAGACACACGACAGGAAAAAAAAGCAGACATATTTGTGAAACGAGAAAATAAAGATAAGTTTTAACCTCACGGGTCATACAAATGTGCATGTTTATACCCGAAAAAATTAGAATGCCGTATTAACTATTCCAAAGTTATATAGAAAGTCATCTGACAGCATAAACGAGGATGATGTGGAGAGAAATAAGAGACATAATGCAAACTAGTAAATTTCAACTTGGATGGTCATACAAATATGCTTGAATATGCAAAAATACATATGCCATGCGTAATTAGTGTGCATGATGTCATATGTGGATGGTGGCCGCCTATGAGTTGATATGCTAGTGCAACAGTAATGTGAGATAGAAGATTTAGCAATAGAAGACCGGAAGAGTCTTCACTTAGTAGTGGAGACTATGTTTTGCCTCCTGTGAGGCAGTGTGTGTGGAATAATCAAAGGTTGTGAGTTTGTTTGAATTGCATCCAGTGAGACTTCAGGTGAATAATTAAGGATGGTGGAAGAAAGTTCTGTTTAGCTACTCTAGTCAGTCAAAATTCCTTACAAACAAATGAACGCATAACCCATCTAGCCGCCTATCTGGACAAGGGATTGGTCTTCTCCTCTCTTTTCCTCGTTTTCTACTCCCTTGACCAAACAAAAATAAAACAAGCCAGCGGTTCGTTAATCAAAATAAGAAATTAATTAGTAATTGCGTCTGCAGACATCAGGTCATTTTCGAGTCCCACTTCAGAGGCCTTTTGCTTTTGGAGGACCCATTCTTTTCAAGACCATTGTTATCATACTACATCACTTTGCTTGAGAGAAATTGATATATAGGTACACTGATAATGCACTCCAAAAACTAATAGTGCTTTCTTCGTGCACGTCTTTACGATTTTGGATTAACTTGCAAACTAATCCCTTTGTTCATCCGCAGACAAGAAACTCCCAATCATTTTCAGGTGTGATCTCTTCCTAACCAGCCCAATCAGGTGAAAGAAACCAATCATTCGGCTATCCATTAATGCTTTGTATTGGCCCTTTCTTGCTGAGAAGTGGGAATTGTGTAAGGGAGTGTCTCATCTCTCACGGCATTAAAGCCCATCTTAATCCATGGAAGATTCTTGATGACTTCATCCACCAAAGAGACCGGCCGGTTGATGAATACATAATGGAAAGCAGCGTTATCGCCAAGACGATTTCAGTGACGCATGCCAGTAGTAGCTTAAATTTTGTAAGCATTTTCTTTCGTGCGAAACAAATAGTAATTACAGATAACATATGAGTCTACATCACGAATGCATGATATGGAAGTCATTATCTTAAAAATTAAACACGGATTTGGTTTTCTATATGTAGCAGGATGATAAGGCTGCCCACCTTAAACTTAAAGTACTCTACTAGCGGTGCGCAAGGTTGTCACGCTAGAGAAAAAAATAAGATAAAGGGAAGAAATAGTTTTGAGCAATGGCGTCATGCATGGCAGCAGGCTAGCTAGACCAAAGCTGGTCCAGTCGAGCCCAGCCACAAACTCCATCTAATTAATAAAGAGAGGAAAAGATGTAATGGAGGAGAAGAGAGGACGGTGATAGCTAGCTTTGGCTTTTTGTTTCTCTTTAGTAGGTCTTGCTGGGCCCACCGCGCAGTGGGCGGCAGCTAATAATCAGCCGTCCAAACCGACCCTAGCGACTCCTTTTGGCACGCTGACGGTGTCACTGCCTGCATGTGGTTGTCTCCGTATGGTTAAGCGCAAGTGCACCTCTAATTTGCAAACAAAATCTGCTTAACCAAGTGCAAAAGTTCATCTGGTTTCTTTTGTTGCATTGATAATTGTTAATTGGGGTTAATTGGGAACTTTACTTGATTAACATTTTTGTCTGCATCTTCTGGTATTTAGATCTCACAATGCTCTCCCATGTGAAAATATCGGGTACCGATGGGCTAGCTCCTCTCCCCTACTAGCCTCGTGGGGAGTCGACGAAGAGAAACTAGGTCAAACCCGAGCCTTCTTCGTCGGTGCTGCCGGTCGGAGATGGTGAGAGGGAGGCGCCAAAGTAGTTAGTTGTAGTAGTAGGGCTAGGTTTGTCGACGCTCAGCCGGAGGTTTGGAATAGAGCGTCGATCGATCTTGGCCAGATCTGGCACATCCTGCGGTGGGTCTTCTTCCACGATGTGCTCCAATGGACGGAGCTCTCAGTGATGCCCTCCACTTTAGGCTTTGTTGTTGTTTATCCTGCTGGCCGGCCATGGTGGCGAGGAGGAGGAGGGGAAGAGCAGCGGGGACAATGCTAGTTTCTTAGGGTGGTGGGGGTCTTCCATGGCGGCACATCGGCGCAGTGCTGCCTGGTCAGCGTCTAGGTTCTCCAGTGTGCTCCCATGTCGTAAGGTGTCGGAGCTCACCTTGGAGTTGAGCCCCAAGTTCAATAAACGCCTCTACTTCTGGCACGACGGTCAAGCTTTGTGGTTGCTCCTGTCGGATGGCCTTAGTGGCAAGGGAGAGGACGATGATGATGCGGTTGCTGTTGCTGCTTGGAGGTGGTGCTCGGGGTCTGAGGAGACTGTGACCTCGCTAGCAGTCCCAAGCAGAGGCCTCCGGGCAACGCTATCTCCGGCCATGAGATTGGCCATGCTGCACTCGTGTTGTGTGTTTGCTCAAGCTACATGTTCCTCTTCAAGTGGAGGATCCTTTCCGATCTTGGTGTGGCGATGCACGCCGCTCCTTCCCCAAGTGGTTATGTCCCCTGTGGAGGCGACGGTGGCCGCCTTTTGCGGTCAAAGCCCGTCGGCGGAGAAGAACTTGATGTGTTTCTGCGTGTTTTCCTAGGGTGCAAAATGTAAAAGCCAAGTGCCCGGGTGTAATTTCTTTTCTTTATGAGGTCCTTTCTAGAAATGTACTCCCACCGTTGAATGAATGCAATCTCTAGGTCCTCTCTCGTTCAAAAGAAAAATCATATACCAGGTAGATCTATAGAAAGGTAAGGATAATTAGCTTGATTTGGTCCATTCGCAAGCACAATCAGTGTTCAGATTCCACATGCAAAGTAGCAGGCTGGTATACTTGAATTGCCCCTGCAGATTTACAGTCTCGCACATGTGGATTAGTCACCACCCGGCAGGACAATTATTCAGCTGTACCATTTTGCGGGCATCGATCAATTAAGTTCACGGCCACTGAGAATCTTCGCACTGCTCTCCGATCTTGTACTCTATTGCAAGTTGAGATCTAAATGTCCTGGGGTACTACGATGATATAGCAGCAGTATGGCCATATAATATGGGGAAGGATATATATAGGCACTGTTCGATCTCGATCCAGCCGGATCTCGCATGGGCATGACGAACAATTGCGATTGTGTATATTTGTTCCAATTGAATTGCTCCAGATTTGGCCATTCTTGAAGTTGGAGGCACCGCACTGCATGCGTGGTACTTGGTCCGGTCCATGTGGGCGTAGTACGTCCATGGTCTCGATCGATGATGATGATGGGAGATTAAGGAGACCGGTCGTGCAATTATGCAGGAATCATTACACGAGCTCATCTGATGCTGTCCCAGAAAGCATTTTGTAGTGGCTCGAATCGGTGTTAATTAACTAACTAAAAGTGTGATTGGCAGCTTGTGAATATTGAGATGCAGCACGCTTGTGCGTGTGCGTGTTGTGGCCTTTCCAGGTGGTCTCGCGCTCATGATCATACGAGCTGTCTGTGAGAACATGTTTGTTCTCTTGATCATGTGCCGTTTTGTCCCGTCAGAGAAAAACTTTTGGCGCCGATTTCACAATTCCATGTGAACCAACAACTTCGTTGGATTTTTGACGGGATCGACACAAAGCAGTTTTAGGCCGGCTGCTGTCAGCTGTATACAGCCATGTCATACGCAACTCCGGCACCTTCTTCCGGCCGTCGTTTCCGATCCATGGCAGCTTCGCCGTCCGTCCGTTATTCATCTGTCCTCCTTCTCTTCGACCAGAGTTCATTTTTATTTGGCGGGCAACTCTCGGTGCTTCCTTCCTTTTGATCCGCACCTTAGCATGTGTGTATACTCTCGATCCACACCTTAGTTACAACACGTTTTCGAAAGACCTATTCGTCGTTTTCTCTCTTGTACTGTACAAAACTTGTACACAGGTACGTACTGTATATGTTTACATTATTCGTGGCGTGGCGGCATATCTTGTTCTTTTCAAGGTATTCCGACCGAAGAGTCTAAATCGATCTGGTGCCGCCGAAAGGCTACAGGACTGCGACGTCGTCATGTTGACGGTGGCAAATTCCGGCAAGATAAGCCGGCCGGCCGGCGGGGCGGCGTGTACGTAGTGTTCACGCTGACGTGGACGCCACTGCTTTTTTCCCTGGGCCAAAGGCCACCGCCCACCCGACTTTCCAGCTGTGTCACGGCCGTCGAGGGCCCGCCACGCCACCATGTGTGTACTTGCGTCGTGTGAGCCCGAGCCACGACACTGCTCACAACCTCACACTGGCTCAGCCCTGACGTTTTGCGGTGTCGCTAGGACGAGCGGTGACTGGATTCGGCGTCAGACAGTCCTTCGCGCGGGGGCCCACACACTGACAGCGGAGCCAAAGTTAATTAAAGAAAGTAATCTCAGACTGACCGTCGCATACCGTTTCAAACGAGCCGCGTTTACCGGTTCCAACTCGGATACTGCGACCCGGCGCCGTGTCACCCACGTCCCTCGTTCGTGCATCGTGCTCAGCATTTTCAGAAAATCCGGCGTGCATGGCATCAAGCTCGCCATGTCGCGCACCGATCGCGAACGGCGTTGATCGATCGTTCCGGTGCTCCAGTACCGACTGTACCCACACCCCCAACAGCTAGCGAGGGATTATTCCGGACGAACGCTAGAGCCGCATCGATCGTGGTCATCATCGCCACCGACATTAGCATGATCCTCCTCGACGTAGGAGTACAAGCTAGCCGAGAGAGACGGCAGGCATCGCCTGGATCTCCTTGGATCCGACCTCCGACACTCCCCACCCTGTACGGTCACCAGTGCTTCCCCCTGTTCCTTCCTCGATCCTCATTAGCTGAAAAGCCCGAAAGGAGTTTCCGGTGGGACTGATCAGGGTTCAGATTATGACACGAAACTGTAAACAGAGAGATGGTATCACCGCCGCGAATACGTTTGTGTGGTCTTTGAGCGAGACGTTAACGTCATCAGTATACGGTCCAGCTCCAAAGTAGGTTAGGCCGGCTGCTGGCGGCTCTATACACACTTGGCCCACAACGAATTGACCGTGTCCGAATGTGGATCGATGCATGCGCTTTCGTTTTCAACCGTCAGTCAGCGGCCGAACACACTAAGATCCGGTCCTCGATCATACAGCTGATCAAATACTCCCTTTGGTTCGGTTTATTAGACACGTATGTAGTTTAAAAACAACTTTGATCAATAATTTTGATCAACAAATTTTATATAATATATCATAAAAATTATACCATGGGATTCATCTTTAAAATAATTTTTAATAGTATATTTGTTGGAATATATATTGCATATTTTGTTAATCATAATTAATAGTTAAAGATTTTCTTAAACTACGTAAATATCTAATAAACTGAATCGGAGCCCTAGCTCTAAAAAAAAAGAAGGTTAGGCCAGCTGTTGGCCGCTCTATACATATAATATATACTCCTATATAGTAGACGAATATCCTGTCATATGGACCGTTGGATCATTTCAATCAGACGACTCACATTAGTTGGTTTTAAGTGGAGAATCTCGTGGCCATATCCATGTCGTTCGATAGTCCAATCTAACGGTCCACATACCAGGGATTCGCGCCTCCCCTGTCTCTGTGCTACCGCTCTATTTGACCTGCCGGGCACTGATTCTGGCGGGCCCTCCAGAATTTTCTAGCTATACATCACGTAACAGAGAGCACATGCAACACTATATTAGCAACCCACATGACAACTTTTTCTTCAACTAGCGACCAGGCCACATGATGGAGACAAAAAGGTACAGAGGCAGAGACAACTAATAGATTTGAAAGGTTGCTAATGAGAAACGGGAAATAAAACATCGTTTGCCATTACCTCTATTTTCTCTTACAAATATTAAATCGAGATTTTTGTTAGCTTTACAAGTGATTAATATGTGTGAAATCTGAGCAATCAAACTCACCTGCTCTTAGTTAAAATAGTTCTTTGATCGTGTTTTGGATACGAGAAGTAAGTACTATCAATGAACAAGCTGCAAATTTGTGCTATTACCGTGTTTTGGATACGACAAGTAAGTTGTTGACGTTTCTCATTTTTTTTATAATAGAATGATATTTACACACTCATCGTAGTAGAAACCATGATGCTTAATATTTCATATTAATGTACTTTACTTTCACAAGAAACTCCGTGCGATTATCAATTTAGCATGATGTTTAGGCCAGCCTTAAGAGAAAGTACTCGCCTTATTATATACATACATTGGTTTTAAAAAAATACATTGGTTTAAAAAGGAGTACCACTAAGGACTCGCGCAGGTTGGTGGAGCTGTCTGATGTCGAGGTGGCGTTGATGGTTGGCCTGGCTTGGTTCTTTGGTTTTTTTCGCACGAAGATGATGATCTGCTTGATGTCAGCCCTCGTGGATCTGGTCTGGGAGGCGGGTTTCGGAAGGCTCCGTCGGCGAACTTCCATGGGCGTATAATGTCTGGGGATTGCTGAATCGGAAGGTATTCGGTCGTGCGCATCTTGTTTTTCTGGCCGTTTGGTTTCAGCGGGAGCGCTGCAAAACTCGGTTGTTTGTTCCCACCAAGTGCCATCTTAGAGTCATGTTAAAGTCACATGCGGAGAATGTCAGAAAAGCGAAAATATGAGAGTAGCGAGGGTGACTTTTGCTCTTGTGGCGACGGAGATCTGACTGCGTGATCTAGGACTCGTTGCACTGACTGTTGATGCGGGAAGACAACACAGGGGGAGTTCCCAGTCTTACCTTGCAGGATGAAAATCCAAGTTCTAGCCTTAACTGGTTGTGCCTGACAATAAACTTGTTGAAGGCATTATTTTGTGAGCGATGACTTAGGACTACTGGTGTTGTTCTGATGGCGTCAGTGTCGTTGCTTTGAGGATTAATTCTTCGTAGCGGGACTTTTCTTTTTTTAACTCTTTTTTCTTTTTTCTGGGTTATGTGCATCCGTAGAGCCGCTAGGGCATGCGTTGTTGCAGAGACTAGGTGTAATTGTTATCTATGTGATATTAATATATAATCTTTTCTAAAAAAAAAGTATCACACATTTGTCTCACCATACCAAGTACCAATTTTGAATCAGACTCGAAGTATGAATTCTAACCAATGATCATCTAAATCTAATGGTTAAGAGCAAAGGGATTCAACGAAGAGGGACCTGAGCTCCTTTCACTTTTTTCCAGAAACATTTTGTCGCATGGCAGCCTTACGTATTTTTCAGCTCAAGCAAAACTACAGATAGCCTACCAATAAGAAGAAAGAAAAAATAACTTAATAATTAGATGGGTGCAGGTTTGGTAAATTTTGTTATCTTACAACAGATGATTTTTTCTTTGTTTATTATAATTTCTATTTATCACTAATAATGGGATTATCCAAGCTGCGTTTGGGTATCCTTTATGTTCATTTTTCTTAACATTTTGCTTTTTACAAGATGCTCACTCCATGACTTTTTTTTTCTTGTGCAAAGTCGCTTTGAAATATTAATACGTGCATTGCACGTGTATACATACTAGTACATACTAGTAGACATACTCGTGTGACGTGGACGGCCATGTCTATGTCTAGCTGGCCTTTCCGGCCGTGTCGTGTGCGGCCCAGCGCATGCCCACAGCCGCACTAGGCTTCAGTGGACGGACCGTGGACGGTTGGCCACGGATTTCAAGTGGGCTGGCTATGTAAACGTAACGTTTAGTTTCGGAGCCGAAGCCCAGCCTAGCCCACGCGCAGCTCCGTCTTCTTCCTGCCGCACCCCGTACTTACTAAAGCAGAAATCGACCCCGCCGGCTCGCCGCTGCGGAAGTACTAATAAGAAAGACGGCAAGGTTTAGCCTATCACGCGATTCGTACTCCGCACAACGGCAGCTCACAATTCGCGCATGGGCGCGGACGGACAGTAGGGGAACCAATTGAAGACGCCTCGGTCGTCACTTGCCAATCCCCAGGTATTTAAACAGCACTCGCATCGCAGTGTTCACAGAGATCGGAAATCCCACAAATCAGAACCTCCCAGGCGCCGCCGCTGCCAAAAAAAGTCTCGGAATCCTCTTGTCCAGCGTCCTCTCCGGCAGTCCCCGGACGGGAGAGGAAGAATGGGAATGTCGCGGCGGCACTCCAGCCGGAGGCCTACGTAACCGCAGTGGGAATATGCGCTGATGGTGCCGTTCGGTGATCTAATAGAATGGCGAACGATACCGCCAACGCATGGTCCCACTACGGCTAGGTACGCCTCCGGGCTGGAGTGCCGCCGCGGCACGCCCGTCCTTTCTCTCCGGCAGTCCGGCCAGGCCGTCTACAAGGTGACCCACGTCCAAAGTGTTGGTCGTCGACGTGAGCGCATCTGGATTTTCGATGCTAAAAAAAAGCTAAGTAAATGGTTTTGCTCATCTTTGATCAAAAATCGTGGAAGATTTCAGAACATGCACTGCTGGTCTTCTGGACGTATTTATTTTCTTGTACTCCCTCCGTTTTAAAATATAAGATGTTTTGGGTTTGTGAAAAAAATGTATATAAACTTCTTTTAATGTATAGATTTACTGAGATTTAAAGTGAATCTACACACTAAAATAAGTCTAGATACATTCTCTTCACAATCTAAAGCATCTTATATTTTGAAACAGAGGGAGTAAATACTAGTACACTCGTAACCCTAGCTTTTTCTCTCTACACTTGTGTAGGACGTTTCTCTGAAGGGACGAATGAAAATCAGCGTTGCTGTGTTTCGTCCAAATATTACTGTTAGCTAGTTAGGGTGGTGTCCTCGCTTCCTGACAGCACCTGCTTGTGTACGAATGTATATTATGAGTGTAATATATGCGCCTTGTTCTTGTGCACAGGGGAGGGAGGCCTTCGTTTTTTTCAGCTCTGCGACGCGCGCGGCGGTTAGCCTCTGAAGTCTGAAGCATGGGAAGACAGGCATCACTCACCCGGGCCCTGAGCAAGGAAATTCTCAACAAGTTCACATATTGAGCTCTCGCACGATCAAAGAGAGCACAAAAGCAGAGCACGCTGAATTTGGGATTGCCATGTTCGGGCACGCTTTGGGGTAGTAGCTAGGTTGCTACAACTAGTATAATTTTCTACGGGCGACCGCAGCTCGATCACAGTAATATAGTATAAGTTTATTATGTTACCCTGTATCCTCGATCCTCATCAGCTGAAAGAAAGCGTGAAAGGAGTTTCCCCTATAGACAATTATATTTCACGTTTTTGTTTGCTTAATTGCTAGTTTATGTCCGATTAGCTTGATGTAGAAAATTACGTTTCATGTTTAAATTCGGTTAGGCATTTTGCTATTTTGAATTTTTCATATCAAGGTTGCCATAATGATATTGCTAAACCATAATTTATGTCCCCACTCGTGGGCATCAACTCTAAATGTTGAATTCCTTATTGTGAGATATAAGCATGTACTCCCTCTCAGTGGCGGAGCTGCGAAGCAATTTATGGACGTGCCAAGCTAGAAAAGACCACAAAATTTTTGTTCTCAATCATACCACTTCAAGGGACATATATAATTACTCAAATATTGTTATGGTCATTGGTTACATATCAGCATTACTTACAAAAGAGCTATACCAAAAGATGCTACCTAAGGAGCTAGATCATAGATGTCCAGGCATACATATTGTATATTACAAGTCAGCTTTTCGACCCTTTTTGCTTCCAAAGTCTGTGATGACATCCTCATAGCTGTATGTCTCCAGAATATCATCTTCTATGTTAACTAACAGATTATTGGCAAGAAAATCATCCTCCATCTTATTGCGCAACCTTGTCTTAATGATCTTCATACTAGAAAATGCACGTTCAGCACTTGCCGTAGAAACCGGAAGAGTAATGAGCAAACGAAGCAACCTATCAATCAGATTGTACATGGTATGTCTTCCTGTCTCCACAAGGCACCGACAAAGATCAATTAAGGTTGATATATTTTTTAACTCTTCATCTTTAGAAGCATCCACAACAAAATGTTTTAGTTGTTGTTGTAATGCATAAACATCTTGGGGGAAATATGCAGGGTAATACTTTTTCACCATGTCACATATATCACTAACTTTGAATCCTTTGAATTTGTTTCTAGGAATCAAGGTGGCACTAGTGGATAGAAGATCCATTACCTTCTCGTTGAACCTTCGATTTAATTCAAATAGTTGAGTGTCTAGTGTTGCACGAAAAATCTCCACTCGAAAATAATGCTCCTTCGTGAGCTGATCAGGCTGATGACGGGCACGACCACCTCGCAGGATGTATGTGTCCTCAAAGTCAGGAATGTCAATGAAGCGGTTCACGCAAAATTCAATAACCTTGTCAATAAATACTTGGTAGCCATCGTCTGATCTGAGTTGCTGAAGACAGTCTTTTGTTGAAGACACTAAACGGACTGCATTTACAATATCTTGTGACTTCCTTTGGACAGCTTGGCCAAGCACTTCAGTTATCTCAAATATTTCCTTTGTAAAACATAGGTTAAATATGAACTCAAAGGATGACAAGTAGCTGAAAGAAGTGTCCGCATCTGCACGAATACTCCCCAGTGATCCATCGGCAGCCATATCTTGGATACTAGAATAAACGACTGTAGGGTTTCGTAGCATGGAAAACAAAAAAATTCTACCGCATACAAACAAACAAGCCAAGATCTATCTACTATATTGTAGCAACGAGTCGATGGAACAACTCACCCTCGAAGATTCCAAAGTGTTTAACGAGAGCGGATTCTCGTGGGTGATGTAGTCGTACTCTTGCCGATCTCAAGATCGCGTAGACGATCCTTCCGGCGCTGCGTTCCGGCAGCGCTTCCGCAGTCGGTCACACGTTCGGTACTCGACGAAGACCTTCCTCTCCCTTGTTCCAGCAGGCAGTGGAGGTTATAGCACTCTCCTCGCGATTCCGGCAGCACAACGGCGTGGTACCGGAAGTAGAGGGGAGATCTCGCAGGGCTTCGCCTTAAGCCGGAGCGAGTATGGTGAACTATGAGAGAGAGCCTCGGCGATCTAGGGTTTAGACGCACCAAGGAGGGGCAAGGCTGGCGGCTAGGGTTTGCCCTAGGCGGCGGCTATGGAGGGCGGCGGCTAGGGTTAGGGTTTAGAGGGCGTGGTGTTTTGCCCTTGGAGGGGCAGCCCTGCCCCTCCTTATATAGGTGGAGGGGGGGCGCCAAGGGGAGGGAGTCCCTCCCCAACTCGGTCTCCAAGTGGGCCGGTGGTGGAGGGAGGGAACTCCTCCCCAAGTAGGTTTCCTACTCTCCCTCCACCTCACAAAATAGCCGTTTGACTTTTCAAATTGGCGTTTGACTTTTCAAACTAGGATTTGATTAAACCCTTTATTTTGTTCAGCGATGACACCTAGTACACGATGCAATCATTCCAACTTGTTATGACACATTCATGTACCCTTCCCCTCCGGAGTGCCGGACATTCCGGAACCTTTTAGAACATTCCCGATAAAAACACCGGAACCATTCTCCAACCCCGAAACAGGACTTTCCTTATATGAATCTTATTCTCCGGACCATTCCGGATCTCCTCGTGATATCCCGGATCCCATCCGAGACTCCGAACAACATTCGGTCTCTCACTCATCATTCCATAACTACTCAAACAACGTCGAATCCTTAAGTGTGTCTCCCTACCGTTCGTGAATTATGCGGACATGATCGAGACACTTCTCCGAACAATAACCAATAGAGGAATCTGGAAATTCATATGGCTCCCACATATTTCTACGATTACTTTGCGATCGAATGAACCACTAACATACGATACCAATTTCCCTTTGTCTCACGATAGTTTACTTATCCGAGGTTATGATCGTCGGTATCTCTGCATACCTAGTTCAACCTCGTTACTGATAAGTACTCTTTTCTCGTTCCCGTGATATGTGATACCTTGTGAACCAGTCACATGCTTGCAAGCTAATTGGATGACATTCCACCGAGAGGGCCTAGAGTATATCTATCTGTCATATGGATGGACAAATCCCACTCTTGATCCATGTGTCTCAACCAATACTTTCCGAACACTCAATGCCATCTTTATGGCCACCCAGTTATGGTGTGGTGTTTGATGTCATCAAAGCATCCTTCCGGTGAAGGTGATATGCATGATCTCATGGTCGAAGGAATTAGGTTACTATGTATCAGAAAGCATATAGCAATTGAACTATTAAAATGACTTGATCTTTATGCTACGCTTATCTATAGGAGTATGTCCACCATATCATTCTCCTAACGATATGACCTTGTTGTTAATAACATCTCAATGTTCATGATAGGGAAACCACAATCATTTATTAACCAACAAGCTAGTATTATAAAGAGGCTTTACTAGGGACTCTATTTTAGTTTACAAATCACACAAGTATTAATGTTTCCTTGTTAATACTATTATAGCATGAATGTAAACATTTATCATAAACACAAAGATATAATAATAACTATATTTATTATTGTCTCTAGAGCATATATCCAACAGTCTCCCACTTGCACTAGAGTCATCTAATCTAGATTAGATGGTAATATACCGAACACCCATGGCAGTTTGGTGCTGGTCATGTTTTGCCCTCGGGAGAGGTTTAGTCAACGGATCCGCGACATTCAGATCTGTGTGTACTTTGCAAATCTTTATGTCCCCATCTTGGACATGTTCTCGAATAGCGTGAAAACGTAGCTTGATGTGCTTCAGCTTCTTGTGTGACCTTGGTTCTTGCGCATTGGCTATGGCGCCCATGTTATCATAGTAGATTGACATTGGGTCCAGCGCACTAGGAACCATACCGAGCTCTGTAATGAACTCTTTCATCCATATCGCTTCTTGTGAAGCCTCCGAAGCAGCCATGTATTCCGATTCAGTTGAAGATCTCGCCATAACGCTTTGCTTTGCACTCCTCCAGCTAACTGCTGCACCATTCAAAGTAAATACGTATCCAGATTGTGATTTATAATCATCCGGATCGGTGTTCCAACTAGCATCGGTGTAACCATTAACAACGAGTTGTTCATCACCTCCATAAGAAAGAACCATATCCTTAGTCCTTCTCAAGTACTTTAGGATGTTTTTGACCGCTGTCCAATGATCCACTCCTGGATCACTTTGATATCTGCTAGTTAAACTAACAGCATATGCAATGTCGGGTCTAGTACATAGCATGGCATACATTAGAGATCCTATGGCCGAGGCATAGGGAGTCTTACTCATCCTTCCTCTATCTTCTGCCGTTGTCGGACTTTGAGTTTTACTCAAGGTCGTATTGGGCAACATGGGCAAGAACCCTTTCTTGCTATCTTCCATTCCAAACCTCTTTAGAACTTTGTCCAAATATGTACTTTGTGACAATGATATTAGGCGTCTCGATCTATCTCTATAAATCTTTATGCCTAATATGTAAGCTGCTTCGCCAAGATCCTTCATCAAAAAACTATTATTCAAGTATTCCTTGACACTATTAAGAAGGTCTACATCATTCACAATCAACAATATGTCATCTACATATAGTATTAAGAATGCTACAGAGCTCCCACTCACTTTCTTGTAAATACAAGCTTCTCCATAAGTTTGTATAAAACCAAAACTTTTGATTACCTTATCAAAACATTGATTCCAACTTCGGGATGCTTGCTTCAATCCATAGATGGATCGTTGAAGTTTGCATACCTTGTTAGCATCTTTAGGATCGACAAAACCTTTGGGTTGCATCATATACAACTCTTCATCAATGTCTCCATTGAGGAATGCTGTTTTGACATCCATCTGCCATATCTCATAATCATAATATGCAGCGATTGCTAACATAATCCTTACAGACTTTAGCTTCGCTACAGGTGAGAAAGTCTCATCGTAGTTAACTCCTTGAATTTGTCGAAACCCTTTTGCGACAAGTCGAGCTTTATAGACAGTAACATTACCATCAGCATCTGTTTTCTTCTTGAAAATCCATTTGTTCTCGACAGCCTTCCGGCCATCCGGTAAGTCCACCAAAGTCCATACTTGGTTTTCGTACATGGATCTAATCTCGGATTTCATGGCTTCTTGCCATTTATTGGAATCTGGGCTCATCATCGCTTCTTCATATGTCACAGGATCATCGGTGTTGTCCACCAACATGACACTCATAACGGGATCATACCAATCAGGAGTGGTACGAGTTCTCGTTGACCTGCGAGGCTCTGTAGCAACTACAACTGAAGTTTCATGATCATCATCATTAGCTTCCTCTCTTATTGGTGCAGGCACCACAGGAACTTCTTCCGGTGCTGCGCTACTCGCAAGTTCGAGAGAAGGTTCGACAACCTCGTTGAGTTCTACTTTCCTTCTAGTCACTTCTTTCGAGAGAAATTCCTTCTCTAGAAAGGATCCATTCTTGGCAACGAAGATTTTGCCCTCGGATCTATGATAGAAGGTATACCCAATAGTTTCCTTCGGGTATCCTATGAAGACGCATTTTTACGCTTTGGGTTCAAGCTTGTCCGGCTGTAACTTCTTTACATAGGCTTCACAACCCCAAACTTTAAGGAACGACAATTTAGGTTTCTTCCCAAACCATAATTCATACGGTGACGAGGTTTAATCTCGTCAATGCCCATTGTTATGGACTTGGGTTTTGGAGAAGATGGGGATGCTGAAGATCGTGGCACGGTTAACAGAAAAGCAACCAGGGGACACGAGATTTACCCAGGTTCAGGCCCCCGGAGGGAAAACCCTACTCCTGCTTGTCTGCTCTTTGATTACGGCGGAACCGAAGGTTACAGGGTGCGCAGATTCGATCTGGCGTGGATGCGTGTGCGAAAGTATAAGTCGAGAGATCTAAGACGTGCCCTCCTGGCCTTTATATAGACTTAGGCAGGTCCCGGGCATAGTCCTAGTCGGTTACAAGTTCTAGGGTTTTACCCCTTTGAATTTCCTATCTCCGCTAGTCTTGCTCTCCAAGGATCCAAAGGCGTCATGAGCCTTGGCCACCCGAAAATCTTCATGGGCCAGTGTATATCTACTGTGGGCCTTCCTTGGGCTGGACCAGGTATGCTAAAGTCACGTACCCGTAGGGTATAACCATGTCCCTAGGCCGTCGCACAAGCTTGCCATGGGCTAGAGCCGGCCCTGCGCTGTGGTCACCACGTGTAATGAGTTCATTTTTTCTACATACATGGATGATTCTTATACATACAATTGTATGTATAGTAGCCATTTTCTGGTTTCTTATACATACAAATGTATTTTGTTTCTTATTGTCTTGTGTTTATTTCTTTGTTTGTCCCTTTTACAATACTTGTTTGCATAGTTGCATATATCATATATTTTTGTGGAATAATGAGCCAATCTTATATGAAGTCTTTTATTCTCCCAACCACATTCCAAACCAGTTGTTTTGAATGAACCATAAATATTAGTTAGTTTACAAAGGGGTGGCCTAAAATCCCACCTGTATGTAGTTTTGTTTTACTATCTTGCCTAATTATCTTAATTACGAGGGACATAACTTGTGTGTAGTTTCTTTTCCAATCCCAACGGAAAAGGCCGCTCCAACTGTTGAACAAAATTCTCCTTTTTCATTTTTTTAAAACCAAGACCTTTTGTCGGTTCATTCAAATTTGTTCAAAGTTAATTTATTTTTTGGTTTAAGATTTTTTCTCGGTTTTCGCAAAAAATGTTCAACTTTAATTTTGTTTAGGAGGTATTCTTTCTTCAAGAATTTTTCATTTTGATCATACTTTTATTTCACAACTTTATTTTCCCTCATTAGAAAATGTTCAAGTTTATAATTAAAATTTGTTGGTTACACAACTTTTTTTTGAATGGTCACCGGGGGGCGGGGGGGGGGGGGGGAGTGGTTCCCCACCAAAATATATTCATTCAAAGAAGGCTCAAAAGCCGACATGTTTTACAGAAGAAGGGGAGCAAGAGAGGGCTTAACAACGCAACACTGCGAGAGAAGCAGGCTGCCCAGGAGTCCGTCTCTACATGGAGGACAGCAGGGACACGCACATGGCATAAGCTAGCATCGTCACGACGCATGCCAACTAGACGCGATAGAGAGGAGCGATCGCCACGGAAGGCGACATTATTTCGGTGCTTCCATATGTTCCAGCAGCAAAGCACCGTGAGGGTCGACGCCGTCTCGCCGATGGAGAGTAGGGGGTACTCATGCAGGCGATGGACATCAACATCGATGGGGTAGCGAGCGCTGACCGCGCGCCAGAAGCTCTGCGCGAACGGGCACCTGAAGATGATGTGCGACACACTTTCGTCAGGCACGGCGCAAATGGGGCAAACCGCCTCTTCAGGGGAGAGGATCTTCTTCTTAAGAAGGGCAGCACGTGACTAAATCCTCGACTGCACCAAAAGCCGGCAGAAGAACTTTGCCTTGGAGGGAGCATAGTTGCTCCAAACAAAGTCGGCGAAGGGGACGATGGTGGTTACACAAAATTTAAAATTTGTTCAAGTTTATATTTCATTCTTTGCTTTTTCGGCTCACGACCTTCGGTTATTCGTGTACTAAAAAATGTTCAAGTTTATATTCTTTTAAGTGTTTGGTTCACCATGCTTTTCATATTAACTTTGTTCACGTGCTACTTTCTATCCAATGAAGTCTGATTTATGAACAAATTCCACTGTCCCCTTTTTATGGGGTTTATATACTCCTTCATTTTTCTTGGTTCACAAACTATTTTTTAGTCATTCAAAATTGTTCAAATATATATTTTAAAAGTTTTTGGTTCATGTTCTTTTTTTTAAAAATAAATAAAATTGTTGCTCAACTTCAATTTTGTCCACAAGCTAAATTTTGTCAAAGGCTAAGTTTCAAAATAGTTCAAGCTTATATTTCCTTGTCGTTTTTCGATCCACAACCTTCGTTTTTTGGTTTACTCCAGAATCTTCAAGATTTGTCTTTTTTCTTTTTTATGAGTGGTCACCCGGGAGAGCACAGAGGCTCCCATCTAAATTTTCATTTCTTTTTCAGCGAAAAATAGGGTTTTGCGTTCATTCAAAATTATTCAAGTTTATATTTTAAAAGTTTTCGGCTCAGTTTGCCGTCGCCCGCTCCAGGGAACTCGCCGGAGCCCGGAAGTGCCGCGGAAAGCGGTCGTGCAATCCACTCCTGTGATACACATCGAAACTGAGGAGGGGGAAGGAAATCCAAGCACAAAAAAACCATCGCGTCTCGTTTCCCCTGACACAAAGGCCAACCGAGAGATCAACTCCGTCGTCGAAGATCTCGTTGCCGAAGAAGATGCTGGGGTGCGGACGTAGCAGCCGGCGACGAGGAGCAGCACGAGGGGACCCCCGACCCCGCTACCGCTCCCGTAGTGCGAGCGGCGTCCAATTCGTGCCACGGCGGAGCTAATCGACGGCCGGGAAGCTTTCCTGCGGAGACGAGCCGGATTTGGGGACGGTCGGAGCACGCGGGCGGAGAAACGTGGAACGGCCGAAGAAGAAGCTGACTCCGCGTTGGGCCTACTCCACCGCTCGCCGCGCGCCGTCCGATCGCGATCGCGCGGTCAAGGTCGGTCTGTAGTTAGAATCTGCGTACATGGTAAGCTAAGTATTGACTCACGCAGCACAATATAATTCCCCGTGCAAATCGGAGGAGCAAAACCGAAACCGCGAACCGTCTTAAGCAAAGCAGCTCTCGCCGATTCCCGTGGATTCTTCTCGATCTGCTCCGATGGCCGACGGCGCCGCCAAGCCCGAGCCGGAGAAGAAGTCCTGGGCCGACGTCGAGGAGGAGGAGGAGGCCAAAGCGAAGGCCGAGGCCGAGGCCGAACTCGCCGCCGCCGCCGCATCCTCCTCTTCCGCCGCCCCCACCGAGCCAGAGGTGGAAGCGCAGGCCAAGCAGATCGAGGCGCTCTCGCTGTCCGTGCCGGATGACGACGGCGGAGGCCCCGAGGGGCCGCCCCTGCTTGATGATTCCGACGACTCCCAAATCCAAGCCGTACGCGCTCTGCTCCGCTCCCCCGCCGCTGGCGCTGGCCGTTCCCGGTGCTAACTGACTGATCTTGCTCTTCAGGTGACCTCGGGCGACACGGTGTACGAGTCGGCGACGACCTTCGAGGAATTGAACCTCACGCCCGAGCTGCTCAAGGGGCTGCGCGACGAGATGGGCTTCAGCCGCCCCAGCAAGATCCAGGCCATCACGCTCCCCATGATCCTCACGCCGCCCTACAAGGACCTCGTCGCGCAGGCGCACAACGGCTCCGGCAAGACCACCTGCTTCGTCCTCGGCATGCTCAGCCGCGTCGACCCCAACCGGAAGGTCCCACAGGCAATCTGCATCTGCCCCACCAGGGAGCTCGCACAGCAGGTTCTCTTGACATGTTGACCCTCTATACTACCCTGCAGTCTGTAGTACTGGTGTAGCTTGGTTATGCTAAAAAAATTTACCCTGTAATGTACTGAATCTGATTGGCTGGTCTCTGCAGAATAAATCTGTACTCATGAGGATGGGCAAGTTTACTGGCATTACCTGTGCCTGCGCCATCCCACCGGCCCAGAAAGATTACGTGCCCATCTCCAGGATGGCTCCAGTGACCGATCAGGTTGTGATTGGCACTTCTGGGACGCTCATGAAGTGGATTAGCAATAAGAAGCTTTCCACAAGGGACATCAAGATTCTTGTGTTCGATGAGGCAGACCATATGCTTGCCGAGGTACATTTTCGGTTCGGTTGTCCATAGTATACATAGTATTATTTGGAAGCCTTCTCTTAGTTGCTGGGGTCTTTGGAGGATGGACCTTTACAGATAGAGGCTCAGTTTATTGTAAGCCGTATGTAACAAGGAAGCAAGAATGATGCAAATGACCCTTGTAAAGGGCATTGACGATGATATCATTCGAGTCTTGATATCCTTGTACGATGTAGAACAAGTATTTCTTAGCAGAAAATAAGGGAGGGTATTTTGAGGTTAACTCCCGTGGACCTCCCCTTCCTTTTATACGCCATCAGATGTATGTCAACCTGTCGGATGACCTAGTAACTAGCCTCAGCAAGGAAAGTGGACAGCGGTGGCACTAATTTGCTATGCTTACCACGAACCTGCTATGGTGTTATATTCAAATAGACTCGAATGAATCAGATTATGAAAGAATTCAAACTGTGAAGCTTGTACTTCCTAGTGGGCATTAAGGGGTGTCATCATGGTGGTGTTGTTAGGTGTGATGGCGGATAGCTCTTGGTTCTTGTTTAGTCTGAGTGGATGAAAATAACAGATAACATCTATTATTATGCAGTTTCCAAAGAATATAAATATCCGTATAACTGGAACCATAATTTGGCTCGCTCAAAGTTCCATACTAAATCAGCTTATGAATATCTGCACACGACTTAGCGGCTTTAGCTGATGATAACTAGCAGCTTTTATAATTTAATGAGTCCAATTCCTAATTCTGGCGGGTGCTTCTTGCAGGAAGGCTTTAAGACTGATTCTGACAAGATCATGAAGGATCTAAAAAGAAAAGATGCTGGCTGTCAGGTAACGTTTTTAGTCCGTTGACTCTTTTGACTTTGTGATGGTAGAATCACATGAAACATCTTGCTTCTTGGGTACAGTTCAAAATCAAATGGAAGTTCTTATGTCCATCATGTGTTCCAAAGAATATATTTTGAATCTTATACTTTGTATATTCTTATGTGCTGCTTGTTGAACTTCTATCAATTCCTAATGATAGGTAGAGGGTTTATTGTGGAAAAGTGGCCATTTGGTGATGCAGTGGGTTCTATTCAGTGGTGCAAGTTTTTCCGTTTGCCATATTTATTTTCTTTGTTTCTGGAGCAACGCATATTCATGCATGGGGCATCTTTGAAGTTGCTAGTTTTATGACTTACGGAAAGAATCCTATGGCCACTGTGGTTACTGCCTTCAGTTTTTGAAGTCCATCCATTAATGGCGTTGATTTCTCAATAATAAAATAAAAGATCGTATGCATCATTCAAATGCAGAGGCTGGGGCTAGGCCTCCTTTTCAAAAAAAAAATGGCGTTGATTTGCTTCAGTCTTCAACTAGCTTTGTTATCCATGTGGTGAATAATCTTTTCTCATGCTTCTAAGTTACAACTGTTGGTGTGATTCCATGGCTGTACCATTCAACTAGTATGTATATACAA
This sequence comes from Avena sativa, assembly GCA_916181665.1. Lineage (NCBI taxonomy): Eukaryota > Viridiplantae > Streptophyta > Magnoliopsida > Poales > Poaceae > Avena > Avena sativa. Next base: position 177,835,711 of record OV702294.1, on the reverse strand, counting down.
TTGCCGAATTCTTGGTTAGTTGTGTTTGTTTCTCTTTCCGTATGGTGCCTTTTTTCTACTTATTTGAATTCTGTTTGTGCCAGGTGCTTCTCTTTTCTGCGACCTTCAATGAGAAAGTGAAGGATTTTGTTACACGTGTCATCAAGGACGGAAACCAAATATTTGTGAAAAAGGAAGATCTTACTTTGGAAAAAGTAAAGCAATATAAAGTCAGAGTCCCTGACGAGGCGGCCAAAATAGAGGTTATAAGGGACAAAATCTTTGAGTTTGGGCAAAAGGTTGGACAGGTTATCATATTTGTGAGAACAAAAATAAGTACCAAGAATGTTCATAATGCTTTGACAAGAGAGGACTATGTGTGTTCCTCGATTCAAGGATCCCTTGACCAATCAGAAAGGGAAAAAGTCATCCAAGAATTCAAAGATGGGTACACCAAGGTTCTTATATCAACTGATGTTCTTGCTCGAGGTTTTGACCAAGCACAGGTACTATTTTCGCCGCACTGATTTTTACATGCATGCCATTGAAGTATCTCCTTCTAACGTTGTTCCTCTCAAAGGTTAACCTGGTCATCAACTATGACATGCCGATCAAGTTTAACACGAGAGATGAACCTGATTATGAGGTGTACCTGCACAGAATTGGCAGAGCTGGGCGCTTTGGCCGGAAAGGTAAATTCTCATTCTTTACAAACGAAATATAGGGATAGATGACTATATTCTTATTCCTGGCATTGCATCAAATGAACATTAGTAGGTCTCGCATGCAGTCACTGTAAGCATATTGGTTAACATTGTGACATACGCGGTGTAATATGAAACAAATGGGTTGGGCATAATGACAGATTGAACTTGTTATCAATGATCAGCAAACATGCTATCTTTTGTTAATCCTAATGCCCCTTTGATCTAGCTTGACATTAAACTTCTCGACATAATAAATTTTCTATGACTACAAGGACAAGATAGAACTGATGTGACCATTGCTTGTTGATTATTGATGTCATGTTTGCTTGTTTGTTCATTTTCATTGTTTCTTTAGAGGTTGCTTCCTGTTTCTGGATATTGTAAACTGATATTGTGAATTGTTTTCATGATTTGTCATCTCGCGATACATGTAGGGTGTTTGTACACTAGAAGCTGTAGATCTTGTCTAATAATGAACTTGTTATGCCAAGTTATTAGCAGATCGGATTACTAGAACCTACTGTCCCAGTGCTTAGTTTGAGGCCTATATTCTAATTGAATCATTGCTGGTTACAGGAGCTGTGTTCAACCTGCTATGTGGTCAAACTGATGAAGTTGTGATGACAAAGATCGAGAACTACTTCCAGCACAAAGTACCTGAGGTGCCCAACTGGAAAAGCGAGGACAATTTCGAGACTGCACTTAAGGACGCTGGATTACTTGAGTAAACATCCTCAAGAAATATTTGGCGGGAGATGCGCACTTGCCACTGGACAATTTTGGCTTATGTGATTATGCTGTTCACCAGCACTTGGTTCTTTTGTACCAGATGGTTGTGTCAGGAGTTCTTTGGATTATGCTGAGATTTTCCCCAACAGTACTGATGCAATGAATCCTGCAATTATGTGCATGTAATCCATTTTTATGCTTGTTATTTTCCATAGCAGAACTTGGTGTGACGTTTTCTTGTTTCAAGTCTTCACACGCAACCTGTAATTTCATTTGTTTGTAACTTATGGCAACAAAATACGGCAGTAATCAACTGCATGTACAAGTTGGTTGCATTGGGCAATTACAAGAGGAGATTCAGCCACATATATAAGAATGTAGTACTACATGATTTTCTGCAACTCAGTTCGCACAAAAAAGTAGCAGTTACAAATTGCCGTACTCTATGACCTGTGCGGCTGTGCCTCTCGCCGGGGCTGGCGATGACTGGCACCAGCATGGACGCTGGCCAGGTACACAGGAAGTAGTCGTTGCCCGTACATTCCTCCCGCGCTGCTGAGATACATGTCTTGGAACCCCATCTTTACCAGCCTGAACCCGAGCCTGCTAGACTGCAAAATGAATCACATTACCCCCATCAGTAAGCAACAGATTGTTTATGATGCATCTCACATGGATCTCGTACGTGGTTACCTGGTCAGATGAACTTGTAGATGCGCTTCTTCCTCTCCTCCGGCGGTGCCACGTACACCCTGCTCACAGCTGGAGATATTACAGGGTTGCAACTAGTCCAATATGGCAGTAACACACTAGAAGCACCTCAAAAGAAAAAACAAAAAAAGAAAAAACTAGCAGCACAATACCTGAATGAGCAGGGCTATCAAAAATATACTCTCTCTCTCTCTCTCTCTCTCTATATATATATATATATATATATATATATGCTTCAGTTTTTGTTCAGAACTCAGAACCCGAATGGTTGTTACTACATACTACTGGTACTAGGAAGTAGGACCCTACGGTACATATGTATGATATGAACGGCTCAATTTCCGAATCTTAAAAATGCACAAGTGTTAGCATCGACAAGTGAACCAAAACGTTAGGTACGTAGATACAACTGCAGTGCGTGTATATTCCTCCACAAAGGGGCTTTAACTAGATATACGGAGTAGTACATAGTAAGAGGAGTGAGGGAGAATCAGATTATACATTGGTTTAATTATTATTATTAGTTGAGATCCGAGCTATTGGGAGTTTATGGATCTATATACTTGGCCCTTGCGTCTGTGGGAGACTTGTCATCACGATTCCTTCTCTAGCAGATTGGGGCATTGGCGTGCAATTTACCTGTAGGAACGATCTCGAATGGGAGCTCCACAAGTATGTATAGTGATAGGTTCGACGGTATGGTTTTGATACGAACATATCTAAAATTATGCACTAAGTAAGGGAGAAACAGAAAGCTGGCATGATAAGTCAGGATGGCCGAGTGGTCTAAGGCGCCAGACTCAAGTTCTGGTCCTCTTACGAGGGCGTGGGTTCAAACCCCACTTCTGACATTATATATAGTTTTCCACCCTACTTAATTTTTGGTTCTCGTTAATCATGCAACATTTCGACAGTTTCAGTAACTTCAGTTCAACGGTGCTGGTGAACGGCACGCGGGGTGACGGTTGCGTATGCCATCTTTAAAAAAAAAAAAGAGTGAAATGCATCCACGGTCCTGGAAGTTACCGGCTAACTTCAGTTCAACGGTGCTGGTGAACGGCACGCGGGGTGACGGTTGCGTATGCCATCTTTAAAAAAAAAAAAGAGTGAAATGCATCCACGGTCCTGGAAGTTACCGGCTACATCTAAAACAGTCCTGAAACTCAGAAACTGCTCTAATTCAGTCCTGAAAGTTGCTCCCAATGGCCGTGTACGATCCTAAATACAAAAACCTGCATATAGTCGTATAACGCTGACGTGGCAAGATCCATTCACAATTCACAATAGCACATATCGGAGCAATTAATCCTATGCCGTAGCGACGGTTCCAGATTCCAGATAGAATTAGGTGCCGCCTTACTCTACCGCTTCCACGACAGCTACGATGAGCCTGATAGCCTTGGCCCTCGACCCAGCCAACTTTGCTCTGCTCACAGCATCAAACACCCGTGCGAGCGTGCTAGCATCGCTTCACGACGCACCCACGGTCTCACATTTCGATGCGCACATCGCGGCGCCGTCGGCGGCCACCGCCTAGATGAACCGCACGTCGACGCGTCCTTTGCCCGGCACTCCCCCAGCCCCTCCAGCAACACGATGATGTCGGCGGCCACCACCCAGATGAATCGCACGCCGCTCGCTTCCAACGTTGTGCCCAGCGCTGCCACTTGAGCTGGCAGCGGCTTGTACATGATCGTGAAGCAGACATACCACATACGGAACAACAGACCACGCGGGGCAATAGTCGATCCAAGAGAACAACTCCTCTGCTCCCGCCGTCGGACTTTCCCCTATGTAGCAGCTGGAATCAGCAATAAGGCCTAACGACGCCCACACGCGGCCGTGGCCGCAGCGCCGCTTCAGGTGCTCCAATAAATCACCCTCCATCGCATCGAACGTATTCACCAAGATGTCCCAAGCTCTGCAATTGAGGAGGGACCCTTCCCGGGCGAGCTCCCGGTCCAAGTCGCTGGGGACGTAGCTCCTCATCACCGATGGCATGTGTCCATAGCGGAAAGAAGGGGAACGCAAGAGATCGCCTAGAACAACTAAAATTTTAGGATATAGCGGCATCGTGCCGTTCCATATGTGGTCCATGGAAAACACGCCACTTATGTAGAACAAGACTCACAGAACTCGAAGGTCGTCGCTGACGAGTTACGTTCATTCCAGAAAGAAAGCGGAGAGAACGGCTATGGGCGAGTCTCGCTGCGTCCGGGCCTATGAGACTAGCGGGCAACGAGGGTGAAGAGCGGGACATCGAGGAGGGCGTGGAAGGTTCTTGGGGCGAGTTGGCCGGCGTGGTTGGGAGCGGAAGGGTCGAGGAGTGGCATCGGGAGGGCGGCGGCGGAGAGGGGTGACGCGAGGAAGATAGAGAACAGCCGATTTAGGGAGCAGATGGCCTTAGTGGGCCCAAATTCGTTGCCACGTCAGCGTTATACATGAGCCTTCGTATTTAGGACCGTATGTGGACATTCAGAGCAAGTTCAGGGACTATATTAGAGCAGTTTCTGAGTTTCATGACTGTTTTAGACGTAGCCAGTAAGTTCAAGGACTGTTGTTGCATTTCACTCAAAAAAAATTAGGCAAGAAGCTTGCCATTCATTGATATAGTAGAAGAGAGATGGCTAGTTTATGAGGGAAACCAGCCGAAAACCGATACAACATAACACCCCGCACTGTTTCCAAGTGGCCAAGGCAGACACCCAAAACACCTCAAAACGCAACAAGGTGGAGTCAAAGACTCGGAGCCGCCGCTCCAACAACCACACCGACCCCCGGGGCCGTGCACCACCTAGCCGAAAATGGGCCAAGGACAACACCGATAAAACAGACAAACCGAACACCAACACTTGCAGGAAAGGGCCTCCACAGTGATGCCTCCAACGGGGGGAGCGACGACCAAGAGCGCCGCCATCACTGGCATCGGCCGTGGCCAGAGCAGGGTTTTCACCCGGAGCACACCAAACCGAAGTCTTGTACGCCATACCGCCGAGTCGAGGAAGCTCAACAGCCCGTCGACGCCAACAACCAACTTGATCCGCAAGTCCCTCTGGCCGACGGAGCATCCAAGGCGAGGACCCAGGAGGCCAAACGACACAAGAAAGTGCCGCCCTCGCCCGATCCCGCGAGGGATCAAGGTTTCCCCCGAAGAACCCGGGCGGAGGCGCAAGAACACCACCACGACAACGCCCCCAAGGAGGAAACGACGCCAAAAGGCGTCGCCGCCGTCGGCTCCAGCCGCAGCCAGAACAAGACTTTTGCCCGGCAGGGAGTCGCAACCTCACACCCGCCACTCGAGGCCGGCCAGACCACCAACACCACCCCGCATGTCCACCTTCGAAGCCATCGGACTGGGAAGCTAGACCCGTCCACCTGCACACCGCCACACCTAGGCCCCCCGTCGCTGCGACAAAAGCCGCCGTACAGATCATCACCGCTGCCCGCGAGTTAACTGCTAAAGCAACCAGAGCGAACCCGGGCAGCTGTCACCGTAGACAGGAACGAAGACCACAACCACCACCATCCTCCACCTCGCACGCCGCACATCAGCCACCACCACCATCATACCAGACCGGAGAGCCCCACGACCACGGCCGCCACCAACCGCACCACATGGAGAAGAGAGGCCGGGCAGCACCACCCTGCCGCCGAAGACACACCGTCGAAGAGCACCAAGGGCGCCGCCGGAACAGCACGAAGAGGGGGATGCCGACCGACACAGACGCGGGGCTCGAGGACGAACGCCGAAGGCCGTAGACGCGAGATCCCAGGACCCGTCGTCGTGCTGCCCACGCGGCCACCGCAGCCGCCACACCGCCGAGGACCGGCGCCCGGCGCCCAAAACTCCGACGTAGACGCCACACCGTCCAAGGTCGCCACGCCGCTCCGGCCGGAGCTTTCGCCGTCCGATGAGAAGAGGCTCCCGCCCAGATCCCGTCGCGTGAGAGGAGGAAGGCCAGCCGCCGCCGCCAGCCGCGCGGCCTTCGACCGGCGGCGTCCTCCGGTGGCGGCAGGCGGAGGTGAAGGGGGAGGGGGTGGCGGCGGGGATTTGGGGACGGTCGCCCGAGCCGCCCCCTGGGAGCGACACGGGGACAAGGGGACGACGACGGTTCGTTTATCGTGGAGCTAGTCGCGTATGCCATCCTATGCTTGAAGATGGGAAGTGCCAGATCACCAGTGTGCCGGAGGCCGTGCATCCAGTGCGCCTCCGTCCGGCAGCACCTCTGCGTCACCCGAGCGCCTACTACTATGTCATTTTGAGCGCCTCGCGGACCTACGCGCAGCCGTGGAGCTTGTGGCGGGCTCGGGGGTGGACACCGTGCCGAGAACGGCGTGCAAGATGGAGTTCTCAGCTGGGGACACCGGGTGCGTGGCGTGGTGCGCGCGGGATCCGCCGCCCATGCGCATGGCGGTGGCAACCACGGGGGTGCAACCGCGCAGGGGAAGGAAGACCGTGGAGTACCCTTCCCGAGGTACAAGCAGGCACGTGCACGGCAAGCTCGAGTTCAAAACAGAGGGGAACCCAACCGGACGAGGGTTATGCTGCACAGCTCGGGCTACCACACCATGTCCGACGGCACCTGCACGCTCTGCGGGCCTGTCGTCAACAACGTCTCGCTCGTCTGTGCTTCCAAGACGCGGCCTACTCACCGGTTGCTTCGTCGCTAGCTAATTCGTGCGTGCCTGACCACACACGTTTTTTTAGACATTGTACCGAACTACTAATATGACATGTATTTAAACCCTACAAAATTTCCTGTGTTTTCGTGTTTTCCATGTGGTGCAATTAAACAGGTAATTTTACTCATTCCTACCTTTTTTTTATTTCTATAGGATTTGTAGTGTCATGCCATTCTATTCCTTTATTTTTCTTATTCCTATGTTTCACAAATCAAACAAAGCATAAAGGAATATTATTGAAGCCTATCATATCTTATATTATTACTCGTTGTGCATCGATAGCATGTAGGAACATTAGAAAATTTAAAATAGAAGTAAGCCCAGCTCAACTGGTTGGCAAAGTGGATGTATAAACCTAACACCTGGGTTCAAATCCTCACGGATGTGAATTTAGGTTCCTATTTATACTTAAGGATCGGGCTATCCTGGTCTTATGCAATTTATCCAAAGGACCAGGCTTGGTGCTTAACCAAGTTTTAAAATCCTGATACTCATGCTTAATGGCTGTGTGCATTCCTAGTTGGTGCGGAGGCTGGGGAAGTGAAATCCTCTCTCCATTTTAGGTCTAGAAACCCTAACCCTACCCAGTTGCCCTCTCTCGAGCCGCCCCAGGCGACTCCGGTGGCTTCGAGAGCTTCCTCCTGCGGTTGTTGCCCTCTCCTCCTCTGTTAGTGCTGCACGGAGACGGTGGGCGGCGTGGGGGCCCTGCTCGTCTACTGAATAAAGGTGGAGGTCCTAAGATTCCACTCACGCCAAGACAAGGATTTGCTTGTTGCTTGCCCTCTCTTATCTGGTCAGAGTGGCGAGTTCCGGAAGGCTTCGCCGACAAACTCCCATGGGCGATTAATGCCTGGAGATTGCCGGATTAGAAAGATTCGGTCGTGCGTACTCATGTTTTATTCTGATCGTTTGGGTTCAGAGGGAGCGCTTCGAAGCTCTGTTGGCTGTTAATATCATGGGGCATGTTCTTGTTCCATGATGCTGACGAAAAATTTCATGGAGACCGGGATCTGAGGACGGACAATGATGGTTCAAGTCTGGGTGTCGTTGAGGAATTGGCTTGGTGACTCGTGACTTGGAGCAGTGGCATATAAGTAGGGGCGACTGCACAAGAGAGGTTCACAGTCCTACCTTTTAGGGTGAAAACCTAGGGTCTGACCTTAATTGGTTGTGTCTGGCAATGGTCTTGTTGAATATTATTATTTTGAGAGCGTGGACTTTCTTCGGATGAAAAACTAAGATCTATGATCGGACGATGACGCTGTTTGTGCACTGTTCCTGTTTTGGAGGCGTCGTTTTTGGAGAAGCTGGACTTTTAGTACTGTCTTGGTGATGGTTGTACCGTTGTTTTAATGAATGGGTCACTCTAGCAGAACTTTTTTTTTGTAATTCTTGTTTCTCTTTTAGCTGTGTGTTGACTCGTGGAGCCGAGAAATCTACTTCAAAGAGAGGGAAAGAGTGCTAGTCCGAAAGAACAAGCAAGGGATGAGCGCACGAGAGCGAAATCCGTTGCGCCCACGCGCATACGTTTTCTTGGTGTGTATCTGTATTATCGCTAGGGTAATGCGTTGTTATAAAGATCGGATGTAATTGGTATCTTGTGATATTAATATATGCTCCTTTTCTAAAAAAATATATGTTCTCATATGTGACATGCACAAAAAATAACACAAATGTGAAGACCAAGAATAAAAATAATTTCAACTTGGAGTCCGTTTGTTTTGTGTAGACCAAAATACGAGCTATTATTCAACAAAGCTTTATACGTTGGTACACGTCATCTGATGCAATGTGTAAAGAAACCAGTTTCTTTGAAACTTGTAAATATGATTATTAACTTTTTATAAAGATACCGGTGTGTTAGATTATTGAGCATAATTTTAGAATATAAATCATGACAGCAACAACTACAATCACGTAAACCTCTAACATACTAGATGTATTGATCAACATGAACAGTAGCAGAGTATACGCACTAACAGCCATAATAAAGCAACAGATCTGATGACGATATATATACTGATCGGTTGCCGATGAAGTCGTCGTTGGTGCAGTAGCCTGTCGAAAAAGTCGGCATATAGTAGGTCCAGCTTGACGATCGGGAAGACGCATCATGATGACGAACTTGAGCAGTCGCGCAGATCGCTTACCAAAAACCTTATTCGTCCTCTCCCATACAGAATCACAAAGGCGAGTGGTTCCGAAGACCTGCTCTCCCGACCGTCGATGCACGCCGGCAAATGGGATGAAATAGACTACAGTTGGGACGCAACCAGAGAACCCTAGATTGGTTTGGTTTTTATAGAGCGAGCTCAGAAATCCGTACATGGCACAGTGTAGGCCAAGCCCACGTCACGCACGTTCGGGTTGGTTATACATAGCCTATAATCCGGGAGCGACCCAAATCCGCTAGCAGTTGATGTGGCGTGCGCGCATCATGACGGGGGACGAGAGTCGTCGAAAGAGGAGCGCGCATGCAGCTCTCTTATTGTCACTCACTTACAAACTGGTGCAACACTCCATCTTGTAAGGTGGTGTAACTTTTTTTTAACTTTCCATGTGAGGCTAAACTTTAGTTCCACTGCTTTTGTCATACACATGTGAGCTGTCACCAACTTGAGTCAAATCACATATGGGCTTCCACGTACACGGGCTATAAGATTTAGAGAAAATTTGAAATCACACGTGGGTCTAATGATTTAGCCCATTATTTCTAACATGGTCTCCCTCAGGCTCACTAATTGGACCCCTAACTGAAATTAGGATGCAATAAGGGAGAGACGAGAACGGCGACTCGTCTTCGGCTCGTGCTAGTGTAAGTAATCGTCCCAAGTGATCCGGTATAAAAAATCAACTCATTTCCTCTGGATGCTAGGGCTACTAGTTAAGCTCGATCATCGCGTACACATATCTGGATGAAATAATATTCCAACCACCCGGTGGCGTACGGTATTGCAAAGTAAGATCATCCATCCATTCCATCCACGACGACAAGGGACAACCAAACAGGGTCGTGTGAACAATGTGGCGCACGGCCGTGTCTCCTCTCAAACTCGGACGGACCCGCGCGTCCTCCTCTTTAAACTCCACACTACCAGAGCAGTGACGCGAGTGCACACTGCAGAGCCGCGCGAAAATGGCGGCGCGAGCCGCTCGTCGCTCCTCGCCGCCGTCCCGGAACTGCTGCTCCTCGTCCTCCTCGCGGCGTCAGCGCCAGCAGCGGCGACCTCCTCCAGGCGCTCTCCTTTCCCCGCGGGGCTCGCTCCTCCGAGGCGCCCCCCGCGGCGGACGGCATGTAGCGGCAACGCCACGGCCGAGGCGGCGAAGCCCTTCACGGCACACTTCTTCCCGCAAGAGCTGGACCACTTCACCTTCACGGCACACTTCTTCCCGCAGGAGCTGGACCACTTCACCTTCACGCCCAACTCCTCCCGCGTCTTGGCGCAAAAGTACCTCCTCAACGACACCTTCTGGCGCAAGCCCAACTCCACGGGCTCCTCGTCTTCATCGAGGTACTTCCGTCCGTCTCTGTCCGCCATGGCCGGACATGTTTTAGGGCCCGGCCTCGCCGGTCTCTGTCGTCGGTAATCACGCCGCATCGCATCTCGCGGTCCAAGTTTTTGGCTCTAGCTAGGAGAGCTAGCGTCTCACTCGATCGAGACCGATCCGATGAAGATCGCGTAACCGCACACAAGGCATCATCATTTGTTTAATTAAGCTCAATTGAAACTCTACTCCTCCTGTACTACCAAACAGTAAGTTTGTCGATGCCACGGTGCTGATTCATAGGGCTTGTTTGATTCATAGGGCTTGTTTGATTCAAAGAAATTGTGTATGATTTGGATCCTTAGGAATTTTTTCTACAATCCTTAGGAAATCTTTCAAAGGATTCCTTTGCACTCTATTTTGAAGAAAAATTTCCATCCACACCAACCTCTTTGTACAATTCCTCTGATTTTCCTGTGCAATCAAACACCACTTGATCTAAAATCCTATAGTTACATAATCCTATAGGATTCAAGTGGACATGCCACTCCAATCCTATGGTTTTTCTATTCCTATATTTTGTGAATCCTACGAATCAAACAAGCCCTAAAAGTATAGAAATAGGAAAAACATAGGATTGAGATGTCATGCCAACTTGAATCCTATGAAAAGAAGAATTCTGTTTGATGTAGCAAATGAATTTTTCCATGAGGTTTGTTTCCTATAGGAATTGCACTACAAGATTTCTATAGGATGTGTTCCTATGAATCAAACAATAACATAGGAAAAATTCCTATAGGATTCAAATCCTACATAATTCCTATACAACTCCTATGAATCAAACAAGGCCTAAAAAGGAATACTACTGTGACTCAGGTCAGGTTCCATGACATTGTTTCAGGACCGTGCAATACGTCGCATGCGCTGAGCGACTGGATGTGGACGGCGTTCACCTACACTGCCATGACGGACTATCCAACACCTGCCGATTTCCTGGAGAATCTGCCCGCGTACCCAGTCAAGGAGGTTAATTAGTCACACACCTGTAACCTGTTTTACAACCAATAGTAGTACTATTATCTGAATTACACCACATGAATGAGCAGAGCAACAACAACATGGCCTCTCATGAAATTCTCTGCACATGTGCAAGATCATCGACGCTTTTCCTGCAGGCAGCGAGCCTGTACTACAAACAATTATTCAGGTGACCACAAATGCTTCAAGGTGGAGGGTGGTGATGATCCCCATGGCCTCAACGGCTGGGGCTGGCAGGTAGAGGAATGTGTTTTACTTATAGCACTGCAAGTCCGACAAGGTCATATATATATGTATGTGTTTTCTAAAACAACTTGTCTGTAGGCCTGCACTGAGATGATCATGCCGATGAATGTGTCGAGCGAGAGCATGTTCCCGCCATCCGGCTTCAGTTCAATTACGAGGAGAGGTCCGAGCGAGGGCTGCTTCGAGAGCTATGGAGTTCGGCCGAGGGATCACTACTGAGTATATATGGTGGCACCGTAAGTATTCTTTGGGTGACCCGTGGAGTCGAGGCCGATAAGAATAAAAGATTTCGCCAACTGAATTATTTGTTCATGTTTGATAGTTTCAGTCATTCGGGTAATAATTTTATCATAGTTTTCCTTTGGAAATGCTACCAGGGTGCTCAAGAACATATCATCCAGCATTGTTGCTCTCGTCACAAAGGAAGGTAAGACATTAAGCTGCAGAAAATACTCAAGGTCAAAAGTATTCTGAAAACTTACTGACACATGGGTACTTCAGGTGCTCATCATTTGGAGTTCAGAGCTGCAACCAAGGAGGATCCAGACTGGGTGGTAGAACAAAGGAGGCAGGAGGTTGAGATAAAAAAGGGGTGGATAGATCAGTATAACCAGGACATTGCGGAGATGTCGCAGTAGAAAAGAGGCGCTATCGGTTTTTACAGTGCGAGGAAAAGAAATATTTAGCTCCATGAAGAATACAAGGAGTTCCCTTTATTTTTACAGGATGATAGACACATAAAAGAGAATGAAGATAACACGTCAGACAACTGCAAATTCAATAACTTCTGTCACTTGACAATTGACATGAGAAGTTGTAAAACTTGAACATTCACTTTTGAAAGTTCTATACCAATGTCATATACACGGTTCATGCTTTTCTACCCAACTTTGCACGGGGCATCTCAGGAACAGAGGCAGCATTATTTCACCGACAACAAGTAGATTAAAACTGGTTCCATATGACATTATGACATAACATAGACTGATCTCCATTCTAGAGGGAGTTTTATTAGAACCAGGGTTCTGCATCCACGACGCATATTGCCAATTATTACACATGTACGTCATCTTTGACGCCGGGTAACATAAGGTTATTTATGGTGCCCATTAACAAGCACCAAATTTGAAACTAAATAAGCTGATGTAAAACAGAAGCCCGCATCCTGCTTCTACAACTAGCCTACTACAATTCGGCAGTTCAAGTGATTCCAGCATCTGGCCTTGCACACACAATGCAGAAACATGTCTCGCGCAGGTCGGGGCGAACAAACGGACTAATATTCTTCACCAAAGAAAGCATCATCTGGATTGATATCCTGCAGTGAGAAAAGAAGTTTAGATTCAGATACACCTGACCATAAAGTAGTCAGAGTGGAAGAACGAGAAAAAAAAGTTCTTACTACCTGATTTACCATGCTGGAAAAGATCTGCTGCAGTAACAGGTCAGTGCTGGGGGTTAGCTGATCATCACCAGGAGATTGCTGATCAGCTGGGCCATCTTGCATAGGGAGAATGCCAGATGCATCCCCGCCATCCTCCGGCCTAACAGAATTGTCCCGGAGGATAGGCAATGAAGAGATGATGCCTCCACCATTAGCCATCTGACTAGGCGGCGGCCCGACAGAGCTGCCCGTCCCAAGGCTAGGAAATGGAGAGCTGGCGCTTCCACCACTGACCATCATCTGAGTCATTTCTACTGGACCTCTGTTGCTTGCTATGTTGAAAAATGCCATCATCTGCTCACTGAAGCCAGCCACTGGTGTTGTAGCGTTGTTGTTGTTGCTGAATATTCCTGCCATCTGATTCTGCTGCCCATTCTGAAACACGACCATCTGGCCAGGTGAGGCTCCAAAGCTTGGCAGCTGGTTGATCTGGAGCATGTTCGCCTGCGTTGGGACGACGACGGGTGCTCCATTCATAGGACCAGGAAAGCTTGATGGCTCCACATTCTGGCTGATCAGTTCTGGAGGCTGCACCTGCACCGGGAATTGGTTTGTTGCAGGTTCACCATCCGACATTTCTTCAACAGAGGAGTTGCTAGGATGGGAGGCAGGCACCATACTGCTCGCCTCTAGCAGCTTCTCGCGCAGGACGCCCACGTAGGCTTTGGTAGAACGGTTAGGATGAAACACATCCAGCATTGGGCGATCCGAGGCGCGGCGTCTGCTTGTCTCGGGCTGCCACGCCGCGGCGTTCCTTGCCATGCTCCTGCCATTTCCCATGGACCTGTTGCTGGGCTGGATGGACAGACCGTGAGGTCCTATCGTCGATGGAGCTGAGCAGGGGATGTTCGAGCCACATCAACAAACGACTGACGACGGCTGTATTGGGGGATTCATGTCCATTTCATTAGACGAATCGACGACAGGGTTATATTTCTCTGGTTCTTCGCCGACCCATTTGAGAAAGTGTCTGTACTTCTGTGGTAACAGGATGAGCAAGAAGATGTATGAGTTTCATGCTCTCGGGAAATGAAATGAAGACATGTGGGAAACAGAAAGATGCATGTGAAGGTGTTGCATTGTTTAAAAAACACTAGAAAATATGGGGCATGCATTATATCAGATACGCATAACATTTTCACCAGAGGAAAATTCATTAAAAGGTTTCTTACACAGGTTTATGTGCGAAAAGCTTGGTCTTATGTGCGAAAAAATTGTTAGCTTAGAAAGACTATGAATGCACGCATATAAATAAAACATAAGGATAGAAATTAAACCTGAAGGTGGCTCGCAACACTCTCCCTACTAAGGTTCTTGACATTCATCATTCGCAGTATCGTCTTTGGAACAGCCTCTGCATTTACATAATCCAAACATTTTGTTACTTAAAAAAATATTCAAAGAATTATAAACTTTGTCTTCGTGAATAAGCAACAAAATAATTGTGAGAACTTACGATCGACACCCAGTCGATTGATGGCTTTGATGAACCTATTGTGTAGCGCCCCGGTCCATGACACCCTTGGCTTCTTCTGGGTGATTGGTACCCTTCTGTTCTTATAGGAGTCACGTCCACTATTTTTCTTATTCTTCGAGCGCTTGTTACTCTTCTTTGCGCCGCCCTGCCCATGCACAACAATTACCGGTTGTACCATCCTCTGATCGGCATCGTCATCACTCTCACTGCTGACGTGGTTCATAGCGACCTGGTTTTTCCTTGCGACATGCTGCCATATATTCTTGAGCTCCTTGATTTTCACGGGTTTCACCAAATAGTCGCATGCCCCATGAAGTATCCCCTTATACACAGTCTCTTTTTCTCCATTCATAGATAGCACTGCATGGCATATAGTTAAGAGAATTACCTTTCACATGTGGAAATCTAGAAAAGTGAACATCTTTTGTACCAGTGGTTCCAAATCAGAAAAAGGTGTATATTATTTTTCAAACGAGACACATAATTGGGGAAGCAAATGTATTACACATCATGAACAAGAATGCATCACGACAACAGTCAATTAGATGCTTTAAAGAAAAAAATTGGACCTGACTCGTTAGATTCTTTTCAAAAGACCACATCTAAATCTTTTCCAGGAGGGTACTACTGCATCACCACCATCTCCCCGCCCTCCATATCTTAGCTTATTTCCACCCATATCTTCTACCACCCCGCCCTCATGAACCTCCACTACAGCCGGTCCCGTCCTCCCACCTAGCCCATGTGTCGCTCCAGATCCGCCCGCTTCCCCCACTAGCCATCTGATATAATAGATGAACGATTACATGGGATCCTAGTGGCCCGGGTCAAAATGAGATCCGGTTTGTTAAATCATCTCTACGAAAAATAGGTCATGCGTGCAACAAAACATTTATGCGTATATGATTTGGCAGGTAAACGGTTAGATGGGACCATGTTAGTCCGGCCAAAAATTGGAGACCAGATCAAAATCTTATCTAGTAGGGTACTACTGCCATATCACCTCCACCCATGCCTCCAGACCACAAGCATCACCACTGAAAGGGCATGTATTCCCCCATGTGTGGTTTTGATAATTAATGACAATCTCTATAGACTAATGTGTAAATTGAGTTCCACTTATAGGTTTGTCCATTGGCATCGCTTGGGCCATGTGTTGGTCTCAAGGTTGAAAATATGAAGAAGGGGAAGAAGAAATGTCCAAGGGCTTTGCGATCCTTGGAATCCTGAAGAAAGAAGGAGCTTGAAGGTTGATCAAGATGAGTGGAAAGAGTTGACCCAAGTTGGATCAACCTCAATAAGGAATGAAGAAGGGCAAGCTCAAGATGCGCCATGTCTAGAAGATCTCATGCTTCAAGCTTCCCATCCTCGGTGGTCATGGAGTGATGAAGACAAGTTAAAAGAAGAGGTTTCCCCATGAAGTATGGGGGAGAAATTTGCAAGTATTCATCAAGCAAGAGAGAGCAAGAGCAATCAAGAAAGGTGTTCCATCTTGAGAAGGACAAGACGGTCTACATCAAGCTCAAGTGGAATGCTCAAGGCAAAGGTATGATCTTGATATGGTTTCTCTTTTACTAGTCTCGTGTTGTTAGTTGGGAGACCGGGTTTAGGATAGATAGCCGTACTATCAAGAGGGGCTCTCGAGTGAGTGACTCGTTCGCATCTTTCGGAGAGATCTCAAACCTTAGCATACATTACATCATCTTTATTGGTTGTTAGTTGGTTCTTATCCATGAGAGGATCTAGAGCTTGTGGTTATCATCATAACAAGATCTAGTTCATCAAATTAGGATTTCCCTTGCATATCTTATTATGGTTGGATTCTTCATGTCGTTATCTTTCCAACAAAATTGGTTTCATCTCGTTTGGAGTTTAGATGCAAAAGTTATTACAGTTTTGGTTTCTAGATTTCCCTGACCGGAAGTTCCGGCTAGGCACCGGTAGTACCGCTAGGGCATTTTGCCGCCGGTAGTTCTGGTGGAAGATCTGGTTCTTCTTCCGCTCACGTAATGTATCCTCTTTGTCTGGTTTTATGTATTTGTCAGAATTTGGATCAGAAGTTGCACCAGAAATTCCGCTCGGGCCTAGTTACCGCCGGAAGTTCTGATTAAAAATCCGGCTCTCGTTCCGCTCACATACTATAACCTCTGTGTTTTATGTGCTCTATTTGACCGAACTTCGGTTGGAATTTCTATGGTAGTTCCTCTCCCACCAGAAGTTCCGGTGAACCGGCGGAAGTTCCGGCCAGTCTCGTTTTTCTGTCTTTCAGATCGCAGTTTTCTGACCGTTTGCTATGTGCCACCGGAAATTCTGGCCTTCCACCGGAAGTTCTGGCCAGGGTCATAAATGTCCATAACAGGCAGATCTAGGAGCCCTTTAAAATAGGATCCTCTTCCCCTTCGTGGGTACTAGTTCTTTGGTCCATTTCTCTCTCTCTCTCTCTCTCTCTCTCTATATATATATATATATCTATTTGACCTTGAAGAGCTTGTCCTCTCTCCTTCCCCTTCCATGATTCTTGCATATTTTTGAGGGATTTGAGAGAGGAGATCTAGATCTATAGTCCCCTCAAGCTAAATCCCTTCTTTGTGAA
This sequence comes from Avena sativa, assembly GCA_916181665.1. Classification (NCBI taxonomy): domain Eukaryota; kingdom Viridiplantae; phylum Streptophyta; class Magnoliopsida; order Poales; family Poaceae; genus Avena; species Avena sativa. Next base: position 177,818,618 of record OV702294.1, on the reverse strand, counting down.
GGAATCATTGGGATCTAGATCTTGGAGAGTTTTGTGTCCCCAAATAGCTTTTGTAGCTTTGTTGGAATTTGGGAGTGAAGGACTTGACCTTGCATTTGGTGCATAGGTTTGAGTTCTCCTCGGAGATTCGGCGAGTACAAGCTTGTGGGCTTGTTACTCTTGGGTTGTTGGAACCCTAGACGGTTGTGTGGTTGGAGTGTTGACCTCTTGTGGTCTTTGTTGCCTGTTGTGGCTTTGTAGCCTTTTATGGCATTGTTGTTGGGAGCCTCCAATTGAGTCGTGGAGATTGCCCCAATCTTGTTCGGGTTCGGTGATCGCCCTCGAGTGTTCCATATTGGATCGAGTGCCCGCCTTTTGTGGTGCGCACTCGGGAGAATAGGGTGAGCCTTTGTGGCATCGGTGAGTTGTGTGCTTCCGCATCCGGGGTGAGGCCTTGTGTGGCGTTGGATGTCCATCGAGACACCACACCCTTAGGTGAGCCATTTGTGGCGTTAGGAGAGTATTGCACCATCGCACCTCTTCAACGGAGACGTAGATTCTTTTGAAGTGAACTTCGGGATAAAAATCTCTGTCTCCGTGTCCATCGGTTATCTCTCAACCGAGCCCTTTACTTATGCATTTTACATTGTGATATCCATCATGCTTGAAGTATTTTACCTTGCTATCACCTTTTTGCTTGTATTGCTTAGCATAGGTTGTTGGTGCACTTAGGTGAACTTAGTGGTTAGGTTTTGTGCTCAATAAATTAAATATTAGTTTTTATTCCGCATTTGTTTGAGCCTAAACCGCAATAATGTTAACAGTCTATTCACCCCCTCTAGGCGACGTCCATTGCACTGTCAACCACCATCTCCTCGTCCTCGGTCTCTTAGCTTAATTTCATTGAACGGTCACAACAACTGGTCCCACTGTCCCACCTAACCCATGTGTTGCTCCAGATCTGCTTCGCTTCCCCAATTGCCATCCGAATCTAACAGATGAATGGTTACATGGGATCACAGTGGTCCGGGTCGAAATAGGATCTGGTTTGTTAGATCCTGCTACCAAAAATAGGTCATGCGTGTAACAAAACATTTGTGCATGTCTGACCAGACCGGTAAACGGTTAGATGGGACCATGTTGGTCCGGCCAAAAATTGGAGAACGGATCTAAATCTTGTCCGGAAGGGTACTACTGCCATATCGCCATATCTATCACCACCTACAATGCCTCCGAACCACATGCATCACCACCATCTCCTCGTCCTTAGTGTCTTAGTTTAATTTCATTGAACCGCCAAACCGATCCCACCCTACCATCTAACCCATCTATTGCTCCAGATCTGCTCCGCTTCCCCCAATTGCCATCTGATCTAACAGATGAATGGTTACATGGGATCCTAGTGGTCAGAGTTGAAACATGATCTGGTTCGCTCGTTACCAAAAATAGGTCATGTGTGCAATAACACATTCCTCCCACCTAACCCATGTGTTGCTCCAGATCTATTCCACTTCCCCTAATTGCCATCTGATCTAACAAATGAGCGGTTACATAGGATCCCGGTGGTCCGGGTCGAAACAGGATCCGGTTCGTTAGATCGTCGCTACCAAAAATAGGTCATGCGTGCAACAACACATTGTGCACGTAAACATCCCCCCAATGCATATGCTACTATTTTTTTCCGGGAAAATACCATCCGCCCAATGCATATGCTACTATTCTTTTTTGGGAAAATACCAGGACTGAGGACTAATAGAATATCTTAATGACCATGAGCTAGCAATGGTCAACTAGATGACAACAAACAAATAACAAAACACGAGCTGGCAAGGGAGATTAATTATACTGATGACTGGGAGATCCATCTCGAGGCCGATGATCTCGAGGAGCTTGAAGCCGTCCATGTCCGGCATGTGCAAGTCGGTGATGACCAGGTCGAATTGCTCCTCGCCTCCTTCCCTCAACATATCCAGCGCCGTCCTTGCGTCCGTCACCGTTGTTGCTACACCAAATCCAACCAAGCAAGTATTATTCCCAGGTTGTAATGGGATACGGTAGAAGTCGAGGAGGAGGGAGATCGAAAGCGCTCACCTTTGTATTTGCAAACGCGCAGGAGGAACCCGAGGACCCTGAGGAAGACGGGGTCGTCGTCGACGGCAAGCACGCGCAACCCCTCGGGGAACTTGTCCTCCTCCGGCGCCTCCTCTGCCGGTCCCTTCCCATGCATGTCGTCACCGCCAGACATGCCTCCCAGTCCAGCTTCTTCAAAACAAACGTAAAAAAGGAAAGAAACACCCAGAATTAAACAAAGATATAAAAGGAAACATCACCAAGAATTCAAGAAAACCCCCTATAAACGCCCACCCTTTCAACCTTCCTCTAATGGCTTCCTCTTCGGAGACAAGAGCAGAGAGGACGGTCGATGGTCTCCAGCGTGTTGGGGGGAGCCATTTTATAGGGCGGGGAGCGAGGGTCGGGGGAGTGGGAACCCCGCTCTCCGCGACTGAGTGTACGTGGTCCCAGGCGTTGGCTGGCTCGCCGTCCCCGTGCATCCATTCCTGCAGTGTACATAGTAATTTCTCTTTGGTGTGTTAATGTTTCTATATATCCCTAACATTAAATATATATCCTCAACATTAATATCTCTCGGCTTGCGCCGTCGCCCATGGTAAACACATTTCCGACTGCTGGTTTTGGCGCTTAGAACCAAAATTTGGAGCGGGTCTGAGATCACCGGCTAGCTACAATGAAGGGATCCTATTCATTGCATCGGTCAGTCCTCCTTCCTATCTACTCTAATTAATGAACACTCGTATCTACGCATAATTAAGTTGCTTCTTTTGTTTTAGCTATATATGTCTCGTTCTTTTGGTTAAAATGGGGAGGCTTGAACTCCTACTTGTGAATAATTAACTTGCCCCTTCCTTTTTAAAGCTACTAGTGTCTATGAGGCATAAGATAACAAAGTCGGCGGTAGAATGTCCTCGGCCTACCAAAAACAATATTTTTTGGCAAATTACCAAATAGATGTTTGTTAGCAAATTTCTTACCAAGTGAAAGATAATGGACATGTCCCAAATTCATACCTTCGGACCGCCAAGTTGCAATGAACATGTCTGAATCCGTTATCTTTTAATTTTGATAGATGAATTCTCTGGGTCAAAACCCAAGACATAATAATCTAAAATCAAAATATATAGTGTCAATTCTAACGGTTAGTTTTTTGGATGAATCAGAACCATTCACTATAGGACGCGCACGGTAGGCCAAAATGCCCTCGGCGTATGATACGCCGACGGCTTTGCCCTCGGCATAGCTCTGTCGGCATAATAATGGCAGGTTGTAAAAAATAAAAAACAAAACAATTTTTTTTAATCTTTGAATTGTTTGAATGGTTAATCTCTCACCTAAAACACTTTTAACACTAATTACATTTAATTATTAATCAAATTGCAGTCTTTATCAAACTTCTCGCTCGGTCATCCATCCTAATACTACTCCAGCTCCAACATGCTTAAGTTTTTAGTTCCTTTTGAATCAGTTTCCCTGAACCAATTTGTACCTAGTTATCAATACTATGATATCAATCCTATTAACTCTTATATCATTATGTCACATATTACTATTTTTTGAAACTACAAACACTTATTTAAGTAAACAATAATGAATAAGTAAAAATACTACTAATTCAAATAAAAATACTATTGAACTCAAATAAAATATAATAATTTTACTTTTTTCTATTTAATATGGAATAATTAATATCTTTAAATTTGCAAATCAGAATTCGATAAATAATATACCTAAATTGATCAGAAACATGAAAGGAATCTAAATATGATATCCATATCAAGTTATCACAAATCTCCAGTTTTTGAATTAGCTATTTGGTGGTTGCTCCATAAAATCCCCCTTTTTTGCGCTCAGAAAAATGGAAAATGGCTTTTTGGTGAGACGAAAAGGAAAACTTCCTCCTGCAACATTATTCGTCATCACATGATGTACATGTATGCATAATATGAGCATATTATCATAAACTATGTCTTGATTATAGCCATAACATTGGTCATTTGACCCGAAAGCCAAGAAACCTCGAATCAGATAGGTCATTTTGTGAAGGTTTTTTCAGACATAATCAATATACCAAGTTTGATATTTTTTCTTACAACTATGTCACATAATATGACACCACGTGAAGGATTCGCACTGTTTCTATCGTTTTTGAATTTTTATGTCCATTTTAAACTATCGTCAAACTTTGTCGAACGGTGGGCATGAAGATTCTTAGCTTGGGGCCGAGACTCTCTAAACTTGCATTGGATCTTTGATAAAATAGCATATTGTGAACCTAAAAATGATTTTTATAAAAAAAATTCATGAGCATCAGATCATGTAGCTATAGTTCATATCTGACCCATTTCCTACCGATTCGGCATGAATTTGTCTTTTTCACCAGGGATAGACGAAAAGGTTCGAGATCCCCCTGTTAGGACATTGTCCATGTAAGGTGGTATATTATTTTGTCAAAATATGGTGTTAGCATTTTGAATTAGTCATTTGGTGGTTGCTTCATAAAACCGTCCAATTTTTGCACTCGAAAAATGGAAAATAGATTTTTGGTGTGACGAAAAAGAAAACTTCCTCCTGCAATATTATTTGCCATCCCATGATGCACATGTATACACAATATGGACACATTATCACAAACTATTCCTTGGCTCTAGAAATAACATTGGTCATTTGACCCGAAAGCCAAGAAATCTCGAATGAGATACATCATTTTGTGAAGGTTTTTTCAGACATAATCAATATACCAAGTTTGATATTTTTCCTTCCAACTATGTGACATAATATGACACCACGCGAAGGTTTTGCATTGTTTTGATCGTTTTTGAATTTTGTTATGCCCGTTTTAAAGTATCATCAAACTTTGTCGAACGACGGGCATGAAGATTCTTAGCTCGGGGCCGAGCCTCGCTAAACTTGCATTGGATCTTTGATAAAATAGCATATTGTGAACCTAAAAATGATTTTTATAGAAAATCATGAGCATCAGATCATGTACCTATAGTTCATATCTGACCCACTTCCTTCGATTTGGCAGAAATTTGTCTTTTCACCAGGGATAGACAGAAAGCTTTGAGATCCCCCTATTAGGACATTGTCCATGTAAGGTGGTATAGTATTTTATAAAAATGTGGTGGTAGCACTTTGAATTAGTCATTTGGTGGTTGCTTCACAAAACTGTCTTTTTTTGCACTCGAAAAATGGAAAATGGATTTTTGGTGTGACGAAAAAGAAAACTTCCTCCTGTAACATTGTTCGCCATCCCATGATGCACATGTATGCACAATATGGGCACATTATCACAAACTATGCCTTGATTCTAGCCATAACATTGGTCATTTGACCCAAAAGCCAAGAAACCTCGAATGAGATAGGTCATTTTGTGAAGGTTTTTCCAGACATAATTAATATACCAAGTTTGATATTTTTCCTTCCAACTATGTCACATAATATGACACCACGCGAATGTTTCATATTGTTTGGATCATTTTTGAATTTTTTATGCCCGTTTTCAACTATCGTCAAACTTTGTTGAATAGCGGGAACAAAGATTCTTAGCTCGGGGCCGAGCCTTGCTAGACTTGCATTGGATCTTTGATAAAATAGCATATTGTGAACCTAAAAATGATTTTTATAAAAAATCATGAGCATCGGATCATGTACCTATAGTCATATCTGACCCACCTCCTTCTGATTCGGCAGGAATTTGTCTTTTTCACCAGGGATAGACATAAAGGTTTGATATCCCCTGTTACGACATTGTCCATGTAAGGTGGTATAGTATTTTGTAAAAATGTGGTGGTGGCATTTTGAATTAGTTATTTGGTGGTTGCTTCACAAAACCGTTCGTTTTTTGAACTCGAAAAATGGAAAATGAATTTTTGGTGTGACGAAAAAGAAAACTTCCTCCTGCAACAATGTTCGCAATCCCATGATGCACATGTATGCACAATATGGGCATATTATCACAAACTATGTCTTGATTCTAGCCATAACATTGGTCATTTGACCGGAAAGCCAAGAAACCTCGAATGAGATAGGTCATTTTGTGAAGGTTTTTTCAGATATAATCAATATACCAAGTTTGATATTTTTACTTCAAACTATGTCACATAATATGACACCACGTGAATGTTTCGCATTGTTTGGATCGTATTTGCATTTTTATGCCCGTTTTAAACTATCGTCAAACTTTGTCGAATGGCGGGCATGAAAATTCTTAGCTCAGGGCCGAGCCTCTCTAAACTTGTATTGGATCTTTGATAAAATAGCATATTGTGAACCTAAAAATGATTTTTGTAAAAAATCATGAGCATCAGATCATGTACCTATAGTTCATATCTGACCCACTTCCTCCCGATTCGGCAGGAATTTGTCTTTTTTCACTAGGGATAGATAGAAAGGTTTGAGATCCCCCTGTTAGGACATTGTCCATGTAAGGTGGTATAGTATTTTGTAAAAATGTGGTGGTACCATTTTGAATTAGTCTTTTGGTGGTTGCTTCAAAAAACCGTCTTTTTTTGCACTCGAAACATGGAAAATGGATTTTTGGTGTGACGAAAACTAAAACTTCCTCCTGCAACATTGTTCGCCATCTCATGATGCACATCTATGCACAATATGGGCACATTATCACAAACTATGCCTTGATTTTAGCCATAACATTGGTCATTTGACCCGAAAGCCAAGAAACCTCGAATGAGATAGGTCATTTTGTGCAGGTTTTTTTAGACATAATTAATATACCACGTTGATATTTTTCCTTCCAACTATGTCACATAATATGACACCACACGAATGTGTCGCATTGTTTGGATCATTTTTGAATTTTTTTATGTCCATTTTAAACTATCGTCAAACTTTATCGAACGACGGGCATAAAGATTGTTAGCTCGGGGCCGAGCCTCGCTAAACTTGCATTGGATCATTGATAAAATAGCATATTGTGAACCTAAAAATGATTTTTATAAAAAATCATGAGCATCAGATCATGTACCTATATTTCATATCTGACCCACTTCCTTCCGATTTGGCAGGAATTTATCTTTTTCACCAGGGATAGACAAAAAGGTTTGAGATTCCCCTGTTAGGACATTGTCCATCTAAGGTGGTATAGTATTTTGTAAAAATGTGGTGGTAGCATTTTGAATTAGTCATGTGGGGGTTGCTTCACAAAACTGTCTGTGTTTTGCACTCGAAAAATGGAAAATGGATTTTTGGTGTGACGAAAAAGAAAACTTCCTCCTGCAACATTATTCACCATCCCATAATGCACATGTATGCACAATATGTCCACATTATCACAAACTATGCCTTGATTCTAGCCATAACATTGGTCAATTGACCCGAAAGCCAAGAAACCTCGAATGAGATAGGTCATTTTGTGAAGGTTTTTTCAGACATAATCAATATACCAAGTTTCATATTTTTCCTTCCAACTATGTCACATAATATGACACCACGCGAATGTTTCGCATTGTTTGGATCATTTTTGAATTTTTTTATGCCCGTTTTAAACTATCGTCAAACTTTGTCGAACGACGGGCATGAAGATTCATAGCTCGAAGCCGAGCCTCGCTAAACTTGCATTGGATCTTTGATAAAATAGCATATTGTGAACCTAAAAATGATTTTTGTAAAAAATCATGAGCATCAGATCATATACATATAGTTCATATCTGACCCACTTCCTTCCGATTCGGCAGGAATTTGTCTTTTTCACCAGGGATAAACAGAAAGGTTTGATATCCCACTGTTAGGACATTGTCCATGTAAAGTGGTATAGTATTTTGTAAAAATGTGGTGGTAGCATTTTGAATTAGTCATTTGGTGGTTGCTTCACAAAACCGTCTGTTTTTTGCACTCGAAAAATGGAAAATTGATTTTTGCTGTGACGAAAAAGAAAACTTCCTCCTGCAACATTGTTCGCCATACCATGATTCACATGTATGCACAATATGGACACATTATCACAAACTATGCCCTGATTCTAGCCATAACATTGGTCATTTGACCCGAAAGCCAATAAACCTCGAATGAGATAGGTCATTTTGTGAAGGGTTTTTTCAGACATAATCAATATACCAAGTTTGATATTTTTCCTTAAAACTATGTCACATAATATGAGACCACGTGAATGTTTTCGCATTGTTTGGATCGTTTTTTAAAATTTTTTATGCCCGTTTTAAACTATCGTAAAACTTTGTCGAACGACGGGCATGAAGATTCTTAGCTCGGGGTCGAGCCTCGTTAAAATTGCATTGTATCTTTGATAAAATAGCATATTGTGAACCTAAAAATGATTTTTGTAAAAAATCATGAGCATCAGATCATGTACCTATAGTTCATATTTGACCCACTTCCTCCCGATTCGGCGGGAATTTGTCTTTTTCACCAGGGATACACGGAAAAGTTTGATATCCCCCTGTTAGGACATTGCCCATGTAAGGTGGTATAATATTTTGTAAAAATGTGGTGGTAGCATTTTCAATTAGTCATTTGGTGGTTGCTTCACAAAATCGTCCATTTTTTGCATTCGAAAGATGGAAAATGGATTTGTGGTGTGACGAAAAAGAAAACTTCCTCATGCAACATTGTCTCCATCACATGATGCATATGTATGCACAATATAAGCACATTATCACAAACTATGCCTTGATTCTAGCCATAACATTGATCCTTTGACCCGAAAGCCACCTCGAATGAGATATGTCATTTTGTGAAGGATTTTTTCAGACATAATCAATATACCAATTTCGATATTTTCCTTCCAACTATGTCACATAATATGACACCACGCGAATGTTTCGTATTGTTTGGATCGTTTTTGAATTTTTTTATGCCCGTTTTAAACTATCGTCAAACTTTGTCGAACAGCGGGAACAAAGATTCTTAGCTCGGGGCCGAGCCTTGCTAAACTTGCATTGTATCTTTGATAAAATAGCATATTGTGAACCTAAAAATGATTTTTATAAAAAAATATGAGCATCGGATCATGTATGTATAGTTCATATCTGACCCACTTCCTTCCAATTCGGTATGAATTTGTCTTTTTCACCAGGGATAGACAGAAAGGTTTGATATCCCCCTATTAGGACATTGTCCATGTAAGATGATATAGTATTTTGTAAAAATATGGTGGTAGCATTTTGAATTAGTCATTTCGTGGTTGCTTCACAAAACCGTCCGTTTTTTGCACTCGAAAAATGGAAAATGGATTTTTGGGGTGACGAAAAAGAAAACTTCCTCCTGCAACATTGTTCGTCATCCCATGATTCACATGTATGCACAATATGAGAACATTATCATAAACTATGCCTTGATTCTATCCATAACATTGGTCATTTGACCCGAAAGCCAAGAAACCTCGAATGAGATAGGTCATTGTGTGAAGTTTTTTAAGACATAATCAATATACCAAGTTTGATATTTTTCCTTCCAACTATGTCACATAATATGACACCACGCGAAGGTTTCACATTGTTTGGATTATTTTGGAATTTTTATGCCCATTTTAAACTATCGTCAATCTTTGTTGAACGGCGGACATGAAGATTCTTAGCTCGGGGCCGAGCCTCGCTAAACTTGCGTTGGATCTTTGTTAAAATAGCATATTGTGAACCTAAAAATTATTTTTGTAAAAAAATCATGAGCACCAGATCATGTACCTATAGTTCATATCTGACCCACTTCCTACCGATTCAGCAGGAATTTATCTTTTTTCACCAGAGATAGACGGAAAGGTTTGAGATCTCCCTATTAGGACATTGTCCATGTAAGGTGGTATAGTATTTTGTAAAAATATGGTGGTAGCATTTTGAATTAGTCTTTTGGTGGTTTCCTCACAAAATCGTCCATTTTTTGCACTAAAAAATGAAAAATGGATTTTTGGTGTGACGAAAAAGAAAACTTCCTCCTGCAACATTGTTCGCCATCCCATGATGCACATGTATGCATAATATGGGAACATTATAACAAACTATGCCTTGATTCTAGCCATAACATTGGTCATTTGACCCGAAAGCCAAGAAACCTCGAATGGGATAGGTCATTTTGTGAAGGCTTTTTTCATACATAATCAATATACCAAGTTTTATATTTTTCCTTCCAACTATGTCACATAATATGACACCACGTGAAGGTTTTGCATTGTTTGGATCATTTTTGAATTTTTTATACCCGTTTTAAGCTATTGTTAAACTTTGTTGAACGACGAACATGAATATTCTTAGCTCGGGTACGAGCCTCGCTAAACTTGCATTGGATCTTTGATAAAATAGCATATTGTAAACCTAAAAATTATTTTTGTAAAAAATCATGAGTACCAGATCATGTACCTATAGTTCATATCTGACCCACTTCCTACTGATTCGGCAGGAATTTATCTTTTTCATCAGGGATAGACGGAAAGGTTTGAGATCCCCTTATTAGTACATTATCCATGTAAGGTGGTATAGTATTTTGTAAAAATGTGGTGGTAGCGTTTTCAATTAGTCATTTGGTGGTTGCTTCACAAAACCATCCATTTTTTGCACTCGAAAAATGGAAAATGGATTTTTGGTGTGACGAATAAGAAAACATCCTCCTGCAGCATTGTTCTCCATCCCATGATGCACATGTATGCACAATATGGACACATTATCACAAACTATGCCTTGATTCTAGCCATAACATTGGTCATTTGACCTGAAAGCCAAGAAACCTCGAATGAGATAGGGATGGCGAAAGCCAAGAAAATGACCTATCTCATTCGAGGTTTCTTGGCTTTAGGATCAAATGACTAATTTTATGGCTAGAATCGAGGCATAATTTGTGATAATGTGCCCATATTGTGCATATATGTGAATCATGGGATGGCGAACAATGTTGCAGGAGGAAGTTTTCCTTTTCGTCGCACCAAAAAGCCATTTTTCATTTTCCGAGCACAAAAAACGGACGGTTTTATGAAGCAACCACCAAATGGCTAATTCAAATTGCTACCACCATATTTTACAGAAATACTAGACCACCTTATATGTACAATGTCCCAACAGGGGGATCGGAAACCTTTCCGTCCACTCCCGGTAAAAAAGATAAATTCCTGCCGAATCGGTAGGAAGTGGGTCAGATATGAAGTACAGGTACATGATCCGATGCTCATGTTTTTTTACAAAAATCATTTTTAGATTCACAAGATGCTATTTTATCCAACATCCAATGCAAGTTTAGCTTTTTGTCGCACCAAAACGCCATTTTTATTTTCCGAACACAAAAAGGGGGATTTTATGAAGCAACCATCAAATAGCTAATTAAAAAACGTGGGGTTTGTGACTAGTTGATATGGATATCATATTTAGATTGCTTTCATTTTTCTGATCAATTTAGACATATTATTTATCAAATTTCGATATACGGATTTAAAGATATTATTTATTCCATATTAAATAGAAAAATACAAAAAATAAAATTATTATAATTTTATTTGAATTCGATAGTATTTTTATTTGAATTAGTAATACTTTTACTTATTCATTGTTGTTTACTTAAATAAGTGTCTGTAGTTTCAAAAAATAAAAACATGTGACATAATGATATAAGAGTTAATAAGATTGATATCATACTCCCTCTGTTTCACATTACGTGCGCGTTTGACTGGACACGCAAAACGAGGCAAGGTAGAACTTGCTCGTTTTTTACTTTTTTTACCCCTTCATTTTTTTGGACGTGTAGCTGCATGTTGATTTTACTGTTTCCAAAAATCCTAGATTTTTTTTGATGAAAAATAAGACAGCAATAAGGCTCGTTGTTTTCCGTGCCGGGTCAAAGACGCAGGGTAATATGAAACAAAGGGAGTAATTGACAACTAGGTACAAATTGGTTCGCGGAAACTGATTCGAAAGGAACTAGGAAGTTTAGCGTGTTGAAGCTGGAGTATTGCTAGGATGGGTGACCAAGCGGGAAGTTTATTAAAGACTGCAATTTGATCAAAGATTAAATATCATTAGTATTAAAAATGTTCTAGGTGAGAGATTAATGATTCAAACAATTCAAAGATTTTAGAAAGTTGTGAAATTTTTTAAAAAAATATTAAAAAGTTTTCAGAAATAATTTTTTTCCATTTTTTTACAACCTACCGTTATCATGCCGACGGGGCTATGCCGAGGGCAAGGCCATCGGCGTAGATGGCTAAAGCTACGCTGACGAACAAAATTGCCTCCGCCGAGGAAGACCTTTGCCGAGGAGGCTACGCCGAGGGCAGCCGTCGGCGTAGCATACGCCGAGGGCATTTTGGCCTACACCGACGGCCTTTTGGCCTCGGTGTAGCGTGCCGTTCCTGTAGTGGTACAGAGTACAGGTTAAATACATACAACATGATAACGATCGTGAGATCGTGAGTGCATGCAGAGGCACGACACACGTGCATGCATGACATTGACTAGGCTTAGCCTAGATATTAGGATCAGTGGTTACAACGGTATAGTTATACAGTTCAACACCCCGGTCGAACTCCATTAGGCAAGACGTTCAGGCTGTATATGAATTTGTGGAACACTGAACTTGGCAGGCCCTTGGTAAATATATCAGTGAACTGCAAAGTAGTTGGTACGTGCAACACTTTGACCTTTCCAAGAGTGAGACCGTCATGGACGAAGTGTAGGTCTATTGAAAGAACATGTTGGGCCCCCATGTGTGGTTTTGGTAATTAATGACAATCTTTATGGACTAATGTGTGTATTAAGTTGTACTTGTAGGAATTGTCCATTGGCATTGCTTGGAGCATGTGTTGACTTCAAGATAAATGAAATGAGAAGAAGATGTGTTGTGCAAGCTCAAAATGCGCCATCTATAAAAGATCTCATGTTTGATGCTTGCCATCCTCGGTGATCATGGATCGATGATGAGGAATCAAGAAAAGTGTCCATCTTGAGAAGGACAAGATCGTCTACATCGAGCTCAAATGGATTTCTCAAGGCAAAGGTATAATATTGATAGGTTTTCCCTTTTACCGGTCTCATGTTTGTTGGGAGACCGGGTTTAAGATAGATAACTGTACTATCAAGAGGGGCTCTCGAATGAGTAACTCGGTCACATCGTTCGGAGAGAGATCAAACCTTTGCATACTTGCATCATAATATTTGGTTGTTATTTGGTCTTATCCATGTGAGGATATAGAGTTTGTGGTAATCTCCATAACAAGCTCTAGTTCATCAAAAACGGATTTCCCTTTTATATCTTATTGCGTTTTGATCTTGGAGGTTTTACCGGTTTGTATTTTAGAGATAGGTAAAACCTTCCATTATTTGGTTCTTACTCATGTGAGGATTTAGATCTTGTGTTAATCTCCATGACAATCTCTAGTTCATTAAAAACGGATTTCATATGCATTTTCTATTACGTTTTTGATGTTGGAGGTTTTATCAGTTTGTTTTTTTGATAGAGGTTAAACCTTTCGTCATTTGGATCTATCCTCCCTTGCTGGACTATAATGTTTCTTTGCATTATCTTTTAGAGCTTGTTGTCCTCTTCGAAACGAGCCCAAGATCATCAAAATCGGAGTCCGGATGCAAAAGTTATGGCCGTTTTCGTTCAGGGATGACCGGTAGTACCGGACCAGGGTCCGGTAGTACCGGAGGTCCGGTAGTACCGCCCCTTAGTACCGGTCGGTACTGAATAAGGTGCGTTTGGTGACCTGGGATCCCCAGGGAATGTCCGGTAGTACCGGGAATGTCCGGTAGTACCGGGAAAAAGTCCGATAGTACCGGGATTCACGTTTTTGGGCTTCAACGGTTGGATTTTGGGGGGACCTATTTAAGAGGCCTTCTTCCCCAATAGTTCCACAACCATTCTTGCAAGTTTTCCCCTCCATTGTTGACCTTCTTGAGCTTGCTTTCTCTCAATCCCTTCGGTGATTCTTGCATATTCTTGAGGGATTTGAAAGAGGAGATCTAGATCTACAATCCCACCAATCAATCTCTCCTCTAAGTGAGGGGAACATATTGGGATCTAGATCTTGGAGTCTTTTGTGGATTTCCTCCATTGTTCTTCCTCTCTTATTCCCCCATAAGCTTTTGTAGCTTTGGTGGAATTTGGGAGAGAAGGATTTGAACACCTTTGTGGTGTTCTTGCCATTTGCATTTGGTGCATCGGTTTGTGTTCTCCTCGGAGGATTTGGTTTAAGTGACTCATTGGAGCTTGTCCCTCTTGGGTTCTTGGAACCCTAGACGGTTTTGTGGCCTTGGTGGCATTGTGGACTTTTGTGGCATTTGTTGGGAGCCTCCAATTAAGTTGTGGAGAAGTGCCCCAACCTTGTGAGAGGTTCCGGTTGCCATCGACAAGTGCACCGATAGTGGAAGCGTGGATCGATCCCGTTGGAGTGAGATTCACTAGAGAATAAGGGAGGACTTTTGTGGCATTGGTGGTTTGATACCACCCCCTCTCCGAACGAGACGTACTCCATGTTGGGAGGAACTCGGTAAAATATCAGTGTCCCCGCGTGCCTCGGTTATCTCTATACCCGAGCTCTTTAGTTATGCACTTTACATTGTGATAGCCTTCGTGCTTGAAGTATTATTTATCTTGCTATCACTTTGTTGCTTGTATTACTTAGCATAAGTTGTTGGTGCACATAGGTGAACCTTAGTTGTTCTAGGTTGTGCTTAACAAAGTAAACACTAGTTTTATTCCGCCTTTGTTGAGCCACTCTAGGAAAAGTTTTAATTGCCTATTCACCCCCCTCTAGGCGACATCCGTATCCTTTCAATTGGTATTAGAGCCCGGTCTCTCATTTTAGGCTTCACCGCCTTGAGAGTAAAGATGTCGGCTAGAGGATTAGTGCACAATGACATGTTCACATTCGATGGCACAAATTATGATATATGGAAAAATCGCATGCTCATTCATTTTCGGGACATGGACCCAAATTTGGAGCGTATTGTAGATATAAGTTTTTCTCCTCCAATGGATTTCAAAAATCTATCTAGTGAGGATGAGAAAAACTTATATCTCGATGCTCAAGCTTCTAATGTGCTTGTTAATGCTTTGAGCTATGTAGTTACATCTTCAATCATTCCTTTTTGGAGCGCTCATGAGTTATGGACAAAACTTCAAGATAAATATGTTGTGTCCACCATTATTGAGGATGATTGTGTTGCTTCCACTTCCGATCGAGATGAGTACTCATCCTCTACCACTTCACCAACATGTGACTTTTCACAAGGTAATGATATGGTGAGTGGTGATAGAAATTGCAATTTGGATAGTGTGCTTACTATTTGTAATCCCCCATCTCTATCTAGTTGCAATGATCTATCTTTGGACTTTAACACTTCTAGCACTACAAACTCCTTACATGCTTGTGTTAATAGTCCTTGCATATCATGTAGAAATGACTTGAATAAATCTCATGATGATATGCTTGTGTTGTCTTGTTGCCATGATAAAAATGCTTCCATTTCCTCTAGTGCTTGTTTTGCTAACCATGTAGAGGAAACTAAAGATTCTATGGGCCAAGACATGATTGTGAATGATTCCACACATGCAATCTCATCTTCACCTTCTTCCGATACCCACCTATGCCTTATGGCTAGGGATTCTAAGGTAACTCCTACTTTGGAACCCATTACCTCTTGTGATGAGGAGGATGTGGATAATGGGGAAGAAGAGCTAGATATTGATGATTTATATGAAAAGGGTGAGATTGTTTATCGTGCCCTTGTTAACAAGGATATTGCTTGCTCTAACTTTGTTGAAATCTTGGACTTTGCTATTAAGAGCAAAGAACTTATTGATAAGTTAGAAACAAAAATTGAGGTGGCAAGTGATCTCAAACATAAAAATGATGAGACTCAAGTTGCTTATGCTAAACTCCTTGAGGATTTTGAGCACCTCAAAAATGGTTCTAGGGTCATAAAGGGTGAGCCCATCAAACTCACTGAGTCACATGAGAAACTTAAAGCCTCATATTCAAAAGAGCTTGCCAAGTTGCCCTCACCTCTTGCAAATAGTGATGATGCTTGTGCTACTAACTCTATTTCTTGTGAAGCATCTACTTTGAAGGAGAATGTTGAGCTAAAGGCTCAACCTGCGTTGCTAACTAGCAACTATGGGAAATTAGAAGAAAGTCATGTTAAGCTCTCGAGCTTGCATGAGGATCTTCTAGTCTACCATGGTAGGCTAAAGGTATATCATGAGGCCATCATGTCAAAGGTAACATCTAGTGGGCCTCATGTGGACATTAGCACTATATCTACTTCAAATGTTATATTGCCATGTGCTAGTCCTTGTAGTTCATCCTCTCACAACCATGATATATCTCGTGATGAATTACATTCCGTGCCTTGTTGCTCTAACAATGTAGCACCTACTTACTCTAGTACTTTTGTTGAAACTAACCATGTAGAGGAAATCAAAGAACTCAAGGCTCAAGTCACTTCTTTGAAGAATGACTTGAAAAAGGGTCATCAAGGGAAGGTCACACTCAACAAAATCTTGAGTGTGCAAAAATCCCCCAATGACAAGAGTGGGCTTGGATTCAACTCCAATGTCAAGAACAAGTCCACTATCAAGTTTAAGCACAAGGATAACAAGAAGAATTGCCAAGATCAAGTCAAGAATCCGGCCAACATTGTTTGCTTCAAGTGCAAGTAAGAAGGGCATCATGTCAAACATTGCCCATTCAAGAAGAAGTCCCTTGGCAAGAAGCAACAAGGGAAGCGGCCTAGAGATGGGCATCCTCCTAAGAAGACTCAAGCTCTTCCTCAAGTGTTTTCTTCATCCAAAAAGAAAGATGGCAAGAGTAGAACTTGCTACATATGCCGCGAGAAGGGACACATTTCTTCCTCATGCACTATTGGTATCTCCTCATCCCATCCTATCTTGATTGATGATGCTTATTCACTTCGTAAGGATGAGATTGGCAATGTGTTTGCCAAATTTGTTGGTGCTCAATGTGGGTTCAAGAAAAGAACCATTTGGGTTGCCAAGCCTATTGTGACTAACCTCCTAGGACCCAACTTGGTTGGGGACCAACAAGCCAAAACTTGATCAATAGGTATTGTTGGAGGGCATTGGAGTCTTGGCTACATTATGAAGAATTGAGGGATCTTCATCAATTATTATTGTCAAGCCAAGCCATTTGGATTATCATGATTTTATTATATTTCCAATGTTCCTCCTTGCGGTAACATATGCTAAACTCTTTACATTGAAAGTTACTCGCCCCTTGTGCATGTGTTGGTTTTGTATCTTCCATGTTTTTGTACATGTTGTGCTATCCACTTAATTATCTTGAAATCAAGATTATTTGTGTATGATTAGGTGGCACACCATGTATGTATGTTTCTTGTGTTTGAGCCTTGCTTTGGTTATATTTGGTATCCTATTTGGCTCTTGTGAGAAATTAATGGATTATCCCATTTTGGGGGAGTGTTATGCTTGGGCATTCCACAATCCTAAAATTGTGTGTACATGAGGAATACCACCTAGTACTTATATTGGATTCTTATCTAGTCTCTATGTGGTATAATTCTCATGAGAAATTTAAGTTTTATAATGTCCATTAATTATATTTGTATCCTTTTGCCTCGTGTTGTTTTTATGGTAGTATCACATTATGGGGGAGTCTTATGCTTAGTGCATATTACAATCCTAGAAAATGTGAATATTCGAGGTTGTGTCACTTAGAATTTATATTGATAATTATTTAGCTCATATGTGACACATTTGCTCATACAAGTCCCAATTTGCTTGAATGCCTTTATTGCTCATATTTTGGATCTTGTATGTGAGAATGATTCTTGGTATGTGTTTCCTCACATTTAGATATATATTCTCAAGGAAACCATTTGCTTCAAGTTACTCTAATCACTAGTGATTGTGTGACTATTGGAAGCTACCAAGAATCTTGTTTGAAGTATCATGCTCAATTCTTATATTTAGTTATATGCTTCTTGTTGTGTGAATATGATCTTGGATATCCGTATGAACTACCTAGGGAAGATTATTCTCAATTCTTCTTGTCCTTGGACAATTAGTACCAAATTTATGGTAGACTTTATTGATCATATTCACTTTGGCCTTTGCTTAATATTGTCCTATCTTTGGCCAAGAAAATGTTTTGTGTTGTCTCCCAAGCCTTCCTTGCTTCTTGTGGATCTTCTTATTTTATTGATATCCTCTTGTGTTTTACTTATTGTAGGTACTAGTGATGATCCCATTTGTGTGCATTTTGCATTTAACAGGAAAATCCTACATAATGCACTATCTATGGGGGATCTCTCCTATGTTATTTAGAACACTCATATTTATGCTTCTTTGTTTGATCCATATCATGTTTTATGTGCTTGGAACCTCAATCTTTTCATTTTGGTACTTGTGCCATCATGTGAAGTTTGGGGAGTTTGGTTTCTTGTTGGAACCTTGCTCTTTTTGGGAGTTGGTTTTGTCTCATTCCTTGTTTCTTGATTTGACCATTTTAGAATGAGATAAATCCTTGAGCATTTTTATTTCTATCTATCTTTTGCTCTTTTGGTCTTAGCCTAGTTCATTTGTTGAACTTGTGATCTTTCATGTGTTGAATTGGTTCTTTGATACAATTTGGACACCGCTTGTCTTGTCACACTCTTTTGTGTGCAATATCATTTTTACTTGTTGTTTTTGTTCAAATTGTATCTCCTTTTTTGTTCTTGAAAGCTTTATGCATGCTTATTTACTATATGTTTGTATTATGGCATGCTTGCTTTCTTTGATCCAATATATAGGGGAAACTCCACCAATTCCCATCGGCTAAGTTGTGCATGAAATTCAATTTCATATCAATATGCACATAATTATGTGGAGTCTCTCCTATGTATTGTAGTTGCACTAACTACTTTGGACCCAATATGTTTGGGGATCATCTTGTACTTAATTGTGTTTTAGGTACATTGGAGATATATTGGATGCTTGTCTCTCAATTTTGAAGAAGTGGTGCATACATGAAAATTTTAGACAAGATATAGGATGATCAATGAATTCATATCCTCTACATCCTACCAATTATATCTCGGTAACAAGTATCTCTTTCTCATGCTCATATATCTTGATTCCAACCGTTAGTCGGTTGCCTTCTAGCATGAATTAGTGTATTTGTAATTGTTGTAGTTCTAGCCATGGTTTTAAGAGGACTCTATATTGTATATGTGTTTAAGTTGAGATGAGTGCATATAATTTGGACTATACAAAATCATGCATATGATCCTCAAATCCCAAATATGTCAATCTAGCAATTTTATTGCCTATCATTTCATCAACTTCTCTCATGTGCAATAGTGAGATTTTTGCTAGTCTATTTTATCTTATGATACTTGTTGCCTTTCTCCATATATTCCAACTTTCTCCTTTTCCCTTGGTGATAGTTGTAATATATGGAGTGTGTTGGTATTTGAAGCTCATTAATGTACAATAAGATATATTTGAGCCTTTGGCCGTGCTTTGAAGCAAAAATCTTATTGGTATATGTTAAGACTTCATTTGTGCTTTCATGTGATTTCTTGTATATCTTATTTATGTGTGCATATGTCTTTGTTGGCATATGTCTTTGTGATGTTTTCCACTTAGAGACATATGCACATATGAGAAGATAATTTTAGTTGAATCTTATTCCTTGGATACCACCTTTTATTCCTTTTGATTTTTTGGTGGCTTCCAAATTTATTGCCTATGAGTGCTTGTTCCTCTTGTTTGCATCTTCGGGCACTCTTACTTGTTCTCTCATGCCTTGTATTGTTAAATGAATTTGGATGAGTGAGGATTCCATGATTATGCACCTTGTTTCCGAATATAATTATCATAATTGGTACATTATTTTTGGGGAGCTCATCTAATTCATTTAATAATGCTCATTTGTCTTCTTTCTCATTTATTGTGCCTTAAATGTTTATGGAGGAGTGAGGATTCCATATTTGTGCATTTTTGTATTTAAATACAATGATTATAAAGTATGCACAAATCTTGGGGAGCTTCTCTATTTGTTATTTGAAGCACTCTTTTGCTCATTTCATAACATCTTGTTGTTTCCATTTGGACTCATTCGTTGTTTTCATTTGGTTTGTCGGATCTTGTAAATTGCTTGCATCATTTGACTTTATTTTGGCAATCTTCGGATCCTCGATATAGTTCTACTCCCTCCCAAGTATTCATCATTGGATATGTGCGAAGGCACACCTTTGGAGGAATTATTACTATATTTGCCTTCTATATTTACCTTTGGAGGAATCATTTCGGCAATCGATGCCAATGGGGGAGAAGTTTTAGAGGGTTTAAGGGAAGTTGGTTTATGCATTGAGTTTGTTCTTGTGCATTTGCCTCTCATGCTCTTGCATCTTTGTTGATGCTTAGCATGTGGTATATATAGAGGAAACTCCACCAATGATAATGATTGGCAATATATGCAATGAAATTCAAGTTCATCACACATGCATAGATTGTGGTGGTACCAATATCACATACTTTTGTAGTATTTGATATTGGTATTACCATTTCATTCAATAATATTCCTTATATAAACCCTCTTAAGGGGAATGTCATCAATTACCAAAATGGGGGAGATTGAAAGAACATGTTGGGCCCCCATGTGTGGTTTTGGTAATTAATGACAATCTTTATGGACTAATGTGTGTATTAAGTTGTACTTGTAGGAATTGTCCATTGGCATTTCTTGGAGCATGTGTTGACTTCAAGATTTATGAAATGAGAAGAAGATGTGTTCTGCAAGCTCAAAATGCGCCATCTATAGAAGATCTCATGTTTGATGCTTGCCATCCTCGGTGATCATGGATCGATGATGAGGAATCAAGAAAAGTGTCCATCTTGAGAAGGACAAGATCGTCTACATCGAGCTCAAATGGATTGCTCAAGGCAAAGGTATAATATTGATAGGTTTTCCCTTTTGCCGGTCTCATGTTTGTTGGGAGACCGGGTTTAAGATAGATAACCGTACTATCAAGAGGGGCTCTCGAATGAGTAACTCGGTCACATCGTTCGGAGAGAGATAAAACCTTTGCATACTTGCATCATCATATTTGGTTGTTATTTGGTCTTATCCATGTGAGGATATAGAGCTTGTGGTAATCTCCACAACAAGCTCTAGTTCATCAAAAACGGATTTCCTTTTTATATCTTATTACGTTTTGATCTTGGAGGTTTTACCGGTTTATATTTTATAGATAGGTAAAACCTTCCATTATTTGGTTCTTACTCATGTGAGGATTTAGAGCTTGTGTTAATCTCCATGACAATCTCTAGTTCATCGAAAACGGATTTTATATGCATTTTCTATTACGTTTTTGATGTTGGAGGTTTTATCGGTTCGTTTTTTTAATAGAGGTTAAACCTTTCGTCATCTGGATCTATCCTACCTTGATGGACTATAATGTTTCTTTGCATGATCTTTTAGAGCTTGTTGTCCTCTTCAAAATGAGCCCAAGATCATCAAAATCGGAGTCCGGATGCAAAAGTTATGGCCGTTTTCGTTCAGGGATGACCGGTAGTACCGGACCAGGGTCCGGTAGTACCGCCCCTTAGTACCGGTCGGTACTGAATAAGGTGTGTTTGGCGACCTGGGATCCCCCGGGAATGTCCGGTAGTACCGGGAAAAAGTCCGGTAGTACCGGGATTCGCGTTTTTGGGCTTCAACGATTGGATTTTGGGGGGACCTATTTAAGAGGCCTTCTTCCCCAATAGTTCCACAACCATTCTTGCAAGTTTCCCCTCAATTGTTGACCTTCTTGAGCTTGCTTTCTCTCAATCCCTCCGATGATTCTTGCATATTCTTGAGGGATTTGAAAGAGGAGATCTAGATCTACAATCCCACCAATCAATCTCTCCTCTAAGTGAGGGGAACATATTGGGATCTAGATCTTGGAGTCTTTTGTGGATTTCCTCCATTGTTCTTCCTATCTTATTCCCCCATAAGCTTTTGTAGCTTTGGTGGAATTTGGGAGAAAAGGATTTGAACACCTTTGTGGTGTTCTTGCCATTTGCATTTGGTGCATCGGTTTGTGTTCTCCTCGGAGGATTTGGTTTGAGTGACTCATTGGAGCTTGTCCCTCTTGGGTTCTTGGAACCCTAGACGGTTTTGTGGCCTTGGTGGCATTGTGGACTTTTGTGGCATTTGTTGGGAGCCTCCAATTAAGTTGTGGAGAAGTGCCCCGACCTTGTGAGAGGTTCCGGTTGCCATCGACAAGTGCACTGATAGTGGAAGCGTGGATCGATCCCGTTGGGGTGAGATTCACCAGAGAATAAGGGAGGCCTTTTGTGGCGTTGGTGGTTTGATACCACCCCCTCTCCAAACAAGACGTACTCCATGTTGGGAGAAACTCGGTAAAATATCGGTGTCCCCGCGTGCCTCGGTTATCTCTATACCCCAGCTCTTTACTTATGCACTTTACATTGTGATAGCCTTCGTGCCAGACAAGAAAGTGCCGCCTATTTCAAAACAGAGAAAGAATTCTTGTTAATGGTGTTGCGAGGATCTATGTGAAGCGAGAAGTTCCAGACCGTTGGCCTTCTTCCCCGTATCATGAGGCGGATCTCGAGGGCGAGATCCATTGTTAGTGGTGTCGAATTGTAGCACCCCGGTAAAACCACTACTAGAAAATCGCTGTATTTTTGTTTTGTGTATCATCTTGATCGCATGATCATGTCATCATGCCACATTGCATTTAAGCATCGTCATATTTGCATGCATATAATTTGTCGGAAACTATTTTTCTAAAGCCTATTTTGTTTTCTAGAGATTTCCCCTCTTTGTTCAAATCGAAACCCTAGATCCGTTCGAATCTTTTATTTGTCTAAAACCTTTTTGCAAATGTTTTATTTTAAAAGAAAATAAAAGAAATAATATAAATATTTTGTTTGGGGAAACAGTCCATCCGGTCAGGCCCAAAGGCCCAACTAGACAGACCACCTACTACCCCATATATAAAACCCTAGCCCTAGCAACCCAAACCCCAGATTCCCAAGCCACCCATCTCCCCGCCGCCAACAGCAAACCATCCACTCCCATCTCCTCCCTTCCGCGTCGCTGCCCACCCCGACCCTGCACTGTGCCCGCTCCCCCACTTGTCGCGATCCGCACGCCACCTTCCCTCCCTGATCCCGAAACCGCCCTTGACCCCACCCCCGCTGCCCTCACGTTCTCTCTCTCCTCCCGCATGTTCCCCTATTCCGCTGGCCCCACCCCCGCGGGATCCCCGCGTGCACCGCTCACGACCCCCCGCTCCTCTCGCTCCCCACCACGACCCCTCCTCCTCTCGACAACTACCGCCAGGCTCCCCCATCTCCCCGGCTGCGCCCTCCGCCGCCATGGCGTCACTGCCGTCCGACTCCTCAACCTCGCCTCTCCCCGCCGACCTCCGCGCGTTGCGTCCACCTCAGGCTCCGCCTGCATCGTCGACCTCCTCTGGCCCTGCTGGCCTCAACCCCACGCCATCAAGCTCCCCAGGCAGAGCCGCTTCGCTGGCCGCAGCGCCTCCGCCGTTCTCCTCCCGGCGTCGCCCACATCACGCTCGCCAGGGACCACCCTCGCTGCCCCAGAGGCCATCGACCCCTCCCCGCTGCTGAGCTCGTCGGTCCCGCGTCGATGCCAGGCACTGCCTCTGCTCTCCTTCCTCTTCACTTAGTCACCTCCATCGTCCTGTGCACGTCGCCGTCGCCCGAACACGCGTGGCACTTCCCGCTATCCCTTCCTTGCCCTGGACTCGACCTTGCCGTCATGAGCGCCCGCCTTCATCTGCTTCAAGGTTGCATCACCGCCCTTTTCTGTCATCGTCCTCGGCTGCGAGGCCCCTCCATCCGTGTCCTGCCTCGTCCTGAAGCCGAGCGCCAGATCTTGGCCACAAGTTCTCTCGCAAGCATCCAGGGCACGTGTTTGTGTCTCCTGTGCACGTGTGCTCTGCTGTTTTGAGTGTGGTGTTGATTCGGCCGCGATGTTACCACATAGGCGACCTCCGATCCATTTTGTCTTGATGTATTCGATCAACTAATTTCTCCATGCGGGTCAATATCAACCTTCCATGGCGCATTCCCGTCGGCAGAACAACAACATGGACAAGTAACCGCCAAGATCGACATCGATCAGGCAGATCCGTTGAACCCCCGACGCCATCCGAGTTCTCCATCGACCACAAATTCGGAGTCTGAAGCTCCCCTTCATGGAAACTGAAGCCCGATCCCGACGTCCGAAGACCACCCATCGAACCCTCGGAACCCCAAGATCGCCGAGTTCTTGAGACCTTTATTTTTATAATATATAATATATACTTGTTGCACATAAAATGTTCATGTTGCATACATGTTTGTGGTTTGGGGGCATTATGCTGATTCACCTCATAATTAAATATGGGGTCCATATGCGGGCAAATCTAGTCTTATATTGGCCCCATTTAAATTTGTATAGCGAACCGATGCCATGTTTTGCCTTGTAAAGACAACATTTAAAATGCGGGGTATCTAAACAAATTGAACCATCTAAGTAAATGTCGGAACCCTGGTTCCATTTAATATTGCCTAATTGCATCGCATCCTTGCCATGCCATAGATCATACATGCATCATGCCCGATCTTTTGCCGTAGTATTAAATAGTGCAACCGGTGTTTTCTCTAGTGCTTTGCTTCTTCACGGGTTAGGCCGATGAGTTGATGTGAGTGTCGACCCGATCTCCGGTGAAACTTCGGCAATGTTTTATGGCGAGTATTCTCCCCCTTTCTACCTATTTTACATTTCTAGTCTTTATTTCCTCCTGTTGATCTATTGCTATCTGTGTTGCGATGCTCTAGTTTTCGTACCCGTGGTATCCCTTGCAGCCTTATATTGCCTTGGACACATCCTATTACCCGTTGTTTGGTAGATAGTTGGACTTGCGTGTCGTAGTCGCTTGATCAAGTGTTGTTGCGTGTTGTCAAGTACCACAGTTGTTGGAGAAATGCCATATGCTTATGTTGGAGATGATCATGGCTTTAATTATCGTTTAATAACTAAAATTGAAGTAGGTAAATAATGAGAGGCACAAGTGGGCAATAGATGTTATTTGGTTTTTAACCGTCCACTTGTGTCCCGTAGGACCCCAAGTACTTGATACATGTTCTTTGAATATTCGCACTATCCGCATGTGGGACCATGAATCCCCCTAGCCAGAGCTTGAGTCATATATTATTTCTTGGGGCCACAAACTAGTTTAGGGATTCATTACTATACTGTACTTATGCCATGCTTTACTGCTTTATTTACGATTGCGCGTGGAGCGCCTGTACTGTTTAGGTAAGCGGAGTGTTTTCGGGGTATCGACAAGCCCAGTCACACTTTCGGGTTCCCAGTCGTTTACAGCCATTGACGCAAACCTCTGGGTCCGTTCCGGAGCTGGCCAACTTCGTCGCGGGTAGCTTGGTGGGGTGGCCCCCTGAAATTTATATGAATCTTGCAATTGCTCTATCGTGATGCCTCGTTGGGTTTTCATTTGGTTTTTTTTCGAGGTTGATCGTGCGTGTGTTTCTATTTGTGCCCCCTGCAGGGTAAAACTTTATGAAAGCCGTGTCCGCGGTTATGGACGACTTGGAGCACAATATCTCGATCATAGACAACTATAACTAAAGTAGTGCTATAAATTTGACTTTATAATAACTAGTAATCAGCTTCACTATAATGGGATGGCTAAATAAAAGTGCCAACAATTGCTGGTTTGGGTTGTCACCTGTTACCATTGTATCTGACTAGTAAGTATTGCAACTACAACAGAATGGTTAACTAAAACTGCCGATTGTTTATAATATCAGGATGACTCATGCTATATATATCTGACTAGTAATTGCCGCAACTATAACGGAATGAATAAAACTGCCAACTGTGTGAGTTCCTAGGTTGACTTCCTCGTTTGGTCTCGAGGGGGAAATACCAGGATGGGTATGCTTGGTGATAGTTTCAGGTTGGATCCTAATAGGTATTTCTTATCCCTATCTGATAGCCGCCAGTTGAATTGAGTCTCTATAGGTTGTTTAGTGCATGCTGCGCTGCCGCTTCAGTCCACCATACCTATGTAGGCGAGGACCGCCGAATTCTAGTCTCGTCGTGTACTGGCCTCAGTACTGACCGCTCTCTTTTTCCTTTGCCCTTTGTCGGCACCCCTTTTGTTTTAGCAGGTTTTGAGATCGACGTCGTTAGCAGGGTTACCCTTCCGGCTTGGCCTGGGCAGGGTTATGGATGCCATTGGTTATTCTTCAGGGCTCTTAGCTCAATTTGCATCTAGTTCGTACTCGGATGCTGTATCGTTTTCAAGGTAATTTGGACCTTTGTACTGTATATCTGTATTCTTGACTCATTGAGTCGCTGTTGTATATATATATATTCTGTGGGTTCCATCGTGGAATATTGTGTAATGATATTACTTTGTTTTCCACCTGCACGAAAGTGCCTGGTGGGCACCTTTGAATCGTTTCTATGCGGGTTTGGCGGGAATCGCTGAAACTTGCATAGGGACGATTCTGAGGGTGTTACAGTGTGGTATCAGAGCTCAGCAGTTACGATACCCCACTGGTCCAGCCTGTAGGATAACCTAGCTAACGGCCGCTATAGAGTGTCAAAACTATTTTGGAAAAATCGGTTGGATATATCTGATTAGGTCTGCTTTTACTCCTTACCTCGCTACTATTCTCTTCTTACCTCTACGTGTTTTGAATCTGCTCTCTTATCTTTTCTTTGAATCCAGGAATTGTCGTGGTTGGGTTTCCGTCATACCTTTAGGGTTTCGCTTCCGTCCTCTTTTAATGGTGCTTCGACATATGAACTTGTTGCTATCTGAGGAATTTCCCTCTGCTGTACCTTTTCGGTGGACCAAAATTCACTAAAATTTTCTTTGTATCATCCGGTGTTTTCCTGTACGACGACATCATCCGCATCAGATCCGATGAAGAGCTTGTATCCCTCCTTGTTTTTCCGAACCTCGCTTGTCAAGATCAGCAGTCCGAATTCCGAGAGTTGGCTGCATAATTCTTCTATTCATGTACAAAGTAATGCTTTGGGTGCGCGATGGACTGATCACCATCCGACTACTATTATCATTCACTTTTGTACATTGAATAGGTGGATCTAGCAATTTTACTCCTTGCACAGAAGTTAGAGGTGGCCTTACCCTTTTGAGACCTCTGCCTTTGTCCTTTGTTTTTTGGAGTGTTCCGCAACGAACGTGAGCCACACCCTTGTTGGTGGTGTCGCCTATTTCAAGACGGAGAAAGAATTCTTGTTAATGGTGTTGCGAGGATCTATGTGAAGCGAGAAGTTCCAGACCGTCGGCTTCTTCCCCGTATCATGAGGCGGATCTCGAGGGCGAGATCCATTGTTAGTGGTGTCGAATTGTAGCACCCCAGTAAAACCACTACTAGAAAATCGCTGTATTTTTATTTTGTGTATCATCTTGATCGCATGATCATGTCATCATGCCACATTGCATTTAAGCATCGTCATATTTGCATGCATATAATTTGTCGGAAACTATTTTTCTAAAGCCTATTTTGTTTTCTAGAGATTTCCCCTCTTTGTTCAAATCGAAACCCTAGATCCGTTCGGATCTTTTATTTGTCTAAAACCTTTTTGCAAATATTTTATTTTAAAAGAAAATAAAAGAAATAATATAAATATTTTGTTTGGGGGAAGCAGTCCATCCGGTCAGGCCCAAAGGCCCAACTAGACAGACCACCTACTACCCCATATATAAAACCCTAACCCTAGCAACCCAAACCCCAGATTCCCAAGCCACCCATCTCCCCGATGCCAGCAGCAAACCATCCACTCCCATCTCCTCCCTTCCGTGTCACTGCCCACCCCGACCCTGCACTGTGCCCGCTCCCCCTCTTGTCGTGATCCGCACGCCACCTTTCCTCCCTGATCCCGAAACCGCCCTTGACCCCACCCCCGCTGCCCTCACGTTCTCTCTCCCCCGCATGTCCCCCTGTTCCCCTGGCCCCACCCCCGCGGGATCCCCGCGTGCACCGCTCATGACCCCTCGCTCCCCACCGCGACCCCTCCTCCTCTCGACAACTGCCGCCAGGCTCCCCCATCTCCCCGGCCACGCCCTCCACCGCCATGGCGTCACTGCCGCCCGGCCCCTCAACCTCGCCTATCCCCGCCGACCTCCCCTTGTCGCGTCCACCTCAGGCTCCGCCTGCATCATCGGCCTCCTCTAGCCCCGCTGGCCTCAACCCCACGCCATCAAGCTTCCCAGGCAGAGCCGCTTCGCTGGCCACAACGCCTCCACCGTTCTCCTCCCGGTGTCGCCCCCATCACGCTCGCCAGCGACCACCCTCGCCGCCCCGGAGGCCATCGACCCCTCCCCGCTGCTGAGCTCGTTGGCCCCGCGTCAATACCAGGCACTCCCTCCGCTCTCCTTCCTCTTCACCGAGTCACCGCCACCGTCCTCTGCACGTCGCCGTCGCCCGAACGCGCGTGGCACTGCCCGCTAGCCCTTCCTTGCCCTGGACTCGACCTCGCCGTCGTGAGCGCCCGCCTTCATCTGCTTCAAGGCCGCATCACCGCCCTTCTCTATCATCGTCCTCGGCCGCGAGGCCCCTCCGTCCGCGTCCTGCCTCGTCCTAAAGCCGAGCGCCAGATCTTGGCCGCAGGTTCTCTCGCAAGCATCCAGGGCACGTGTTTGTGTCTCCTGTGCACGTGTGCTCTGCTTTTTTCAGTGTGGTGTTGATTCGGCCGTGATGTTACCACATAGGCGACCTTCGATCCATTTTGTCTTGATGTATACGATCAACTAATTTCTCCATGTGGGTCAATATCAACCTTCCATGGCGCATTCCCGTCGGCAGAACAACAACATGGACAAGTAACCGCCAAGATCGACATCGATCAGGCAGATCCGTTGAACCCCCAGCGCCATCTGAGTTCTCCATCGACCATAAATTCGGAGTCTGAAGCTCCCCTTCATGGAAACCGAAGCCTGATCCCGACGTCCGAAGACCACCCGTCGAACCCTCGGAACCCCAAGATCGCCGAGTTCCCCATGTGTGACCCTTTTCTTGAGACCTTTATTTTTATAATATATAATATATACTTGTTGCACATAAAATGTTCATGGTGCATACATGTTTGTGGTTTGGGGGCATTATGCCGATTCACCTCATAATTAAATATGGGGTCCATATGCGGGCAAATCTAGTCTTATATTGGCCCCATTTAAATTTGTATAGCGAACCGATGCCATGTTTTGCCTAGTAAAGACAACATTTAAAACGCAGGGTATCTAAACAAATTGAACCATCTAAGTAAATGTCGGAACCCTGGTTCCGTTTAATATTGCCTAGTTGCATCGCATCCTTGCCATGTCATACATCATACATGCATCATGCCCGATCTTTTGCCGTAGTATTAAATAGTGCAACCGGTGTTTTCTCTAGTGCTTTGCTTCTTCACGGATTAGGCTGAAGAGTTGATGCGAGTGTCGACCCGATCTCCGGTGAAACTTCGGCAATGTTTTCAGGCGAGCATTCTCCCCCTTTCTACCTATTTTACATTTCTAGTCTTTATTTCCTCCTATTGATCTATTGCTATCTGTGTTGCGATGCTCTAGTTTTCGTACCCATGGTATCCCTTGCAGCCTTATATTGCCTTGGACACATCCTATTACCTGTTGTTTGGTAGATAGTTGGACTTGCGTGTCGTAGTAGCTTGATCAAGTGTTGTTGCGTGTTGTCAAGTACCACAGTTGTTGGAGAAATGCCATATGCTTTATGTTGGAGATGATCATGGCTTTAATTGTCGTTTAATAACTAAAATTGAAGTAGGTAAATAATGCAGAGGCACAGGTGGGCAATAGATGTTATTTGGTTTTTAACCGTCCACTTGTGTCCCGTAGGACCCGAGTACTTCATACCTGTTCTTTGAATATTCGCACTATCCGCATGTGGGACCATGAATCCCCCTAGCCAGAGCTTGAGTCATATATTATTTCTTGGGGCCACAAACTAGTTTGGGGCTTTATTACTATACTGTACTTATGTCATGATTTACTGCTTTATTTACGATTGCGCGTGGAGCGCCTGTACTGTTTAGGTAAGTGGAGTGCTTTCACGGTATCGACAAGCTCAGTCACACTTTCGGGTTCCCAGTCGTTTACAGCCATTGACGCAAACCTCTGGGTCCGTTCCGGAGCCGACCAACTTCGTCGCGGGTAGCTTGGTGGGGTGGCCCTCTGAAATTTATATGAATCTTGCAATTGCTCTGTCATGATGCCTCGTTGGGTTTTCATTTGGTTTTTTTCGAGGTTGATCGTGCGTGTGTTGCTATTTGTGCCCCCTGCAGGGTAAAACTTTCTGAAAGCCGTGTCCGCGGTTATGGACGACTTGGAGCACATTATCTCGATCATAGACAACTATAACTAAAGTAGTGCTATAAATTTGACTTTATAATGACTATTAATCATCTTCACTATAATGGGATGGCTAAATAAAAGTGCCAACAATTGCTGGTTTGGGTTGTCACCTGTTACCATTGTATCTGACTAGTAAGTATTGCAACTACAATGGAATGGCTAAATAAAAGTACCAACAACTGCTGGGTTTTGGGATGCCTCATGCTATATGTATCTGACTAGTAAGTATGCAACTACAACGGAATGGTTAACTAAAACTGCCCATTGTTTATAATATCAGGATGACTCATGCTATATATATCTGACTAGTAATTGCCGCAACTATAACGGAATGAATAAAACTGCCAACTGTGTGAGTTCCTAGGTTGACTTTCTCATTTGGTCTCGAGGGGGAAATACCAGGATGGGTATGCTTGGTGATAGTTTCAGGTTGGATCCGAATAGGTCTTTCTTATCCCTATCTGATAGCCGCTAGTTGAATTGAGTCTCTATAGGTTGTTTAATGCATGGTGCACTGCCACTTCAGTCCACCATACCTATGTAGGCGAGGACCGCTGAATTCTAGTCTCGTCGTGTACTGGCCTCAGTACTGACCGCTCTCTTTTCCCTTTGCCCTTTGTCGGCACCCCTTTTGTTTTAGCAGGTTTTGAGATCGACGTCGTTTGTAGGGTTACCCTTCCGGCTTGGCCTGGGCAGGGTTATGGCCTCCATTGGTTATTCTTCAGGGCTCTTAGCTTAATTTGCATCTAGTTCATACTCGGACGCTGTATCGTTTTCAAGGTGATTTGGACCTTTGTACTGTATATCTGTATTCTTGACTCATTGAGTCGCTGTTGTATATATATATTCTATGGATTCCATCGTGGAATATTGTGTAATGATATTACTTCGTTTTCCACCCGCACGAAAGTGCCTGGTGGGCACCTTTGAATCGTTTCTATGCGGGTTTGGCGGGAATCGCTGAAACTTTCATAGGGACGATTTCGAGGGTGTTACACAGGGTGCTCAAGAACATATCATCTAGCATTGTTGCTCTCATCACAGAGGGAGGTAAGACATTAAGCTGCAGAAAATACGCAATGTCAAAAGTATTCTGGAAATTTATTGACACATGGCTACTTCAGGTGCTCATCATTTGGACTTCAGATCTGCAACCAAGGAGTATCTAGACTGGGCGGTAGAACAGAGGAGGCAGGAGGTTGAGATCATAAAGGGGTGGATAGATCAGTATAACCAGGACATTGCGGAGATGTCGCGGTAGAAAAGAAGGCGGTATCGGTTTTCACAGTGCGAGGAAAAGAAATACTTATTTATCTCCATGGAGAATACAGGGAGTTTCCTTTCTTTTTTCACGGTGATAGACACATAAAAGAGAATGAAGATAACATGTCAGCGCAACTGCATAACTTCTGTGACTTGACAATTGACATGAGAAGTTGTAAAACTTGAACATTCACATCTGAAACTTCTGTACCAATGTCATATACAGGGTTCATGCTTTTCTACACAACTTTGCAGGGGGCATCTCAGAAACAGAGGCAGCATTATTTCACTGACAACAAGTAGATTAAAACTGGTTCCATATGACATTATGACATAACATAAACCGATCTCCATTCTAGAGGGAGTTTTATTACAACTAGGGTTCTGCATCCACGACGCATATAGCCAATTATTACACACAGTACGTCATCTTTAAGTGACGCCGGGTAACATAAAGTTATTTAAGGTGCCCATTAACAAGCACCAAATTTGAAACTAAATAAGCTGATGTAAAGCAGAAGCCCGCACCCTTTTTCTATAACTAGCCTACTACAATTCGGCGGTTCAAGTGATTCCAGCATCTGGCTTTGCACACAATGCAGAAAGATGTCTCGCGCAGGCCGAGGCGAACAAACGGACTAATATTCTTCACCAAAGAAAGCATCATCTGGATTGATATCCTACAGTGAGAAAACAAGTTTAGATTCAGATACACCTGACCATAAAGTAGTCAGAGTGAAAGAACGAGAAAAAAGTTATTACTACCTGATTTACCATGCTGGAAAAGGTCTGCTGCAGTAACAGGTCAGTGCTGGGGGTTAGCTGATCATCACCAGGAGATTGCTGATCAGCTGGGCCATCTTGCATAGGGAGAATGCCAGATGCATCCCCGCCATCCTCTGGCCCGACATAATTGTCCCGGAGGACAGGCAATGCAGAGATGATGCCTCCACCGTTATTCATCTGACTAGGCGGCGACCCGACAGAGCTGTCCGTCCCAAGGCTAGGAAATGGAGAGCTGGAGCTTCCACCACTGACCATCATTTGAGTCATTTCTACTGGACCTGTGTTGCTTGCTATGTTGAACAATGACATCATCTGCTCACTGAAGCCAACCACTGGTGTTGTAGCGTTGTTGTTGTTTCTGAAGATTCCTGCCATCTCATTTTACTGCCCATTCTGAAATACGGCCATCTGGCCAGGTGAGGCTCCAAAGCTTGGCAGCTGGAGCACGTTCGCCTGCGCTGGGACGATGACAGGTGCTCCATTCATAGGACCAGGAAATCTTGATGGCTCCACATTCTGGCTGATCAGTTCTAGAGGCTGCACCGGGAACTGGTTTGTTCCAGGTTCACCATCCGGCATTTCTTCAACAGAGGAGTTGCTAGGATGGGAGGCAGGCACCATACTGCTCGCCTCCAGCAGCTTCTCACGCAGGACGCCCACGTAGGCTTTGGTAGAACGCTTAGGATGAAACACATCCAGCATTGGGCGATCCGAGGCGCGGCGTCTACTCTTCTCGGGCTGCCACGCCGCGGCGTTCCTTGCCATGCTCCTGCCATTGCCCATGGACCTGTTGCTAGGCTGGATGGACAGACCGTGAGGTCCTATTGTCGATGGAGCTGAGCAGGTGATGTCCATTTCATCAGACGAATCGACGATAGGGTTATATTTCTCTGGTTCTTGGGCGATCCTTTTGAGAAAGTGTCTGTACTTCTGAGGTAACAAGATGAGCAAGAAGATGTATGAGTTTCATGCTCTGGGGAAATGAAATGGAAGACATGTGGGAAACAGAAAGATGCATGTGAAGGTGTTGCATTGTTTAAAAAACACTAGAAAATGTGGGCATGCATTATATCAGATACACATAACATTTTCACAGAGGAAAATTCATTAAAAGGTTTCTTACACAGGTTTACATGAAATATGCATTACAAAAGCTTGGTCTTATGTGCGAAAAAATTGTTAGCTTAGAAAGACTATGAACGCACGCATAGAAATAAAATATAAGGATAGAAATTAAACCTGAAGGTGGCTCGCAACACTCTCCCTACTAAGGTTTTTGACATTCATCATTCGCAGTATCGCCTTTGGAACAGCCCTGCATTTACATAATCCAAACATTTTATTCCTTAAAGAAAATATTCAAAGAATCATAAACTTTGACTTCATGAATAAGCAACAAAAGAATTGTGAGAACTTATGATCGACACCGAGTCGATTGACGGCTTCGATGAACCTGTTGTGTAGCGCCCCAGTCCATGACACCCTTGGCTTCTTCTCGGTGGTTGGTACCTTTCTTTTCTTATAAGAGTCATGTCCAGCATTTTTCTTATTCTTCGAGCCCTTGTTACTCTTCTTTGCGCCGCCCTGCCCATGCACAACAGTTACTAGTTGTACCATCCTCTGATAGGCATCATCATCACTCTCACTGTTGTCATGGTTCATAGCGACCTAGTTTTTCCTTGCGACGTGCTGCCATATATTCTTGAGCTCCTTGATTTTCACGGGTTTCACCAAATAGTCGCATGCCCCATGAATTATCCCCTTTTACACAGTCTCTTTTTCTCCATTCACAGATAGCACTGCATGGCATATAGTTAAGAGAATTACCTTTCACATGTTGAAATCTAGAAAAGTGGACATCTTTTGTACCAGTGGTTCCAGATCAGAAAAAAGTGTATATTATTTTTCAAACGAGACACATAATTGGGAAAGCAAATATATTACACATCATGAACAAGACTGCATCACGATAACAGTCAATTAGATGCTTCAAAGATAAAAATTGGACCTGACGCGTTTGATTCTTTTCAAAAGACCACATCTAAATCTTTTCCAGGAGGGTACTACCGCATCACCATCATCTCCCCGCCCTCCATCTCTTAGCTTATTTCCACCCATATCTTCTACCACCCCGCCCTCATGAACCTCCACTACAGCCGGTCCCGTCCTCCCACCTAGCCCATGTGTCGCTCCAGATCCGCCCGCTTCCCCCACTAGTCATCTGATATAATAGATGAACGGTTACATGGGATCCTAGTGGCCTGGGTCAAAATGAGATCCAGTTCGTTAAATCATCTCGACGAAAAATAGGTCATGCGTGCAACAAAACATTTATGCCTATATGATTTGGCAGGTAAACGTTTAGATGGGACCATGTTAATCCGGCCAAAAATTGGAGACCAGATCAAAATCTTATCTAGTAGGATACTACTGCCATATCGCCACCACCCATGCCTCCGGACCACAAGCAACACCACTGAAAGGGCATATATTTCCCCATGCGTGGTTTTGGTAATTAATGACAATCTGTATGGACTAATGTGTAAATTGAGTTTCACTTGTAGGTTTGTCCATTGGCATCGCTTGGGCCATGTGTTGGTCTCAAGGTTGAAAATATGAAGAAGGAGAAGAAGAAATGCCCAAGGGCTTTGTGCTCCTTGGAATCCTGAAGAAAGAAGGATCTTGAAGGTTGATCAAGATGAGTGAAAAGAGTCGATCCAAGTTGGATCAACCTCAATAAGGAATGAAGAAGGGAAAGCTGAAGATGCGCCATCTTTAGAAGATCTCATGCTTCAAGATTCCCATCCTCGGTGGTCATGGAGTGATGAAGACAAGTTCAAAGAAGAGGTTTTCCCATGAAGTATGGGGGAGCAATTTGCAAGTCTTCATCAAGCAAGAGAGAGCAATAGCAATCAAGAAAGGTGTTCCATCTTGAGAAGGACAAGACAGTCTACATCAAGCTCAAGTGGAATGCTCAAGGCAAAGGTATGATCTTGATAGGGTTTCTCTTTTACTAGTCTCGTGTTGTTAGTTGGGAGACCAGGTTTAGGATAGATAGCCGTACTATCAAGAGGGGCTCTCGAGTGAGTGACTCATTCGCATCTTTCGGAGAGATCTCAAACCTTAGCATACATAGCATAATCTTTATTGGTTGTTAGTTGGTTCTTGTGCATGAGAGGATCTAGAGATCGTGGTTATCATCATAACAAGCTCTAGTTCATTAAATTAGGATTTCCCTTGCATATATTATTAGGTTGGATTTTTCATGTCGTTATATTTCCAACACAATTGGTTTCATCTCGTTTGGAGTTCGGATGCAAAAGTTATTATAGTTTTGGTTTCTGGATTTCCCTGACCGGAAGTTCCGGCTAGCCACCGGTAGTACCGCTAGGGCATTTTGCCGCCGGTAGTTCCGGTGGAAGATCTGGTTCTTCTTCCTCTCACGTAATGTATCCTCTTTGTCTGGTTTGTTGTATTTGACGGAATTTGGATCGGAAGTTGCACCAGAAATTCCGCTCGGGCCTAGTTGCCACCGAAAGTTCTGATTAAAAATTCGGCTCTCGTTCCGCTCACGTATTGTAACCTCTGTGTTTTATGTCCTCTATTTGACAAAACTGAAGGGTTTCGCGGCATAGTAAATCAAAAAATTTCTACGGATGCGAACAGAGGAAAGCCAAGATCTAATCTAGGAGATGCAAACAACGAGAGAGATTGTATTAGATCTTCATACCCTTGAAGATTCGCACAGCGGAACGTTCGTCGGAACGTGGGTGATGTAGTCGTACTCGCTTCTCCTCCTCGCGATCCGATCCGATCTAGCACCGCAAGTGGCGATGCCTCCGTGAGATGCACACGTGCAGCACCTCGACGTCTCCTCCTTCCTTGGTCCAGCAAGTATGGTGGAGAGATGGATTGGATCTACAACGCGACGACGCGGTGCAAGTGGTGGAGAGTTTCTGCAGCAGGGCTTCGCCTACACGCAGTCGGGAGGGAGAGAGAGAGGAGGGCAGCAGGGCGACTAGGCTTGAGGGGAAAAGTGTGTGGGGGTGGTGCGCCCCAGCCCTCTATATATAGAGGGGTGGGCGCCAGCCCTAACCCCTCCCCCAAGCCCTAGGCCGGCGGCCAAGGAGGGAGGAGTGGGGGGCAAGGAAACCCCCCCCTTCTAGAAGCTCCAAACTAGGGTTTCCCCTTGTTTGGCCGGTTGGGCCCTATGGGACCTTGTGCCCCTGGCCCAATGCGGCCAGGTCACTCCCTCATAGGCCCATGCCCCCTCCCGACAGGTGGGACCACGTTGGTCCCCCTCCGGAAGGTTCTAGAAGCTTCTGGTACAATACCGATTAACCCGGAACAATTCCGAACTCCAAAAACTGCACTGCCTTATATGAATCTTATTCTCCGGACCATTCCGGAACCTCTCGTGATATCCCGGATCCCATCCGAGACTCCGAACAAAAACTCATAAACCAATTATCCAATCTATACTAGCGTCCAGACACGTTAAGTGTGTGACCCTTCGGGTTCGAGAACATGCAGACATGATCTTCTATCAATAATCAACAGCGGGGTCTGGAAACCCATATTGACTCCCACACATTCATCGATGATCATATCGGATGAACCACGATGATAGGATTCAAACAATCCCATATATATATTCCCTTCGTCTCGCGATATTTTACTTGCCCGCGATTTGATCGTCGGTACCGTCATACCTAGTTCAATCTCGTTCACAGCAAGTACTTTACTCGTTTCGTAATCCGATATCACTTCGTGATTAACTCCTTAACCACATGCTTGCAAGCGGTGTTGATATCGATTACCGAGTGGGCCCGAAGTATATCTCTCCGACTTGGGAGGGACAAATCCCATCTCGATACATACAACCCAACAGGTACTTTCCGATCACCTGAGAGACACCTTTATGATCACCCTCTCATAGGATGACGTTTGATGACCTCAAAGCTTTCTTCCGATACCAGGGAGTTGTATTATCTCATGATCTAAGGAATACAATATTTGACATAAGAAAAGGTTCGCAAAGATGAACACGATGACACGATCTAATTGCTTCGCTCAGTTTGGGTCTGTCCATCATATCATTCTCCCAATGATAGAGGCGTACTAGGGACACGGTGTTGTTCACAAACCACACAAGTATTAAAGTTTCCTCTTAATACAATTCTAGCATGGAATATAAACATTATCATGAACAAGAATTATAATAATAACATCTTTATTATTGCCTCTAGGGCATAATTCCAACAGTCTCTCACTTGCACTAGAGTCAATAATCTAGTTTACATTTGGCAACAATCTCACACCCATGGCACTAAGGTGCTGATCATGTTTTACACGTGGAAGAGGTTTAGTCAATGGATCTGCGACATTCAGATCTGTATGTACTTTGCTAATCTTTA
The DNA here is from genome assembly GCA_916181665.1 of Avena sativa. NCBI lineage: Eukaryota > Viridiplantae > Streptophyta > Magnoliopsida > Poales > Poaceae > Avena > Avena sativa. The sequence goes on along the minus strand of OV702294.1, from coordinate 177,780,724 downwards.
GATCTCCATCTGCTATATAATCTCGGAGTATATGAAACTTGCGGTTGATATGCTTGGTCTTTGGATGATATCTTGGTTCCTTAGCGAGGGCTATGGCGCCAGTGTTGTCACACAATATCTCCAGTGGGTCCAATGCACTTGGAACCACGCCAAGCTCAGTGATGAAGTTCCTGATCCAAACTCCTTCACTTGACGCTTCTGCAGCAGCCATGTATTCCTCTTCTACTGTAGATCCCGCGATCACGCTTTGCTTGCAGCTTCTCCAGCTCACAGCTCCTCCATTCAAAATATACACTTATCCTGTCTGAGATTTAGAATCATCCTTGTCGGTGTCGAAACTAGCGTCGACGTAACCTTTTACGACGAGCTGTTCATCACCCCCATAGACTAAGAACATTTCTTTAGTCCTGTTTAGGTACTTTAGGATGTTCTTCACGACTGTCCAATGTTCCACTCCTGGATCACCTTGATATCTGCTCGTCAAACTAAGAGCATTGGACACATCCGGTCTAGTACACAGCATGGCATACATGATAGAACCTATGGCCGAGGCATAAGGCACTTTACTCATAGCTTCCCTATCATTTACCATAGCTGGACACTGAGCCTTGCTCAATATCTTACCTGACAACATAGGCACTGAACCTTTCTTTGCCTTATCCATTCTGAACCTTTTCAGAACTTTGTCCAGGTATGTACTCTGGCTTAAAGCTATCAGGCGTCTTTGTCTATCTCTATAGATTTTGATGCCCAATATATAAGCAGCTTCACCTAGGTCTTTCATTGAAAAACACTTGTTCAAATAACTCTTCACATCGTTAAGCATGTTTATGTCATTTCCAATAATCAATATGTCATCCACATATAGTACCAGAAATGTCACCGAGCTCCCACTCACTTTCTTGTAGATAAGAGCTTCGTAGCAATTTGGAACAAATCCAAAGCTCTTGATCACTTGATCAAAATGAAGGTTCCAACTCCGAGATGCTTGCTTCAGTCCATAAATGGAACGCTGAAGTTTGCACACTTTATCAGCATCCTTAGGATCGACAAAACCTTCGGGTTGCATCATATACAACTCTTCATCAATGTTGCCATTGAGGAACGCAGTCTTGACATCCATCTGCCATATTTCATAATCATGAAACGCAGCAATTGCTAATAAAATCCGAATGGACTTAAACATTGCTATGGGAGAGAAAGTCTCATCGTAGTCAACACCTTGAACTTGTCGAAAACCTTTTGCGACAAGTCGTGCTTTATAGACGGTAACATTACCATCCGCGTCCGTTTTCTTCTTGAAGATCCATTTGCACTCAACGTCCTTTCGGTCGCTAGAAGGGTCCACCAAAGTCCATACTTGGTTTTCGCTCATGGATCCCAATTCGGATTTCATGGCTTCTAGCCATTTCTCAGAGTCTGGGCTCATCATCGCTTCCTCATAGTTCGTAGGTTCACTGTCTTCTACTAACAAGACAGTCAAGACAGGGTTGCCGTACCACTCAGGAGGGGCACGCGACCTTGTCGACCTGCGACGTTCAGTAGCAGCATCGCCCGAAGCTTCATGATCCTTGTCATTAGCTTCCTCTATTGTTGGTGCAGGCGGCACTGGAACAATTTCAGGTGCTGCGCTACTCTCCAATTCAAGAGAAGGTTCAATAACCTCGTCTAGCTCTACTTTCCTCCCACTCACTTCTTTCGAGAGAAACTCCTTCTCAATAAAGGAACCGTTCTTTGCGACAAACACTTTGCCTTCGGTCCTGTGATAGAAGGTATACCCAATAGTTTCCTTAGGGTATCCTATGAAGACGCATTTCTCCGCTTTGGGTTCGAGCTTGTCCGGCATCAATTTCTTGACGTAAGCTTCGCATCCCCAAACTTTAAGAAACGACAACTTAGGTTTAGCACCAAACCATAGTTCATACGGTGTCGTCTCAACGAATTTAGATGGTGCCCTATTTAAAGTGAATGCAGCGGTTTCTAATGCATAACCCCAAAATGATAACGGCAAATCAGTAAGAGACATCGTTGATCGGACCATATCTAATAGGGTTCGATTCCGGCGTTCAGACACACCATTGCGCTGTGGTGTTCCGGGTGGTGTGAGTTGCGAAACGATTCTGCTTGCTTTAAGATGCGTAAGAAAATCATAACTCAAATATTCACCTCCACGATCGGATCGTAGAAACTTAATCTTTCGGTTATGATGGTTCTCCACTTCATTCTGAAATTCTTTGAACTTTTCAAATGTTTCAGATTTATGTTTCATTAAATAGATATACCCATATCTACTTAAGTCATCGGTAAAAGTGAGAAAATAGCGATATCCACCGCGCGTCGAAACACTCATCGGTCCGCATACATCGGTATGTATGATTTCCAATAAGTCCGTTGCTCGCTCCATCATTCCGGAGAACGGGGTTTTGATCATCTTGCCCATGAGGCATGGTTCGCATGTGTCAAATGATTCAAAATCAAGAGACTCCAAAAGTCCATCAGAATGGAGTTTCTTCATGCGCTTTACACCAATATGACCTAGACGACAGTGCCACAAATAAGTAGTATTATCACTATCTACTTTGCATCTCTTAGCCTCAATGTTATGGATGTGTGTTTCATCCCTTTCGAGATTTAGAAGAAATTAAACCATTCACAACAGGTGCACGACCATAAAAGATGTTACTCATATAAATAGAACAACCATTATTCTCCGATTTAAATGAATAACCGTCTTCAAATAAAAAAGATCCAGAAATAATGTTCATGCTCAACGCAGACACATAATAACATTTATTGAGGTTTAAATCTAATCCCGAAGGTAAAAATAAGGAGAGCGTGCCGACGGCCATCACATCAACTCTTGATCCGTTGCCAACGCGCATCGTCACCTCATCCCTCGCAAGCCGCCGTCTATTCCGTAGCTCCTATTTCGAGTTACAAATATTAGCAACTGAACCAGTATCAAATACCCAGGCACTACAACGAGGGCTAGCAAGGAAAACATCAATAACATGTATATCAAATATACCTTTGATGGTGCCAGCCTTCTTGTCCGCTAAGTACTTAGGACAGTTGCGCTTCCAGTGACCCTTGTCCTTGCAATAGAAGCACTCAGTGTCCGGCTTAGGACCAGACTTGAGCTTCTTCTCAGCAGGGGCAACGCGCTTGCCGCCGCCTTTCTTGAAGGGCTTCTTTGCACCCTTACCTTTCTTGAAGGTGGGGGGCTTGTTGACCATCAACACATGATTATCCTTTTTGATGTCCACTTTCGCAGCCTTCAGCTTTGTGAAGAGCTCGGTGATCGTATCCGTGGAACCAATCTGATTGTGAGTCACTACAAAACTTTTGTAGCTGGGAGGGAGTGATTGCAGAACCCTGTCAATCTTGAGCTCCTCTGGAATCTTGCAGTCTAGTTGCTCAAGGCGTTGAGTGTAGCCCGACATCTTAATGGCGTGCTCACTAACGGAACTCCCTTCCTCCATCTTGTAGTTAAAGAACTTCTCAGAGATCTCATATCTCTCAGAACGGGTCTGAGTCTGAAACATGGTTTTCAGCTCCTCAAGAATCTCAAAGGGCTCGGGATAGTCTTCAAAACAATTTTGAAGGTCCGATTCCATAGCAAACAACATGGTGCTCTTAATCACACCATAATCATCTTTGCGCGACTGATAGACAGCTTTCTCATCAGCCGGCGCAGTAGCAGCAGGGGCGTCACCTAACGCATTCTCAAGGACATAGTCCTTTTGACCGCCAGAGAGAATGATTCTCAGATTGCGGAACCAATTGGTGAAGTTAGACCCATTGTTTCTAAGATTTTTCTTCTCAGCAAAAACGTTGAAGTTGGACTTAGCCATTTGATCTACAATATTTGCAAGTACAAATTAGACTATGTTCATGATAACTAGTTCAACTTTTAGTCAAATTACTAGATGAACTCCCACTAAATTCAACATCCCTCAAGTTGTTTAGTGAACACGATCCAAATTCACCACACCTAATCCGATCTTCACGAGAAGAGATGTGGCTTCAATGGTGGACAACGAAGTGTCGATCATATCATTCATATGACTCATTCTTAACCTTTCGGTTCATGTGTTCCGAGGCCATGTCTGTACATGCTAGGCTCGTCAAGTTAGACCCAAGTATTTCCGCGTGTGCAAAACTGGCTTGCACCCGTTGTATGTGAACGTAGAGTCTATAGCACCTGATCATCACGTGATGCTTGGACACGACGAACTTTCGCAACGGTGCATACATGGGGAGAACACAGTTTTATCTTGATCTTTAAGTGAGGAATCATCTTATAATGCTACCGTCGCGATCTAAGCATAATAAGATGCATAAAAGGATAAACATCACATGCATATAACTTTATGTGACATGGTATATCCAATCTTCGCGCAATGATCTCCATCTTGTGCATGCCGGCATGATCTCCATCACTCCACCATGATTGCCTCCACCACGAATAGCAACTACAACTATTGCTAACTACTTAGCGATAAAGTGAAACTATTACATGGCGTATAAGAAGTTGACACACAGGTCATACACAATTATAAAGACAACCATATGGCTCCTGCCGGTTGTGTACTCATCGACATGCAAGTCGTGAAACATTACAAAACATGATCATCGCATACAATACACATATCACATCTTGGGCCATACCATATCACAGAAAACACTCCCTGCAAAAACAAGTTAGACGCCTCTACTTTGTTGTTGCATGTTTTACGTGGCTTATGGGAGTAGCAAGCTAAGAACGATTCTTACCTACGGAAAGCCACAACGGTGATATTATGGTTGCCAAACTCCGGTGTTAATCCCATGACAACTATAGTGAGAGAAACTGGCATCCACCAGCCGCATGTGTGGAACAAGCCACACGTCAAGTGCTGAGCCGGTCTCGCGAACGATGTCGCGTAAGGTTGGCCTGGACCGCTTCAATCTCACTATCCCGCGTCATAAGAAGAACACAAACAAGAGGCTTGCAACAGAAAACATCAACTCCCGCAACAACCATGTTGCGTTCTACTCGTGAAACACATCTACGCATAGATCTAGCTCTGATACCACTGAAGGGTTTCGTGGCATAGTAAATCAAAAAAATTCTATGGATGCGAACAGAGGGAAGCCAATATCTAATCTAGGAGATGCAAACAACGAGAGAGTTTGGATTAGATATTCATACCCTTGAAGATTCGCACAGCGGAACGTTCGTCGGAACATGGGTGATGTAGTTGTACTCGCTTCTCCTCCTCGCGATCCGATCCGATCTAGCACCGCAAGTGGCGATGCCTCCATGAGATGCACACGTGCAGCACCTCGACGTCTCCTCCTTCCTTGGTCCAGCAAGTATGGTGGAGAGATGGATTGGATCTACAACGCGACAGCGCGGTGCAAGTGGTGGAGAGTTTCTGCAGCAGGGCTTCGCCTACACGCAGTCGGGAGGGAGAGAGAGAGGAGGGCAGCAGGGCGACTAGGCTTGAGGGGAAAAGTGTGTGGGGGTGGTGCGCCCCAGCCCTCTATATATAGAGGGGTGGGCGCCAGCCCTAACCCCTCCCCCAAGCCCTAGGCCGGTGGCCAAGGAGGAAGGAGTGGTGGGCAAGGAAACCCCCCTTCTAGAAGCTCCAAACTAGGGTTTCCCCTTGTTTGGCCGGCTGGGCCCTATGGGGCCTTGTGCCCCTGGCCCAATGCGGCCAGGGCACTCCCTCATAGGCCCATGCCCCCTCCCGATAGGAGGACCACGTTGGTCCCCCTCCGGAAGGTTCTAGAAGCTTCCGGTACAATACCAATTAACCCGGAACAATTCCGAACTCCAAAAACTGCACTGCCTTATATGAAGCTTATTCTCCGGATCATTCCGGAACCTCTCGTGATATCCCGGATCCCATCCGAGACTCCGAACAAAAACTCATAAACCAATTATCCAATCTATCCTAGCGTCGAGACACGTTAAGTGTGTGACCCTTCGGGTTCGAGAACATGCAGACATGATCTTCTATCAATAATCAACAGCGGGGTCTGGAAACCCATATTGACTCCCACACATTCACCGATGATCATATCGGATGAACCACGATGCCAGGATTCAAACAATCCCATATATATTCCCTTCATCTCGCGATATTTTACTTGCCCGAGATTTGATCGTCGGTACCGTCATACCTAGTTCAATCTCGTTCACAGCAAGTACTTTACTCGTTCCGTAATCCGATATCACTTCGTGATTAACTCCTTAACCACATGCTTGCAAGCGGTGTTGATATCGATTACCGAGTGGGCCCGAAGTATATCTCTCCGACTTGGGAGGGACAAATCCCATCTCGATACATACAACCCAACAGGTACTTTCCGATCACCTGAGAGACACCTTTATGATCACCCTCTCATAGGATGACGTTTGATGACCTCAAAGCTTTCTTCCGATACCAGGGAGTTGTATTATCTCATGGTCTAAGGAATACAATATTTGACATAAGAAAAGCTTCGCAAAGATGAACACGATGACACGATCTAATTGCTTCGCTTAGTTTGGGTCTGTCCATCATATCATTCTCCCAATGATATGATATCATTATTAATCGACAAATCATGTCCATGGTTAGGAAACCTTAACCATCATTAATCAATGAGCTAGTCCATAGAGGCGTACTAGGGACACGGTGTTGTTCACAAACCACACAAGTATTAAAGTTTCCTCTTAATACAATTCTAGCATGGAATATAAACATTATCATGAACAAGAATTATAATAATAACATCTTTATTATTGCCTCTAGGGCATAATTCCAACAGAAACTCCGGTTGGAAAAATCTACGGTAGTTCCGCTCCCACCAGAAGTTCCGGTGAACTGGCGGAAGTTCCGGCCAGTCTTGTTTTTCTGTCTTTCAGACCGCAGTTTTATGACCGTTGGCTATGTGCTACCGGAAATTTTGGCCTTCCACCGGAAGTTCCGACCAGGGTCGTAAATGTCCATAACAGGCAGATCTAGGAGCCCTTTAAAATAGGCTCCTCTTCCCCTTCGTGGGCACTAGTTCTTTGGTCCATTTATCTCTCTCTCCATTGTTGACCTTGAAGAGCTTGTCCTCTCTCCTTCCCCCTTCCATGACTCTTGCATCTTTTTGAGGGATTTGAGAGAGGAGATCTAGATTTACAATCCCCTCAAGCTAAATCTCTTCTTTGTGAAGGAATCATTGGGATCTAGATCTTGGAGAGTTTTATGTCCCCAAATAGCTTTTGTAGCTTTGTTGGAATTTGGGAGTGAAGGACTTGACCTTGCATTTGGTGCATAGATTTGAGTTCTCCTCAGAGATTCGGTGAGTACAAGCTTGTGGGCTTGTTACTCTTGGGTTCTTGGAACCCTAGACAGTTGTATGGTTGGAGTGTTGACCTCTTGTGGTCTTTGTTGCCTGTTGTGGCCTTGTAGCCTTTTGTGGCATTGTTGTTCGGAGCCTCCAATTGAGTGTGGAGATTTCCCCAATCTTTTTCGGGTTCGGTGACCGCCCTCAAGTTCCCCATATTGGATCGAGTGCCCGCCTTTTGTGGTGTGCACTCGGGAGAATAGGGCGAGCCTTTGTGGCGTCGATGAGTTGCGTGCTTCCGCATCCAGGGTGAGGCCTTGTGTGGTGTTGGGTGTGCATCGAGCCACCACACCCTTAGGCGAGACATTTGTGGCGTTAGGAGAGCATTGCGCCATCGCACCTCTTCAACGGAGACGTAGCTTCTTTTGAAGTGAACTTCGGGATAAAATCTCCGTCTCCGTGTCCATTGGTTATCTCTCAACCGAGCCCTTTACTTATGCATTTTATATTGTGATAGCCGTCATGCTTGGAATATTTTACCTTGCTATCACCTTGTTGCTTGTATTGCTTAGCATAGGTTATTCGTGCACTTAAGTGAATCTAGTGGTTAGGTTTTGTGCTCAATAAATTAAATGTTAGTTTTTATTCCGCATTTGTTTGAGCCTAAACCGTAATAATGTTAACAGTCTATTCACCCCCCTCTAGGCGACATCTATTGCACTGTCAACCACCATCTCCTTGTCCTCGGTCTCTTAGCTTAATTTCATTGAACGGTCACAACAAATGGTCCCACCGTCCCATGTGTTGCTCCAGATCTGCTCCGCTTCCCCAATTGCCACCCGAATCTAACAGATGAAAGGTTACATGGGATCAGAGTGGTCCGGGTCGAAATAGGATCTGGTTTGTTAGATCCTGGCTACCAAAAATAGGTCATGCGTGCAACAAAACATTTGTGCATGTCTGACCAGACCGGTAAACGGTTAGATGGGACCATGTTGGTCCGGCCAAAAAATGGAGAACGAATCTAAATCTTGTCCGGAAGGGTACTACTGCCATATCGCCATATCTATCACCACCTCCCATGCCTCCGAACCACAGGCATCACCACCATCTCCTCGTCCTTAGTGTCTTAGTTTAATTTCATTGAACCGCCACAACAAACGATCCCACCCTACCATCTAACCCATGTCTTGCTCTAGATCTACTCCGCTTCCCCCAATTGCCATCTGATCTAACAGATGAATGGTTACATGGGATCCTAGTGGTCCGAGCTGAAACATGATCTGGTTCGCTCGTTACCAAAAATAGGTCATGTGTGCAACAAAACATTCCTCCCACCTAACCCATGTGTTGCTCCAGATCTTTTTCACTTCCCCCAATTGCCATCTGATCTAACAAATGAGCATTTACATAGGATCCCGGTGGTCCGGGTCGAAACAGGATCCGGTTCGTTAGATCCTCGCTACCAAAAACAGGTCATGCATGCAACAACACATTGTGCACGTAAACATCCGCCCAATGCATATGCTACTATTTTTTCGGGGAAATGCATATGCTACTTGGAGGCCATGTATATTTATAGAAACATTGCTAAACCGACTAATAGAAGATCTTAATGACCATGAGCTAGCAATGGTCAACTAGATGACAACAAACAAATAACAAAACACGAGGTGGCAAGGGAGATTAATTATACTAATGACTGGGAGATCCATCTCGAGGCCGATGATCTCGAGGAGCTTGAAGCCGTCCATGTCCGGTATGTGCAAGTCAGTGATGACCAGGTCGAATTGCTCCTCGCCTCCTTCCCTAAACATATCCAGCGCCGTCCTTGCGTCCGTCACCGTTGTTGCTGCACCAAATCCAACCAAGCAAGCATTATTCCCAGGTTGTAATGGGTTACGGTAGAAGCAGATGAGGAGGGAGATTGAAAGCGCTCACCTTTGTATTTGCGAACGCGCAGGAGGAACCCGAGGACCCTGAGGAAGACGGGGTCATCGTCGACGGCAAGCACGCGCAGCCCCTCGGGGAACTTGTCCTCCTCCGGCGCCTCCTCCGCCGGTCCCTTCCCATGCCTGTCGTCACCGCCAGACATGCCTCCCAGTCCAGCTTCTTCAAAACAAACATAAAAAGGAAAGAAACACTCAGAATTAAACAAACATATAAAAGGAAACATCACCAAGAATTCCAGAAACCCCCTATAAACGCCCACCCTTTCAACCTTCCTCTAATGGATTTCTCGTCGGAGACAGGAGCAGAGAGGACGGTCGATGGTCTCCTGGGCGTTGGGGGAGCCATTTTATAGGGCAGGGAGCGAGGGTCGGGGGAGTGGGAAACCCGCTCTCCACGACTGAGTGTACGTGGTCCAAGGCGCTAGCTGGCTCGCTCTGCCCGTGCGTCCATTCCTGCAGTGTACATAGTAATTTCTCTTTGCTGCGTTAATGTTTCTATATATCCCTAACATTAAATATATATCCCCAACATTAAGATCTCTCGTGTCCGCTTGCGTCGTCGCCCATGGTAAACACATTTCAGGGTTCTGGTTTTGGCCGCTTCGAACCAAAATTTGGAGCGGGGCTGAGATCACCGGCTAGATGCAATGCAGGGCTCCTATTCATTGCACCGGTCAGTCCTTCCCTCCTATCTACTCTAATTAATGGGCACTCGTATCTGCGCATAATTAAGTTGCTTCTTTTGTTTTAGCTATATATATCTCGGTCTTTTGGTAAAAATGGGGAGGCTTGAACTCCAACTTGTGAATAATTAACTTTCCCCTTCATTTTTAAAGCTACTAGTGTCTATGAGGCATAAGATAACAAACTCGGCGGTAGAATGTCCTCGGCCTACCAAAAACAACATTTTTTTGGTGAATTACCAAATAGATGTTTGGTAGAAAATTTCTTACCAAGCGAAAGATAATGGACATGTCCCAAATCCATAGCTTCGGGCCGCCAAGTTGCAATGAACATGTCTGAATTCGTTATCTTTTAGTTTTGACAGATGAATTCTCTGGGTCAAAAGCCAAGACATAATAAGCTAAACTCAAAATATATAGTGTCAATTCTAACGGTTAGTTTTTTGGGTGAATCAGAACCATTCACTACATGACGCGCGGGCTAGGCCAAAATGCCCTCGGCGTATGCTACGTTGACGGCTGCTCTCGGCGTAGCCTCCTCGGCAAAGGTCTCCCTCGGCGGAGGCACTTTTTCCGTAGGCGTAGTTCTAGCCATCGGCGTATGATACGCCGACGGATTTGCCCTCGGCATAGCCCCGTCGGCATAATAACGACAGGTTGTAGAAAATCCAAAAAAACAATTTTTTTGAATTTTTTAAATCTTTGAATTGTTTGAATCGTTAATCTCTCACCTAGAACATTTTTAACACTAATTACATTTAATCTTTAATTAAATTACAGTCTTTATCAAACTTCTCGCTCGGTCACTCATTCTAATACTACTCCAGCTCCAGCACGCTTAACTTCTCAGTTCCTTCCGAATCAGTTTTCGCGAACCAATTTGTACCTAGTTGTCAATACTATGATATAAATCCTATTAACTCTTATATCATTATGTCACATGTTTTTATTTTTTGAAACTACAAACACTTATTTAAGTAAACAAAAATTAATAAGTAAAATTACTACTAATTCAAATAAAAATACTATTGAATTCAAATAAAATATACTAATTTTACTTTTTTGTATTTTTCTATTTAATATGGAATATTAATATATTTAAATCTGTAAATCGGAATTCGATAAATAATATATCTAAATTGATCAGAAAAATGAAAGGAATCTAAATATGAAATCCATATCAAGTTATCACAAATCTCCAGTTTTTGAATTAGCTATTTGGTGGTTGCTTCACAAAATCTCCCATTTTTGCGCTCGAAAAAATGGAAAATGGATTTTTGGTGCGACGAAAAGGAAAACTTCCTCCTACAATATTATTCGCCATCCCATGATGTACATGTATGCATAATATGAGCATATTATCACAAACTATACATTCATTCTAGCCTTAACATTGGTCATTTGATCCGAAAGCCAAGAAACCTCGAATGAGATAGGTCATTTTGTGAAGGTTTTTTAGACATAATCAATATACCAAATTTGATATTTTTTCCTTTAAACTATATCACATAATATGACACCACGTGAAGATTTTGCATTGTTTCGATCATTTTTGAATTTTTATGCATGTGTTAAACTATCGTCAAACTTTGTCGAATGGTGGGCATGAAGATTCTTAGCTCGGGGCCGAGCCTCTCTAAACTTGCATTGCATCTTTGATAAATAGCATATTGTGAACCTAAAAATGATTTTTTTCAAAAATCATGAGCATCAGATCATGTACCTATAGTTCATATCTTACCCACTTCCTCCCGATTCGGCTGGAATTTGTCTTTTTCACCAGGGATAGACGGAAAGGTTTGATATCCCCCTGTTATTACATTGTCCATGTAAGGTGGTATAGTATTTTGTAAAAAATGTGGTGGTAGTATATTGAATTAGTCATTTGGTGGTTGCTTCACAAAACCATATGTTTTTTGCACTCGAAAAATGGAAAATAGATTTTTGGTGTGATGAAAAAGAAAACTTCCTCCTGCGACATTGTTCTCCATCCCATGATGCACATGTATGTACAATATGGGCACATTATCATAAACTATGCCTTGATTCTAGCCATAACATTGGTCATTTGACCCGAAAGCCAAGAAACCTCGAATAAGATAGGTCATTTTGTGAAGGTTTTTTTAGACATAATCAATATACCAAGTTTGATATTTTTCCTTCCAACTATGCCACATAATATGACACGACGCGAAGGTTTCGCACTGTTTGGATCGTTTTTGAATTTTTTATGCCCGTTTTAAACTATCGTCAAACTTTGTCGAACGGCGGGCATGAAGATTCTTAGCTCGGGGCCGAGCCTCGCTAAACTTGCATTGGATCTTTGATAAAATAGCATATTCTGAACCTAAAAATGATTTTTATAAAAAAATCATGAGCATCAGATCATGTACCTATAGTTCATATCTGACCCACTTCCCGCTGATTCGGCAGGAATTTGTCTTTTTTACTAGGGATAGACGGAAAGGTTTAAGATCCCCCAATTAGGAAATTGTCCATGTAAGATGGTATAGTATTTTTTTTAAATGTGGTGGTAGCTTTTTGAATTAGTAATTTGATGGTTACTTCACAAAACCGTCCATTTTTTACACTCGAAAAATGGAAAAATGTATTTTTGGTTTGACGAAAAAGAAAAATTTCTCCAGGAACATTGGTCGATATGCCATGATGCACAATATGGGCACATTATCAAAAACTATGCCTTGATTCTAGCCATAACATTGGTCATTTGACTCGAAAGCTAAGAAACCTCGAATGAGATAGGTTATTTTGTGAAAGTTTTTTTAGACATAATCAATATACAAAGTTTAATATTTTTCCTTCCAACGATGTCACATAATATGACACCACGCGAAGGTTTCGCATTGTTTGGATCGTTTTTGAATTTTTTATGCCCATTTTAAACTATCGTCAAACTTTATCGAACGACGGGCATGAAGATTCTTTGCTCGGGGCCAACCTCGCTAAACATACATTGGATCTTTGATAAAATAGCATATTGTGAACCTAAAAATAATTTTTGTACAAAATCATGAGCATCAGATCATGTACCTATAATTTATATCTAACCCACTTCCTACCGACTCGGCAGTAATTTGTCTTTTTTATAAGGGATAGACGGAATGGTTTGATATCCCCTTGTTTGGACATTGTCCATGTAAGGTGGTATAGTATTTTGTAAAAATGTGGTGATAGCATTTTGGATTAATCATTTGGTGGTTGCTTTACAAAACCGTCCGTTTTTTGCACTCGAAAAATGGAAAAGGGATTTTTGGTGTGACGAAAAAGAAAACATCCACCTATAGCATTGTTCTCCATCCCATGATGCACATGTATGCACAATATGGGTACATTATCACAAACTATGCCTTGATTCTAGCCATAACATTGGTCATTTGACCCCAAAGCCAAGAAACCTCGAATGAGATAGGTCATTTTGTGAAGGTTTTTTCAGACATAATCAATATACCAAGTTTGATATTTTTCCTTCCAACTATGTCACATAATATGACACCACGCGAAGGTTCGCATAGTTTGTATCATTTTTGAATTTTTATGCCCGTTTTAAACTATCGTCAAACTTGGTCGGACGACGGACATGAAGATTCTTAGCTCAGGGCCGAGCTTCGCAAAATTTGCATTGGATCATTGATAAAATAGCATATTGTTAACCTAAAAATGATTTTTGTAAGAAAATCATGTACCTATAGTTCATATCTGACCCACTTCCTATCGATTTGACAGGAATTTGTTTTTTTACCAGGGATAGATGGAATGGTTTGAGATCCCCCTGTTAGGATATTGTCCATGTAAGGTGGTATAGTGTTTTGTAAAAATATGGTGGTATCATTTTGAATTAGTCATTTGGTGGTTGCTTCACAAAACCGTCCATTTTTTGCACTCAAAAAATGGAAAAATGGATTTTTGGTGTGACGAAAAAGAAATCTTCCTCCTGCAACATTGTTCACCATCCTATGATGCACATGTATGCATAATATGGGCACATTATCACAAAATATGCCTTGATTCTAGCCATAACATTGGCCATTTGACCCGAAAGCAAAGAAACCTCGAATGAGATAGGTCATTTTGTGAAGGTTGTTTTCAGACATAATTAATATACCAAGTTTGATATTTTTCCTTCCAACTATGTCACATAATATGGCACCACGCGAAGGTTTTGCATTGTTTGGATCGTTTTTGAATTTTTATGCCCGTTTTAAACTATCATCAAACTTTGTCGAACGACGAGCATGAAGATTCTTAGCTCGGGGCCGAGCCTCACTAAACTTGCATTGGATATTTGATAAAATAGCATATTGTGAACCTAAAAATGATTTTTGTAAAAAATCACGATCACCAGATCATGTACCTATAGTTCATATCTGACCTACTTACTGCCGATTCGGCAGGAATTTGTTTTTTTCAGGAGGGATAGACGGAAAGGTTTGAGATCCCCCTGTTAGGACATTTTCCATGTAAGGTGGTATAGTATTTTGTAAAAATGTGGTGGTATCATTTTCAATTAGTCATTTGGTGGTTGCTTCATAAAACCGTCCATGTCTTGCACTCGAAAACGTATCTATGATTTTTGATGCTCCATGCTTGTTTTGTATCTACTTTGCTTTGTCTATACTTTGAGGTGTTTTTATACCTTTTTTGGAACTAACCTATTAACAAGTTTCCATAGTGCCAGTTGCCTATTTTCTTCTGTTTTTGGTTCCAGAAAGGCAGAAAATCAATATTCTCGGAATTGGACGGGACAAAAGCCAAAGTTACTATTTTCCCGGAGCAACACGGAACCACGAATTAGAGCCGGAGGGGGTCCACAGGGTGGCCGCATCCCCCCTAGGTGCGAGCAAGCCCTGGAGGCGCCCATAGGGGGTGTGGGCCCCTGGACCCCCACCGACCTTGATTCCTGTGCCTATAAGAAGCCTCAGACCCAAAAACCCTACGGCATCCAGAAGAAATCCACGAAAACCTCTATAGCGCCGCCGCCACCGAAGGGGAGATTCGAGGGACAGAAAGTCTCTGTTCCGGCACCCTGCCGGGATAGGGAAGTGCCCCCGGAGCCATCTCCATCGATCTCCATTGCCATCTTCATCATGGTTGCTGATTCCCATGATGAGGGGGGAGTAGTTCTTCCTCGAGGCTAAGGGCTCTACCGGTAGCTATGTGTTCATCTCTCTCTATGCATGGTCATATTGTGATCATGAGCTTTGTAATCAAGTAGATCTACCTTGCTACTCAAGTGCTTCATTAGATCTCTGCTCTCCCCATGTGTGTGAAAGTGACAGCGTGCACACCATGGTGGCACTTAGGTTTGAGTCTAAATAAATACTCTTTGTGCTTTAATAGATCTATGCTTTTCTCCACATGTGTGAAAGTGACAGTGTGCATACCGTGTGTGACACTTTGGCTAGATTGTATATTTGTTATGAGTTATATTTGGAGTTGGATGTCTCTATGAAATTGTGGTGTTTGTTGGAACCATCTAGCGCTCAAGGTGACAATGTGGGGTTATCTAGATTGGGGAAGGCAGACTTTGAGGAGTGTTGTTATAGCCCTACCGATGATTAGAGTGTCCAACCGGAGAGTAGTTAAGAGTAGTATCATGAAGAGAGGATATTTATATGAGAGAGTGTTCACTAGTGAAAGTATGATCCCTAGGCCTTGTTTCTAAACATTGAAACACCGTTTGCATCTAGATCTGTTAAATGTTTGCTTGCTTTAGTATTTACCTAACCGTCAAGCTGTTTTCTGGCACCATTACCACTTGTATTTCACTATCTCTTCGCCGAACTAGTGCACCTATACACCTGACAAGTGTATTGGGTGTGTTGGGGACACAAGAGACTTCTTGTATCTTTATTACAGGATTGCTTGAGAGGGAATACCTTTGACCACTTTCTCCCTGAGTTCGATTAACCTTGGGTGATCCACTTAAGGGAAACTTGCTGCTGTTCTACAAATCTCTGCACTTGGAGGCCCAACAACTATCTACAAGAATAGAAGTGCGTAGACATCACCCGGCTCCCGACTCCGCCCCTTCGCCTATATCTTCCCTACTGTAACATCCCAAAAATATTAAACTAGAATCATCAAACTCTAATCACCAAATTTAGGTTTAACAAAAACTTTTCCAATTAAAATATGAAAGCATTCATATGTGTATGTATCAAAATTTGGATTCTTTTGAATTGCCATGGTTCTATGTTTCTTTGCTTGTAAAATGTTTCTTAGGTGAAATAAATATCATCTAAACAATCCCCAAACTTTCCCAAAGACAAACAAATCAAAACAAACAAATTAAGTGAATGGTCACTTTTTTTGAAGGTAAAACAGTAGGGTAAAGCACCCCACTGCAATTTTTATATATCATAAAGGGTTACAAAAAGTATTTACAAGTTCAGGCCACCTCAAAAGAGGGATAACATTCTAAGCAGCTATCTCCTGTCTAAATTATTCTCAATCCAATCTTTGAGGCCCTGATAATTCTTTTTCTTAATTCTATACATGACCCATCTTAATATGGTCACTTTGGCCAAATTAACTCCCATGCCTACTTTGGCTATCTCTAACTTTCAGAACTTAACATAAACATGTATGGATCTTTGCACCCCTTGATAGTACTCATAACAAGGTACCAAGGCCCACTTTGTGATCATCCAAAAACATTAGAATGCATGGTTTAAATGACAGTTTAAAATTGAATCTATTTCAGCACCATCATCACCCACTATTTCAAAAACCACTCAAACAAGCTCAATTTTCAAAACCCAAGCATCCACAGAATCCTCAACACATGCCTAGCACACCCACCAAAAATCTTTTCAAAATTAAAAACTTAAGTTCATGCGGCCATTTCATCAAACAGGTTGCAAATTCAAATCAATAAAATCACAAACACTATTTTGAGCAGTGTTTTGAGCCAACCTTGTTCCCTCTCTGGTTACACTAGCCTCAGTAGATCATCTAGCAACCTTAACTAAGCTCTAGCCCCACTGTAAACTCGCCAATGTCATCAATGGTGAACAGGCCGAGAGCACCCATGTCACCCCAGTGTGGACAGCAAGCTAGGAGAAGAACTAGCCGTGCTAACCTTGTCTGGGAGGTAGCCCATGCCTCACTGCCCCCTCTCGACCAGACCTAGCTCGAAGACCACGACCAGAACTGCCAGGAATGTCGCGCCCGTGCCGCTATCGACCGTGCTAACGCGCACCGCAGAGCACGCTCCGTTCCCACGCAACCCGACCACCTCGAGCTCTTGCCGCCCGCCAGCATGCACCCCACCGTCCCAGGAGACCACCAGACATGCCCATTTCACCGCCCGTACCCCGTAGCCACCGCTCGCCGCAGAGTTCGCCGCCTCTACCTCATAGAGCATCGCGCGTTCCCGACCGTATGCCACCGCCCCTACACGCGCATTTAAACCATAGAGCATCGCCAGGAGACCACCGATCGATCGCCACCCTCGGCCATGCCTCTAGACGCCCGTAGC
The DNA here is from genome assembly GCA_916181665.1 of Avena sativa. NCBI lineage: Eukaryota > Viridiplantae > Streptophyta > Magnoliopsida > Poales > Poaceae > Avena > Avena sativa. Next base: position 177,763,280 of record OV702294.1, on the reverse strand, counting down.
CGTGTCGCCACCGTCGCCTGCCCATCCCTCTCGGTCTCGCTGTCGAGCCTATAAAAGGAGGCGACCCCCAGCCGATTGCAGCACACCATTTCACTCCCCTCACCTCACTGATCTTTCCACCCCTTAGCCGGAGCAAGGCGAGCAGCGCATCACCCGAATTTGGCTGGAGCTCGCCGCTGCAGAGGAGAAGAGGAGCCGTTGATTTCGACCACCCCCGGAGCTGCCGTGACCACCCCTGAGTTTGCCGTTGTCGACTTCGTCGTTTGCCCGCCTCACCGTTGTCACTGGAGCCCCGGTATGCCCCCTATGCACCCCCACTGAGCCGCTAGGATTTGAGCTCGCTGGTGACTTGTTCATCATCGACGACGACCCTCAGCCGTCGATCTTCATTCTAATCCAACGCACCACATCGCCCCGTACCGCTTCGCGTTTAAAGAGCCACTAACCAGTAGACCCCCCTGTCAGTTGCGCCCCGTGCTGCGGAGTGACACTGGGCCGGCCCATTACCCCTTCCCGCGCAGCCCACTTGTTTGAATTTAGCTTTTTCTATTTAGATTCAAACTCAGTTCAGTACCTAGTTTCAAAAATCAACACAGCTCGATTCAGTGAACCAAATTTAATGAAACAAATTTTGTTGGAAAGATATTGAAATGCTTAATCCAAGCCCGTTGGATTCAAATCATTTGAATCTATAGATCAAGCTTGGTAAAAATAACAAGGCGGAAGCTTTTCTGCATTCAAACATTTTCCAAATTTAAACCATAATAGCTTTTGAGTTGATTTCAACTCTCAAAAATCATATTTGATCATACCTTTCAGAATATATAAAAACATATGGGTTTACTTACAGAAATAATGTTCAAGTAATAAAAGAATGCCACATAGGCATTTCTCGTCATTTATTCTTATTTGAAATAAAAGGTTAAATCTTATTAAATTGTGACACCACTTTAAATCACATTCCCATGTACTGAAATATGTGGTGATGACATGTGTCAACATGATCCCATGTTTGGTTTGGACAATATTAAATCTTAAGTAGTTTTTCAATGAGTAGAAATTACTTTTCTAAAAATAAAAGAAATAAGACAAAGCTTTAATCTTGTAATATTAGTGATGATGCTAGATCATCTATAGAACCCTTGTGTGTGATGATTGAAAATAGTTAAGTATTGTTTGGTGATTGTGTACCTCGCATTTATTCATAGACGCTAGTACCGACCAAGGATATGAGGAGGAAGGAGGATACTACGAAGAAGAAGCCGAGGAGAACTTCAACCACTTCTCTGCTCAAGGCAAGCTATTAACCTTGCAAGCTAACACTTGCAATTTTGAAAGTTAGACAAACTATGCAAAGCACTAAGCATGCTTGGTTATACCCATTTGATGATACCCAATCCTAGTTTTACTTGCAAGCTTTCTACTTTATTTCTTTATCAAAGCTCTTACTTAGAGTTTACTTGAGTAAATTGTAGATACTAGAAAGATAATGGAAGGTTGCATAAAAAGCATAAAATTTGGCCTAATCTAGATAATCTTGATGTCATCCTAAGGCATGAGATTTGTACTTAGTTAAACTCCACTAGTTTACCACCCCTCATTAGTACTCACTCCCATTTGTAGGTGCTAGTGCTAAGCATAAAACTTGATCAACTTTAGATGGGAATACTTGGTGAAAATGGTTATGAAAACCTTGGAATGATGGATCATTCTACTGAGATGTTTTGACGTGTGTTTCCAAACACCAGATGATTTTGGTGATGAAAATGTTGAGGCATGAGCCTTAGCCCTTTATAAAACTGATGGTTGTCTGGATGCGATACCATTCCAATTTTACCGTACAACCACAATACCTGAGAATTGGGTAGGGCTTGACTGGAAACTTATATACCTTAGTATGGGTTCCCTCACGGCCAAGGTCTGAGCTGAGGCTACCTTGTGAAGATTGTCCACCTGTGCAGTACCCAAGATGACAGTTGGTCATGGTTGGGAGGCCAAACTCACAGGAGAGGTGCTTATACTAGGGCGTGTAATTGAAAGGTTAGGATTGATTATCCGCATACTGAGTATGGTGAATTCAGGATTTGTTCCTGACGGATGTATCGAATGTTGTGGTGAAAGTGTACAATCTCTGCAGAGTGTCAAACTATTCGAATAGCCGCGTCCGCGGTTATGGACAGTTGGAGTGGCTATACTGTTCCCCCGTCAGATGTTTTCAAAATGACTTGTGAAATGAATTGAGATTTTTACTTAACCACAACAGAGTTGTGATATGAAATACAAGTTCCCACTTAGGTGTTATAAAATTTCAACTAGCTTTTCTTGCTTCTGAACTTAGTAGAGGTAAATCTGGCTTTTGCAAAACAACCATAGAGCTTAGTGTCCTATTACAAAAACCCCCTTCACTTGTTAGTTGTATTTTGCGAGTACTTAAAGATTACTCATGGCTTTGTCCCTGGCTATTCCCGTGGCCAGACTATGAAGAGGAGTACCAGGACGAAGGACCCCAGGAAGGTTACCACAACTAGGATCATCTCCCATCGTCAGCATTGCCTGTGACCCCGAAGATGGAGCTTCGCCTACACTACCCTTATTATTACGTTATTCCGCTGCTTGAGTTGTATTAAGAACTGGGTCATGAGATCCTTATTTGTGTAAGACCTTATGTATGGTTTGTAATGGATGATGTACTATGGTATCCAATTCTGTTATGTCTCGCAAAAATGGTAATCCTGGGATTGTGATGTATGGCATAATAGGCATCTAGGATTAAAAATCCGGGTATTGACACCTATGGAACCCTAAGCCTCAGGGAGCGACCATAGATAGATTTCCGCCGCCTCTGGGGGGTGGAAAACAACGAGATAGAAAGATCTCTCCAGCAGTCAGATTTATGCCGGGGGAATTCCTTCCCGGAGAGGGGAGATCGTCGCCATCAACACCGTCATCAAGCTAGGCTTCATCGATCACCACTCCGTCCCGCTGTAACAATTGTGTTGGATATTGCTTTAGTTCTTAGGGGAAACTTTCCCGGTGTTAATTACTATTGTAGTAGATGCTTGTGAGTGGAACCATTGGATTATTTTGTATGTTCAGATTGTTATCCATTATCATATCATCTTTGATCTTGATCCATATGATGTCTTGTGAGTAGTTCGTCTAGTTCTTGAGGACATGGGAGAAGTCATGTTGTTATTAGTGGATTTTGTTGAGTTATTATTCAATGGTTTAGTATTTAAGTTGTGGTGCTATTCTTCTAGTGGTGTCATGTGAACGTCTACTACATGATACTTCACCATTTATGGGCCTAGGTGAATGCATTGTGTATTTGGCTACTAATTGTGGGGTTGCCGGAGTGACAGAAACCTGAACCCCCGTTAGGACACCTTTGCACAAGGGAGCGTAGGATCTCAGAGTTTAAGGCTGTGGTTATATTTATATCTCAATTACTTTCCTGTAGTTACGGATGTTTGCAGGGGGTTTAATCACAAGTATGTATTAGTCCAAGTAAGGTCGGTACATTAGCACAGGTTCACCCACACAACACTTATAACACCAGAGAAGAGTACTCAGCTATATGAAGCGAAAGCACTTGACAGAATTCCCACGTGTCCTCGAGAACGTTTGGTCTTTATAAGTATTTCCACCGGCTTGTCCTTTGCTAAAAAGGATTGGGCCACTCGCTGCGTTTGTTCTTTATTACTTGCACTTTGTTTTTTGTCTTATCATAAAACCTCTAAAAATCTGTTTGCTAAGTATTTACAGAGAGTTCCTGCTCCATACCACTGTTTAGCACCTTCTTCTCCTTGTTGGGATCGACACTCCTATTTATCAAAAGTACTACGATACACCCCCTATACTTGTGGGTCATCATCAAACTTTGTCGAACAGCGGGGATAAAGATTCTTAGCTCGGGGCCGAGCCTCGCTAAACTTGCATTGGATCTTTGATAAAATAGCATATTGTGAACCTAAAAATGATTTTTGTAAAAAATCATGAGCATCAGATCATGTACCTATAGTTTATATCTGACCCACTTCCTACCGATTCAACAGGAATTTGTCTTTTTCACCAGAGATAGACGGAAAGATTTGAGATCCCCCTATTAGGACATTGTGCATCTAAGGTGATATAGTATTTTGTAAAAATATGGTGGTAGAATTTTGAATTAGTCATTTGGTGGTTGCTTCACAAAACCGTCCATTTTTTGCACTCAAAAATGGAAAATGGATTTTTGGTGTGATGAAAAAGAAAACTTCCTCCTACAATATTGTCCATGATGCACATGTATGCATAATATGGGCACATTATCACAAACCATGCCTTGATTCTAGCCATAACATTGATCATTTGACCCGAAAGACAAGAAACCTCGAATGAGATAGGTCATTTTGTGAAGGTTTTTTTCAAACATAATAAATATACCAAGTTTGATATTTTTCCTTCCAACTATGTCACATAATATGACACCACACGAAGGTTTCGCATTGTTTGGATCGTTTTTGAATCTTTTTATGCCCGTTTTAAACTATCGTCAAACTTTGTCGAATGGACATGTGACATAGTTTGCAGAATGTCCTTGGCCTACCAAAAACAACATTTTTTGGCGAGTTACCAAATAGATGTTTCGTAGAAAATTTCTTACAAAGTGAAAGATAATGGACAATTCCCAAATCCATACCTTCAGGCCGCCAAGTTGCAATGAACATGTCTGAATCCGTTATCTTTTAATTTTGATAGATGAATTCTCCGGGTCAAAAGCCAAGACATAATAACCTAAACTCAAAATATACAGTGTCAATTCTAACGGTTAGTTTTTTTGGGTGAATCGGAACCATTCACTACAGGACGCGCGCTAGGCCAAAATGCCCTTGGCATATGCTACGCCGACAGCTGCCCTCGGTGTAGCCTCCTCGGCAAAGGTCTCCCTCGGCGGAGGCACTTTTGCCTGTAGGCGTTGCTCTAGCCGTCGGCGGATGATACGCCGACGGCTTTGCCCTCGGCATAGCCCCGTCGACATAATAACTGCAGGTTGTAAAAATCCAAAAAAACAGTTTTTTTGTTTGTTTTTTTTGAATTTTTTATATATTTGAATTGTTTGAATCGTTAATCTATCACCTAGAATATTTTTAACACTAATTATATTTAATATTTAATCAAATTGCAGTCTTTATCAAACTTCTCGCTCGGTCACCCATCCTAATACTACTCTAGCAACAACACGCTTAACTTCTCAGTTCCTTCCGAATCAGTTTCCTCGAACCAATTTGTACCTAGCTATCAATACTATGATATCAATCATATTAACTCTTATATCATTATGTCACATGTTTTTATTTTTTGAAACTAAAAATACCTATTTAAGTAAACAACAATGAATAAGTAAAATACTAATGATTCAAAAAAATACTATTGAATTCAAATAAAATATAATAATTTTACTTTTTTGTATTTTTCTATTTAATATGGAATAATTAATATCTTTAAATCTGTAAATTGGAATTTGATAAATAATATGTCTAAATTGATCAGAAAAATGAAAGGAATCTAAATATAATATCCATATCAAGTTATCACAAATATCCCGATTTTTAATTAGCTATTTGGTGGTTGCTTCACAAAATCCCCCTTTTTGTGCTCGAAAAAATGAAACATGGCTTTTTGGTGCAACGAAAAGGAAAAATTTCTCCTACAATATTATTCGCCATCCCATGATGTACATGTATGCATAATATGAGCATATTATCACAAACTATGCCTTGATTCTAGCCATAACATTGGTCATGTGACCCGAAAGCCAAGAAACCTCGAATGAGATAGGTCATTTTGTGCAGTTTTTTTAGACATAATTAATATACCAAGTTTAATAGTTTTCCTTATAACTATGTCACATAATATGACATTGCGTGAAGGTTTTGCATTATTTCGATCGTTTTTGAATTTTTTATGTCTGTTTTAAACTATCGTCAAACTTTGTCGAACGACGGGCTTGAAGATTCTTAGCTCGGGCCCGAGCCTATCTAAACTTGCATTGGATATTTGATAAAATAGCATATTGTGAACCTAAAAATATTTTTTATAAAAAATCATGAGCATCATATCATGTACCTATAATTCATATCTGACCCACTTCCTGCCAATATGACAGGAATTTGTCTTTTTATCAGGGATAGACGGAAAGAGTTGAGATTCCCCTATTAGGACATTGTCCATGTAAGGTGGTATAGTATTTTGTAAAAATGTGGTGGTAGAATTTTGAATTAGTCATTTGGTGGTTGCTTCACAAAACTATCCGTTTTTTGCACTCGAAAAATGGAACATGAATTTTTGTTGTGACGAAAAAGAAAACTTCCTCTTGCAACATTGTTCGCCATCCCATGATGCACTTGTATGCAAAATATGGGCACATTATCACAAAATGCCTTGATTCTAGCCATAACATTGGTCATTTGACCCGAAAGCCAAGAAACCTCAAATGAGATATGTCATTTTGTGAAGGTTTTTTTCAGACATAATCAATGACCAAGTTTGATTTTTTTCCTTCCAACTATGTCACATAATATGACACCATGCGAAGGGTTCGCATTCTCTGGATCGTTTTTAAAATTTTTATGCCCATTTTAAACTATCGTCAAACTTTGTCGAACGGCGGGCATGAAGATTCTTAGCTCGGGGCCGAGCCTCGCTAAACTTGCATTGGATCTTTGATAAAATAGCATATTGTGAAATTAAAAATGATTTTTGTAAAAAATCATGAGCATCAGATCATGTACCTATAGGTCAAATCTGACCTAATTCCTACCGATTCGGCAGGAATTTATCTTTTTCACCAGGGATAGACAGAAAGGTTTGAGATCCCCCTTTTAGGAAATTGTCCATGTAAGGTGGTATAGTATTTTGTAAAAATATGGTGATAGCATTTTGAATTAGTCATTTGGTGGTTGCTCGGAAAATGGAAAATAGCTTTTTGCTGCAACGAAAAAGAAAACTCCTTATGCAACATTGTTCGTCATCCTATGATGCACATGTATGCACAATATAGGCACACTCACCAACTATGCCTTGATTCTAGCCATAACATAGTTTGTAGAATGTCCTCGACCTACCAAAAACAATATTTTTTTTTGCAAATTACCAAATAGATGTTTGGTAGAAAATTTCTTACCAAGTGAAAGATAATGGACATGTCCCAAATCCATACCTTCGGGCCGCCAAGTTGCAATGAACATGTCTGAATCCGTTATCTTTTAATTTTGACAGATGAATTCTCCGCGTCAAAAGCCAAGACATAATAAGTTAAAGTCAAAATATAGTGTCAATTCTAACGGTTAGTTTTTTGGGTGAATCGGAACCATTCACTACAGGACACACGCTAGGACAAAATGCCCTCAGCGTATGCTAAGCCACGGCTGCCCTCGGTATAGCCTCCTCGGCAAAGGTCTCCCTCGGCGAAGGTCTCCCATGTGATGTGTTAAAATTGTGAAAAACATTTATTTCCCCACAATAAGCCCAAGATTAGATGTATTATGTCTTAGTTCACTGAAAATGCATGGGTTGGAGATAATGGTCACTCCTCTGATGCACCTAAACAACCTACCTGAAAATTCAGACAATATATATCTTTATCTTTGTTATACCTTGACTTTTAGCCCGGAAAACCATTAACAGGAAACTATGTAGCTATGTACAACCATGGGTTTAAGCATGTACTTTGTCAAGGTATGGAGTTGAGAGATGTCCATTACATTTAACTAAGAAACTCATACCAAACATTTGCTTGGTAGGCTTCATACTATTGTTGATCAGGTGCAACGTGGATCAGTGCAACATGGAAAGAAAGGGAGAATGAGGAGAAGGTGAAGCTAGAACATAAAGGGGCAAGAGCTAAACTAAATTTCCAGGTTTGATGGCACTTTCTTATCTTTGCACGTGGAACATTGAATGTTTTCAGAAACATGTCACCTCAAAGATGGTAAACCTTACTGTATGTCTTAAATCTTAGAATTCAACATACTGTATCTCAGAGAAACTGATCCAAGTGCATATTTTAGAATATTTGATTTGTACTGTGCAGGTCTCGGCTCACCTAAATAACAATGCAAGCTCCGTGCTAATTTCCCAGATATCATTGCTCTCCAACATTTCCAGGGAGAAAACAAGAGAACAGATGTTAAACTCTTCACAAGTAAATGTAGTTGTGGTAAACCTTTTGTAACTGAATTTTTTTCCATTAGTAGACAGCTCTGTCTATGTCCGTAACCGTTGGTTGCTTAACGACATGCTCTAATCAAAATTTCAGTTATTTTGTTGGTTCTTCATTTTGACACGACGCGTTGATTGCTGAACAAAATGCTCTAATCCCAATTTAATTTATTTTTCCGCTTCTTTATTTTGACACGATGTGTTGATTTCGTACAATCATTTATATCAGATGGTAAGTCGTGGCACGTTTTTTCCTTGTTGAGAAATGACTAGACAATTTTTTTACACTACATTGATAATGTACAGATTTCCGATAATGACAATCACTACAAGAATGGATGAATACGCCGAGGGCCAAACATCGGGGCGTTTGCATAGACCGTGACCAGACCAACCTTGCCAAGCAGCCATTGGCGTAGAATTTCCCTTGGCGTATCCTATGCTACGCCGACGGCTGCCCTCGGCATAGCTATTTTCTCTTTTACCTCATTAAACTTTGAAAAATCATAACTAAATCATTCTAATTCATAAAAATACAAATAATATATCGAAATATGCATAAAAATAAGATCTATGTATCTACACTCAAATATTACACATTTGTAAATAAAGTGAAACATAAAACATTATATATAGTTTTAAAAGGGCATAAAAATTCAAAAACGATCGAAACAATGCGAAACCTTCGTGTAGTGTCATATTATGTGACATAGTTATAAGGAAAAATATCAAACCTGGTATATTGATTATGTATGAAAAAAACCTTCACAAAATGACCTATCTCATTCGAGGTTTCTTGGCTTTCGGGTCAAATGACAAATGTTATGGCTAGAATCAAGGCATAGTTTGTGATAATATGCCCATATTGTGCATACATGTGCATCATGGGATGGCGAACAATGTTGCAGGAGGAAGGTTTTCCTTTTCGTCGCATCAAAAAGCTATTTTTTCTGAGCACAAAAAACGGACGGTTTTGTGAAGCAACCACCAAATGGATAATTTAAAATGCTATCATCATATTTTACAAAAACACTAGACCACCTTATATTGAGAATGTCCCAACAGGGTGATCCGAAACCTTTTTATCCACCCCTAGTAAAAAGGATAAATACCTGCCGAATCAGCAGCAAGTGGTTCAGATATGAACTACGGGTACATGATCCGATGCTCATATTTTTAAAAAATATCATTTTTGGGTTCACAATATGCTATTTTATCAAAGATCCAATGCAAGTTTAGCGAGGCTCGGCCCCGAGCTAAGAATCTTAATGCCCGTCGTTTGACAAAGTTTAACGATAGTTTAAAACGGGCATAAAAAAATCAAAAATTATCGAAACAATGCGAAACCTTCGTGTGGTGTCATATTATATAACATAGTTACAATGAAAAATATCAAACCTAATATATTGATTATGTCTGAAAAAACCTTCACAAAATGACCTATCTCATTCGAGGTTTCTTGGCTTTCGGGTCAAATGACCAATGTTATGGCTAGAATCAAGGCATAGTTTGTTATAATGTGCCTATATTGTGTATACATGTGCATCATGGGATGACGAACAATGTTGCAGGGGGGAGTTTTTATTTTCGTCGCACCAAAAAGCCATTTTTCATTTTCCGAGCCCAAAAAACAGATGGTTTTGTGAAGCAACCACCAAATGGTTAATTCAAAATGCTACCACCACATTTTACAAAAATACTAGACCACCTTATATGGACAATATCCCAATGGGGGGATCTAAAACCTTTCCATCCATCCCTGGTGAAAAAGATAAATTCTTGCCGAATCGGTAGGAAGTGGGTCAGGTATGAACTACAGGTACATGATCCGATGCTCATGTTTTTTTACAAAATTCATTTTTAGGTTCACAATATGCTATTTTATCAAAGATCCAATGCAAGTTTAGCTTTTCGTCGCACCAAAAAGCCATTTTTCATTTTCCGAACGTAAAAAAGGGGATTTTCTAAAGCAACCACCAAATAGCTAATTCAAAAACGTGGGGTTTGCGATTAGTTGATATGGATATCATATTTAGATTGCTTTAATTTTTTTGATCAATTTAGACATATTATTTATCAAATTCTGATTTACGGATTTAAAGATATTAATTATTCCATATTAAATAGAAAAATACAAAAAAGTAAAATTATTATATTTTTATTTGAATTCAATAGTATTTTTATTTGAATAAGTAATACTTTTACTTATTCATTGTTGTTTACTTAAATAAGTGTTTGTAGTTTTAAAAAATAAAAACATGTGACATAATGATATAAGAGTTAATAGGATTGGTATCATAGTATTGACAACTAGGTACAAATTGGTTCGCGGAAAGTGATTCGGAAGGAACTAAGAAGTTTAGCATGCTGAAGCTGGAGTAGTGCTAGGATGGGTGACCAAGCGGGAAGTTTGTTAAAAACTACAATTTAATCAAAGATTAAATATCATTAGTGTTAAAAAATTTCCAGGTGAGAGATTAATGATTCAAACAATTTAAAGATTTAAAAATATTGAGAAAAAAATCAAAAAAAATATTTAAAAAAAATCAGAAAAAAATTCAAACTTCTTTGATTTTTTTGCATTTTTTTACAACCTACCGTTATCATGCCGATGGGGCTATGACGAGGGCAAGGCCATCGGCGTAGCATACGCCGACGGCCAAAAATGCCTCCGCCGAGGGCAGCCGTCGGCGTAGCATACGCCGAGCGCATTTTAGCCTACGCCGACGGCTTTTTTCCCTTGGCGTAGCGTGTCGTTACTATAGTGGTGCAGAGTACAGGTTAAATACATACACCATGATAACGATTGTGAGATCGTGAGTGCATGCAAAGGCACTGACACACGTGCATGCATGAAATTGACTAGGCTTAGCCTAGATACTAGGATCAGTGGTTACAACAGTATAGTTATATAGTTTAACACCCCGGTCTGAACTCCATTAGGCAAGATGTTAAGACTATATATGAACTCGTGGAACATTGAACTTGGCAGGACCTTGGTAAATACATCAGCGAACTACGAAGTAGTTGGTACCAAGAGTGAGACCGTCATGGACGAAGTGTAGGTCTATTCAACATGTTTGATCCTTTGGTGCTCACCGGATTTGAGGAAATGTACGCTGCGCTGATGTTCTCGCAGTATACAATTGTGGCGTGACAGGATGGGCGATGGGGCTCGGCAAGGAGCTGGCAAAGCCAAGAAGATTCTGTACCGGCACGACACTCCGCTTCGATGCTCGAGCGAAGACGGTATGCTGGCATTTGGAATAATATGAAATCAAGTTTGAGCCAAGAAAGACGCTGAAGCCTTAAGTAGACTTGTGTGTATCAGGGCAAATGGCCTAGTCGGCGCCTAAATAAGAAATCAGGTCAGTGAAGAAGTTTTTGAAGAGTTGAATACCGTAATGTGAGGTTCCCTTGAGATAGAGGAGTATTCTCTTGATGAGATTATAGTGGGTGACTTGAGGTTCATGCATGAAAAGACATAAATATTGGAAAACATAGGAGATGTCTGGCCAAGTTAGGGTTAGGTATTGAAGGCACCAACAATGCTTCCGTAAAGTGAGGGATTAGAGAAAGGGTTTCCATTAGTAGCGGATAGTTTGTTTTTTGTGCCTATAGGTATATAAATTGGGTTGAAGTGAGACATGTGGGATCTCTCAAGTATATTGAGTGCATACTGTTGTTGAAAAAGAAGAATAGCAGAGTTATTTCGATGCACTTTAATACCAAGGAAGTGATGGGTGTCAGCTAAATCAAACATAAAAAACTCATTCTTGAGAGAGCAAACGATGGATTACAGTAGAGTGGTGGTATTGGGTGTAAGAATTATGCCATTCACATAAAGCAAAAAAATAGGAAATGTAGGAACTAGTGTGATGGATAAAATGGGAGGAACCACACTTACAAGAAACAAAGCCAATGGTAAAGGAAGAATTTTTTACATTGATGAAACCATTGGCATAGTTCTTGCTTACGGTCATAAAGGGACTTGTTGAGGCAACACACATGGTTGGGAAATTGAGAATAAAAAAACCACATGGTTGCTTACAAAAGACAAGCTCATTAATATTACCATGAAGGAAGGTGTTTTTGACATCCAATTGATGCACATGCCATTTTTGACATGTGGCCAGACTAAGGACAGCCCGGACTATTGCCGGTTTGAACACCGGGCTAAAAGCATCGTCATAATCCACGCCAGGTTGCTGACTGAAACCACGAACCACCCATTTTGCCTTTTATTGTGCCAAGGAGCCATCAAGATGCTATTTATGCCAAAACACCCATTTCTTGGATACCATCTTTTGCTCGTGTCAGCATCCCCTGTGGGTTCTGGGGTGGACGTACCATAATAGCACCAAAGTTAGTGCGAGATGATGTGGCAGCGTGGGAGTGGATGAAGCACCTCTGTGACTCCGCGTCACCCGGGCGCCGACTACTCTGTCATCATTTTAAGCGCCTCGCGGACCTACGCGCAGCTGTGGAGCTTTGTGGCCGGCTCAGAGATGGACACCGTGTCGGGTGCATGACGGATTTCTCAGCTGGGTACGTCTGGTGCGTGGAGTGCGCGCGGGATCCGCCTATGCGTGTGGCGGTGGCAACCACGGGGGTGCAGCCGCGTAGGGGAGGAAGACCGTGGAGTACCCTTACCGAGGTACAAGCAGGCACGTGCACGGCAAGCTCGAGTTCACAGCGGAGGGAACCCAACCGGACGAGGGTGATGCTGCACAGCTCAGGCTACCACACCATGTCCGACGGCACCTGCACGCTCTATGGGCCTGTCGTTGACAATGTCTCGCTCGACTGTGCTTCCAAGCCGCAGCCTACTCGCCGGTTGCTTCGTCGCTAGCTAATTCGTGCGTGCCCAACCGCACACATTCTTTTATACATTGTACCGGACTGCTAGTATGACATGTACTTAAAACCTACAAAATTTCCCGTGTTTTCCCCGTGGTGCAATAATCAAACAGATAATTCTACTGATTCCTACCTTTTTTCTATTCCTATAGGATTTGTAGTGTCATGCCATTCTATTCCTGTATTTTTCTTATTTCTATGTTTCACAAATTCTTTAAATTAAACAAGGCCTAAAGGAATATTATTGAAGGAGCCTATCATATCTCATACTATTACTCACTGTGCCTCGATAGCGTGTAAAGCATTCTGAGAAAAATCATACAAGTCATGGATGTCTACCACGTACATATAAAGTTCCATCTAAATATAAGTTCTCATATGTGACATGCACAAAAAATAACACAAATGTGAAGACCAAGAATAAAAAATAATTTCAACTTTGGAGTCCGTTTCTTTTGTGTAGACCAAAATACAAGCTATTATTCAACAAAGCTTTATACGTTCGTAGAAGTCATCTGATGCAATGTGTAAAGAAACCAGTTTCTTCCAACCGTGTAAATATGATTATTGACTTTTTTTTATAAAGATACTGGTCTCCCTCAAGTTCACTAGTTGGACCCCTAACTGAAATTGGGATGCAATAACGGAGATGCGAGACTCGTTTTGGGCTCATGATAGTGTAGGTAAGTGATCCGGTGATCTATTTATATTTTATTACTATTTTCAAGATTCGTTGTACTGGTGCTGATAATTATTAATAGGTAGCTGAAATTTCGTACTAGAAAAAAAAGTAGTATCCGGCTCATTCTCATGCAAGCAAGCAAGCGATCCACCAACCAAATACAGTATATAAAAAAATCAACTCATTTCCTCTGGATGCTAGGGCTACTATAGCTAGTTAAGCTCGATCATCGTGTTCACATATCTGGACGAAATAATATTCCAACCACCCGCTGGCGTACGGTGATGCCTGTCGAGCTGTTTTTATTTGGATTGGATGATTGTCGGATTAAGAAAGGGGAATTTTTTTTCAGCTACAGTAAGCAATGTTCCGGAAAAAAAGATCTAGGCTGACAAAACTGGCACGTGTATTGCAAAGTAAGATCATCCATCCATTCCATCCATGACGACAAGGGACAACCAAACAGGGTCGTGTGAACAATGTGGCGCACGGCCGTGTCTCCTCTCAAACTCGGACGGACCCGCACGTCCTCCTCTTTAAACTCCACACTACCAGAGCAGTGACGCGAGTGCACACCGCAGAGCCGCGCGAGCCGCCTCGTCGCTCCTCGCCGCCGTCCCGGAACTGCTGCTCCTCGTCCTCCTCGCGGCGTCAGCGCCAGCAGCAGCGACCTCCTCCAGGCGATCTCCTTTCCCCGCGGGGCTCGCTCCTCCGAGGCGCCCCCCGCGGCGGACGGCATGTAGCGGCAACGCCACGGCCGAGGCGGCGAAGCCCTTCACGGCACACTTCTTCCCGCAGGAGCTGGACCACTTCACCTTCACGGCACACTTCTTCCCGCAGGAGCTGGACCACTTCACCTTCACGCCCAACTCCTCCCGCGTCTTGGCGCAAAAGTACCTCCTCAACGACACCTTCTGGCGCAAGCCCAACTCCACGGGCTCCTCGTCTTCATCGAGGTACTTCCGTCCGTCTCTGTCCGCCATGGCCGGACATGTTTTAGGGCCTGGCCTCGCCGGTCTCTGTCGTCGGTAATCACGCCGCATCGCATCTCGCGGTCCAAGTTTTTGGCTCTAGCTAGGAGAGCTAGTGTCTCACTCGATCGAGACCGATCCGATGAAGATCGCGTAACCGCACACAAGGCATCATCATTTGTTAAATTAAGCTCAATTGAAACTCTACTCCTCCTGTGCTACCAAACAGTAAGTTTGTCGATGCCATGGTGCTGATTCATAGGGCTTGTTTGATTCATAGGATAGTAAGGGCTTGTTTGATTCAAAGGAATTGTGTAGGATTTTTGTAGGATTTGGATCCTTAGGAATTTTTCCTATAACTGCTGTTTGATTCAAAGGATTACAATCCTTAGGAAATCCTTCAAAGGATTCCTTTGCCCTCTATTTTGAAGGAAAATTTCCATCCACTCCAACCTCTTTGTACAATTCCTTTGATTTTTTTTGTGAACTAATTCCTTTGATTTTTCTGTGCAATCAAACACCACTTGATCTAAAATCCTATAGTTACATAATCCTATAGGATTCAAGTGGACATGCCACTCTAATCCTATGGTTTTTCTATTCCTATGTTTTGTGAATCCTACGAATCAAACAAGCCCTAAAAGTATAGAAATAGGAAAAACAAAGGATTGGGATGTCATGCAACTTGAATCCTATGAAAAGAAGAATTCTGTTTGATGTAGCAAAGGAATTTTTTCATGAGGTTTGTTTCCTATAGGAATTGCACTACAAGATTTTTATAGGATGTGTTCCTATGAATCAAACAATAACATCACTTTTGCTTCGGTCCCCCCCTCTCCCTTTCAAACTTTGATAAAAAAACTCAATACCAATTGTTTTGAGGACCGTACGAACCCACCCGAAGTTCGTATGGTCCTCTTAGACGTATAGTCACCATATACGTATACCCATGCACTTGTGAAAGGCGAAAAACGGAAGTTATATAATAGCAACAAAAAATTAAAATATGACATGCAAAGATGTAGATCACGATAATGGGAGGTGAAATCAGCCTACCGAAACGTGGATTATACTCGGTTCGACCGAGTACACATATACGAAGATATACGTGACGTCGATATAAGTTTCGACGGTCAAAAAAATAAAACGGCCCATATAACTTAAGTTTAGAGGGGGGACCGAAGCACACCTCCAATAACATAGGAAAAATTTCTATAGGATTCAAATCCTACATAATTTCTATACAACTCCTATGAATCAAACAAGGCCTAAAAAGGAATACTACTGTGACTCAGGTCAGGTTCCATGACATCGTTTCAGGACCGTGCAATACGTCGCATGCGCTGAGCGACTGGATGTGGACGGCATTCACCTACACTGCCATGACGGACTATCCAACACCGGCCGATTTCCTGGAGAATCTGCCCGCGTACCCAGTCAAGGAGGTTAATTAGTCACACACCTGTAACCTGTTTTACAACCAATAGTAGTACTGTTATCTGAATTACACCACATGAATGAGCAGAGCAACAACAACATGGCCTCTCATGAAATTCTCTGCACATGTGCAAGATCATCGACGCTTTTCCTGCAGGCAGCGAGCCTGTACTACAAACAATTATTCAGGTGACCACAAATGCTTCAAGGTGGAGGGTGGTGATGATCCCCATGGCCTCAACGGCTGGGGCTGGCAGGTAGAGGAATGTGTTTTACTTATAGCACTGCAAGTCTGACAAGGTCATATATATATGTATGTGTTTTCTGAAACAACTTGTCTGTAGGCCTGCACTGAGATGATCATGCCGATGAATGTGTCGAGCGAGAGCATGTTCCCGCCATCCGGCTTCAGTTCAATTACGAGGAGAGGTCCGAGCGAGGACTGCTTCGAGAGCTATGGAGTTCGGCCGAGGGATCACTACTGAGTATATATGGTGGCACCGTAAGTATTCTTTGGGTGACCCGTGGAGTCGAGGCCGATAAGAATAAAAGATTTCGCCAACTGAATTATTTGTTCATGTTTGATAGTTTCAGTCATTCGGGTAATAATTTTATCATAGTTTTCCTTTGGAAATGCTACCAGGGTGCTCAAGAACATATCATCCAGCATTGTTGCTCTCGTCACAGAGGAAGGTAAGACATTAAGCTGCAGAAAATACTCAAGGTCAAAAGTATTCTGAAAACTTACTGACACATGGCTACTTCAGGTGCTCATCATTTGGAGTTTAGAGCTACAACCAAGGAGGATCCAGACTGGGTGGTAGAACAAAGGAGGCAGGAGGTTGAGATAAAAAAGGGGCGGATAGATCAATATAACCAGGACATTGCGGAGATGTCGCGGTAGAAAAGAGGCGGTATCGGTTTTTACAGTGCGAGGAAACGAAATATTTAGATCCATGAAGAATACAAGGAGTTCCCTTTATTTTTATAGGGTGATAGACACATAAAAGAGAATGAAGATAACACGTCAGGCAACTGCAAATTCAATAACTTCTGTCACTTGACAATTGACATGAGAAGTTGTAAAACTTGAACATTCACTTCTGAAAGTTCTATACCAATGTCATATACACGGTTCATGCTTTTCTACCCAACTTTGCAGGGGGCATCTCAGGAACAGAGGCAGCATTATTTCACCGACAACAAGTAAATTAAAACTGGTTCCATATGACATTATGACATAACATAGACTAATCTCCATTCTAGAGGGAGTTTTATTACAACCAGGGTTCTGCATCCACGACGCATATTGCCAATTATTACACATGTACGTCATCTTTGACGCCGGGTAACATAAAGATATTTATGGTGCCCATTAACAAGCACCGAATTTGAAACTAAATAAGCTGATGTAAAACAGAAGCCCGCACCCTGCTTCTACAACTAGCCTACTACAATTCGGCAGTTCAAGTGATTCCAGCATCTGGCCTTGCACACACAATGCAGAAACATGTCTCGCGCAGGTCGGGGCGAACAAACGGACTAATATTCTTCACCAAAGAAAGCATCATCTGGATTGATATCCTGCAGTGAGAAAAGAAGTTTAGATTCAGATACACCTGACCATAAAGTAGTCAGAGTGGAAGAACGAGAAAAAAAAAAGTTCTTACTACCTGATTTACCATGCTGGAAAAGATCTGCTGCAGTAACAGGTCAGTGCTGGGGGTTAGCTGATCATCACCAGGAGATTGCTGATCAGCTGGGCCATCTTGCATAGGGAGAATGCCAGATGCATCCCCGCCATCCTCCGGCCTAACAGAATTGTCCCGGAGGATAGGCAATGAAGAGCTGATGCTCCACCATTAGCCATCTGACTAGGCGGCGGCCCGACAGAGCTGCCCGTCCCAAGGCTAGGAAATGGAGAGCTGGCGCTTCCACCACTGACCATCATCTGAGTCATTTCTACTGGACCTCTGTTGCTTGCTATGTTGAAAAATGGCATCATCTGCTCACTGAAGCCAGCCACTGGTGTTGTAGCGTTGTTGTTGTTGCTGAATATTCCTGCCATCTGATTCTGCTGCCCATTCTGAAACACGACCATCTGGCCAGGTGAGGCTCCAAAGCTTGGCAGCTGGTTGATCTGGAGCATGTTCGCCTGCGTTTGGACGACGTCGGGTGCTCCATTCATAGGACCAGGAAAGCTTGATGGCTCCACATTCTGGCTGATCAGTTCTGGAGGCTGCACCTGCACCGGGAACTGGTTTGTTGCAGGTTCACCATCCGACATTTCTTCAACAGAGGAGTTGCTAGGATGGGAGGCAGGCACCATACTGCTCGCCTCTAGCAGCTTCTCGCGCAGGACGCCCACGTAGGCTTTGGTAGAACGGTTAGGATGAAACACATCCAGCATTGGGCAATCCGAGGCGCGGCGTCTGCTTGTCTCGGGCTGCCACGCCGCGGCGTTCCTTGCCATGCTCCTGCCATTGCCCATGGACCTGTTGCTGGGCTGGATGGACAGACCGTGAGGTCCTATCGTCGATGGAGCTGAGCAAGGGATGTTCGAGCCACAGCAACAAACGACTGACGACGGCTGTATTGGGGGATTCATGTCCATTTCATTAGACGAATCGACGACAGGGTTATATTTCTCTGGTTCTTCGCCGACCCATTTGAGAAAGTGTCTGTACTTCTGTGGTAACAGGATGAGCAAGAAGATGTATGAGTTTCATGCTCTCGGGAAATGAAATGAAGACATGTGGGAAACAGAAAGATGCATGTGAAGGTGTTGCATTATTTAAAAAACACTAGAAAATGTGGGGCATGCATTATATAAGATACGCATAACATTTTCACCAGAGGAAAATTCATTAAAATGTTTCTTACACAGGTTTATGTGCGAAAAGCTTGGTCTTATGTGCGAAAAAATTGTTAGCTTAGAAAGACTATGAATGCACGCATATAAATAAAACATAAGGATAGAAATTAAACCTGAAGGTGGCTCGCAACACTCTCCCTACTAAGGTTCTTGACATTCATCATTCGCAGTATCGCCTTTGGAACAGCCTCTGCATTTACATAATCCAAACATTTTGTTACTTAAAAAAATATTCAAAGAATTATAAACTTTGTCTTCGTGAATAAGCAACAAAATAATTGTGAGAACTTACTATCGACACCCAGTCGATTGACGGCTTTGATGAACCTATTGTGTAGCGCCCCGGTCCATGACACCCTTGGCTTCTTCTGGGTGGTTGGTATCCTTCTGTTCTTATAGGAGTCATGTACACCATTTTTCTTATTCTTCGAGCGCTTGTTACTCTTCTTTGCGCCGCCCTGCCCATGCACAACAGTTACCGGTTGTACCATCCTCTGATCGGCATCATCATCACTCTCACTGCTGTCGTGGTTCATAGCAACCTGGTTTTTCCTTGCGACATGCTGCCATATATTCTTGAGCTCCTTGATTTTCACGGGTTTCACCAAATAGTCGCATGCCCCATGAAGTATCCCCTTGTACACAGTCTCTTTTTCTCCATTCATAGATAGCACTGCATGGCATATAGTTAAGAGAATTACCTTTCACACGTGGAAATCTAGAAAAGTGAGCATCTTTTGTACCAGTGGTTCCAGATCAGAAAAATGTGTATATTATTTTTCAAACGAGACACATAATTGGGGAAGCAAATGTATTACACATCATGAACAAGACTGCATCACGACAACAGTCAATTAGATGCTTTAAAGAAAAAATTGGACCTGACTCGTTAGATTCTTTTCAAAAGACCACATCTAAATCTTTTCCAGGAGGGTACTACTGCATCACCACCATCTCCCCGCCCTCCATCTCTTATCTTATTTCCACCCATATCTTCTACCACCCTGCCCTCATGAACCTCCACTACAGCCGGTCCCGTCCTCCCACCTAGCCCATGTGTCGCTCCAGATCCGCCCGCTTCCCCCACTAGCCATCTGATATAATAGATGAACGGTTACATGGGATCCTAGTGGCCCGGGTCGAAATAAGATCCGGTTCGTTAAATCATCTCTATGAAAAATAGGTCATGCATGCAACAAAACATTTATGCCTGTATGATTTGGCAGGTAAACAGTTAGATGGGACCATGTTAGTCCGGCCAAAAATTGGAGACCATATCAAAATCTTATCTAGTAGGGTACTACTGCCATATCACCTCCACCCATGCCTCCGGACCACAAGCATCACCACTGAAAGGGCATGTATTCCCCCATGTGTGGTTTTGGTAATTAATGACAATCTCTATGGACTAATGTGTAAATTGAGTTTCACTTATAGGTTTGTCCATTGGCATCACTTAGGCCATGTGTTGGTCTCAAGGTTGAAAATATGAAGAAGGGGAAGAAGAAATGTCCAAGGGATTTGCGATCCTTGGAATCCTGAAGAAAGAAGGAGCTTGAAGGTTGATCAAGATGAGTGGAAAGAGTCAATCCAAGTTGGATCAACCTCAATAAGGAATGAAGAAGGGCAAGCTCAAGATGCGCCATGTCTAGAAGATCTCATGCTTCAAGCTTCCCATCCTCGGTGGTCATGGAGTGATGAAGACAAGTTAAAAGAAGAGGTTTCCCCATGAAGTATGGGGGAGCAATTTGCAAGTATTCATCAAGCAAGAGAGAGCAAGAGAAATCAAGAAAGGTGTTCCATCTTGAGAAGGACAAGATGGTCTACATCAAGCTCAAGTGGAATGCTCAAGGCAAAGGTATGATCTTGATATGGTTTCTCTTTTACTGGTCTCGTGTTGTTAGTTGGGAGACCGGGTTTAGGATAGATAGCCGTACTATCAAGAGTGACTCTCGAGTGAGTGACTCGTTCGCATCTTTCGGAGAGATCTCAAACCTTAGCATACATAGCATCATCTTTATTGGTTGTTAGTTGGTTCTTGTCCATGAGAGGATCTAGAGCTTGTGGTTATCATCATAACAAGATCTAGTTCATCAAATTAGTATTTCCCTTGCATATCTTATTATGGTTGGATTCTTCATGTCGTTATCTTTCCAACAAAATATCTTTCCAACAAAATTGGTTTCATCTCGTTTGGAGTTCGGATGCAAAAGTTATTACAGTTTTGGTTTCTAGATTTCCCTGACCGGAAGTTCCGGATAGCCACCGGTAGTGCCGCTAGGGCATTTTGCCGCCGGTAGTTCCGGTGGAAGATCTGGTTCTTCTTTCGCTCACGTAATGTATCCTCTTTGTCTGGTTTGTTGTATTTGACAGAATTTGGATCAGAAGTTGCACCAGAAATTCCGCTCGGGCCTAGTTACCGCCGGAAGTTCTGATTAAAAATCCGGCTCTCGTTCCGCTCACGTACTGTAACCTCTGTGTTTTATGTGCTCTATTTGACCGAACTTCGGTTGGAATTTCTATGGTAGTTCCGCTCCCACCGGAAGTTCCGGTGAACCGGCGGAAGTTCCGGTCAGTCTCGTTTTTCTGTCTTTCAGATCGCAGTTTTCTGACCGTTGGCTATGTGCCA
The DNA here is from genome assembly GCA_916181665.1 of Avena sativa. NCBI lineage: Eukaryota > Viridiplantae > Streptophyta > Magnoliopsida > Poales > Poaceae > Avena > Avena sativa. The sequence continues at coordinate 177,741,624 of OV702294.1, read as the reverse complement.
CCGGAAATTCTGGCCTTCCACCGGAAGTTCTGGCCAGGGTCATAAATGTCCATAACGGGCAGATCTGGGAGCCCTTTAAAATAGGCTCCTCTTCCCCTTCGTGGGCACTAGTTCTTTGGTCCATTTCTCTCTCTCTCTCTCCTTCGTGAGCACTAGATCTATATATATATATATTTGACCTTGAAGAGCTTGTCCTCTCTCCTTCCCCCTTCCATGATCCTTGCATATTTTTGAGGGATTTGAGAGAGGAGATCTAGATCTATAGTCCCCTCAAGCTAAATCCCTTTTTTGTGAAGGAATCATTGGGATCTAGATCTTGGAGAGTTTTGTGTCCCCAAATAGCTTTTGTAGCTTTGTTGGAATTTGGGAGTGAAGGACTTTGACCTTGCATTTGGTGCATAGGTTTGAGTTTTCCTCAGAGATTTGGTGAATATAAGCTTGTGGGCTTGTTACTCTTGGGTTCTTGGAACCCTAGACGGTTGTGTGGTTGGAGTGTTGACCTCTTGTGGTCTTTGTTGCCTGTTGTGGCCTTGTAGCCTTTTGTGGCTTTGTAGCCTTTTATGGCATTATTGTTGGGAGCCTCCAATTGAGTTGTGGAGATTGCCCCAATCTTGTTCGGGTTCGGTGATCGCCCTCGAGTTTTCCATATTGGATCGAGTGCCCGCCTTTTGTGGTGCGCACTCGGGAGAATAGGGTGAGCTTTTGTGGCATCAGTGAGTTGCGTGCTTCCGCATCCGGGGTGAGGCCTTGTGTGGCGTTGGGTGTGCATCGAGCCACCACACCCTTAGGTGAGCCATTTGTGGCGTTAAGAGAGTATTGCACCATCGCACCTCTTCAACGGGATAAAAATCTCCGTCTCCGTGTCCATCGGTTATCTCTCAACCGAGCCCTTTATTTATGCATTTTACATTGTGATAGCCATCGTGCTTGAAGTATTTTACCTTGCTATCACCTTGTTGCTTGTATTGCTTAGCATAGGTTGTTGGTGCACTTAGGTGAACTTAGTGGTTAAGTTTTGTGCTCAATAAATTAAATGTTAGTTTTTATTCCGCATTTGTTTGAGCCTAAACCGCAATAATGTTAACAGTCTATTCACCCCCCTCTAGGCAACGTCCATTGCACTGTCAACCACCATCTCCTCGTCCTCGGTCTCTTAGCTTAATTTCATTGAACGGTCACAACAATTGGTCCCACCTAACCCATGTGTTGCTCCAGATCTGCTCCGCTTCCCCAATTGCCATCCGAATCTAACAGATGAATGGTTACATGGGATCACAGTGGTCCGGGTCGAAATAGGATCTGGTTTGTTAGATCCTGCTACCAAAAATAGGTCATGCGTGGAACAAAACATTTGTGCATGTCTGACTAGACCGGTAAACGGTTAGATGTGACCATGTTGGTCCGGCCAAAAATTGGAGAACAGATCTAAATCTTGTCCGGAAGGGTACTACTGCCATATCGCCATATCTATCACCACCTACCATGCCTCCGAACCACAGGCATCACCACCATCTCCTCGTCCTTAGTGTCTTAGTTTAATTTCATTGAACCGCCACAACAACCGATCCCACCCTACCATCTAACCCATGTATTGCTCTAGATCTGCTCCGCTTCCCCCAATTGCCATCTGATCTAACAGATGAATGGTTACATGGGATCCTAGTGGTCAGAGTTGAAACATGATCTGGTTCGCTCGTTACCAAAAATAGGTCATGTGTGCAATAACACATTCCTCCCACCTAACCCATGTGTTGCTCCAGATCTGTTCCACTTCCCCTAATTGCCATCTGATATAACAAATGAGCGGTTACCTAGGATCCCGGTGGTCCGGGTCGAAACAGGATCCGGTTCGTTAGATCGTCGCTACCAAAAATAGGTCATGCGTGCAACAACATATTGTGCACGTAAACATCCGCCCAATGCTTATGCTACTATTTGTTTTCGGGAAAATACCAGGACTGAGGACTAATAGAATATCTTAATGACCATGATCTAGCAATGGTCAACTAGATGACAACAAACAAATAACAAAACATGAGCTGGCAAGGGAGATTAATTATACTGATGACTGGGAGATCCATCTCGAGGCCGATGATCTCGAGGAGCTTGAAGCCGTCCATGTTCGGCATGTGCAAGTCGGTGATGACCAGGTCGAATTGCTCCTCGCCTCCTTCCCTCAACCTATGCAGCGCCATCCTTGCGTCCGTCGCCGTTGTTGCTGCACCAAATCCAACCAAGCAAGCATTATTCCTAGGTTGTAATGGGATACGGTAGAAGTCGAGGAGGAGGGAGATCGAAAGCGCTCACCTTTGTATTTGCAAACGCGCAGAAGGAACCCGAGGACCCTGAGGAAGACGGGGTCGTTGTCGACGGCAAGCACGCGCAGCCCCTCGGGGAACTTGTCCTCCTCCGGCGCCTCCTCCGCCGGTCCCTTCCCATGCCTGTCGTCACCGCCAGACATGCCTACCAAGTCCAGCTTCTTCAAAACAAACGTAAAAAAGGAAAGAAACACCCAGAATTAAACAAACATATAAAAGGAAACATCACCAAGAATTCCAGAAAACCCCCTATAAACGCCCACCCTTTCAACCTTCCTCTAATGGCTTCCTCTACGGAGACAGGAGCAGAGAGGACGGTCGATGGTCTCCAGCGCGTTGGGGGGAGCCATTTTATAGGGCAGGGAGCGAGGGTCGGGGGAGTGGGAACCCCGCTCTCCGCGACTGAGTGTACGTGGTCCCAGGCGTTGGCTGGCTCGCCGTCCCCGTGCGTCCATTCCTGCAGTGTACATAGTAATTTCTCTTTGTTGTGTTAATGTTTCTATATATCCCTAACATTAAATATATATCCTCAACATTAATATCTCTCATGTCCGCTTGCGCCGTCGCCCATGGTAAACACATTTCCGGCTGCTGGTTTTGGCGCTTAGAACCAAAATTTGGAGCGGGGCTGAGATCACCGGCTAGCTGCAATGGAGGGATCCTATTCATTGCATCGGTCAGTCCTCCTTCCTATCTAGTCTAATTAATGGACACTCGTATCTATGCATAATTAAGTTTCTTCTTTTGTTTTAGCTATATATATCTCGTTCTTTTGGTAAAAATGGGGAGGCTTGAACTCCTACTTGTGAATAATTAACTTGCCCCTTCCTTTTTAAAGCTACTAGTGTCTATGAGGCATAAGATAACAAAGTCGGCGGTAGAATGTCCTTGGCCTACAAAAAACAACATTTTTTGGCGAATTACCAAATAGATGTTTGGTAGCAAATTTCTTACCAAGTGAAAGATAATGGACATGTCCCAAATCCATATCTTTGGGCCGCCAAGTTGCAATGAACATGTATGAATCCGCTATCTTTTAATTTTGATAGATGAATTCTCTGGGTCAAAAGCCAAGACATAATAAGCTAAAATCAAAATATATAGTGTCAATTCTAACAGTTAGTTTTTTGGATGAATCAGAACCATTCACTGTACGACGCGCACGGTAGGCCAAAATGCCCTCGGCATATGATACGCCGACGGCTTTGCCCTCGGCATAGCCCTGTCGGCATAATAATGGCAGGTTGTAAAAAATAAAAAAAAACAATTTTTTTTTGAATTTTTTAAATCTTTGAATTGTTTGAATCGTTAATCTCTCACCTAAAACACTTTTAACACTAATTACATTTAATCATTAATCAAATTTTAGTCTTTATCAAACTTCTCGCTCGGTCACCCATCCTAATACTACTCCAGCTCCAACACGCTTAACTTTTCAGTTCCTTTCGAATCAGTTTCCGTGAACCAATTTGTACCTAGTTGTAAATACTATGATATCAATCCTATTAACTCTTATATCATTATGTCACATATTACTATTTTTTGAAACTACAAACACTTATTTAAGTAAACAACAATGAATAAGTAAAAAAACTACTAATTCAAATAAAAATACTATTGAACTCAAATAAAATATAATAATTTTACTTTTTTCTATTTAATATGGAATAATTAATATCTTTAAATTCGCAAATCAGAATTCGATAAATAATATGTCTAAATTGATCAGAAACATGAAAGGAATATAAATATGATATCCATATCAAGTTATCACAAATCTCCAGTTTTTGAATTAGCTATTTGGTGGTTGCTCCACAAAATCCCTCTTTTTTGCGCTCGGAAAAATGGAAAATGGCTTTTTGGTGCGACGAAAAGGAAAACTTCCTCCTACAACATTATTATTCATCACATGATGTACATGTATGCATCATATGAGCATATTATCACAAACAATGTCTTGATTATAGCCATAGCATTGGTCATTTGACCCGAAAGCCAAGAAACTTCGAATGAGATAGGTCATTTTGTGAAGGTTTTTTCAGACATAATCAATATACCAAGTTTGATATTTTTCCTTGCAACTATGTCACATAAAATGACACCACGTGAAGGATTCGCATTGTTTCTATCATTTTGGAATTTTTATGTCCATTTTAAACTATCGTCAAACTTTGTCGAACGGCGGGCATGAAGATTCTTAGCTTGGGGCCGAGACTCTCTAAACTTGCATTGGATCTTTGATAAAATAGCATATTGTGAACCTAAAAATGATTTTCATAAAAAAATCATGAGCATCAGATCATGTACCTATAGTTCATATCTGACCCATTTCCTACCGATTCGGCATGAATTTGTCTTTTTCACCAGGGATAGACAAAAAGGTTCGAGATCCCCCTGTTAGGACATTGTCCATGTAAGGTGGTATAATATTTTGTAAAAATATGGTGTTAGCATTTTGAGTTAGTCATTTGGTGGTTGATTCACAAAACCGTCCATTTTTTGCACTCGAAAAATGGAAAATAGATTTTTGGTGTGACGAAAAAGAAAACTTTCTCCTGCAACATTGTTTGCCATCCCATGATGCACATGTATACACAATATGGACACATTATCACAAACTATGCCTCGGTTCTAGAAATAACGTTGGTCATTTGACCCGAAAGCCAAGAAATCTCGAATGAGATACATCATTTTGTGAAGGTTTTTTCAGACATAATCAATATACCAAGTTTGATATTTTTCCTTCCAACTATGTGACATAATATGACACCACGCGAAGGTTTTGCATTGTTTTGATCGTTTTTGAATTTTGTTATGCCCGTTTTAAAGTATCATCAAACTTTGTCCAACGACGGGCATGAAGATTCTTAGCTCGGGGCCGAGCCTCGCTAAACTTGCATCGAATCTTTGATAAAATAGCATATTGTGAACCTAAAAATGATTTTTATAAAAAATCATGAGCATCAGATCATGTACCTATAGTTCATATCTGACCCACTTCCTTCCGATTTGGCAGGAATTTGTCTTTTCACCAGGGATAGACAGAAAGGTTTGAGATTCCCCTATTAGGACATTGTCCATGTAAGGTGGTATAGTATTTTGTAAAAATGTGGTGGTAGCATTTTGAATTAGTCATTTGGTGGTTGCTTCACAAAACAGTCTTTTTTTGCACTCGAAAAATGGAAAATGGATTTTTGGTATGACGAAAAAGAAAAATTCTTCCTGTAACATTGTTCGCCATCCCATGATGTACATGTATGCACAATATGGGCACATTATCACAAACTATGCCTTGATTCTAGCCATAACATTGGTCATTTGACCCGAAAGCCAAGAAACCTCGAATGAGATAGGTCATTTTGTGAAGGTTTTTCCAGACATAATGAATATACCAAGTTTGATATTTTTCCTTCCAACTATGTCACATAATATGACACCATGCGAATGTTTCGCATTGTTTGGATCGTCTTTGAATTTTTTATGCCCGTTTTAAACTATCATCAAACTTTGTCGAACGGCGGGCATGAAGATTCTTAGCTCTAGGCCGAGCCTCGCTGAAATTGCATTGGATCTTTGATAAATTAGCATAATGTGAACCTAAAAATGATTTTTGAAAAAATCATGAGCATCAGATCATGTACCTATAGTCATATCTGACCCACCTCCTTCTAATTCGGCAAGAATTTGTCTTTTTCACCAGGGATAGACAGAAAGGTTTGATATCCCCTGTTACGACATTGCCCATGTAAGTGTTGGAGATATGCCCAAGAGGCAATAATAAAGTGGTTATTATCATATCTTCACACTTATGATAAATGTTTACATACCATGCTATAATTGTATTAACCGGAAACATTAATACTTGTGTGATTTGTAAACTAAAATAAGAGTCCCTAGTAAAGCCTCTTGTTAAACTAGCTTGTTGGTTAATATATGATCATGGTTTCCTGATCATGAACATAGAGATGTTATTAACAACAGGATCATATCGTTAGGAGAATGATGTGATGGACATACTCCTATAGATAAGCGTAGCATAAAGATCAAGTCATTTCAATAGTTCAATTGCTATATGCTTTCTGATACATAGTAACCTAATTCCTTCGACCATGAGATCATGCATATCACCTTTACCGGATGGATGCTTTGATGTCATCAAACACCACACCGTAACAGGGTGGCTATAAAGGTGGCATTGAGTGTTCGGAAAGTATTGGTTGAAACACATGGATCAAGAGTGGGATTTGTCCATCCATATGACGGATAGATATACTCTGGGCCCTCTCGGTGAAATGTCATCCAATTATCTTGCAAGCATGTGACTTGGTCACAAGGGATCACATATCACGGGAACGAGAAAAGAGTACTTATCAGTATCGAGGTTGAACTAGGTATGCAGAGATACCGACGATCATAACCTCGGATAAGTAACATATCGTGAGACAAAGGGAAATTGGTATCGTATGTAAGTGGTTCATTCGATCGCAAAGTAATCGTAGAAATATGTGGGAGCCATATGAATTTCCAGATTCCTCTATTGGTTATTGTTCGGAGAAGTGTCTCGATCATGTCCGCATAATTCACGAACCGTAGGGAGACACACTTAAGGATTCGACGTTGTTTGAGTAGTTATGGTATTATGAGAAAGAGACCGAATGTTGTTCGGAGTCTCGGATGGGATCCGGGATATCACGAGGTGATCCGGAATGGTCCGGAGAATAAGATTCATATAAGGAAAGTCCCGTTTCGGAGTTCGGGAATGATTCCGGTGTTTTCATCGGGGATATTCTAGAAGGTTCCGGAATGTCCGGCACTCCGGAGGGGGAAGGGTACATGAATGTGTCATTGTAAGTTGGAATGATTGCATCATGTACTAGGTGTTCTTGCTGTCCAAAATAAAGGGTTTATTTAAATCCTAAATTGAAAAGTCAAACGGCTAGTTTGAAAGTCAAACGGCAATTTTGGGAAGTGGGAAGAGAGGAGGATTGGTGGAGGCCGAATTGGAGGAGGGTTCCTCCCTTGGCCGGCGCCCCACCAAGCCGACTTGGGGAGGGACTCTCCTCCCCTTGGCCGGCCAGCCCTCCCACCTATATAAGGAGGGGCAGGGCTCCCTCCTAGCACACACAAGTTTCCTATCCTCTAAACTAAACCCTAGATCTAGACCCCGGTTTAGAGCTATTCGGTTTAGAGCCTTCTAATTGGTTTAGAGCCTTCTAATTGGTGTGTCTAATTACTAGACCACTAATAGCCTCTCTCATAAGCTCCACCATACTCGCACCGGCTTAAGGCGAAGCCCTGCGGGATCTCCCCTCTACTTCCGGTACCACGCCGTTGTGCTGCCGGAATCGCGAGGAGAGTGCTACAACCTCCGCTGCCTGCTGGAACAAGGGAGAGGAAGGTCTTCGTCGAGTACCGAACGTGTGACCGATTGCGGGAGCGCTGCTGGAACGTGGCGCTGGAAGGATCGTCTACACGATCTTGAGATCGGAAAGAGTACGACTACATCATCCACGAGAATCTGCTCTCGTTAAACGCTTTGGAATCTTCGAGGGTCAGTTATTCCATCGACTCGTTGCTACAATCTAGTAGATAGATCTTGGCTTGTTTGTTTGTATGCGGTAGAAAATTTTTGTTTTCCATGCTACGAACCCCTACAGTGGTATCAGAGCCGTGTCTATATGTAGATCTGTTGCACGAGTAGAACACAATGGTCATTGTGGGCGTTGATGCTTTTATTGTAGATTGCTTTTTGTGTACTTTGCATCTTGCGGTATGTTGGGATGAAGCGGCCCGGGCTAACCTTACATGACATCGTTCATGAGACTTGCTCCACGCTTGACATGCAACTCGTATTGCATAAGTGGCTTTGCGGGTGCCTGTTTCTCCTAGCATAGTAAAGATCCAATTTACAACGGGTAATCAACAATGCTAGTATCAATGTTGTGGTTCTTGTTCGTAGGTTAGAACGACACTTATGGAAAGCCCCAAACCACGTAAAATATGCAAAGAAAGTAGAAGCGTCTAACTTTGTTTTGCAGGGGTGTGCAGTGATGTGATATGGCCATGATTGTGATTATATTTGATGTATGCAATGTTCCTTATTGTAAGTTGGCAACCGGCAGGAGCCATATGGTTGTCTTTAATTTCTGTTAAGACCTACGTGTCTATTCAAAATAGTTGTAATAGTTGAAGCTGGTGGACGACAACCATGAAGAAGCGTCATTGACCTTGATGCTACGCCGGTGATGATGGAGATCATGTTCGTGCTTGAAGATGGAGATCGGAAGCACAAAGAAGAAAGGCCATATCATATCACATATTATGAATTGCATGTGATGTTAATCCTTTATGCATCTTGTATTGCTTAGTAGACGACGGTAGCATTATAAGATGATCCCTCATGCACATAAATTTCAAGTTCTAAAGTGTTCGCCCTTAGTTAGCACCGTTGCTAAAACTTGTTGCTTCGAAGCACCACGTGATGATCGGGTGTCTTTGATTCCACGGGTAAATACAACGTAAGCAAGCCAGATTTGCTTATGCGGTAGCTAAGGTTTGATCTTGACGAGCCTAGCATGTACAGACATGGCCTCAGGAACACGGATCGCCGAAAGGCAAAGCATGAGTCATATAGTAGATATGATGAACATGATGATTGTTCGCCACTAAAACTATATCGGCTCTCGTGATGATCGGTGTTGATATAGTAGTTTTGGTTCGTGTGATCACTAAAACAATGTGAGGGATATTGTTTTGAGTGGGAGTTCACCTAGATTAATTTAATTATTAATTAGAACTCAATTTATCATAAACTAAATCAAAGTGAATTTGCATAGTTGTTGTAGTCATTGGCATCCGTTTACCACCTTGCGCTTAGTTATAATTGAGATGATAGAACTATAGAATTCTGGTTAGTTACTTTACGAACTGGTATCGTATTGTTTTGAAGTGTTAATCTAAAGTTTAAAAGTCCTATTGCAAACTTTCAGTAAGTTCCGGTTACTCCATGAAGTTTAATAATTGGTATTAAATCAAGAGTAACAATTCCAAGTGTTAGTATATAAAGTGTCATGTTTGTCTCCGTGATTCTTGATATTCAAAGAATTGTCTTAATATCAAGGTTATCTAGGATCTGAAAGAGTTGTTTCAGAAACCATGATATGTGGAAGATATTGTGATATCTGAAACAAAGTTTTGGTTACAACATGATAGAGTATAATATGGCAAAAGTCATGTTCTCATATTTGATGAAAATTTGCAAAAGGTTGGAGACACTAGTTGTCCTAATCCTCCAAAATGTTTTTGGAAAGCAACATTATACTCATAATTCATCGTTATAAGCTAAAAGTAGCTTGATCATGGACATTCCATGATAAGGTGAATATTTGATGTAGGTAAATTGTTTACTACACCAAGAGATTACTAAAGAAAGGAATTTGGAAGAACACCAAACATTTGATGATGGTGATCTACTTCAAAGTGCAAGTCCAAAGACATTTGTATTTAATTATACACGCTTTGGATTATGTGTCATATGTATGACTCCACTATTGATGTTGATAGATTCTTTCAAATAGAAAAGGAAATATTGAAAGAGAATCTCATAAATATATGGCAGAAAAGAAAAGACTAGAATTGTTCAGTTTAAGTATATAGATGATATACATGTTATGGCTATATTCTTTGCTTATTAAACAATGTGGTTCTCAAGTATTTGATACTGAATTTGTTGGTGTGAATCGTCATACGAAACAACACAATTCATGAACTACAATGGCCTAAGTAACAAGCAAAAGAATATGTGATGATGTTCATCGAGAACAAATAAAGGGTTATTGCGTTGCTTGTTAAACATCAAAGCTTGCCTTCAAAGATTTGTTTTATCAGGTATTATGAGAACAAAAGGGTTGTTCAAATAATTCCCGTAATCCATAAAAGATGGATGATTCACAAATCTCGTTGGAGAAATCACATCCATAAAACTAGTGCTAAAATGTCGAAAGACAAATTGATTGAAAGATCACTTAGGAAGTGACATCGCCGTTTAAATTATATTGGAAAGAAAACATGAAGAAAATCCATATGGATGGAATTTTGGAGTCTATTTGATTTTGATCAAATAACGCTTGTGAAACTTTCCTAGAGATAATTAAAACTTCGTTCATAGGCCAAAAGGGAACGAATGACTAGCTAATTGGAACTTGTACATATTGTTGTACGAAGTCCATTATGTGTAGTCAAGAGCGATGGATTTCAACTTCATATGCTTTCTCCGAAAATTTGAGTGAATATATGAATATTTACTTAATAAGGATGAAGTATGAAATATTTGAAAAGTTCAAAAGACTTTCAAGATGAAGTGCAAAATCATTGTAACAAGAATATGAATAGTTTATGATAAAGATCATAAAGGAAGATATTTGAATTACAAGTTTAGCATAATACCTAAAGGAATCGTTCCGTGGATTTGCATTTTCCCGAAACACCATAAGTGTATGGAGCGTTCGAGATATGTAATTAAACCTTGTTTGACATGGTAAGATCAAAGGTATAATTTATAAAACTGCCATTATATTTTAAAGATTAAAAGCTTTAGAGATTACCGTTTTTCCACTGAAAAGAGCTCCATCATAATCCGTTGAAATGACACCATATAAGGTTATGGTTTGGGATAAAACCCAAGTAGTCCTTTCTTAAACATTGGTATGCTATGCATAAGAAAGATGTTTGCAACCAAAGTCGGATAAACCTGTCTTTGTATTACTGTTAAGTATTCCTCCAAAACACCGGAGACAAAAGTGTTTGTCGCTTAGAACGTCAAGTTTCTTTGAGAAGGAATTTTTCGTGAAAAGTTAAAGTGGGAGGACAATAGAACTTTGATAAGGTTAAAAGAACCTTAGCTATATGTGCAGAGTTGCGCAGCACCGAAAAGTGTTCCGGAGGCAGCAATAATGCTCATGGCTCACGTGCCTCAAAAGTTGTGGTCACGGAGGTCTAAGTTTCTATTGAAACAAGTAGGTCAAGTAAACAATCAAATACTAAGATTTGAGGGTTGAATCATTATTTGAGAATAATGAACGGACTACATGCAAAGAAGCAATGATGGGCCCTGACTCCGTCAAATGGCTTGAAGCCATAAAATCCGTGATAATTCCATACACGAGAAATCAAGTTTTGAACTTGAAGGACCCTCGAGAAAGGTGTAAGACCTTACAGTTGTGTTTGGATCTATAAAGAAATAGACATGGATGTTTCACATCTATAAGTCGACATGTTGGGAAAGAGTTCACAACAATGTTCAAAGATTGACTATGACAAGATTTGATCTTTCATAGCGATATTTAGTCTAGACGGATTAATGTAGCAACCACTACATATAATTTTGTTATGTGGTAGTAGAATAAACAAAACAAGTTCTTCTAATAGAATGGTTACCTAGGACGTGTGCATGACACGGTCCAAAGGGTTTTGTTAATTCAAAGGATGCTAAAATCATATGCAAACTTCAATGGATGAAGTAAGCATAGCGGAGTTGGAATCTTCACTATGATGAAACTGTTAAAAGAGTTTAATTTCATCGGAGTCAATGAAGATACTTGCATTTGCAAGAAATTAAGTGGGAGCGCTAAGACATATTTCTAATACATTATGTGGAGGACATATTGTTGATTAGAAATGATGTATCTTTTATTAACACATATTAAGAATTTCATCCTGATGAAAGACTTAGGCAAAACCCAAATATTTGGCATCAATAGATGCTAATATGGTTGTGCCAGAAGTACATAGACAAAGATATTGAATGAGTTCAATATAGAAACTACAAGAAAGGTTCTTGTCGCACAGAAAGGATTGAATAAGTTCAATATTGATGATATATTCAAGTGTATTGACATTTGGTAAGTGAAACAAAGATTCAAGTATAGATTGATACTTGATGTATGAAATCACAAAGAGTATTTATATCAATCATACTGTGATATGTACAAATCCAGATATGTCCTATACTCTAAAATGTTATGAGCATATACCAGAATGATTCATAAGATGATCATTGGACGATAGTAAGGATATTCTTATGATCTTTTGAAAGAACTAAGAGTATATTATTTTGTATAAGTGACAAATAGATGGTTAGTTCATTGTAAAAGTACTACATTGATACTAGTTTTGTCACAAAGTGCAAATTAAGTTTATCTCAATCTAAACTAAGGGTGGCACAATATAATGGAAAGTAAGTTCCATAATGGATTTGGATGAGTTCCAAAGTTAAGACATTGTGACAGATACTACAACAAAAGGCTAAGTATATGACTGCTATAATAGCAGCTAAAGAGGGCATTTGTGTCAAGTAGTTTGTTATCAAACTAGGTGTAGTTCACAGCGGGATAATACTACGAAGATATATTGTACGACAATATTATCAACATGTTTTAACCCCAGAGAACTAAAGGTCTCACCAAAGGACCAAATCTATACAAAGCCATCTCATTAAGAATGAGTGATGCGTAGAGACGCAAAGACATGCAATTACACACGGACCTGGAAGTGTCAGATCCGGAGATCAGTTGACCACTAGCAATCGTGTACATACAACACCAGAAAGCCATAGGTGTTGAGTACACAAAGTTTTGAAACTAGATTATTGACTCTAGTGCAAGTGGGAGACTGTTGGAGATATGCCCAAGAGGCAATAATAAAGTGGTTATTATCATATCTTCACACTTATGATAAATGTTTACATACCATGCTATAATTGTATTAACCGGAAACATTAATACTTGTGTGATTTGTAAACTAAAATAAGAGTCCCTAGTAAAGCCTCTTGTTAAACTAGCTTGTTGGTTAATATATGATCATGGTTTCCTGATCATGAACATAGAGATGTTATTAACAACAGGATCATATCGTTAGGAGAATGATGTGATGGACATACTCCTATAGATAAGCGTAGCATAAAGATCAAGTCATTTCAATAGTTCAATTGCTATATGCTTTCTGATACATAGTAACCTAATTCCTTCGACCATGAGATCATGCATATCACCTTTACCGGATGGATGCTTTGATGTCATCAAACACCACACCGTAACAGGGTGGCTATAAAGGTGGCATTGAGTGTTCGGAAAGTATTGGTTGAAACACATGGATCAAGAGTGGGATTTGTCCATCCATATGACGGATAGATATACTCTGGGCCCTCTCGGTGAAATGTCATCCAATTAGCTTGCAAGCATGTGACTTGGTCACAAGGGATCACATATCACGGGAACGAGAAAAGAGTACTTATCAGTATCGAGGTTGAACTAGGTATGCAGAGATACCGACGATCATAACCTCGGATAAGTAACATATCGTGAGACAAAGGGAAATTGGTATCGTATGTAAGTGGTTCATTCGATCGCAAAGTAATCGTAGAAATATGTGGGAGCCATATGAATTTCCAGATTCCTCTATTGGTTATTGTTCGGAGAAGTGTCTCGATCATGTCCGCATAATTCACGAACCGTAGGGAGACACACTTAAGGATTCGACGTTGTTTGAGTAGTTATGGTATTATGAGAAAGAGACCGAATGTTGTTCGGAGTCTCGGATGGGATCCGGGATATCACGAGGTGATCCGGAATGGTCCGGAGAATAAGATTCATATAAGGAAAGTCCCGTTTCGGAGTTCGGGAATGATTCCGGTGTTTTCATCGGGGATATTCTAGAAGGTTCCGGAATGTCCGGCACTCCGGAGGGGGAAGGGTACATGAATGTGTCATTGTAAGTTGGAATGATTGCATCATGTACTAGGTGTTCTTGCTGTCCAAAATAAAGGGTTTATTTAAATCCTAAATTGAAAAGTCAAACGGCTAGTTTGAAAGTCAAACGGCAATTTTGGGAAGTGGGAAGAGAGGAGGATTGGTGGAGGCCGAATTGGAGGAGGGTTCCTCCCTTGGCCGGCGCCCCACCAAGCCGACTTGGGGAGGGACTCTCCTCCCCTTGGCCGGCCAGCCCTCCCACCTATATAAGGAGGGGCAGGGCTCCCTCCTAGCACACACAAGTTTCCTATCCTCTAAACTAAACCCTAGATCTAGACCCCGGTTTAGAGCTATTCGGTTTAGAGCCTTCTAATTGGTTTAGAGCCTTCTAATTGGTGTGTCTAATTACTAGACCACTAATAGCCTCTCTCATAAGCTCCACCATACTCGCACCGGCTTAAGGCGAAGCCCTGCGGGATCTCCCCTCTACTTCCGGTACCACGCCGTTGTGCTGCCGGAATCGCGAGGAGAGTGCTACAACCTCCGCTGCCTGCTGGAACAAGGGAGAGGAAGGTCTTCGTCGAGTACCGAACGTGTGACCGATTGCGGGAGCGCTGCTGGAACGTGGCGCTGGAAGGATCGTCTACACGATCTTGAGATCGGAAAGAGTACGACTACATCATCCACGAGAATCTGCTCTCGTTAAACGCTTTGGAATCTTCGAGGGTCAGTTATTCCATCGACTCGTTGCTACAATCTAGTAGATAGATCTTGGCTTGTTTGTTTGTATGCGGTAGAAAATTTTTGTTTTCCATGCTACGAACCCCTACAGTAAGGTGGTATAGTATTTTGTAAAAATGTGGTGGTGGCATTTTGAATTAGTTATTTGGTGGCTGCTTCACAAAACCGTTCGTTTTTTGCACTCGGAAAATGGAAAATGAATTTTTGGTGTGACGAAAAAGAAAACTTCCTCCTGCAACATTGTTCGCCATCCCATGATGCACATGTATGCACAATATGTGCATATTATCACAAACTATGCCTTGATTATAGCCATAACATTGGTCATTTGACCCGAAAGCCAAGAAACCTCGAATGAGATAGGTCATTTTGTGAAGGTTTTTTCAGATATAATCAATATACCAAGTTTGATATTTTTCCTTCAAACTATGTCACATAATATGACACCACGTGAATGTTTCGCATTGTTTGGATCGTTTTTGCATTTTTTTATGCCCGTTTTAAACTATCGTCAAACTTTGTCGAATGGCGGGCATGAAAATTCTTAGCTCAGGGCCGAGCCTCTCTAAACTTGTATTGAATCTTTGATAAAATAGCATACTATGAACCTAAAAATGATTTTTGTAAAAAAATCATGAGCATCAGATCATGTACCCATAGTTCATATCTGACCCACTTCCTCCCGATTCAGCAGGAATTTGTCTTTTTTCACCAGGGATAGACGGAAAGGTTTGAGATCCCCCTGTTAGGACATTGTCCATGTAAGGTGGTATAGTATTTTGTAAAAATGTGGTGGTATCATTTTGAATTAGTCATTTGGTGGTTGCTTCAAAAAACCGTCTTTTTTTGCACTCGAAACATGGAAAATGGATTTTTGGTGTGACAAAAACGAAAACTTCCTCCTGCAACATTGTTCGCCATCTCATGATGCACATGTATGCACAATATGGGCACATTATCATAAACTATGCCTTGATTTTAGCCATAACATTGGTCATTTGACCCGAAAGCTAAGAAACCTCGAATGAGATAGGTCATTTTGTGCAGGTTTTTTCAGACATAATCAATATACCAAGTTTGATATTTTTCCTTCCAACTATGTCACATAATATAACACCACACGAATGTGTCGCATTGTTTGGATCATTTTTGAATTTGTTTATGTCCATTTTAAACTATCGTCAAACTTTGTCGAACGACGGGCATAAAGATTGTTATCTCGGGACCGAGCCTCGCTAAACTTGCATTGGATCATTGATAAAATAACATATTGTGAACCTAAAAATGATTTTTGTAAAAAATCATGAGCATCAGATCATGTACCTATATTTCATATCTGACCCACTTCCTTCCGATTTGGCAGGAATTTACCTTTTTCACCAGGGATAGACAAAAAGGTTTGAGATTCCCCTGTTAGGACATTTTCCATCTAAGGTGGTATAGTATTTTGTAAAAATGTGGTGGTGGCATTTTGAATTAGTCATGTGGGGGTTGCTTCACAAAACTGTCTGTTTTTTGCACTCGAAAAATGGAAAATGGATTTTTGGTGTGACGAAAAAGAAAACTTCCTCCTGCAACATTATTCACCATCCCATAATGCGCATGTATGCATAATATGACCATATTATTAAAAACTATGCCTTGATTCTAGCCATAACATTGGTCAATTGACCCGAAAGCCAAGAAACCTCGAATGAGATAGGTCATTTTGTGAAGGTTTTTTCAGACATAATCAATATACCAAGTTTGATATTTTTCCTTCCAACTATGTCACATAATATGACACCACGCGAATGTTTCGCATTGTTTGGATCGTTTTTGAATTTTTTTATGCCCGTTTTAAACTATCGTCAAACTTTGTCGAACGACGGGCATGAAGATTCATAGCTCGGAGCCGAGCCTCGCTAAACTTGCATTGGATCTTTTATGAAATAGCATATTGTGAACCTAAAAATGATTTTTGTAAAAAATCACGAGCATCAGATCATGTACATATAGTTCATATCTGACCCACTTCCTTCCGATTCGGCAGGAATTTGTCTTTTTCACCAGGGATAGACAGAAAGGTTTGATATCCCACTGTAGGACATTGTCCATATAAGGTGGTATAGTATTTTGTAAAAATGTGGTGGTAGCATTTTGAATTAGTCATTTGGTGGTTGCTTCACAAAACCGTCTGTTTTTTGTACTCGAAAAATGGAAAATGGATTTTTGGTGTGACGAAAAAGAAAACTTCCTCCTGCAACATTGTTCGCCATCCTATGATGCACATGTATGAACAATATGGGCATATTATCACAAACTATGTCTTGATTCTAGCCATAACATTGGTCATTTGAACCGAAAGCCAATAAACCTCGAATGAGATAGGTCATTTTGTGAAGGTTTTTTTTAGACATAATCAATATACCAAGTTTGATATTTTTCCTTCAAACTATGTCACATAATATGAGACCACGCGAATGTTTTCGCATTGTTTGGATCATTTTTTAAAAATTTTATGCCCATTTTAAACTATCGTAAAACTTTGTCGAACGACGGGCATGAAGATTCTTAGCTCGGGGCCGAGCCTCGCTAAAATTGCATTGTATCTTTGATAAAATAGCATATTGTGAACCTAAAAATGATTTTTGTAAAAAACCATGAGCATCAGATCATGTACCTATAGTTCATATTTGACCCACTTCCTCCCGATTCGGCAGGAATTTGTCTTTTTCACCAGGGATAGACGGAAAGGTTCGATATCCCCCTGTTAGGACATTGTCCATGTAAGGTGGTATAGTATTTTGTAAAAATTTGGTGGTAGCATTTTCAATTAGTCATTTGGTGGTTGCTTCACAAAATCGTCCATTTTTTGCATTCGAAAGATGGAAAATGGATTTGTGGTGTGACGAAAAAGAAAACCTCCTCATGCAACATTGTCTCCATAACATGATGTATATGTATGCACAATATGAGCACATTATCACAAACTATGCCTTGATTCTAGCCATAACATTGATCATTTGACCCGAAAGCCAAGAAACCTCGAATGAGATAGGTCATTTTGTGAAGGATTTTTTCAGATATAATCAATATACCAAGTTTGATATTTTCCTTCCAACTATGTCACATAATATGACACCACGCGAATGTTTCGCATTGTTTTTGAATTTTTTTATACCCGTTTTAAACTATCGTCAAACTTTGTCGAACAGCGGGAACAAAGATTCTTAGCTCGGGGCCGAGCCTCGCTAAACTTGCATTGGATATTTGATAAAATAGCATATTGTGAACCTAAAAATGATTTTTGTAAAAAATTATGAGCATCGGATCATGTATGTATAGTTCATATCTGACCCACTTCCTTCCGATTCGGTATGAATTTGTCTTTTTCACTAGGGATAGACAGAAAGGTTTGATATCCCACTGTTAGGACATTGTCCATATAAGGTGGTATAGTATTTTGTAAAAATGTGGTGGTAGCATTTTGAATTAGTCATTTGGTGGTTGCTTCACAAAACCGTCTGTTTTTTGCACTCGAAAAATGGAAAATGGATTTTTGGTGTGACGAAAAAGAAAACTTCCTCCTGCAACATTGTTCGCCATCCTATGATGCACATGTATGCACAATATGGGCACATTAACACAAAATATGTCTTGATTCTAGCCATAACATTAGTCATTTGAACCGAAAGCCAATAAACCTCGAATGAGATAGGTCATTTTGTGAAGGTTTTTTTCAGACATAATCAATATACCAAGTTTGATATTTTTCCTTCAAACTATGTCACATAATATGAGACCACGCGAATGTTTTCGCATTGTTTGGATCATTTTTTAAAAAAAATTATGCCCGTTTTAAACTATCGTAAAACTTTGTCGAATGGCGGACATGAAGATTCTTAGCTCGGGGCCGAGCCTCACTACAATTGCATTGTATCTTCGATAAAATAGCATATTGTGAACCTAAAAATGATTTTTGTAAAAAATCATGAGCATCAGATCATGTACCTATAGTTCATATCTGACCCACTTCCTCCCGATTCAGCAGGAATTTGTCTTTTTTCACCAGAGATAGACGGAAAGGTTTGAGATCCCCCTGTTAGGACATTGTACATGTAAGGTGGTATAGTATTTTGTAAAAATATGGTGGTAGCATTTTGAATTAGTCTTTTCGTGGTTGCTTCACAAAACCGTCCATTTTTTGCACTTAGAAAATGGAAAATGGATTCTTAGCTCGGGGCCGAGCCTCGCTAAACTTGCATTGGCTCTTTGATAAAATAGCATATTGTGAACCTAAAAATGATTTTTATAAAAAATTATGAGCATCGGATCATGTATGTATAGTTCATATCTGACCCACTTCCTTCCGATTCGGTATGAATTTGTCTTTTTCACCAGGGATAGACAGAAAGGTTTGATATCCCCCTGTTAGTACATTGTCCCTGTAAGATGGTATAGTATTTTGTAAAAATATGGTGGTAGCATTTTGAATTAGTCATTTCGTGGTTGCTTCACAAAACCGTCCGTTTTTTGCACTCGAAAAATGGAAAATGGATTTTTGGGGTGACGATAAAGAAATTTTCCTCCTGCAACATTGTTCGCCATCCCATGATGCACATGTATGCATAATATGGGAACATTATCATAAACTATGCCTTGATTCTATCCATAACATTGGTCATTTGATCCGAAAGCCAAGAAACCTCGAATAAGATAGGTCATTATGTGAAGTTTTTTCAGACATAATCAATATACCAAGTTTGATATTTTTCCTTCAACTATGTCACATAATATGACACCATACGAAGGTTTCGCATTGTTTGGATTGTTTTTGAATTTTTTATGCCCGTTTAAAACTATCGGCAATCTTTGTTGAACGGCGGACATGAAGATTCTTAGCTCGGGGCCGAGCCTCGCTAAACTTGCATTGGATCTTTGTTAAAATAGCATATTGTGAATCTAAAAATTATTTTTGTAAAAAATCATGAGCACCAGATCATGTACCTATAGTTCATATCTGACCCACTTCCTACCGATTCAGCAGGAATTTGTCTTTTTTCACCAGAGATAGACGGAAAGGTTTGAGATCCCCCTGTTAGGACATTGTACATGTAAGGTGGTATAGTATTTTGTAAAAATATGGTGGTAGCATTTTGAATTAGTCTTTTGGTGGTTTCTTCACAAAACCGTCCGTTTTTTGCACTCAGAAAATGGAAACTGGATATTTGGTGTGACGAAAAAGAAAACTTCCTCCTGCAACATTGTTCGCCATCCCATGATGCACATGTATGCATAATATGGGAACATTATCACAAATTATGCCTTGATTCTAGCCATAACATTGGTCATTTGACCCGAAAGCCAAGAAACCTAGAATGAGATAGGTCATTTTGTGAAGGTTTTTTTCATACATAATCAATATACCAAGTTTGATATTTTTCCTTCCAACTATGTCACATAATATGACACCACGTGAAGGTTTTGCATTGTTTGGATCGTTTTTGAATTTTTATGCCCGTTTTAAGCTATTGTTAAACTTTGTTGAACGACAGACATGAAGATTTTTAGCTCGGGGCCGTGCCTCGCTAAACTTGCATTGGATCTTTAATAAAATAGCATCTTGTGAACCTAAAAATTATTTTTGTAAAAAATCATGAGCACCAGATCATGTACCTATAGTTCATATCTGACCCACTTCCCACTGATTCGGCAGGAATTTGTCTTTTTCACCAGGGATAGACGGAAAGGTTTGAGATCCCCCTATTAGGACATTCTCTATGTAAGGTTGTATAGTATTTTGTAAAAATGTGGTGGTAGCGTTTTCAATTAGTCATTTGGTGGTTGCTTCACAAAACCATCCATTTTTTGCACTCGAAAAATAGAAAATGGATTTTTGGTGTGACGAATAAGAAAACATCCTCCTGCAGCATTGTTCTCCATCCCATGATGCACATGTATGCACAATATGGACACATTATCACAAACTATGCCTTGATTCTAGCCATAACATTGGTTATTTGACCTGAAAGCCAAGAAACCTCGAATGAAATAGGTCATTTTGTGAAGGTTTTTTCAGACATAATCTATATACCAAGTTTGATATTTTTCCTTCCATGTCACATAATATGACACCACGCGAATGTTTCGCATTGTTTGGATCATTTTTTTATTTTTAACTATCATTAAACTTTGTCGAACGGCGGTCATGAAGATTCTTAGCTCGGGGCCGAGCCTCATTAAACTTGCATTAGATCTTTGATAAAATAGCATATTGTGAACCTAAAAATTATTTTTGTAAAAAATCATGAGCATCAGATCATGTACCTATAGTTCATATCTGACCCACTTCCTACCGATTCGACAGGAATTTGTGTTTTTCACCAGAGATGGACGAAAAGGTTTGAGATCCCTTGTTAGGAAATTGTCTATGTAAGGTGGTATAGTATTTTGTAACAATGTGGTGGTAGCATTTTGAATTAGTCATTTGGTGGTTGCTTCACAAAATCGTCCGTTTTTTGCACTCAGAAAATGGAAAATGGATTTTTGGTGTGACGAATAAGAAAAATTCCTGCTATAACATTGTTCGCCATCCCATGATGCACATGTATGCACAATATGGGCACATTATCACAAACTATGCCTTGATTCTAGCCATCACATTGGTCATTTGACCCAAAAGCCAAGAAACCACGAATGAGATAGGTCATTTTGTGAAGTTTTTTCAGACATAATCAATATACCTTTTCCTTCCAACTATGTCACATAATATGACACCACGCGAAGGTTTCATATTGTTTGGATCGTTTTTTAATTTTTTTATGCCCCTTTTAAATTATCGTCAAACTTTATCGAACGACGGGCATGAAGATTCTTAGCTCGAGGCCGAGCCTCGCTAAACTTGGATTGGATTTTTGATAAAATATCATATTGTGAAATTAAAAATGATTTTTGTAAAAAATCATGAGCATCAGATCATGTACCTATAGTTCATATCTAACCCAATTCCTGCCGATTTAGCAGGAATTTATCTTTTTACCAGGGATAGACGGAAAGTTTTGAGATACCCCTGTTAGGAAATTGTCCATTCAATATGGTCTAGTATTTTTGAAAAATGGGGTAGTATCATTTTGAAACTTTCACTTGGTGGTTGCTTCATAAAACCCTCCGTTTTTTGCACTCGGAAAATGGAAAATAGCTTTTTGGTGCAACGAAAAAGAAAACTTCCTTCTGCAACATTGCTCATCATCCTATGATGCACATGTATGCATAATATGGGCACATTATCATAAACTATGTCTTGATTCTAGCCATAACATAGTTTGTAGAATGTCCTCGGCCTACCAAAAACAACATTTTTTGGCAAATTACCAAATAGATGTTTGCTAGAAAATTTCTTACCAAGTGAAAGATAATGGACATATCCCAAATCCATACCTTTGGGCCGCCTAGTTTCAATGAACATGTATGAATCCGTTATCTTTTAATTTTGACAGATGAATTCTCTGGGTCAAAAGCCAAGACATAATAAGATAAACTCAAAATATATAGTGACAATTATAACGGTTAGTTTTTTGGGTGAATCAGAACCATTCACTACAGGAGACGCGCACTAGGCCAAAATGGCCTTGGCGTATGCTACGCCGACGGCTGCCCTCGGCATAACCTCCTCAGCAAAGGTCTCCCACGTGATGTGTTGAAACTGTGAAAAACATTTATTTCCCCACAATAAGCCCAAGATTAAATGGATTATGTCTTAGTTCACTGAAAATGCATGGGTTGGAGATAATGGCCACTCCTCTGATGCACCTGACCAACCTACCTGGAAATTCAGACAATATTTCTCTTTATTTTTGTTATACCTTGACTTTTAGCCCGGTAAACCATTAAGAGGAAACTATAGCT
Source organism: Avena sativa (assembly GCA_916181665.1). Lineage (NCBI taxonomy): Eukaryota > Viridiplantae > Streptophyta > Magnoliopsida > Poales > Poaceae > Avena > Avena sativa. The sequence continues at coordinate 177,718,934 of OV702294.1, read as the reverse complement.
ATGTACAACCATGGGTTTAAGCATGTCCTTTGTCAAGGTATGGAGTTGAGAGATATCTATTACATTTAACTAAGAAACACATACCAAACATTTGCTTGGTAGGCTTCATACTATTGTTGATCAGGTGCAACATGGATCAGTGCAACATGGAAAGAAAGGGAGAAGGAGGAGAAGGTGAAGCTAGAACATAAAGGGGCAAGAGATAAACTTAAATTTCCAGGTTTGATGGCACTTTCTTATCTTTGCACGTGGAACATCGAATGCTTTCATAAACATGTCACCTCAAAGATGGTAAACCTTACTCTATGTCTTAAAAATTAGAATTCAACATATTGTATCTCAGAGAAAACTGATCCAAGTGCATAATTTAGAATCTTTGATTTGTACGGTGCAGGTCTCGTCTCACCTAAATAACAATGCAAGCTCCGTGGTAATTTCCCACATATCATTGCTCTCCAACATTTCCCGGAGAAAACAAGAGAATAGATGTTAAACTCTTCACAAGTAAATGTAGTTGTGATAGACCTTTTACAACTGATTTTTTCCCATTGGTAGGCAGCTCTGTCTACGTTCGTAATCGTTGGTTGCTTAACGACATGCTCTAATCAAAATTTCAGTTATTTTGTTGGTTCTTCATTTTGACACGACGCTTTGATTGCTGAACAAAATGCTCTAATCCCAATTTAATTTATTTTGTTGCTTCTTCATTTTGACATGATGCGTTGATTTTGTACAATCATTTATATCAGATGGTAAGTCGTGACACATTTTTTCCTTGTTGAGAAAAGATTAGACATGTTTTTTTTACAGTACATTGATAATGTACGGATTTCAGATAATGATAATCACTACAATCACTACAGGAATGGATGAATACGCCGATAGCCGGTCGCTACGCCGAGGGCTAAACGTCGGGGCGTCGGCGTAGACCGTGACCAGGACAGCCCCACCAACCAGCTATCGGTGTAGAATTGCCATCGGCGATCCTATTCTACGCTGACGGCTGCCCTTGGCGTAGCTATTTTCTCTTTTACCTCATTAAATTTTGAAAAATCATAACTGAATCATTCTAATTTGGAAAAATAGAAATAATATATCAAAATTTTCAGAAAAATAAGATCTATCTATCTACACTCAAATATTACACATTTGTAAAAAAAATTAAGTGAAACATAAAACATTATATATAGTTTAAAACGGGCATAAAAAATCAAAAACGATTGAAACAATGCGAAACCTTCGCGTGGTGTCATATTATGTGACATAGTTACAAAGAAAAATATCAAATCTGGTATATTGATTATGTCTAGAAAAACCTTCACAAAATAACCTATCTCATTCGAGGTTTCTTGGCTTTCGGGTCAAATGACCAATGTTATGGCTAGAATCAAGGCATAGTTTGTGATAATGCGCCCATATTGTGCATACATGTGCATTATGGGATAGCGAACAATACTGCAGGAGAAAGTTTTCCTTTTCGTCGCACCAAAAATCTATTTTTCATTTTCTGAGCATAAAAACGGACGGTTTTATGAAGCAACCACCAAATGGCTAATTTAAAATGCTACCACCACATTTTACAAAAACACTAGACGACCTTATATGTACAATGTCCCAACGGAGGGATCCGAAACCTTTCCATCCACCCCTGGTGAAAAAGATAAATACCTGTCGAATCGGTGGCAAGTGGGTCAGATATGAACTACAGGTACATGATCTGATGCTCATGTTTTTATTAAAAAATCATTTTTAGGTTCACAACATGCTATTTTATCAAATATCCAATGCAAATTTAGTGAGGCTCGGCCCCGACCTAAGAATCTTCATGCTCGTTGTTCGACAAAGTTTGACGATAGCTTAAAACGGTCATAAAAAATTTAAAAACGATCGAAACAATGTGAAACCTTCGCGTGGTGTTATATTATGTGACATAGTTATAATGAAAAATATCAAACCTGGTATATTGGTTATGTTTAAAAAAACCTTCACAAAATGACCTATCTCAGTCGAGGTTTCTTGGCTTTCGGTTCAAATGACCAATGTTATGGCTAGAATCAAGGCATAGTTTGTGATAATGTGCCTATATTGTGCATATATGCATCATGGGATGGTGAACAATGTTGTAGGAGGAAGTTTTCCTTTTCGTCGCACCAAAAAGACATTTTTCATCTTCCGAGCCCAAAAAACAAACGGTTTTGTGAGGCAATCACCAAATGGCTAATTCAAAATGCTACCACCATATTTTACAAAAATACTAGACCACCTTATATGGACAATGTCCCAACAGGGGATCTAAAACCTTTCCGTCCACCCCTGCTGAAAAAGATAAATTCCTGCCGAAACGGTAGAAAGTGGGTCAGATATGAACTAAAGGTACATGATCCGATGCTCATGTTTTTAAAAAAAATCATTTTTAGGTTTACAATATGATATTTTATCAAAGATACAATACAAGTTTAGCGACGCTCGGCCCCGAGCTAAGAATTTTCATGTTCGTTGTTTGACAAAGTTTGACGATAGTTTAAAACGGGCATAAAAAATCAAATACGATCGAAACAATGTGAAACCTTCATGTGGTGTCTTATTATGTGACATATTTACAAGGAAAAATATCAAACCTGGTATATTGATTATGTCTGAAAAAAAACCTTCACAAAATGACCTATCTCATTCAAGGTTTCTTGGCTTTCGGGTCAAATGACCAATGTTATGGCTAGAATCAAGGCATAGTTTATGATACTGTGTCTATAATATGCATACATGTGTATCATGGGATGGCGAACAATGTTACGAGAGGAAGTTTTCCTTTTCGTGGCACCAAAAAGCCATTTTTCATCTTCCGAGCCCAAAAAACGAAAGGTTTTGTGAAGCAACCACGAAATGGCTAATTCAAAATGCTACCACCACATTTTACAAAAATACTAGACCACCTTATATGGACAATGTTCCAACGGGGGATCCAAAACCATTCCGTTCATCCCTGGTGGAAAAGATAAATTCCTGCCGAATCGGCATGAAATGGGTGAGATATGAACTATAGGTACATGATCGATGCTCATGTTTTTTTAAATAATTTTATGTTCACAATATGCTATTTTATCAAAGATACAATGCAAGTTTAGCGAGGCTCGGCTCTGAGCTAAGAATCATTATGCCCGCCGTTCGACAAAGTTTGACGATAGTTTAAAACGGGCATAAAAAAATCAAAAACGATCGAAACAATGCAAAACCTTCGCGTGGTGTCATATTATGTGACATAGTTACAAGGAAAATATCAAACCTGGTATATTAATTATGTCTGAAAAAACCTTCACAAAATGACCTATCTCATTCGAGGTTTCTTGGTTTTCGGATCAAATGACTAATGTTATGGCTAGAATCAAGGCATAATTTGTGATAATGTGCCCATATTATGCATATATGTGAATCATGGGATGGCGAACAATGTTGCAGGAGGAAGTTTTCCTTTTCGTCGCACCAAAAAGCCATTTTTCATTTTCCGAGCATAAAAACGAACGGTTTTATGAAGCAACCACCAAATGGATAATTCAAATTGCTACCAACATGTTTTACAAAAATACTAGACCACCTTATATGTACAATGTCCCAGCAGGGGGATCGGAAACCTTTCCGTCCACTCCCGGTAAAAAGATAAATTCCTGCAGAATCGGTAGGAAGTGGGTCAGATATGAAGTACAGGTACATGATCCGATGCTCATGTTTTTTTACAAAAATCATTTTTAGATTCACAATATGCTATTTTATCCAACATCCAACGCAAGTTTAGCTTTTTGTCGCACCAAAACGCCATTTTTCATTTTTCGAACGCAAAAAGGGGGATTTTCTGAAGCAACCACCAAATAGCTAATTAAAAAACATGGGGTTTGTGACTAGTTGATATGGATATCATATTTAGATTTCTTTCATTTTTCTGATCAATTTAGACATATTATTTATCAAATTCGGATATACAGATTTAAAGATATTATTTATTCCATATTAAATAGACAAATACAAAAAATAAAATTATTATATTTTTATTAGAATTCAATAGTATTTTTATTTGAATTAGTAATACTTTTACTTATTCATTGTTGTTTACTTAAATAAGTGTTTGTAGTTTCAAAAATTAAAAACATGTGACATAATGATATAAGAGTTAATAGGATTGATATCATACTCCCTATGTTTCACATTACCGTGCGCGTTTGACTGGACACGCAAAACGAGGCAAGGTAGAACTTGCTCGTTTTTTACTTTTTTTACCCCTTCGTTTTTTTGGTCGTGTAGCTGCATGTTGATTTTACTCATTCCAAAAATCCTAGATTTTTTTTGATGAAAAATAAGACAGCAATACGGCTTTTCCGTGCCGGGTCAAAGACGCAGGGTAATATGAAACAAAGGGAGTAATTGACAACTAGGTACAAATTGGTTCGCGGAAAATGATTCGAAAGGAACTGAGAAGTTTAGCGTGCTGAAGCTGGAGTATTGCTAGGATGGGTGACCAAGCGGGAAGTTTATTAAAGACTGCAATTTGATCAAAGATTAAATGTCTTAGTATTAAAAATGTTCCAGGTGAGAGATTAATGATTCAAACAATTCAAAGATTTTAGAAAGTTGAGAAATTTTTTAAAAAAATATTAAAAAAATTCAGAAATAATTTTTTTTCCAACCTACTGTTATCATGCCGACGGGGCTATGCCGAGGGCAAGGCCATCGGCGTAGCATACGCCGACGGCTAAAGCTACGCTGACGAACAAAATTGCCTCCACCGAGGAAGACCTTTGCCGAGGAGGCTACGCCGAGGGCAGCCGCCGGTGTAGCATACGCCGAGGGCATTTTGGCCTACATCGACGACTTTTTGCCCTCGGTGTAGCGTGCCATTCTTGTAGTGGTACATAGTACAGGTTAAATACATACAACATGATAACGATCGTGAGATCGTGAGTGCATGCAGAGGCACGACACACGTGCATGCATGACATTGACTAGGCTTAGCCTAGATATTAGGATCAGTGGTTACAACGGTATAGTTATACAGTTCAACACCCCGGTCGAACTCCATTAGGCAAGACGTTCAGACTGTATATGAACTTGTGGAACACTGAACTTGGCAGGCCCTTGGTAAATACATCAGCGAACTGCGAAGTAAGTAGTTGGTGCGTGCAACACTTTGACCTTTCCAAGAGTGAGACCGTCATGGACGAAGTGTAGGTCTATTCACCATGTTTCATCCTTTGGTGCTGCACCAGATTTGAGGAAAGGTACACTGCGCTGATGTTCTCGCAGTATACACTTGTGGCGTGACAGGAAGGGCGATGGGGCTCAGCAAGGAGCTGACAAAGCCAAGAAGATTCTGTACCGGCACGACACTTCGCTTCGGTGCTCGCGCGGAGACGGTATGCTGGCATTTGGAATAATATGAAATCAAATTTGAGCCAAGAAAGACGCAGAAGCCTTAAGTAGATTTGTGTGTATCAGGGCAAATGGCCTAGTCGGTGCCTAAATAAGAAATCAGATCAGTGAAGGAGCTTTTGAAGAGTTGAATACCGTAATGTGAGGTTCCCTTGAGATAGCAGAGTATTCTCTTGATGAGCTTATAGTGGGTGACTTGGGGTTCATGCATGAAAAGACATGCATATTGGAAAACATAGGATATGTCTGGCCAAGTTAGGGTTAGGTATTGAAGGCACCAACAATGCTTCTGTAAAGTGAGGGATTAGAGAAAGGGTTTCCATTAGTAGCGGATAGTTTGTTTTTTGTGCTAGGTATATAAATTGTGTTGAAGTGAGACATGTGGGATCTCTCAAGTATATTGAGTGCATACTGTTGTTGAAAAATAAGAATAGTAGAGTTATTTCGATGCACTTTAATACCAAGGAAGTGATGGATGTTAGCTAAATCAAACATAAAAAACTCATTCTTAAGAGAACAAACGATGGATTACAGTAGAGTGGTCGTATTGGGTGTAAGAATTACGCCATTCACATAAAGCAAAAAAATAGGAAATGTAGAAACCAGTGTGACGGATAAAAAGGGAGGAACCACACTTAGAAGAAACAAAGCCAATGGTAAAGGAAGAATTTTTTATATTGATGAAACCATTGGCGTAGTGCTTGCTTACGGACATAAAGGGACTTGTTGAGGTGACATACATGGTTGGGAAATTGAGAATCAAAAAAACCACATGGTTGCTTACAAAACACAAGCTCATCAATATTACCATGAAGGAAGGTGTTTTTGACATCCAATTGATGCATAGGTCATTGTTGACATGTGGCCAGACTAAGGACAGTCCAGACTATTACCGGTTTGAACACCGGGCTAAAAGCCTCGCCATAATCCATGTCAGGTTGCTGACTGAAACCACGAACCACCCATCTTGCCTTTTATTGTGCCAAGGAGCCATCAAGATGCTATTTATGCCAAGACACCCATTTCTTGGATACCATCTTTTGCTCGTGTCAGCATCCCCTGTGGTTCTGGGGTGGTGTACCATAATAGCACCAAGAGTTAGTGCGGGATGATGTGGCAGCATGGGAGTGGATGAAGCGGAGTTGGGTGGTGATGGGGGAATACCAATCAGGGTACACCCATGAAGAGGAATCGCTAGCTGGATTATCAATCCTAGAGCGGGTCGACTCGCCGGATATGACGACTGGCATATACTGGACCCATACAACTGGCGTCGACTGGAGGCCCAAGACGATGACTCGTATATAAAGCCCACAAGCACTTGTAAACCCTAGTTGGCTGCATATATAAAGCCACCAGGGACGCCCCCGGGGTATGTCATATTAGATCATCTCACATCCCATTAGATCCAATCTCTCCCGTTGTTCCCGCCGTCTACGGCCGCTTCCTTGTAAACCAATCTATAAACATGTACTTGATTGACAGCAGGATATAGCGATCCTCCACCGAGGGGACGTAAACCTAGGTATATCGTGTGCCAATCGCGCTCCCGAATTTTCCTAGGTCGTCTTGCTCACTCTACGTAAGATATCTTCAGTAGCATCTGTCGTGTCAATACCACGATAGTTGGCGCCTACCGTAGGGCAAGCGGTGCATGGAGATGATGATCCGAACGGGATCCCTTACCATCAACGACGACAAGATCGCATCTGGTGAAGTCAACCTGAGTCGCCCGATGGATTTGATCGTGATTCGCAAGAAATCATGGCGACGCACGGTTCATCGCGTGCGGACAGACGCTCGGCTGCTATGGTGCAATCGAGTACAAGGCGGTTTGATACGGCATCCACGTGATCTATTCTCCAGCAGCAGGAAAAACCCATCACGCGAACGACGTACATGAGCATGTGGCCATGGCTAAGTTTTATAGTTATTATTATATTTCTGTATATTGACTATAATGCAAATCAACTAATCGTTTATTTGTTTTACTATACAAGCATCACACGTCCTAGATTTTCATGTTCGGTGACTCGTTCACCGCAGACTCGCCTCTCACGGCTTCGCCCATCGCAGATTCTCCATTCTACGGCTCGCCGACTCGACATACTCCAGAACTCGTCTAAACGCAGATACACTTAAACGCGAACTCGCTAGGCTCGGCGACTCACCCACCGCTTGGAAACTCGACCACCAAGAACTCGTCATCAATGGCTCGTCACGTTGGAGACTTGCCTGCGTTATATTCGCCGCGCTCGGCGACTCTCCCGCCGTGTCAACTCTGTCCACATTTGACAGCTAAGTTTCTTTATATTAATACATGTTATAAGTTCAAAATGTATTCATCTTTTTGTTCAATTTACAAAACCATACTTGTGATCGATTTCAGTTTTGACTATTGTTTATTCACGTCCATCGAAGTAATGAGGCTGGGTACCAAAAGGCCGACCTTGTCTTCGGGTTCAATAGCCCGGCATCGTGTCCCTGTTACTCGGCAAGCGTTTAATGCTGGAGGTCTGTCTACTTATGAAAAGATACGCATAAACCTTTCATACTGCTAACTGGTCCATTTAACAAACGTGCATTTTATTTCAACACCTACGAATCGCACTCTTTACAAATGTTCAATGTACTTCATAAATACACCTTATTGCATTCGTACCTTTTTATCCTTCTCAGCAAAACGGTCTGGTGTCTTTCTCGCCACTCGCCACGCTCGGGACTCGACGTGCTCTAGACTCGGCACTCGCCGGTCTCTCGACCTCGCCACTCGCCACGCTCGGGGACTCGATACTCGCTCGACCTCGCCACTCGCCGCGATCGGGGGACTCGCGCTCTCCAGACAGCGACACTCACCGATTGCCCGTCCTCGCCACTCGTCGTGCTCGGGGACTCGGCGCGCTCCAGACAGCGGCACTCGTCGGTCGTCCGACCTCACCACTTGCCGTGCTCGGGGACTCGGTGCGCTACAGACAGCGCCACTCGTCGGTCGCCCGACCTTGCCACTCGCCCCGCTCGGGGACTCGACACTCGCCGGTCGCTCGACCTCGCCACTCACCGCGCTCGGGGACCCGACGCGCTCCAGACAGTGGCACTCGCTGGTCTACTGACCTCACCACTCGCCGCACTCGGGGACTCGACGCGCTACAGACAGAGCCGCTCGCCGGTCGCCCGACCTCGCCACTCGCCACGCTCGGGGATTTGGCACGCTCCACGGTCGGGGACTCGCCGCAACTGGCGGCTTCACCGACTCCCTGCGTCTTTAGCCAAATGGCCATCACCGACTGGCTCACGCCAACCGCCGACCATTTCACGGTTCTTTCCTCTATTCAGGAGCTCGTCGTTGATTCGCCATGATCCATCATCAAGACTCTTCGTGCCCTGCCTCAATCCCGCGTCGAATCTATGACGCGCTCGGGGACTACTGATGGGGGAATACCAATCGGGGTACACCCATGAAGAGGATCCGCCAGCTGGATCGCCAATCCTAGAGAGGGGCCACTCGCCGGATATGACGACTGGCATATACTGGATCCATAAGACTGGTGCCGACTGGAGGCCCAAGACAGCGACTCGTATACAAAGCCCACAAGCACTTGTAAATCCTAGCTGACTACATATATAAAGCCACCAGGGACACCCCATGGGTATGTCATATTAGATCATCTCACATCCCATTAGATCTAATCTCTCCCGCTGTTCCCGCCTCCTACGGCAGCTCCTTTGTAAACCAATCTATAAACATATACTGGATTAACAACAGGATGTAGCGATCCTCCATCGAGGGGACGTGAACCTGAGTACGTCTTGTGCCAATATTGCTCCTGAATTCTCCTATGTCGTCTTGCTTCCTCTACGTAAGCTACCCCAGTAGCATCTGTCGTGCCAATACCACGACAGGTGGCATCGAGGATGAGGTGGATTCTTGCGCAGGGGAGGGACCATATACTAGGGATGACCATCCTGAGGATGATGTTGTCAGGCTAGCAACAGGGGTAGGTGGAGTTAATGTCGAAGATGATTGCGCTGACGCGGTTGGTGGAGGGGATCCTGAGGTGGATACGATGCATCGAAGTGTGCTGGTTGGTTGGAGCGGAACTGGATCCAGGGGAGAAAGATTTGCTGTGACGCGAGTTGGTGTGGCTCTAGCGTGGTGGTTAACAACATAAAAATAGAGAAAGGAATTCTCGTGAAAAGTGACATGGCAGGGAGATGACGGTAGAAAATGAGGTATAACGGAATTTCTTTTTGAGGTATAGCAAAATTAATTGTGCAAGAAGGCCTAATATTCAGGAGATAGGTTGCAGTATTTAACTCTTCGACCCAAAAATCTCTTGGAAAGTTAGCTTCGATGAGAAGGTTTTTTTTACGCTCACCGTCAACTTTATTAAGGTGAAACAAGTTCTGACTGAACAGCCGCAGTCAGTCCATCAAAGTTTAAAACTAGTGAATTTAAACTAAGAGCTTCTCTAGCACATAAATGAGCTACAAAATGCGCCTCCCTCCTTGCATATAGAAGTTTGAATCCCTGGAAAATTTACTAAATCCTCCATCTCTTTGAACAAATGACACCCAAACGACCTGTTTGAGCTACCATTGTTCCACATAGATACTATCGTCTGACAGTTCGTCTCCAGTACCACTCGTTCATATCCTCGCTGGCGTGTCAACTTGACAGCGTCCCTGCACGCAATAATACCATCACATATCGTTGGCAGCACCCTGATAATACCATACCATGCATCATGGTTCCTTGCTACCACTCCTGCCCCCACGACACCATTGCCACAATCTAGAGCTCCATCAACATTGATTTTCACCTAGCTCTGCTCCGGAGGAGTCCATTTCTGCGTTTTGTCGCCCTTCTGCCGAAACTTACGCCGAAATGTCTAGAGCCTGGATTAACTCATCCACTAGCTCCATTGATTTCTCATCTCTCCTTGCCTGAAACACAACTTCACCATGTGTATATTTGTTTCTGCTTGACCATATCGCCCACATCACCGACAATGGTTCAAAATCTCTTTTATGAAATATATCAAGATTTTGAACGATTCACACACAGCTTCCTCTGCACTCTGTCGCATGCAACTGAACTGCAGACACAAAAATCTCAAAAGGAGTTCTTCGAAAATGCCTCGTTCTAAACTCAGCATGTTCATTATAATTATAGTTTTCCAAAGCCGCAAACTCAAAGTGGGGGCTTTATTAAGCAGAAGATTATTATCTTTACATGTAAAAATGTACGCACTATATCTTGTGTGGGATCATCAAGTCATCGTGAATGCATACTGACAGCGTTCGCCCGGCACTACGGGAATAACAAGATAGGCCGACAGCCTTTTTATACGTCGACATCAAAATGTCGGGGCCGTCGGTGTAGCTTGATGGGCCGTCGGCCTAGTTTTGCCGTCGGCGTAGGGTAAATAGGCCGACGGCAGCCGTCGGCGTAAACGGAACCGTCGGCGTAGCATATTAGGCTAACGGCAGAGCGATGGCGTAGCCATTTTTCTTTTTTGCCACATTAATCTTAGAAAAATCATAACTAAATTATTTAAATTCAGAAAAATACATATAATATATCAAAATTTGCAGAAAAATAAGATATATATATATATATATAAACTCAAATATTACATATTTATTTTCAAAAAATATATATAAAAAATACAAATACTTTCGTATAACATATTTTTCATTTTCTGAGTGCATATTTGTTTTCAAAAATAGTGCATATTTGCAAATACAAATACTTTCGTATAACATATAAAAAATATATTACATATTTTACATATTTGTTTTGTGAAGCAACCACCAAATAAAAGTTTCAAAATGATACTACCCCATTTTTCAAAAATAGTATACCATCTTGAATGGACAATTTCCCAACCTGGATTTCTCAAACCTTTTCGTCCATCCCTCGTAAAAAAGACAAAATCCCGCCGAATCGGCAGGAAATGAGTTAGGTTTGAACTACCGGTACATGATATGATGCCCATGATTTTTTTCAAAAATCATTTTTAGATTCATAATATGCTATTTCATCAGAGATATAATGAGTTTAGTGAGGCTCAGCCCCGAGCTAAGAATCTTCATGCCCCTCGATTTAGAAAGTTTGATGATAGTTTTAAACGGGTATAAAAAATTCAAAAACGATCTAAACAATGCAAAACCTTCGCGTGGTGTTATATTATGTGACATAGTTGCATGGAAAAATACCAAACTTGGTATATTGATTGTGTCTCAAAAAAACCTTCACAAAATGACCTATCCCAATCGAGGTTTTCTGGATTTTAGGTCAAATGACCAATGTTATTGCTAGAATTGCGGTATAGTTTGTGATAATGTGACCATATTGTGCACACGTGTGTATCATGGTATGACGAAAAATATTGCAGGAGGAAGTTTTCCTTTTCGTCGCACCAAAAAGCCATTTTTCATTTTCCAAGTGCAAAAAACGGGATGTTTTGTGAAGCAACCACAAAATAAAAGTTTCAAAATGATAATACCACATTTTTCAAAAATACTAGACCATATTGAATGGACAATTTCCCAACCTAGGTATCTCAAACCTTTCTGTCCACCCCTCGTGAAAAAGACAAATTCCTGCTGAATCGGTAGGAAATGAGTTAGATTTGAGCTACAGGTACATGATATGATGCCCATGATTTTTTTTAAAAATCATTTTTAGATTCACAATATGCTATTTCATCAGATATCTAATGCAAGTTTAGTGAGGCTCATCCCCGAGCTAAGGATCTTCATGCCCCTCGATTTAGAAAGTTTGACGATAGTTTGAAACAGGCGTACAAAATTCAAAAACGATCGAAACAATGCAAAATCTTCGCGTGGTGTCATATTATGTGTCAGAGTTGCATGGAAAAAATACCAAACTTGGTATATTTATTGTGTCTCAAAATACCTTCATAAAATGACCTATCTCAATCGAGGTTTTCTGGATTTCAGGTCAAATGACCAATGTTATTGCTAGAATCGCGGTATAGTTTGTGATAATGTGCCTATATTGTGCACGCATGTGTATTATGGGATGACGAACAATATTGCAGGAGGAAGTTTTATTTTTCGTCGCACCAAAAAGCCATTTTTTATTTTCCGAGTGCAAAAAACGGAGTGTTTTGTGAAGCAACCACCAAATGAAAGTTTCAAAATGATACTACCCCATTTTTCAAAAATACTAGACCATATTGAATGGACAATTTTCCAACCTGGGTATCTCAAACCTTTCTGTCCACCCCTCGTGAAAAAGACAAATTTCCGCTGAATCGGTAGGAAATAAGTTAGATTTGAACTACAGGTACATGATATGATGCCCATGATTTTTTTCAAAAATCATTTTTAGATTCACAAATGCTATTTCATCTGAGATCTAATGCAAGTTTAGTGAGGCTCAACCCCGAGCTAAAAATCTTCATGCCCCTCGATTTAGAAAGTTTAACAATAGTTTCAAACCGGTATAAAAATTCAAAAACGATCGAAACAATGCAAAACCTTCGCGTGGTGTCATATTATGTGACATAGTTGCATGGAAAAATACCAAACTTGTGTATTGATTGTGTCTCAAAAAAACCTTCACAAAATGACCTATCTCAATCGAGGTTTTCTGGATTTCAGGTCAAATGACCAATATTATTGCTAGAATCACGATATAGTTTGTGATAATGTGCCCATATTGTACACACATGTATATCATGGAATGGCAAACAATGTTGGAGGAGGAAGTTTTCCTTTTCGTCGCACAAGAAAACCATTTTTCATTTTCCGAGTGCAAAAAATGGGGTGTTTTGTGAAGCAACCACCAAATGAAAGTTTCAAAATGATACTACCCCATTTTTCAAAAATACTAGACCGCTTTGAATGGATAATTTCCCAACCGGAATATCTCAAACCTTTCCGTCCACCCCAAATGAAAAAGATAAAGTCCTGCCGAATCGATAGGAAGTGAGTTAGATTTGAACTATATGTACATAATATGATTCTCATGATTTTTTGTAAAAATCATTTTTAGATTCATAATATGCTATTTCATCAGAGATCTAATGCAAGGTTTCCTTTTTGTCGCACCAAAAATCCAATTTCTATTTTTCGATTGCCAAAAACAGGGTGTTTCATGAATCCTGACATAGTTTTGGTTGGTCTAATATTAAAAAGTTACGATATATAATTAAATAGATGATAGGGATGTCATATTTGGATTCCTCTCATTTTTCTGATTGATTTGGATATATTATTTGTCGAATTATTATTTACGGATTTGTAGATATGAATTATTCAATTTTAAATGAAAAGGCAAAATAAATAAAATTTATTTTATTTTTATTTGAATTCAAGATTATTATTACTTATTCATTGTTGTTTACTCAAATAATTATATGAAATGTAAAAAAATAAAGACGTCTAACATTATAGTCTAATGGTTAATAGGATTGATATGATAATATTCACAACAAGTTCTAATTTCTTTGTCGGAAGCTCATGTGGAAGGAACAGAGAAGTTAAGTGTGCTGGGGCTGGAGCAGTATTAGGATGGGTGACCGATTGGGAAGTTTGACTAATTATGCAATTTAACTTGAGACTAAGTGTACTTAGAATAAAAATGTCCATATGAGATTAACAAGTTAAACAATTCAAAAATGTGAAAAAAGATTGAATTTTTTTTGGAAAAATCTAGGCCATCGGCGTAGCCAAACGGCCGCTAGTCATCTAGGTGGGACTCATACGGTCTACGCCGACGGCTGCAGAGCTATATACGTGTAACATCCCAGTATTTAGGACCTAATGAAGGGTAAATTTAGGAATATGAATTGTTGCATGCATTCATTTGAGAAAATGTGAGTAAAATTTTCGCCCAATAAAAACCTTGAGTGATCAATGTTTCTTTCTTACTTTGAGAATAGGTTTAGTCTTAAAGGAGGATTTCTATAAACTTTGATATGATCTTAAATGAATTATGTGTGTTTTGAAATGAGTTTGGATTTTTAAAACTTAAGTGTTTTATAATTTAAATGATTCTGATATAAGATTTGAATCTTAAATTAATTAAGAGAAAAGTATTATAACTTAAATCTTATCTAAAAACTATATTGTATATGAAATCCATTTTATATACATAATCAAATAATGAACTTACTGAAGTTATTCCAAACTTCACAAATTACAAAAGAGTAAAGAATAAGAATATTATTTATTAATAAATATATAATAATTATTACAAATGAACCAAATAAAGATTACAAGAATTAGAAAAGAAAAATTACAAAAGAATAAGAAAAATACATTTATATATCTACTAACTATCCTATATCTAAAACTACACTAAAATCTTCATCTTTATCTTTGTACCTGCAAAACAAAGATTAAATAGAAAACAAATAAGATTAATGTTAGAATATTTCTCTCAGATATGTCAGTGAGGTGCACTTGACAAACTCATCATTGAGAAATGTTACAAAGGGGCAAGTTTCACCAATATGAAAGATTTCATCTTTCATAAATTCAAAGCCAGAATGCAAATGACAGCCAAAGGGGACCAATTCACCAGCCAGGGTAAAAGTAGTTTGGTAATGGTAAGTTCAAAAATTCTGAACCTATCCACATGTGCATAGCAGGCACACAAGCTGCACACACACAAGCATGCAAAGGGTGTGCTGTCGACCTCACAGGCACAACCAATAACACAAAACCACAGCACAGCCGTGGAGGAGCACCTCCGTGCATCTCTCCACTACACAACACACGAGCACAACCAGGGTGAACAGTAGCTAAACCAAGAACAGCAGCCAAACCCAACCACCCAGATCAATCCAAACATCACCAGGATGGTGACATAAGGAGGGGGATGGATCTGGTGGACAGCAAGGTCAAGCCCAGGAGCTAGGAGGAGCAGGAAAGCTCAAGAGCAAGCTTAGTAGCCCAGCAAAAGCAGATCAAGATCAAGATCATCATCAATCTACTACATCCACATCAGAAATTGTGGTGAGCCTCATAAAACCATCACATGAATTCATCATATTATCTAAATAAAAGCATGTGTTGCTTTATGTAATGATCTCTCAATAATCACCCAAGAGAGGTGAATCTATCCTAGAGATTTCAAGTATAAGGATAAGAAATCAAGCTCAACCACAAACACTAAACCCTCAGACCAGCATCACTGGGTCTAGAGTATATTTTTGCAACTAGATCATTTTCATTTGACCTTATCAGATCAGGGCACATCTCTCAGAGAGAGTAGCACCTCTAATCTTACAAGTTTCAAACAAACTAATACTCAACCAACTAGGAAATTAAATCCTAGAGCCTCAGACCAACATCATAGGCAAGAAAGTTAATAAAAGTTTCCATATCATCTTATCAGTTTTAATCACAAGCATTATCAAGCTAAGCCCAGAAATAAAAACCCAATCACTTGTGTGCCAGAATACAATGGTATCACAAGGACAAGTTCTTAATGAGCTAAAATCAACCTTTACTTAGCTTCCATAGATAAAAGGGGACAGACCAATAAATATCATTTTCCTGAAGCCAAGTGCCAGGAATCAACTTTAAATTCATCTATACATCCACATAAATCATTACAGGTAATGATTTGATTCAGTGAGTATAATCTCATACAAGCCAATCTTATATATTGCAGTAAGAAACTACTGAGAGAAACTACTGTCAATATAAGCAATATGACAGTAGAGTAAACTCTCAGATCAACCACATAATCCAATCAAGGATTTCATTGAAACACTAGCATGTATCATGGTGGAGTACCACTAGAATAAATCTGACAGGCAACTAACATCATCAAAATCACTACTAATCATTAACCACAACAGACAATCATTTCCCAAGATTAGATATGATCAACACTAGATCTAATCATCATAGATATGAACAACAGGGGGTTATGAACCCTAATCAGGGCAAGAACCCTAATCCAGAGATGAACTCAACCAGCACATAGTCACTCGGCACGAGAAGCCGCTAGATACACACAGAGAGAATCATGGCAGTAGCATGGACAAATACCACAGAGACAACTTACCTGAAGTCCTCGCTGATGAATCGAAGAGGAAGCAGAGGGGCCAACGAACGGCGGCGGCATAGGGAGCACCCAGAGGGGCGCTGCAACCTGCACCTTCCACGGCGGCGGCCGCAGCAGCGCACGAGTCCAACACACCACCGCATGCGGGATCGCAGCGGAGGCGACATCACCTCTCCGAACCCTAGGGTTCGGGAATAGGGTGGAACTGACCACGGGGAAGCCCGGAGTTAAATCCAAGTGGATAGAACGAACGGGCATCATCGACAACCCCAACTTGCACCACGGCGGCGGTCAGAACGGCCGACAACGGCAGGAATCAATGGTGGCAGCATCGCCGACCACGGGTCGAGACAGGGGAGGAGGGGATAAGGTCAAAGGAGAAAGGGAGGCAGAGTGGGCTGGGTGGGCCAAAACCCTTCGGGGTAGCCATTTGACCCTGCTCTATTGGGCCACCTGGGCAAGCCCAAGGGGCCAGCCCAGTTTGCTTAACAAATCTTTTTTAATCAATTGAAAAAGACCAAAAAAACCCTGACCTCAATAAAATTATAGAAAATAAAATAAAAGTCCAAAAATTATAAATAAAATATTTTTGGATTCACAATAATCCACTCTGTCCAAATAAAATAAGATATCAAATTTTGGACATTTAAATTTTTATAGGAATTGTGAAATTTGTATATTCTTTATGGAATTTACAAAATTATTAAAAGATGATAAAAATAAATAAAAATCACTTTCATTATTTATGAATATTATAGTGTTTTTGAAAAATAATAAATAAATATTTAGTAATAAATTTAATATATAATTAATAATTCCTAAAAGGATTATTAAATCAATAAAAGTCAAATAAAACAAAATAACTCAATATATGTTATAAATATTAAAATGTAATAAATCCTTTATTTACTCAAAAAGGAACTTTTTGGGGTAAATGCATATAAAATTAAATAATGCATCACATTACTTGCATAATCATTTTGCTTCTTTAAATATTGTCCTTACCGGGCAAGTTTTTGTACTAGAAGCTCAAGGTCCAGTGCAAGCATCAGACTTCACTACCTTGCCATCACAAGGCAAGTTCATCACTTGCTCATGTCCTTTGAAGAGTCTTTATCAAAGTATTTGCAAATTGTGTGTTATCATATATGCTATAAAAGAAAGAAAATATTATTTTCATAAATAAAGAAATAATAGATATCATCCTAAGTGGTGATATAATGGAGCAATAAAACTTAGGGTTCTATTTGCAACAATGATGATCAAGTAGGGACTTAATAACCCCTAACATCAGTGATTCTAGTGCCGTATATTACGCGTTAGCCATGAGATTTGGAATGGGACAGAGAAGTCAGCTGTATCTTCTTCCTCTCGCATGAAGCCGTATGTGTAGGTCGTGGTTGTTATCCTCGTAGCGTGCATATTAATTGGTAGTTCATAGAGGATATGCAGCATATGGGTGGGAACCCTCATCGTCCCACGATAGTTCTGGCATCTAAGGTTTGTACAAACCATTGCCGTACTTCATTATGTGGGCATGGTGCACACCAAGGAGGCATGTGGGGTCGCGAAGGGGGCAGTGATTGGCTTGGACCAACTACTAGGCCCCACATCATGGAATCGTGGACGGGAAAGTAAGCCCGGTTGTGCAACAAGGAGTTGATCTCTCATGGATAAAGTAACGCACATCTGCAGAGTGTAAGAACTGTAACTTGTTACTCCCTGTTTCGGGAAGGAGCTACGAACGCGGCAGGAAAGGAACTCCATGAAAGTTCTGGTCAACCTGTGAAGACTGATTGTCATAGTTTTTTGGAATAAAATCAATCTTTGAAGAAAAATTTACAAAAATTGCATAGTGCCAAGGATTTATAATCCGAGGTGGTAATTAGAGCATCAAACTTCCCACCTTGCATATAATGAACTTGTTGCGTAACGTTGTTACTCATTCTTTCCTTTGATCCCTTGCTTAGACTCTGAGGATCCCGAAGACGTGCCAATGTATGCAGCAGAATGCCAAGAAGACGTGTTCTACGAGGAACCTGATCTATCTAGAGGAATTGAAGGTGTGGACTACGAGATCCGCTACGGTGTCGATGAGAACAAGTCCACTTAAGTGTCTAGTTAGTAGCAACTAACGGAGCCGAGCAGCATGAACTCTATAGAATAAGCGGTTGAGCCCCACTCCTAGTCGGAGTTGTTACTTTTAAATTTCTGCTGAACACTTTATATTTTGGTTTGTAAGTTGGAGAATTTTGGAAGTCTTGAACTTCCGGTATTGTAATAATAATAATGTGTGTACTTTTGTAATATGGACCCGCAATGTTTCTGTTGTACCACTCTGAGGGATGTGATATTTACGGAACGGTGTTCTGTGGATGTCATGTCAACGACTATAGTGTACTATACATGCAGTGTGGTATGCTGGGTCACCGCAATACGCCGCCGATGGAAAATGGGGCTACGCCTACGGGCCTGTATGCCGACGGCCATACACCGACGGTAGCCATCGGGCCAGCCTACGCCGACGGGGTTTAGGGACTAGGCCGACGGGACCTGGCCGTCGGTGTATTCTGCTTCTCCTGTAGTGCGGTGCGCTATCACCTCCTGACACTGACAGCGAGGATTTATTCTATACGCAGCCGAGGCCAGCGCTACGGTCAATGTTATCATCATCATCGTCTTGCCGTGACTTCTCTAGTCTTTCTTGGATTTGAGCGCCACCACTTTCTCCTCCATGGACTTCAGAGCTTCTCCATATATGCTCACCGGCTGAAAGAGTTTCAGAGCGAGACAGTTTAGTGCCACTTCCATTCTTATTGTGTTAAGATCCGAAAAAAAGAGAGGGTTTCGTCAAAATAAACAGGAGATGGTGTGATGGTGGTTCTGCGATTGATGATCTTACCTCATCCACTTCGCCAGGGGTCATTGTCAATAGCGGCGACATCATAATGCTGTCACCGGCAACCCTAACAAGCATGCCACGCTTCTGGCACTCCTGTCCGAAGATGGCACCAACGCTTGAAAAATGACATCAGGGAAACAGTTTGTAAGGATATTTTCTGGTTCTGAGATACATATGTATATCCCAGGACAAGCATGGAGCTAACGAAATATTGTTCCATTCAAGGAAAGCAAAGCGAAAAAGTTGGTGCAACATTCAAGTTGACTCCAATAATAATATCTGAGTATACAAATGCTTCAGTTTAAGTGGTTCCAAGCTATGATTTGACATGCTGAACGATTCTGCTGAAGAATAAGGGGGGTCATCATTAGTTTATTGTAACTTACCCCATTCTGCAGGGAATGGACTATAACGTGATTTGTTGTCAGCGAATTCAGTTCCGAGTATCAACCCTACACCACGAATCTGCATATAGAAGAATACAGATTATGCTTTTGGACAACAAAGGAGTCTCTGCCCAGAAAAATAAAAGAAGGGTACCTCCCCAACAATTGGGCTTCCTGCAAAAGCCTTCAATCCCTCCTGAAAGCACGGAGTGATTTGCTTCACATGATCAGGAATATTCCTTTCCCTGATACCAATATAGTTCTGAAAGATTCATCAGGAATAAGAAGGGCAATAGGGGCAGGAGAACCCTCTTGGACTCTTCATGTTCGACGACTCGTTCACCGCGGACTCGCCTCTCACGGCCTCGCCCATCGCCGATTCTCCATTCTACCGCCTTGCCGACTCGTCATGCTCTAGAACTCGTCTAAAGGCAGACACACTTAAACGCGGACTCGCTAGGCTCGGCGACTCACCCACCGCTTGGGAACTCGCCCGCCATGAACTCGTCATCAACGGCTCGCCACGTCGGAGACTTGCCTTCCTAATATTCGCCGCGCTCGGCGACTCCCCCGCCATGTCGACTCTATCCGCATTTGACAGCTAAGTTTCTTTATATTCGTACATGTTATAAGTTCAAAACATATTCATCTTTTTGTTCAATTTACAAAACCATACTTGGGATCTATTTCAGTTTTGTCTGTTGTTTATTCGCGTCCATCGAAGTAATGAGGCTGGGTACCAAAAGGCTGACCTTGTCTTTGGGTTCAACAGTCTGGCATCGTGCCCCTGTTACTAAGCAAGCGTTTGATGCTGGAGGTCTGTCTACTTAAGAAAAAATACGCATAAACCTTTATACTGCTAATTGATCCATTTAACAAACGTGCATTTTATTTTAACACCTACGAATTGCACTCTTTATGTTCAATATATTTCATAAATACACCTTATTGCATTCGTACCTTTTTATCCTTCTCAGCAAAACGGTCTGATGTCTTTCTCGCCACTCGCCGCGTTCGGGGACTCGATACTCGCTCGACCTCGACACTCACCGTGCTTGGGGAACTCGCACGCTCTAGACAGCGGCACTCACCGATCGCCCGACCTCGCCACTCGCCGCGCTCGGGGACTCGGCGCGCTCCAGACAGCGGCACTCGTCGGTCGCCCGACCTCGTCACTCGCCGTGCTCGGGGACTCGGTGCGCTACAGACAGCGCCACTCGCCGGTCGCCCGACCTTGCCACTCGCCACGCTCGGGGACTCGACACTCGCCAGTCGCTCGACCTCGCCACTCACCGCGCTCGGGGATTCGGCGCGCTCCAGACAGCGGCACTCGCCGGTCGCCTGACCTCACCACTTGCCGCACTCGGGGACTCGGCGCGCTACAGACAGAGCCGCTCGCCGGTCGTCCGACCTCGCCACTCGCCACGCTCGGGGATTTGGCACGCTCCACGGTCGGGGACTCGCCACAACTGGAGGCTTCACTGACTCCCTGTGTCTTTCACCAAATGGCCATCACCGACTGGCTCACGCCGACCGGTTCATGGTTCTTTCCTCTGTTCAGGAGCTCATCGTCGATTCGCCACGATCCATCGTCAAGACTCTCCGTGCCCTGCCTCAAGCCCGTGTCGAATCCATGATGCGCTCGGGGACTACTGATGGGGGAATACCAATTGGGGTACACCCATGAAGAGGAACCGCTAGCTAGATAGCCAATCCTAGAGCGGGTCCACTCGTCGGATATGACGACTGACATATACTGGACCCATAAGACTGGCGCCGACTGGAGGCCCAAGACGGCAACTCGTATACAAAGCCCACAATCACTTGTAAATCCTAGCTGGCTACATATATAAAGCCACCAGGGGCACCCATGTCATATTAGATCATCTCACATCCCATTAGATCTAATCTCTCCCACTGTTTCCGTCTCCTACGGCGGCTCCCTTTTAAACCAATCTATGAACATATACTGGATTAACAACAGGATGTAGCGATCCTCCACCGAGGGGACGTGAACCTGAGTACATCTTGTACCAATCTTGCTCCTGGATTCTCATACGTCGCCTTGCTCCCTCTACGTAAGCTACCTCAGTAGCATCTGTCGTGCCAATACCACGACAGGTGGCATAGAGGACGAGGTGGATTCCTGCGCAGGGGAGGGACCATATACTAGGGATGACGATCCTGAGGATGATGTTGTCAGGCTAGCAACAGGGGTAGGTGGAGTTAATGTCGAAGATGATTGCGCTGATGTAGTTGATGGAGGGGATCCTGAGGTGGATACGATGCATCAACGTGCGTTGGTTGGTTAGAGCGGAACTGGATCGAGGGGAGGAGGATTTGCTGTGGTGCGAGTTGGTGTGGCTCCAGTGTGGTGGTTAACAACATAAAAATATGGAAAGGAATTCTCGTCAAAAGTGACATGGCAGGAAGATGACAATAGAAAATAAGGTGTAACGAAATTAATTGTGCGAGAAGGCCTAATATCCAAGAGATAGGTAACAGTATTTAATTCTTAGACCCAAAAATCTCTTGGGAAGTAGCTTCATGGGAAGTTTTTTTTTTTGAATGCTCACCATCAACTTTATTAAGGTGAAGCAAGTTCTGACTGAACAGCCTCAGTCAGAAAACCAAGAATTCCATCAAAGTTTAAAACTAGTGAATTTAAACTAAGAGCTTCTCTAGCACATAAATGAGCAACAAAATGCGCCTCCCTCATTGCATAGAGAAGTTTGAATCCCTGGAAAATTTACCAAATACTCTTTAAACAAATGACACCCAAACGACCTGTTTGAGCTACCATTGTTCCACATAGATACTATCGTCTGACAGTTCGTCTCCAGTATCACTCGTTCATATCCTCGCGGGCGTGCCAACTTGACAGCATCCTGATAATACCATACATATCGCTGGCAGCACCCTGATAATACCATACCATGCATCATGGTTCCTTGCTACCACTCCTGCCCCCACGACACCATTGCCACAATCTAGAGCTCCATCAACATTGATTTTCACCCAGCTCGGAGCAGTCCATTTCTGCCTTTTGTCACCCTTCTGCCGAAACTTGCGCCAGACATGTCTAGAGCCTGGATTAACTCACCCACTAGCTCCATTGATCTCTCCTTGGCTGAAACACAACTTCACCATGTGCATATTTGTTTCTGCTTGACCATATCGCCCACATCACCGACAATGGTTCAAAATCTCTTCTCTTATGAGATATATCAAGATTTTGAACGATTCACACACAACTTCCTCTGCACTCTGCACTCTGTCACATGCAACTGGAGACACAAAAATCTCAAAAGGAGTTCTTCGAAAATGCCTCGTTATAAACTCAGCCTGTTCATTCTAATTATAGTTTTCCAAAGCCGCAAACTCAAAGTGGGGGCTTTATTAAGCAGGAGATTATTATCTTTACATGTAAAAATGTACGCACTATATCTTGTGTGGGATCATCAAGTCATCAACCACCGTTGCTTGGTGAATGCATACTGACGGTGTTCGCCCGGTGTGCTATCACCTCCTGACACTGACAGCGAGGCTTTATTCTATACGCAGCCGAGGCCAGCGCTGCGGTCAATGTTATCATCATCGTCTTGCCACATCTTCTCTAGTCTTTCTTGGATTTGAGCGCCACCACTTTCTCCTCCGTGGACTTCAGAGCTTCTCCATATATGCTCACCAGCTGAAAGAGTTTCAGAGCGAGACAGTTCAGTGCCACTTCCATTCTTATTGTGTTAAGATCCGAAAAAAAGAGAGGGTTTCGTCAAAATAAACAGGAGATGGTGTGATGGTGGTTCTGCGATTGCTGATCTTACCTCATCTACTTCGCCAGGGGTCATTGTCAATGGCGGCGACATCATAATGCTGTCACCGGCAACCCTAACAAGCATGCCACGCTTCTGGCACTCCTGTCCGAAGATGGCACCAACGCCTGAAAAATGACATCAGGGAAACAGTTTGTAAGGATATTTTCTGGTTCTGAGATACATATGTATATCCCAGAACAAGCATCGAACTAACGAAATATTGTTCCATTCAAGGAAAGCAAAGCGAAAAAGTTGGTGCAACATTCAAGTTGACTCCAATAATAATATCTGAGTATACAAATGCTTCAGTTTAAGTGGTTCCAAGCTATGATTTGACATGCTGAACGATTCTGCTGAAGAATAAGGGTGGGTCATCATTAGTTTATTGTAACTTACCCCATTCAGCAGGGAATGGACTATCACGTGATTTGTTGTCGGCGAATTCAGTTCCGAGTATCAACCCTACACCACGGATCTGAATATAGAAGAATGCAGATTATGCTTTTTGACAACAAAGGAGTCTCTGCCCAGAAAAATAAAAGAAGGGTACCTCCCCAACAATTGGGCTTCCTGCAAAAGCCTTCAATCCCTCCTGAAAGCGCGGAGTGATTTGCTTCACATGATCAGGAATATTCCTTTCCCTGATACCAATATAGTTGTGAAAGATTCATCAGGAATAAGAAGGGCAATAGGGGCAGGAGAACCGTGTGCTATGGAAAGTGCAGTATACCGGTAGATTTTCAGCGCTTCAATGGCGACAGCACAAGCAACTGGATGGCCAGAGTATGTAAATCCATGAGCAAATGAACCTGCGAAACAAAGGCCGCATCTCTATCCTTAAAAATCGCCCTAAGACATGCCAATGCAGATATGAGAAAGTTCACGCAGTGTCATTGACTAACCAAGCTTATTGCTCTGAGAATCGATCACATCTGCTATTTCCGGGCTAACAAGAGTTGCACCAATGGGTACATAGGCGGATGAAAGAGCCTGTTGTCATGAAATTGGCATGGCTCAGCTGACACCAGATAATTAACATTTACTGATCTATTGTTGTGAAAGAATTTTCACCTTGGCCAAGGTGACTAGATCTGGCTTGATATTATACATATCAGATCCAAACATGGTTCCCAACCTTCCAAATGCGGTAATGACCTAAAATGTATTAACAATTAATAACGGTTGCATGGAGAAGTTTCTTATATTCTTTTACTATCTTTTTTTGTGTGTTTAGCTTCATAAGTGAGCGCAAAATACCTCATCTACTATGAAAAGGATGTCATACTTCTTAACCACTGCTTGAACCTGTTAATAGACGAGGGAATGAGATACAATCAACAAGCGAAACCAGAATTCAAGTCTCCAATGTGGAAGCTACCTATAATATAATACACTAACAGTAACAGTTCATCGGGCAATAGCGGTTTATATGGAACTACTCAGTGATGGAACTTTGGAACCTTTAGGGTACCCTCTAGTTTAGCATAGTTCAAATAAATGAACTAGTTTTCTCAAAAAGTGGTGTTTTGCCAAAACTTAGTTCATTTTTTTGTACTAAGTAGGGTAAAGGGTACCCTAATGGTGGGTACCCACTGCCATCCTTAGAACTACTGCAACATAAGAGTGAAGCAAGTATTTAGGAAGTTCGGTAAATGTGTAATCTTAGCTCCCCTACAATTGAACAGTGGAGTCAAATAGATGACCTCATGCAACGATTTTCTTTTCCTTGTAGGAGCTATCACATGCAGTAGCTCAAGCTGTATAAATCACCTTATCAAAATAGGTCTTTGGAGGAGGGATGACACCGCCAGCACCCATCACAGGCTCAGCAATGAACGCAGCAATCTGAAAGGAGGAAAATGGATTTGTCAAGTAGTATACTTGGGACCTGATGCATAATATAAGCTCTGGTAACGACTTTACTGTTTCGGGTCCTTTCTTGAGGATAAGATTCTCCAAATTATTGGCAAGTCTTGTTGCAAATTCTTCTTCTGTCTCACCTGTTCCGCAGCAAAACTATTTCATTAGTAAAATGTTCTGCATTGATCATACAACTAAACTCTGAAGTTAAGAGTACCTGGAAGATGGAAGCGCCAGTAGTGAGGGCAGTCTGTGTGCAGAACAAAAGGTGCTGGTTGATCAAATTTCTGGTGCAACGCAGGAAGACTAAAGACACATAAGTAATTAACAAATTAATTATCAAAATAATTGATGCAAAAGTGATTCTTCAGAGTGCTAGATAGTAGGTACTGATAGAAAAATATCCAAGGAAAACACTAAATTTGTTAGGCCAATACTCACCCAGTGAGACTAGCTGATATCAATGTCGATCCATGATATCTGCAACCAAAGCAACAATAGTAAGAATGACACTTAAAACATATACGGTTTGCTTTACTTGTTATATGGTTTTGATCGTGTAATAAACTTTTGATCGTCACCTAAAAAATATAAAAAGTTGAGAAAATGTCAGCTTATCGATCGTGCAATAAACTTTTTCTTGTCTGGCCTCCCCAATGTATTGTTATAATACCATACTAGTTTGACCTGTAAAGGATCACGTGCTAATATTGTAAATGTGGGAATAGTGCTATGAGAACATCAGAAGAGGGGAACAAGAAAAATTCTACGATAAGCATAAAAATCACTAGTGTTTATCACCAAATGACTGTGCA
Source organism: Avena sativa (assembly GCA_916181665.1). Taxonomy (NCBI): domain Eukaryota; kingdom Viridiplantae; phylum Streptophyta; class Magnoliopsida; order Poales; family Poaceae; genus Avena; species Avena sativa. Next base: position 177,692,688 of record OV702294.1, on the reverse strand, counting down.
GTCAGTATGGCATATAAATCAGCTAGATGTATTCAGCGAAATTAATAATAAGGCAATGAACCAATGAACGATTAGCCTCCCAGAAAAGCGCAAACAGTGAACCAGGGAGCAATAGCCAACTCCCAGGGAGCAATAGCAAACGACTCAAAAGGTTTACTTTTTTGACATGTGGAGGCACCATGTAAATCTCACAATCCACTACTATACTGTTCATATGCTTCAGTGCCCCACTTTTTCCCGAGAAAAAGTTCCTAATGATGTGTCTTGTTTAAATAAAAGCTCATGCCACTTCCTCTTACATATCACTATATATACAAGAGGTTTCAGTGAGTCCGTGTAGATGTGAATGACAGTAAGAACAACATATTTAGTAGGACATCTTCCGGCGCAAACGTAGCGCCTCAACGACACCTTCCGGCGCTGTTCGTGTACACGGGCAACGAGGGCGACATCGAGTGGTTCGCCACCAACACCGGCTTCATGTGGGTTCGGAGCGCTCCTCGTCTTCTTCATGGAGGTACGTACGTGGTAGTGCTACCGTGCCGTCCGTCCGTCTCTGTCCGCCATGGCCGGACATGTTTTAGGGCCCGGCCTCGCCGGTCTCTGTCATCGGTAATCGCGCCGCATCGCATCTCGCGGTCCAAGATTTTATTAGCGTCTGACTCCATCGAGACCGATCCGATGAAGATCGCGTTAACCGCACACAAGGCATCATCATTTGTTTAATTAAGCTCAATTGAAACTCTACTCCTCCTGTACTACCAAATAGATGACGAATCGTCGGCGATGACTCAGGTTCCATGACATCGCTGAGCGACTGGATGTGGACGACGTTCACCTACACTGCCATGACGGACTATCCAACACCGGCCGATTTCCTAGAGAATCTTCCCGCGTACCCTGTCAAGGAGGTTAATAATCACACCTGTAAGACCAGTCACAATGGGGAGTATCATATAGTAATATCATGCATATGATACTAATATACGATACCATCTTCACAATGCATAGTATCATATAGTAGTATCATAGTCTTGGTGTATTTATTGTTTTATAGAATCTCAATGTAAAATTATGGACAAGATTTGTTTGGATTAATTTTTCTAGTTTTATGTGCTATGATACCGTATCTACCTATGATACTAACGCAATCTCTTTCATCTTTAATTGCTACGACACATAAGTATTTTGCATGCATGTGATGCATGATACCACCTATAATACTCCCGTTGGGGCTAGTCTAACCTGTTTTACAACCAATAGTAGTACTGTTATCTGAATTACACCATATATATGAATGAGCAGAGCAACAGCAACATGACCTCTCGTGAAATTCTATCAAGATGTGCAAGATCATCGACGCTTTTCCTGCAGGAGCAGACGTTGTCGACAAGGCTTTCGCGGCAGCGAGCCTGTACTACAAACAATTATTCAGGTGACCACCACAAATGCTTCAAGGTGGAGGGTGGTGATGATCCCCATGGCCTCAACGGCTGGGGCTGGCAGGTAGAGGAATGTGTGATGTACTTATAGCACTGGAAGTATGACAAGGTCATATATGTATGTATTTTCTGAAACAACTTGTGTGTAGGCTTGCACTGACATGATCATGCCGACAAATATGTCGAGCGAGAGCTGCTTCGAGAGCTATGGAGTTCAGCCCAGGGATCACTACTGAGTATATATGGTGGCACCGTAAGTATTCTTTGGGACTTATACTGAATATATATGGACCGTCAGTACCAACAATGGTTGGGTTGCAATCTGCAAGTGCTCACATGGTACAGTACTACTTTTGGCAGAAAATCTATCAAGTTCTCAAGAAGTACGGGAGCAACATCATCTTCTCCAACAGGATGGATGCGTGACCCGTGGAGTCGAGGTGGGTAAGAATAAAAGATTTTGCCAACTGAATTATTTGTTCATGTTTGATAGTTTCAGTCATTCGGGTGATAATTTTATCATAGTAGTAAACACTAATAATAGTTTTCATTTGGAAATGCTACCAGGGTGCTCAAGAACATATCATCCAGCATTGTTGCTCTCGTCACAGAGGAAGGTAAGACATTAAGCTGCAGAAAATACGCAAGGTCTGACACATGGCTACTTCAGGTGCTCATCATTTGGACTTCAGAGCTGCAACCAAGGAGGATCCAGAATGGGTGGTAGAACAGAGGAGGCAGGAGGTTGAGATCATAAAGGGGTGGATAGATCAGTATAACCAGGACATCGCGGACATGTCGCGGTAGAAAAGAAGGCGGTATCGGTTTTCACGGTGCGAGGAAAATAAATATTTAGCTCCATGGAGAATACAGGGAGTTTCCTTTCTTTTTACAGGGTGATAGACACATAAAAGAGAATGAAGATAACATGTCAGCGCAACTGCATAATTTCTGTGACTTGACAATTGACATGAGAAGTTGTAAAACTTAAACATTCACTTCTGAAACTTCTGTACCAATGTCATATACAAGGTTCATGCTTTTCTACACAACTTTGCAGGGGGCATCTCAGGAGCAGAGGCAGCATTATTTCACTCACAACAAGTAGATTAAAATTGGTTCCATATGACATTATGACATAACATAAACTGATCTCCATTCTAGAGGGAGTTTTATTACAACCAAGGGTCTGCATCCACGACACATATAGCCAATTATTACACACGTACGTCATCTTTGACGCCGGGTAACATAAAGTTATTTATGGTGCCCATTAACAAGCACCAAATTTGAAACTAAATAAGCTGATGTAAAACAGAAGCCCGCACCCTGCTTCTATAACTAGCCTACTACAATTCGGCAGTTCAAATGATTCCAGCATCTGGCCTTGCACACAATGCAGGAACATGTCTCGCGCAAGTCAGGGCGAACAAACGGACTAATATTCTCCACCAAAGAAAGCATCATCTGGATTGATATCCTGCAGTGAGAAAAGAAGTTTAGATTCAGATACACCTGACCATAAAGTAGTCAGAGTGAAAGAACGAGAAAAAAAGTTCTTACTACCTGATTTACCATGCTAGAAAAGATCTGCTGCAGTAACGGCCATCTGGCCAGGTAAGGCTCCAAAGCTTGGCAGCTGGTTTATCTGGAGCATGTTCGTCTGCGCTGGGACGACGACGGGTGCTCCATTCATAGGACCAGGAAAGCTTGATGGCTCCACATTCTGGCTGATCAGTTCTGGAGGCTGCACCTGCACCGGGAACTGGTTTGTTGCAGGTTCACCATCCGGCATTTCTTCAACAGAGGAGTTGCTATTGCTAGGATGGGAGGCAGGCACCATACTGCTCGCCTCCAGCAGCTTCTCACGCAGGACGCCCACGTAGGCTTTGGTCGAACGGTTAGGATGAAACACATCCAGCATTGGGCGATCCGAGGCGCGGCGTCTGCTTGTCTCGGGCTGCCACGCCGCGGCGTTCCTTGCCATACTCCCGCCATTACCCATGGACCTGTTGCTGGGCTGGATGGACAGACCGTGAGGTCCTATTGTCGATGGAGCTGAGCAGGGGATGTTCGAGCCACAGCAACAAACGAATGACGACGGTTGTACAGGGGGATTCATGTCCATTTCATCAGACGAATCGACGACAGGTTTATATTTCTCTGGTTCTTCGGCGACCCTTTTGAGAAAGTGTCTGTACTTCTGAGGTAACAAGATGAGCAAGAAGATGTATGAGTTTCATGCTCTCGGGAAATGAAATGGAAGACATGTGGGAAACAGAAAGATGCATGTGAAGGTGTTGCATTGTTTAAAAAACACTAGAAAATGTGGGGCATGCATTATATCTACGCATAACACTTTCACCAGAGGAAAATTCATTAAAATGTTTCTTACACAGGTTTATGTGTGAAAAGCTTGGTCTTATGTGCGAAAAAATTGTTAGCTTAGAAAGACTATGAACGCACACATAGAAATAAAACATAAAGATAGAAATTAAACCTGAAGGTGGCTCGCAACACTCTCCCTACTAAGGTTCTTGACATTCATCATTCGCAGTATCGCCTTTGGAACAGCCTCTACATTTACATAATCCAAACATTTTGTTACTTAAAAAAATATTCAAAGAATTATAAACTTTGTCTTCGTGAATAAGCAACAAAATAATTGTGAGAACTTACGATCGACACCAAGTCGATTGATGGCTTCTATGAACCCGTTGTGTAGCGCCCCGGTCCATGACACCCTTGGCTTCTTCTCGGTGGTTGGTACCCTTCTGTTCTTATAGGAGCCATGTCCACCATTTTTCTTATTCTTCGAGCGCTTGTTACTCTTCTTTGCGCCGCCCTGCCCATGCACAACAGTTACCGGTTGTACCATCCTCTGATCGGCATCATCATCACTCTCACTGTTGTCGTGGTTCATAGCGACCTGGTTTTTCCTTGCGACATGCTGCCATATATTCTTGAGCTCCTTGATTTTCACGGGTTTCACCAAATAGTCGCATGCCCCATGAAGTATCCCCTTGTACACAGTCTCTTTTTCTCCATTCACAGATAGCACTGCATGGCATATAGTTAAGAGAATTACCTTTCACATATGGAAATCTAGAAAAGTGAACATCTTTTGTACCAGTGGTTCCAGATCAGAAAAAGGTGTATATTATTTTCAAACGGGACACATAATTGGGGAAGCAAATGTATTACACATTATGAACAAGACTGCGTCACGACAACAGTCAATTAGATGCTTCAAAGAAAAAAATTGGACCTGACTCATTAGATTCTTTTCAAAAGACCACATCTAAATCTTTTCTAGGAGGGTACTACTGCATCACCACCATCTCCCCGACATCCATCTCTTAGCTTATTTCCACCAATATCTTCTACCACCCCGCCCTCATGAACCTCCACTACAGTCGGTCCCGTCCTCCCACCTAGCCCATGTGTCGCTCCAGATCCACCCGCTTTCCCCCCTAGCCATCTGATATAATAAATGAACGGTTATATGGGATCCTAGTGGCCTGGGTCGAAACGAGATCCGGTTCGTTAAATCATCTCTACAAAAAATAGGTCATGCGTGCAACAAAACATTTATGCCTATATGATTTGGCAGGTAAACGGTTAGATGGGCCATGTTAGTCTGGCCAAAAATTGGAGACCAGATCAAAATCATATCTAGTAGGGTACTACTGCCATATCGCCACCACCCATGCCTCCGGACCACAAGCATCACCACTGAAAGGGCATGTATTCCCCATGTGTGGTTTTGGTAATTAATGACAATCTTTATGGACTAATGTGTAAATTGAGTTTCACTTGTAGGTTTGTCCATTGGCATCGCTTGGGCCATGTGTTGGTCTCAAGGTTGAAAATATGAAGAAGGAGAAGAAGAAATGTCCAAGGGCTTTGCGCTCCTTGGAATCCTGAAGAAAGAAGGAGCTTGAAGGTTGATCAAGATGAGTGGAAAGAGTTGATCCAAGTTGGATCAACCTCAATAAGGAATGAATAAGGGCAAGCTCAAGATGCGCCATCTCTAGAAGATCTCATGCTTCAAGCTTCCCATCCTCGGTGGTCATGGAGTGATGAAGACAAGTTCAAAGAAGAGGTTTCCCCATGAAGTATGGGGGAGCAATTTGACAGTCTTCATCAAGCAAGAGAGAGCAAGAGCAATCAAGAAAGGTGTTCCATCTTGAGGAGGACAAAATTGTCTACATCAAGATCAAGTGGAATGCTCAAGGCAAAGGTATGATCTTGATAGGATTTCTCTTTTACTGGTCTCGTGTTGTTAGTTGGGAGATCGGGTTTAGGATAGAGCCGTACTATCAAGAGGGGCTCTTGATTGAGTGACTCGTTCGCATCTTTTGGAGAGATCTCAAACCTTAGCATACATAGCATCATCTTTATTGGTTGTTTGTTGGTTCTTGTCCATGAGAGGATCTAGATCTTGTGGTTATCATCATAACAAGCTCTAGTTCAACAAATTAGGATTTCCCTTGCATATCTTATTACGGTTGGATTCTTCATGTTGTTATCTTTCTAACAAAATTGGTTTCATCTCGTTTGGAGTTCAGATGCAAAAGTTATTACAGTTTTGGTTTCTGGATTTCCCTGACCGGAAGTTCCGGTTAGCCACCGGTAGTACCGCTAGGGCATTTTGCCGCCAGTAGTTCTGGTCGAAGATCTGGTTCTTCTTCTGCTCACGTAATGTATCCTCTTTGTCTGCTTTGTTGTATTTGACGGAATTTGGATTGGAAGTTGCACTAGAAATTCCGCTCGGGCCTAGTTGCCGCCGAAAGTTCTGATTAAAAATCCGGCTCTCGTTCCGCTCACTTACTATAACCTTTGTGTTTTATGTGCTATTTGATGGAACTTTGGTTGGAATTTCTATGGTAGTTCCGCTCCCACCGAAAGTTCCGGTGAACCGGCGGAAGTTCCGGACAGTCTTGTTTTTCTGTCTTTCAGATCGCAGTTTTCTGACCATAGGCTATGTGCCACCAGAAATTCTGGCCTTCCACCAGAAGTTCCGGCCAGGGTTGTAAATGTCCATAACGGGCAGATCCGGGAGCCCTTTAAAATAGGCTCCTCTTCCCCTTCATGGTCACTAGTTCTTTGGTCCATTTCTCTCTCTCTCTCTCTCTCTCTCTCTCTCTCTCTCCATTGTGGACCTTGAAGAGCTTGTCCTCTCTCCTTCCCCCTTCCATGATTCTTGCATCTTTTTGAGGGATTTGAGAGAGGAGATCTAGATCTACAATCCCCTCAAGCTAAACCCCTTCTTTGTGAAGGAATCATTGGGATCTAGATCTTGGAGAGTTTTGTGTCCCCAAATAGCTTTTGTAGCTTTGTTGGAATTTGGGAGTGAAGGACTTGACCTTGCATTTGGTGCATAGGTTTGAGTTCTCCTCAAAGATTCGGTGAGTACAAGCTTGTGGGCTTGTTACTCTTGGGTTCTTGGAACCCTAGACGGTTGTGTGATTGGAGTGTTGACCTCGTGTGGTCTTTGTTGCATGTTGTGGCCTTGTAGCCTTTTGTGGCTTTATAGCCTTTTGTGACATTATTGTTGGGAGCCTCCAATTGAGTTGTGGAGATTGCCCTAATCTTATTCGGGTTCGGTGACCATCCTCAAGTGTCCCATATTGGATCGAGTGCCCGTCTTTTGTGGTGCGCACCCAGGAGAATACGGTGAGCCTTTGGAGCGTCGGTGAGTTGCGTGCTTCCGCATTCGGGGTGAGGCCTTGTATGGCGTTCGGTGTGCATCGAGCCACCACACCCTTAGGTGATCCATTTGTGGCGTTAAGAGAGCATTGCGCCATCGCACCTCTTCAACGGAGACGTAGATTATTTTGAAGTAAACTTCGGGATAAAAATCTCCATCTTCGCGTCCATCGATTATCTCTCAACCGAGCCCTTTACTTATGCATTTTACATTATGATAGCCATCGTGCTTGAAGTATTTTACCTTGCTATCACCTTGTTGCTTGTATTGCTTAGCATAGGTTGTTGGTGCACTTAGGTGAACCTAGTGGTTAGGTTTTTGTGCTCAATAAATTAAATGTTAGTTTTTATTCCGCATTTGTTTGAGCCTAAACCATAATAGTGTTAACAGTCTATTCACCCCCCCTCTAGGCGACGTCCATTGCACTGTCAACCACCATCTCCTCGTCCTCGGTCTCTTAGCTTAATTTCATTGAACGGTCACAACAACTGGTCCCACCGTCCCACCTAACCCATGTGTTGCTCCAGATCTGCTCCGCTTCCCCAATTGCCATCCGAATCTAATAGATGAACGGTTACATGGGATCACAGTGGTCCGGGTCGAAATAGGATCTGGTTTGTTAGATCCTGGCTACCAAAAATAGGTCATGCGTGCAACAAAACATTTGTGCATGTCTGACCAAACCGGTAAAAGGTTAGATGGGACCATGTTGGTCCGGCCAAAAATTGGAGAATGGATCTAAATCTTGTCAGAAAGGGTACTACTGCCATATCACCATATCTATCACCACCTCCCATGCCTCCTAACCACAGGCATCACCACCATCTCCTCGTCCTTAGTGTCTTAGTTTAATTTCATTGAACCGCCACAACAACCGATCCCACCCTACCATCTAACACATGTCTTGCTCCAGATCTGCTCTGCTTCCCCCAATTGCATATGATCTAGCAGATGAATGGTTACATGGGATCCTAGTGGTCCGAATTGAAACATGATTTGGTTCGCTCGTTACCAAAAATAAGTCATGTGTGCAACAACACATTCCTCCCACCTAACCCATGTGTTGCTCCAGTTCTGTTCCACTTCCCCCAATTTCCATCCGATCTAACAAATGAGCGGTTACATAGGATCCCGGTGGTTCGGGTCGAAACAGGATCCGGATTGTTAGATCCTCGCTACCAAAAATAGGTCATGCATGCAACAACACATTGTGCACGTAAACATCCGCCCAATGCACTACTATTTTTTTCGGGGAAATGCATATGCTACTTGGAGGCCATGTATATATATAGAAACATTGCTAAACCCGAGGATTGAGGACTAATAGAAGATCTTAATGACCATGAGCTAGCAATGGTCAACTAGATGACAACAAACAAATAACAAAACACGAGCTGGCAAGGGAGATTAATTATACTGATGACTGGGAGATCCATCTCGAGGCCGATGATCTCGAGGAGCTTGAAGCCGTCCATGTCCGGCATGTGCAAGTCGGTGATGACCAGGTCGAATTGCTCCTCGCCTCCTTCCCTCAACATCTCCAGCGCCGTCCTTGCGTCCGTCACCATTGTTGCTGCACCAAATCCAACCAAGCAAGCATTATTCCCAGGTTGTAATGGGTTACGGTAGAAGCAGAGGAGGAGGGAGATCGAAAGCGCTCACCTTTGTATTTGCAAACACGCACGAGGAAACCGAGGACCCTGAGGAAGACGGGGTCATCGTCGACGGCAAGCACGCGCAGCCCCTCGGGGAACTTGTCCTCCTCCGGCGCCTTCGCCGCCGGTCCCTTCCCATGCTTGTCGTCGCCGCCAGACATGCCTCCTAGTCCAGCTTCTTCAAAGCAAACATAAAAAGGAAACAAACACCCAGAATTAAACAAACATATAAAAGGAAACATCACCAAGAATTCCAGAAAACCACCCTATAAACGCCCACCTTTTCAACCTTCCTCTAATGGCTTCCTCGTCGGAGACAGGAGTAGAGAGGACGGTCGATGGTCTCCAGGCGTTGGGGGAGCCATTTTATAGGGCGGGGAGCGAGGGTCAGGGGAGTGGGAACCCCGCTCTCCGCGACTGAGTGTACGTGGTCCCAGGCGCTGGCTGGCTGGCTCGCTCTCCCCGTGCGTCCATTCCTGCAGTGTACATAGTAATTTCTCTTTGCTACGTTAATGTTTCTATATATCCTAACATTAAATATATATCCCCAACATTAAGATCTCTCGTGTCCGCTTGCGCCATCGCCCATGGTAAACACATTTCAGCTGCTGGTTTTGGCCGCTTCGAACCAAAATTTGGAGCCGGGCTGAGATCACCGGCTAGCTGCAATGGAGGGATCCTATTCATTGCACCAGTCAGTCCTCCCCTCCTATCTACTCTAATTAATGGACACTCGTATCTTCGCATAATTAAGTTGCTTATTTTGTTTTAGCTATATATATCTCGATCTTTTGGTAAAAATGGGGAGGCTTGAACTCCTACCTGTGAATAATTAACTCGCACCTTCCTTTTTAAAGCTACTAGTGTCTATGAGTCATAAGATAACAAAGTCGGCAGTAGAATGTCCTCGGCCTACCAAAAACAACATTTTTTGGCGAATTACCAAATAGATGTTTGGTAGAAAATTTCTTACCAAGTGAAAGATAATGGACATGTCCCAAATCCATACCTTCTGGCCGCCAAGTTGCAATGAACATGTCTGAATCCGTTATCTTTTAATTTTGACAGATGAATTCTCCGGGTCAAAGCCAAGACATAATAAGCTAAACTCAAAATATATAGTGTCAATTCTAACGGTTAGTTTTTTGGGTGAATCGGAACCATTCACTACAGGACGCGCGTGCTAGGCCAAAATGCCCTTGACGTATGCTATGCCAACGGATGCCCTCGACGTAGCCTCCTCAGCAAAGGTCTCCCTAGGCGGAGGCACTTTTGCCCGTAGGCGTAGCTCTAGTCGTCGGCGTATGATATGCCTGTTGGAATTATGCCCTAGAGGCAATAATAAAGATGTTATTATTATAATTCGTGTTCATGATAATGTTTATATTCCATGCTAGAATTGTATTAAGCGGAAACTTTAATACTTGTGTGGTTTGTGAACAACACTGTGTCCCTAGTACGCCTCTATGGACTAGCTCATTGATCAATGATGGTTAAGGTTTCCTAACCATAGACATGAGTTGTCAATTGATAATGAGATCATATCATTGGGAGAATGATATGATGGACAGACCCAAACTAAGCGAAGCAATTAGATCGTGTCATCGTGTTCGTCTTTGCGAAGCTTTTCTTATGTCAAATATTGTATTCCTTAGACCATGAGATAATACAACTCCCTGGTATCGGAAGAAAGCTTTGAGGTCATCAAATGTCATCCTATGAGAGGGTGATCATAAAGGTGTCTCTCAGGTGATCGGAAAGTATCTGTTGGGTTGTATGTATCGAGATGGGATTTGTCCCTCCCAAGTCGGAGAGATATACTTCGGGCCCACTCGGTAATCGATATCAACACCTCTTGCAAGCATGTGGTTAAGGAGTTAATCACAAAGTGATATCGGATTACGGAACGAGTAAAGTACTTGCTGTGAACGAGATTGAACTAGGTATGACGGTACCGACGATCGAATCTCGGGCAAGTAAAATATCGCGAGACGAAGGGAATATATATATATGGGATTGATTGAATCCTGGCATCGTGGTTCATCCGATATGATCATCGATGAATGTGTGGGAGTCAATATGGGTTTCCAGACCCCGTTGTTGATTATTGATAGAAGATCATGTCTACATATTCTCGAACCCGCAGGGTCACACACTTAACGTGTCTCGACGCTAGGATAGATTGGATAATTGGTTTATGAGTTTTTGTTCGGAGTCTCGGATGGGATCCGGGACATCACGAGAGGTTCCGGAGTGGTCCGGAGAATAAGATTCATATAAGGCAGTGCAGTTTTTGGAGTTCGGAATTGTTTCGGGTTAATCGGTATTGTACCGAAAGCTTCTAGAACCTTCCGGAAGGGGACCAACGTGGCCCCACCTTCCGGGAGGGGGCTTGGGCCTATGAGGGAGTGCCTTGGCCGCATTGGTCCAGGGGCACAAGGCCCCATAGGGCCCATCCGGCCAAAGAGGGTTTAAACCCTAGATAGAGCTTCTAGAAGGGGGGGTTTCCTTGCCCCCCACTCTTCCTCCTTTGGGGCCGCCGGCTTGGCTTGGGGGAGGGGCTAGGGCTGCGCCCACCCCTCTATATATAGAGGGCTGGGGGCGCACCAACCCCCCACACCTTCCCCTCCAACCCTAGCCGCCCTGCTGCCCTCCTTTCTCCCTCCCGACTGCTTGTAGGCAAAGCCCTGCTGCAGAAATTCTCCACCAATTGCACCGCGCCGTCGCGTTGTAGATCCAACCCATCTCTCCACCATACTTGCTGGACCAAGGAAGGAGGAGACGTCGAGGTGCTGCACGTGTGCATCTCACGGAGGCATCGCCACTTGTGGTGCTAGATCGGATCGGATCGCGAGGAGGAGAAGCGAGTACGACTACATCACCCACGTTTCGACGAACGTTCCACTGTGCGAATATTCAAGGGTATGAAGATCTAATCCAATCTCTCTCGTTGTTTGCATCTCCTAGATTAGATCTTGGCTTCCCTCTGTTCGCATCCGTAGAAAATTTTGATTTACTATGCCGTGAAACCCTTCAGTGGTATCAGAGCTAGATCTATGCGTAGATGTGATTCACGAGTAGAACGCAACATGGTTGTTGCGGTGTTGATGTTTTCTGTTGCAAGCCTCTTGTTTGTGTTCTTCTTATGATGCGGGATAGTGAGATTGAAGCGGTCCAGGCCAACCTTAAGCGACGTCGTTCGCGAGACCGGCTCCGCACTTGACGTGTGGCTTGTTCCACACATGCGGCTGGTGGATGCCTGTTTCTCTCACTATAGTTGTCATGGGTTTAACACCGGAGTTTGGCAACCATAATATCACCGTTGTGGCTTTCCGTAGGTAAGAATCGTTCTTAGCATCTACTCCCATAAGCCACGTAAAACATGCAACAACAAAGTAGAGGCGTCTAACTTGTTTTTACAGGGAGTGTTTTCTGTGATATGGTATGGCCCAAGATGTGATGTGTATATTGTATGCGATGATCATGTTTTGTAATGTTTCACGACTTGCATGTCAATGAGTACACAACCGGCAGGAGCCATATGGTTGTCTTTATAATTGTGTATGACCTGCGAGTCAACTTCTTATACGCCATGTAATAACTTTACTTTATCGCTAAGTAGTTGGCAATAGTTGTAGTTGCTATTCATGGTGGAGGCAATCATGGTGGAGTGATGGAGATCATGTCGGCACGCACAAGATGGAGATCATTGCACGAAGATTGGCTATACCATGTCACATAAAGTTATATGCATGTGATGTTTATCCTTTTATGTATCTTATTATGCTTAGATCGCGACGGTAGCATTATAAGATGATTCCTCACTTAAAGATCAAGATAAAAACTGTGTTCTCCCCAAGTATGCACCGTTGCGAAAGTTCGTCGTGTCCAAGCATCACGTGATGATCGGGTGCTATAGACTCTACGCTCACATACAACGGGTGCAAGCCAGTTTTGCACACGCGGAAATACTTGGGTCTAACTTGACGAGCCTAGCATGTACAGACATGGCCTCGGAACACAAGAACCGAAAGGTTAAGCATGAGTCATATGAATGATATGATTGACACTTCGTTGTCCACCATTGAAACCACATCTCTTCTCGTGATGATCGGATTAGGTGTGGTGAATTTGGATCATGTTCACTAAACAACTTGAGGGATGTTGAATTTAGTGGGAGTTCATCTAGTAATTTGATTAAGTTGAACTATTTATCATGAACATAGTCTAAATTGTACTTGCAAATATTGTAGATCACATGGCCAAGTCCAACTTCAACTTCAACGTTTTTGCTGAGATAGAAAAGCTTAGAAACAATGGGTCTAACTTCATCAAATGGTTCCGCATTCTGAGAATCATTCTCGCTGGCGGACAAAAGGACTATGTCCTTGAGAAAGCGCTAGGTGATGCCCCTGCTATAGATGCGCCGGCTGATGAAAAAGCTGTTTATCAGTCGCGCAAGGATGATTATGATTTGATTAAGATCGCCATGTTGTATGCTATGGAATCGGATCTTCAAAATCGTTTTGAGGAGTTCGCCGGGCCCTTTGAGATTCTCGAGGAGCTGAAAAACATGTTTCAGACTCAAGCCCGTTCTGAGAGATATGAGATCTCTAAGAAATTCTTTAACTACAAGATGGAGGAAGGGAGTTCCGTCAGTGAGCACGCCATTGAGATGACGGGCTACACTCAACGCCTTGAGCAACTAGACTGCAAGATTCCAGAGGAGCTCAATATTGACACTCCTAGCTACAAAAGTTTTGTAGTTGATCACAATCAGATTGGTTCCACTGATATGATCACTGAGCTCTTTGCTAAGATGAAAGTAGCGGAGGTGAACATCAAAAAGAATAATCATGTGTTGATGGTCAACAAGCCCCCCACCTTCAAGAAAGGTAAGGGTGCAAGGAAGCCCTTCAAGAAAGGCGGCGGCAAGCGCGTTGCCCCTGCTGAGAAGAAGCTCAAGTCTGGTCCTAAACCGGACACGGAGTGCTTCTATTGCAAGGACAAGGGTCACTGGAAGCGCAACTGTCCGAAGTACTTAGCGGACAAGAAGGCTTGCACCATCAAAGGTATATTTGATATACATGTTATTGATGTTTTCCTTACTAGCCCTCGTTATAGTGCCTGGGTATTTGATACCAGTTCAGTTGCTAATATTTGTAACTCGAAACAGGAGCTACGGAATAGACGGCGGCTTGCGAGGGATGAGGTGACGATGCGCGTTGGCAACGGATCAAGAGTTGATGTGATGGCCGTCGTCACGCTCTCCTTAGTTTTACCTTCGGGATTAGATTTAAACCTTAATAAGTGTTATTATGTGCCTGCGTTGAGCATGAACATTATTTCTGGATCTTGTTTATTGCAAGACGGTTATTCATTTAAATCGGAGAATAATGGTTGTTCTATTTATATGAGTAACATCTTTTATGGTCATGCACCTATTGTGAATGGTTTATTTCTTCTAAATCTCGAAAGGGATGAAACACACATCCATAACATTGAGGCTAAGAGATGCAAAGTAGATAGTGATAATACTACTTATTTGTGGCACTGTCGTCTAGGTCATATTGGTGTAAAGCGCATGAAGAAACTCCATTCTGATGGACTTTTGGAGTCTCTTGATTTTGAATCATTTGACACATGCGAACCATGCCTCATGGGCAAGATGATCAAAACCCCGTTCTCCGGTATGATGGAGCGAGCAACTGACTTGTTGGAAATCATACATACCGATGTATGCGGACCGATGAGTGTTTCGACGCGCGGTGGATATCGCTATTTTCTCACTTTTACCGATGACTTAAGTAGATATGGGTATATCTATTTAATGAAACATAAATCTGAAACGTTTGAAAAGTTCAAAGAATTTCAGAATGAAGTGGAGAACCATCGTAACAGAAAGATTAAGTTTCTACGATCCGATCGTGGAGGTGAATATTTGAGTTATGATTTTCTCACGCATCTTAAAGCAAGTGGAATCGTTTCACAACTCACGCCACCCGGAACACCACAGCGCAATGGTGTGTCTGAACGCCAGAATCGAACCCTATTAGATATGGTCCGATCAATGATGTCTCTTACTGATTTGCCGTTATCATTTTGGGGTTATGCATTAGAAACCGCTGCATTTAGTTTAAATAGGGCTCCATCTAAATCCGTTGAGACGACACCGTATGAACTGTGGTTTGGTGCTAAACCTAAGTTGTCGTTTCTTAAAGTTTGGGGATGCGAGGCTTACGTCAAGAAGTTGATGCCGGACAAGCTCGAACCCAAAGCGGAGAAATGCGTCTTCATAGGATACCCTAAGGAAACTATTGGGTATACCTTCTATCACAGAACCGAAGGCAAAGTGTTTGTCGCAAAGAACGGTTCCTTTCTTGAGAAGGAGTTTCTCTCGAAAGAAGTGAGTGGGAGGAAAGTAGAGCTAGACGAGGTTATTGAACCTTCTCTTGAATTGGAGAGTAGCGCAGCACCTGAAATTGTTCCAGTGCCGCCTGCACCAACAATAGAGGAAGCTAATGACAAGGATCATGAAGCTTCGGACGATGCTGCTACTGAACGTCGCAGGTCGACAAGGTCACGTGCCCCTCCTGAGTGGTACGGCAACCCTGTCTTGACTGTCTTGTTAGTAGAAGACAGTGAACCTACGAACTATGAGGAAGCGATGATGAGCCCAGACTCTGAGAAATGGCTAGAAGCCATGAAATCCGAATTGGGATCCATGAGCGAAAACCAAGTATGGACTTTGGTGGACCCTCCTAGCGACCGAAAGGCCGTTGAGTGCAAATGGATCTTCAAGAAGAAAATGGACGCGGATGGTAATGTTACCGTCTATAAAGCAGGGCTTGTCGCGAAAGGTTTTCGACAAGTTCAAGGTGTTGACTACGATGAGACTTTCTCTCCCGTAGCGATGTTTAAGTCCATTCGGATTTTATTAGCAATTGCTGCGTTTCATGATTATGAAATATGGCAGATGGATGTCAAGACTGCGTTCCTCAATGGCAACATTGATGAAGAGTTGTATATGATGCAACCCGAAGGTTTTGTCGATCCTAAGGATGCTGATAAAGTATGCAAACTTCAGCGTTCCATTTATGGACTGAAGCAAGCATCTCGGAGTTGGAACCTTCGTTTTGATCAAGTGATCAAGAGCTTTGGATTTGTTCCAAATTGCTACGAAGCTTGCATCTACAAGAAAGTAAGTGGGAGCTCGGTGACGTTTCTGGTACTATATGTGGATGACATATTGATTATTGGAAATGACATCAACATGCTTAACGATGTGAAGAGTTATTTGAACAAGTGTTTTTCAATGAAAGACCTAGGTGAAGCTGCTTATATATTGGGCATCAAAATCTATAGAGATAGACAAAGACGCCTGATAGCTTTAAGCCAGAGTACATACCTAGACAAAGTTCTGAAAAGGTTCAGAATGGATAAGGCAAAGAAAGGTTCAGTGCCTATGTTGTCAGGTAAGATATTGAGCAAGGCTCAGTGTCCAGCTACGGTAAATGATAGGGAAGCTATGAGCAAAGTGCCTTATGCCTCGGCCATAGGTTCGATCATGTATGCCATGTTGTGTACTAGACCGGATGTGTCCAATGCTCTTAGTTTGACGAGCAGATATCAGAGTGATCCAGGAGTGGAACACTGGACAGCCGTGAAGAACATCCTAAAGTACCTAAATAGGACTAAAGAAATGTTCTTAGTCTATGGAGGTGATGAACATCTCGTCGTAAAGGGTTACGTCGACGCTAGTTTCGACACCGACAAGGATGATTCTAAATCTCAGACAGGATACGTTTATATTTTGAATGGAGGAGCTGTGAGCTGGAGAAGCTGCAAGCAAAGCGTGATCGCGGGATCTACAGTAGAAGCGGAATACATGGCTGCTGCAGAAGCGTCAAGTGAAGGAGTTTGGATCAGAAACTTCATCACTGAGCTTGGCGTGGTTCCAAGTGCATTGGACCCACTGGAGATATTGTGTGACAACACTGGCGCCATAGCACTCGCTAAGGAACCAAGATATCATCCAAAGACCAAGCATATCAACCGCAAGTTTCATATAATCCGAGATTATATAGCAGATGGAGATCTGAAGATTAGCAAAGTACATACAGA
The DNA here is from genome assembly GCA_916181665.1 of Avena sativa. Lineage (NCBI taxonomy): Eukaryota > Viridiplantae > Streptophyta > Magnoliopsida > Poales > Poaceae > Avena > Avena sativa. The sequence goes on along the minus strand of OV702294.1, from coordinate 177,675,754 downwards.
TATGAATGTCGCAGATCCATTGACTAAACCTCTTCCGCGTGCAAAACATGATCAGCACCTCAGTGCCATGGGTGTGAGATTGTTGCCAAATGTAAACTAGATTATTGACTCTAGTGCAAGTGGGAGACTGTTGGAATTATGCCCTAGAGGCAATAATAAAGATGTTATTATTATAATTCTTGTTCATGATAATGTTTATATTCCATGCTAGAATTGTATTAAGCGGAAACTTTAATACTTGTGTGGTTTGTGAACAACAGCGTGTCCCTAGTACGCCTCTATGGACTAGCTCATTGATCAATGATGGTTAAGGTTTCCTAACCATAGACATGAGTTGTCAATTGATAATGAGATCATATCATTGGGAGAATGATATGATGGACAGACCCAAACTAAGCGAAGCAATTAGATCATGTCATCGTGTTCGTCTTTGCGAAGCTTTTCTTATGTCAAATATTGTATTCCTTAGACCATGAGATAATACAACTCCCTGGTATCGGAAGAAAGCTTTGAGGTCATCAAACGTCATCCTATGAGAGGGTGATCATAAAGGTGTCTCTCAGGTGATCGGAAAGTATCTGTTGGGTTGTATGTATCGAGATGGGATTTGTCCCTCCCAAGTCGGAGAGATATACTTCGGGCCCACTCGGTAATCGATATCAACACCGCTTGCAAGCATGTGGTTAAGGAGTTAATCACAAAGTGATATCGGATTACGGAACGAGTAAAGTACTTGCTGTGAACGAGATTGAACTAGGTATGACGGTACCGACGATCGAATCTCGGGCAAGTAAAATATCGCGAGACGAAGGGAATATATATATGGGATTGATTGAATCTTGGCATCGTGGTTCATCCGATATGATCATCGATGAATGTGTGGGAGTCAATATGGGTTTCCAGACCCCGCTGTTGATTATTGATAGAAGATCATGTCTACATATTCTCGAACCCGCAGGGTCACACACTTAACGTGTCTCGACGCTAGGATAGATTGGATAATTGGTTTATGAGTTTTTGTTCGGAGTCTCGGATGGGATCCGGGACATCACGAGAGGTTCCGGAGTGGTCCGGAGAATAAGATTCATATAAGGCAGTGCAGTTTTTGGAGTTCGGAATTGTTCCGGGTTAATCGGTATTGTACCGGAAGCTTCTAGAACCTTCCGGAAGGGGACCAACGTGGCCCCACCTTCCGGGAGGGGGCTTGGGCCTATGAGGGAGTGCCCTGGCCGCATTGGGCCAGGGGCACAAGGCCCCATAGGGCCCAGCCGGCCAAAGAGGGTTTAAACCCTAGATAGAGCTTCTAGAAGGGGGGGGTTTCCTTGCCCCCCACTCTTCCTCCTTTGGGGCCGCCGGCTTGGCTTGGGGGAGGGGCTAGGGCTCCGCCCACCCCTCTATATATAGAGGGCTGGGGGCGCACCAACCCCCCACACCTTCCCCTCCAACCCTAGCCGCCCTGCTGCCCTCCTCTCTCCCTCCCGACTGCTTGTAGGCGAAGCCCTGCTGCAGAAATTCTCCACCAATTGCACCGCTCCGTCGCGTTGTAGATCCAACCCATCTCTCCACCATACTTGCTGGACCAAGGAAGGAGGAGACGTCGAGGTGCCGCACGTGTGCATCTCACAGAGGCATCGCCACTTGTGGTGCTAGATCGGATCGGATCGCGAGGAGGAGAAGCGAGTACGACTACATCACCCACGTTCTGACGAACGTTCCGCTGTGCGAATCTTCAAGGGTATGAAGATCTAATCCAATCTCTCTCGTTGTTTGCATCTCCTAGATTAGATCTTGGCTTCCCTCTGTTCGCATCCGTAGAAAATTTTGATTTACTATGCCGCGAAACCCTTCAATCCCGACGGCTTTGCCCTCGGCATTGCTCTGTCGGTATAATAACGGTAGGTTGTTAAAAAATCCTTGATTTTTTTTGATTTTTTTAAATCTTTGAATTGTTTGAATGGTTAATCTCTCACCTAGAACATTTTTAACACTAGTTGCTTATCAAACTTTGAATTGAATTACAGTATTTATCAAACTTCTCGCTCGGTCACCCATCCTAATACTACTATAGCTCCAACACGCTTAACTTCTCAGTTCCTTCCGAATCAGTTTCTGTGAACCAATTTGTACCTTGTTGTCAATACTATGATATCAATCCTATTAACTCTTATATCATTATGTCACATGTTTTTATTTTTTGAAACTACAAACACTTATTTAAGTAAACAACAATGAATAAGTAAAAATAGTACTGATTCAAATAAAAATACTATTAAATTCAAATAAAATAAAATAATTTTACTTTTTCTATTTAATATGGAATAATTAATATCTTTAAATCCGTAAATCGTAATTCGATAAATAATATGTCTAAATTGATCAGAAAAATAAAAGGAATCTAAATATGAAATCCATATCAAGTTATCACAAATCTCTAGTTTTTGAATTAGCTATTTGGTGGTTGCTTCACAAAATCCCCCTTTTTGCGCTCGGAAAAATGGAAAATGGCTTTTTGGTGCGACGAAAAGGAAAACTTTCTCCTACAATATTATTCGCCATCCCAGGATGTACATGTATGCACAATATGAGCACATTATCACAAACTATGCCTTAATTCTAGCAACAATGGTCATTTGACCCGAAAGCCAAGAAACCTCGAATCAGATAGGTCATTTTGTGAAGGTTTTTTCAGACATAATCAATATACCAAGTTTGATATTTTTCCTTACAACTATGTCACATTATATGACACCACGTGAAGGCTTTGCATTGTTTTGATCGTTTTTGAATTTTTTATGTCCTTTTTAAACTATCGTCAAACTTTGTCGAATGGCGGGCATGAAGATTCTTAGCTCGGGGCCGAGCCTCTCTAAACTTGCATTGGATCTTCGATAAAATAGCATATTGTGAAACTAAAAATTACTTTTGTAAAAAATCATGAGCATCAGATCATGTACCTATAGTTCATATCTGACCCACTTCCTACCGATTCGGCAGGAATTTATCTTTTTCACCAGGGATAGACGAAAAGGTTTGATATCCCCCTGTTAGCACATTGTCCATATAAGGTGGTATAGTATTTTTTTAAAATGTGGTGGTATCATTTTGAATTAGTCATTTGGTGGTTGCTTCAAAAAACCGTATGTTTTTTGCACTCGAAAAATGGAAAATAGATTTTTGGTGTGACGAAAAAGAAAACTTTCTCCTGCAATATTGTTTGCCATTCCATGATACACATGTATGCACAATAGGGGCACATTATCACAAACTATGCCTTGATTCTCGCCATTACATTGGTCATTTGACCCGAAAGCCAAGAAACCTCGAATGAGATAGGTCATTTTGTGAAGGGTTTTTTCAGACATAATCAATATACCAAGTTTGATATTTTTCCTTCCAACTATGTCATATAATATGATACCACGCAAATGTTTCGCATTGTTTGTATCGTTTTTGAATTTTTTTCTGTCTGTTTTAAACTATCGTCAAACTTTGTCGAACGGTGGGCAAGAAGATTCTTAGCTCGGGGCCGAGCCTCGCTAAACTTGCATTGGATCTTTGATAAAATAGCATATTGTGAACCTAAAAATGATTTTTGTAAAAAATCATGACCATTAGATCATGTACATATAGTTCACATCTGACCAACTTCCTACCGATTCGGCAGGAATTTGTCTTTTTCACTAGGGATAGACGGAAAGGTTTGAGATCCCCCTGTTAGTATATTGTCCATGTAAGGTGGTATAGTATTTTTTTTAAAATGTGGTGGTAGCATTTTGAATTAGTCATTTGGTGGTTACTTCACAAAACCGTCCATTTTTTCACTCGAAAAATGGAAAATGGATTTTTGGTTTGACGAAAAATAAAACTTCATCCTGCAACATTATTCGTCATCCCATGATGCACATGTATGCACAATATGGACACATTATCACAAACTATGCCTTGATTCTAGCCATAACATTGGTCATTTGACCCGAAACCAAGAAACCTCAAATGAGATAGGTCATTTTGTGAAGGTTTTTTTCAGACATAATCAATATACCGAGTTTGATATTTTTCCTTCCAACTATATCACTTAATATGACACCACACGAAGGTTTCGCATTGTTTTGTTCGTATTTGAATTTTTTATTCCCGTTTTAAACTATCGTCAAACTTTGTCAAATGGCGGGCATGAAGATTCTTAGCTCAGGGTCGAGCCTCGCTAAAATTGCATTGGATCTTTGATAAAATAGCATATTTTGAACCTAAAAATATTTTTTGTAAAAAATCATGAGCATTAGATCATGTACCTATAGTTCATATCTGACCCACTTCCTACCGATTCAGCAGGAATTTATCTTTTTCACCAGGGATAGACGGAAAGGTTTAAGATCCCCAGTTAGGACATTGTCCATGTAAGGCGGTATAGTATTTTGTAAAAATATGGTGGTAGCATTTTGAATTAGTCATTTGGTGGTTGCATCACAAAACCGTCCATTTTTTGCACTCGGAAAATGGAAAATGGATTTTTGGTGTGACGAAAAAGAAAACTTCCTCCTGCAACATTGTCCATGATGCACATGTATGCATAATATGGGCACATTATCACAAACTATGCCTTAATTCTAGCCATAACATTGGTCATTTGACCCGAAAGCCAAGAAACCTTGAATGAGATAGGTCATTTTGTGAAGGGTTTTTTCGGATATAATCAATATACCAAGTTTGATATTTTTTCTTCCAACTATGTCACATAATATGACACCACACGAAGGTTTCGCATTGTTTGGATCGTTTTTGAATTTTTTATGCCCGTTTTAAACTATCATCAAACTTTGTCGAACAACGGGCATCAAGATTCTTAGCTCGGGGCAAAGCCTAGTTAAACTTGTATTGGATATTTGATAAAATAGCATATTGTGAACCTAAAAATGATTTTTATAAAAAAACATGATTATCAGATCATGTACCTATAGTTTTTATCTGACCCACTTCCTGCAGATTCGGCAGGAATTTGTCTTTTTCACCAGGGATAGACGGAAAGGTTTGATATCCCCCTGTTTGGACATTGTCCATGTAAGTTGGTATAGTATTTTTTAAAAATGTGGTTGTAGCATTTTTAGTTATTCATTTGGTGGTTGTTTCACAAAACCGTCCATTTTTGCACTCGAAAAATGGAAAATGGATTTTTCGTGTGACGAAAAAGAAAACTTCCTCCTGCAACATTGTTCGCAATCCCATGATGTACATGTATGCATAATATGGGCATATTATCACAAACTATGCCTTGATTCTAGCCATAACATTGGTCATTTGACTCGAAAGCCAAGAAACCTCGAATGAGATAGGTCATTTTGTGAAGGGTTTTTTCAGACATAATCAATATACCAAGTTTGATATTTTTCCTTCCAACTATGTCATATTATATGATACCACGCAAATGTTTTGCATTGTTTGTATCGTTTTTGAATTTTTTCTATCTGTTTTAAACTATCGTCAAACTTTGTCGAACGGTGGGCAAGAAGATTCTTAGCTCGGGGCCGAGCCTCGCTAAACTTGCATTGGATCTTTGATAAAATAGCATATTGTGAACCTAAAAATGATTTTTGTAAAAAATCGTGACCATTAGATCATGTACATATACTTCACATCTGACCAACTTCCTACCGATTCGGCAGGAATTTGTCTTTTTCACTAGGGATAGACGGAAAGGTTTGAGATCCCCCTGTTAATACATTGTCCATGTAAGGTGGTATAGTATTTTTTTAAAATGTTGTGGTAGCATTTTGAATTAGTCATTTGGTGGTTACTTGACAAAACCGTCCATTTTTTCACTCGAAAAATGGAAAATGGATTTTTAGTTTGACGAAAAATAAAATTTCCTCCTGCAACATTATTCGTCATCCCATGATTCACATGTATGCACAATATGGGCACATTATCACAAACTATGCCTTGATTCTAGCCATAACATTAGTCATTTGACCCGAAAGCCAGGAATCCTCGAATGAGATAGGTCATTTTGTGAAGGTTTTTTTCAGACATAATCAATATACCGAGTTTGATATTTTTCCTTCCAACTATATCACTTAATATGACACCACACAAAGGTTTCGCATTGTTTTGTTCGTATTTGAATTTTTTATTCCCGTTTTAAACTATCGTCAAACTTTGTCGAACGGCGGGCATGAAGATTCTTAGCTCAGGGTCGAGCCTCGCTAAAATTGCATTGGATCTTTGATAAAATAGCATATTTTGAACCTAAAAATAATTTTTGTAAAAAATCATGAGCATTAGATCATGTACCTATAGTTCATATCTGACCCACTTCCTACCGATTCAGCAGGAATTTGTCTTTTTCACCAGGGATAGACGGAAAGGTTTAAGATCCCCCAGTTAGGACATTGTCCATGTAAGGCGGTATAGTATTTTGTAAAAATGTGGTGGTAGCATTTTGAATTAGTTATTTGGTGGTTGCATCACAAAACCGTCCATTTTTTGCACTCGAAAAATGGAAAATGGATTTTTGGTGTGACGAAAAAGAAAACTTCCTCCTACAACATTGTCCATGATGCACATGTATGCATAATATGGGCATATTATCACAAACTATGCCTTAATTCTAGCCATAACATTGGTCATTTGACCCGAAAGCCAAGAAACCTTGAATGAGATAGGTCATTTTGTGAAGGGTTTTTTCGGACTTAATCAATATACCAAGTTTGATATTTTTTCTTCCAACTATGTCACATAATATGACACCACATGAAGGTTTCACATTGTTTGGATCGTTTTTGAATTTTTTATGCCCGTTTTAAACTATCATCAAACTTTGTCGAACAACGGGCATGAAGATTCTTAGCTCGGGGCCAAGCCTCGCTAAACTTGCGTTGGATATTTGATAAAATAGCATATTGTAAACCTAAATATGATTTTTTGTAAAAAATCATGAGCATCAGATCATGTACTTATAGTTCTTATCTAATCCACTTCCTGCCGATTCGGCAGGAATTTGTCTTTTTCACCAGGGATAGACGGAAAGGTTTGATATCCCCCTGTTTGGACATTGTCCATGTAAGTTGGTATAGTATTTTGTAAAAATGTGGTTGTAGCATTTTTAGTTATTCATTTGGTGGTTGCTACACAAAACCGTCCATTTTTGCACTCGAAAAATGGAAAATGGATATTTGGTGTGACAAAAAAGAAAACTTCCTCCTGCAACATTGTTCGCCATCAAATGATGTACATGTATGCACAATATGGGCATATTATCACAAACTATGCCTTGATTCTAGCCATAACATTGGTCATTTGACTCGAAAGCCAAGAAACCTCGAATGAGATAGGTCATTTTGTGAAGGATTTTTTCAGACATAATCAATATACCAAGTTGATATTTTTCCTTCCAGCTATGCCACATAATATGACACCACGCAAAGGTTTCACATTGTTTTGAGCGTTTTTGAATTTTTTATGCCCATTTTAAACTATCGTCAAACTTTGTCGAATGGCGGGCATGAAGATTCTTAGCTCAAGGCCGAGACTCTCTAAACTTGCATTAGATCTTTTATAAAATAGCATATTGTAAACCTAAAATGATTTTTTTTAAAAATCATGAGCATTAGATCATGTACCTATAGTTCATATCTGACACACTTGTAGGGGTTCGTAGCATGGAAAACAAAATTTTTCTATCGCATACAAACAAACAAGCCAAGATCTATCTACTAGATTGTAGCAACGAGTCGATGGAATAACTCACCCTCGAAGATTCCAAAGTGTTTAACGAGAGCAGATTCTCGTGGGTGATGTAGTCGTACTCTTTCCGATCTCAAGATCGCGTAGACGATCCTTCCGGCGCCGCGTTCCCGCAGCGCTCCCGCAGTCGGTCACACGTTCGGTACTCGACGAAGACCTTCCTCTCCCTTGTTCCAGCAGGCAGCGGAGGTTGTAGCACTCTCCTCGCGATTCCGGCAGCACAACGGCGTGGTACCGGAGGTAGAGGGGAAATCCCGCAGGGCTTCGCCTTAAGCCGGTGCGAGTATGGTGGAGCTTATGAGAGAGGCTATTAGTGGTCTAGTAATTAGACACACCAATTAGAGGGCTCTAAACCAATTAGAAGGCTCTAAACCGAATAGCTCTAAACCGGGGTCTAGATCTAGGGTTTAGTTTAGAGGATAGGAAACTTGTGTGTAGGAGGGGAGCCCTGCCCCTCCTTATATAGGTGGGAGGGGGTGGCGCGCCAGGGGAGGGAGGGAGTCCCTCCCCAACTCGGCCTTGGGCTGGGCGCCGGCCTGGAGGAGTCCAACTCCTCCTCCAGGTTGGTTCCAACTCCTCTTGCTTGTTTCCCACAGTTTCTTGTTTTTGGCAGTTTGACTTTCAAACTGGACATTTGACTTTTCTGTTTTAGGATTCAATTTAATCCTATATTTGGGACAGCAAGAACACTTAGTACATGATGCAATCATTCCAATATGTAATGACACATTCATGTACCCCTTCCCCCCCGGAGTGCCGGACAATCCGGAACCTTCTAGAATATCCCCGATGAAAACACCGGAATCATTCCCGAACTCCGAAACGGGACTTTCCTTATATGAATCTTATTCTCCGGACCATTCCGGATCACCTCGTGATATCCCGGATCCCATCCGAGACTCCGAACAACATTCGGTCTCTTTCTCATAATACCATAACTACTCAAACAACGTCGAATCCTTAAGTGTGTCTCCCTACGGTTCGTGAATTATGCGGACATGATCGAGACACTTCTCCGAACAATAACCAATAGAGGAATCTGGAAATTCATATGGCTCCCACATATTTCTACGATTACTTTGCGATCGAATGAACCACTTACATACGATACCAATTTCCCTTTGTCTCACGATATGTTACTTATCCGAGGTTATGATCGTCGGTATCTCTGCATACCTAGTTCATCCTCGTTACTGATAAGTACTCTTTTCTCGTTCCCGTGATATGTGATCCCTTGTGACCAAGTCACATGCTTGCAAGCTAATCGGATGACATTCCACCGAGAGGGCCCAGAGTATATCTATCCGTCATGTGGATGGACAAATCCCACTCTTGATCCATGTGTTTCAACCAATACTTTCCGAACACTCAATGCCACCTTTATAGCCACCCTGTTACGGTGTGGTGTTTGATGACATCAAAGCATCCATCCAGTAAAGGTGATATGCATGATCTCATGGTCGAAGGAATTAGGTTACTATGTATCAGAAAGCATATAGCAATTGAACTATTGAAATGACTTGATCTTTATGCTACGCTTGTCTATAGGAGTATGTCCACCATATCATTCTCCTAACGATATGATCTTGTTGTTGATAACATCTCAATGTTCATGACAAAGAAACCACATCATCAATCAACCAACAAGCTAGTGAAGTATAGAGGCTATACTAGGGACTTCAAATTAAGTTTACAAATCACACAAGTATTAATGGTTTCCTTGTTAATACTATTATAGCATGAATGCAAACATTTATCATAAACACAAAGATATATAATAATAACTATATTTATTATTGCCTCTAGGGCATATCTCCAACAGTCTCCCACTTGCACTAGAGTCATCTAATCTAGATTACATGGTAATATACCGAACACCCATGGCAGTTTGGTGTTGGTCATGTTTTGCCCTCGGGAGAGGTTTAGTCAACGGATCCGCCACATTCAGATCTGTGTGTACTTTGCAAATCTTTATATCCCCATCCTGGATATGTTCTCGAATAGCGTGAAAACGTAGCTTGATATGCTTCAGCTTCTTGTGTGACCTTGGTTCTTGCGCATTGGCTATGGCGCCCATGTTATCACAGTAGATAGACATTGGGTCCAGCGCACTAGGAACCACACCCAGCTCTGTAATGAACTCTTTCATCCATATCGCTTCTTGTGAAGCCTCCGAAGCAGCCATGTATTCCGATTCAGTTGAAGATCTCGCCACAACGCTTTGCTTTGCACTCCTCCAGCTAACTGCTGCACCATTCAAAATAAATACGTATCCAGATTGTGATTTAGAATCATCTGGATCGGTGTTCCAACTAGCATCGGTGTAACCATTAACAACGAGCTGTTCATCACCTCCATAAGAAAGAACCATATCCTTAGTTCTTCTCAAGTACTTAAGGATGTTTTTGACCGCTGTCCAATGATCCACTCCTGGATCACTTTGATATCTGCTAGTTAAACTAACAGCATATGCGATGTCGGGTCTAGTACATAGCATGGCATACATTAGAGATCCTATGGCTGAGGCATAGGGAGTCTTACTCATCCTTTCTCTATCTTCTGCCGATGTCGGACTTTGAGTTTTACTCAAGGTCGTATTGGGCAACATGGGCAAGAACCCTTTCTTGCTATCTTCCATTCCAAACCTCTTTAGAACTTTGTCCAAATATGTACTTTGTTACAATGATATTTGGCGTTTCGATCTATCTCTATAAATCTTTATGCCTAATATGTAAGCTGCTTCGCCAAGATCCTTCATTGAAAAACTATTATTCAAATATTCCTTGACACTATTAAGAAGGTCTACATCATTCCCAATCAACAATATGTCATCCACATACAGTATTAAGAATGCTACAGAGCTCCCACTCACTTTCTTGTAAATACAAGCTTCTCCATAAGTTTGTATAAAACCAAAACTTTTGATTACCTTATCAAAACGTTGATTCCAACTTCGGGATGCTTGCTTCAATCCATAGATGGACCGTTGAAGCTTGCATACCTTGTTAGCATCTTTAGGATCGACAAAACCTTTGGGTTGTATCATATACAACTCTTCATCAATGTCTCCATTGAGGAATGCTGTTTTGACATCCATCTGCCATATCTCATAATCATAATATGCAGCGATTGCTAACATAATCCTCACAGACTTTAGCTTCGCTACCGGTGAGAAAGTCTCATCGTAGTCAACTCCTTGAATTTGTCGAAACCCTTTTGCGACAAGTCGAGCTTTATAGACAGTAACATTACCATCAGCATCTGTTTTCTTCTTGAAAATCCATTTGTTCTCGACAGCCTTCCGGCCATCCGGTAAGTCCACCAAAGTCCATACTTGGTTTTCGTACATGGATCCAATCTCGGATTTCATGGCTTCTTGCCATTTATTGGAATCTGGGCTCATCATCGCTTCCTCATATGTCTCGGGGTCATCGGTGTTGTCCACCAACATGACATTCATAACGGAATCATACCAATCTGGAGTGGTACGAGTTCTCGTTGACCTCCGAGGCTCTGTAGCAACTTCAACCGAAGTTTCATGATCACTATCATTAGCTTCCTCTCTTATTGGTGCAGGCACCACAGGAACTTCTTCCGGTGCTGCGCTACTCGCAATTTCGAGAGAAGGTTCGACAACCTCGTCGAGTTCTACTTTCCTTCCAGTCACTTCTTTCGAGAGAAATTCCTTCTCTAGAAAGGATCCATTCTTGGCAACAAAGATTTTGCCTTCGGATCTATGATAGAAGGTATACCCAATAGTTTCCTTCGGGTATCCTATGAAGACGCATTTTTCCGCTTTGGGTTCAAGCTTGTCCGGCTGTAACTTCTTTACATAGGCTTCGCATCCCCAAACTTTAAGGAACGACAATTTAGGTTTCTTCCCAAACCATAATTCATACGGTGTCGTTTCAACGGATTTAGATGGTGCCCTATTTAAAGTGAATGCGGCTGTTTCTAATGCATAACCCCAAAATGATAGCGGTAAATCTGTAAGTGACATCATAGAACGAACCATATCTAAGAGAGTTCGATTACGACGTTCAGACACACCATTACGCTGTGGTGTTCCCGGCGGTGTCAATTGTGAAAGTATTCCGCACTTCTTTAAATGCTCGCCAAACTCGTAACTTAGATATTCACCTCCACGATCAGAACGTAGAAATTTAATCTTCTTGTTACGTTGATTCTCTACCTCACTTTGAAACTCCTTAAACTTCTCGAAAGTTTCGGACTTATGTTTCATGAAATAGATATACCCATATCTACTCAAGTCATCCGTGAAGGTAAGAACATAACGATAACCACTGCGCGATGCTACACTCATTGGACCACACACATCGGTATGTATGATTTCCAATAAGTCTGTAGCTCGCTCCATCATACCAGAAAATGGAGTCTTAGTCATTTTACCCATCAGACATGCTTCGCATCTTTCAAGTGATTCAAAATCAAGTGATTCAAGAAGTCCATCGGAATGGAGTTTCTTCATACGCTTCACTCCAATGTGACCAAGATGACAGTGCCACATATAGGTCAAATTATCGCTTGATTTCAAACGTTTAGCCTCAATGTTATTAATATGTGTATTTCTACTATCGAGATTCAATATGAATAGACCATCTATCAAAGGTGCATGTGCATAAAACACATTACTCATATAAATCGAACAACCATTATTCTCGGATTTAAACAAGTAACTGTCTCGCAATAAACAAGATCCTGATATAATGTTCATGCTTAATGCAGGCACCAAATAACAATTATTTAAGTATAAAACTAATCCCGATGGTAGATGAAGAGGTAGCGTGCCGACCGCGATCACATCAACCTTTGATCCGTTTCCTACGCGCATCGTCACCTCGTTCTTCACTAGCTTCCGTTTATTCTGCAGCTCCTGTTTCGAGTTACAAATATGAGCAACCGAACCAGTATCAAATACCCAGGCACTACTACGAGTACTAGTGAGATACACATCAATAAAATGTATATCATATATACCTTTCTTCTTGATGTTGCCGTTCTTCAAATCCGCCAAGTACCTTGGGCAATTCCGCTTCCAGTGACCTTCTCCCTTGCAGTAAAAGCACTCAGTTTCAGGTTTAGGTCCAGCCTTGGTCTTCTTCGTCGGCGTGGTAACTTTCTTACCACCCTTCTTGAAGTGTCCCTTTTGCTTAGACTTGCCTTTCTTGAATTTGGTGGTCTTATTGACCATCAACACTTGGTGCTCTTTCTTGATCTCCACTTCTGCAGATTTTAACATAGCAAATAGTTCTGGCAACTCTTTGTTCATGTTCTGCATGTTGTAGTTCATCACAAAGTTCTTGTAACTTGGTGGTAGTGATTGGAGGATGCGGTAAACTCCCAAAGTATTAGGAATTACTATACCCAAACTTTGAAGTTTATTTGCGTGCCCAGACATCTTAAGCACATGCTCACTGACGGAGCTACCCTCTTCCATCTTGCAGTTAAAGAACTTTTCAGAAGCTTCATAACTTTCAATTGCCGCATGAGTCTCAAAGATTAATTTGAGATCCTCGACAATATCATATGGATCTGACTCTTCAAACCTTTTCTGAAGCTCCGATTCTAAACCATACAAGATAGCACACTGAACTATGGAGTACTGATTCTTCCGAGCAAGGTAAACATTCTTTACTTCATCGGTAGCATCAGCTGCAGGTGGGTCACCTAGCGGTGCATCCAGCACATAGGTCAAATTACCAGCTGTGAGGACAATCCTCAAATTGCGGAACCAATCCGCGAAGTTGCTTCCATTGTTTTTCAACTTTTCTTTCTCTAGGAACGCATTAAAATTGATGGTAGGGGCTGCCATTGATCTTACAACATATTTGCAATAGTTTAGACTAAGTTTATGACAAATTGAGTTCAAATTAATTAATGAAATTAAACTAGGTGAACTCCCACTCAAAACAACATCCCTCACATTGTTTTAGTGATCACACGAACCAAATCCACTACATCAACACCGATCATCACGAGAGCTGATATAGTTTTAATGGCGAACAATCATCATGTTCATCATATCTACTATATGATTCATGCTTTGCCTTTCGGCGATCCGTGTTCCTGAGGCCATGTCTGTACATGCTAGGCTCGTCAAGATCAAACCTTAGCTTCCGCATAAGCAAATCTGGCTTGCTTACGTTGTATTCACCCGCGGAATCAAAGACACCCGATCATCACGTGGTGCTTCGAAGCAGCAAGCTTTGGCAACGGTGCATACTAAGGGTGAACACTTTAGAACTTGAAATTTATGTGCATGAGGGATCATCTTATAATGCTACCATCGTCTACTAAGCAATACAAGATGCATAAAGGATTAACATCACATGCAATTCATAATATGTGATATGATATGGCCTTTCTTCTTTGTGCTTCCGATCTCCATCTTCAAGCACGAATATGATCTCCATCATCACCGGCATAGCATCAAGGTCAATGACGCTTCTCCATGGTTGTCGTCCACCAGCTTCAACTATTACAACTATTTTGAATAGACACGCAGGTCTTAACAGAAATTAAAGACAACCATATGGCTCCTGCCGGTTGCCAACTTACAATAAGGAACATTGCATACATCAAATATAATCACAATCATGGCCATATCACATCACTGCACACCCCTGCAAAACAAAGTTAGACGCTTCTACTTTCTTTGCATATTTTACGTGGTTTGGGGCTTTCCATAAGTGTCGTTCTAACTTACGAACAAGAACCACAACATTGATACTAGCATTGTTGATCACCCGTTGTAAATTGGATCTTTACTATGCTAGGAGAAACAGGCACCCGCAAAGCCACTTATGCAAAACGAGTTGCATGTCAAGCGTGGAGCAAGTCTCATGAACGATGTCATGTAAGGTTAGCCCGGGCCGCTTCATCCCAACATACCGCAAGATGCAAAGTACACAAAAAGCAATCTACAATAAAAGCATCAACGCCCACAATGACCATTGTGTTCTACTCGTGCAACAGATCTACATATAGACACGGCTCTGATACCACTGTAGGGGTTCGTAGCATGGAAAACAAAAATTTTCTATCGCATACAAACAAACAAGCCAAGATCTATCTACTAGATTGTAGCAACGAGTCGATGGAATAACTCACCCTCGAAGATTCCAAAGTGTTTAACGAGAGCAGATTCTCGTGGGTGATGTAGTCGTACTCTTTCCGATCTCAAGATCGCGTAGACGATCCTTCCGGCGCCGCGTTCCCGCAGCGCTCCCGCAGTCGGTCACACGTTCGGTACTCGACGAAGACCTTCCTCTCCCTTGTTCCAGCAGGCAGCGGAGGTTGTAGCACTCTCCTCGCGATTCCGGCAGCACAACGGCGTGGTACCGGAGGTAGAGGGGAAATCCCGCAGGGCTTCGCCTTAAGCCGGTGCGAGTATGGTGGAGCTTATGAGAGAGGCTATTAGTGGTCTAGTAATTAGACACACCAATTAGAGGGCTCTAAACCAATTAGAAGGCTCTAAACCGAATAGCTCTAAACCGGGGTCTAGATCTAGGGTTTAGTTTAGAGGATAGGAAACTTGTGTGTAGGAGGGGAGCCCTGCCCCTCCTTATATAGGTGGGAGGGGGTGGCGCGCCAGGGGAGGGAGGGAGTCCCTCCCCAACTCGGCCTTGGGCTGGGCGCCGGCCTGGAGGAGTCCAACTCCTCCTCCAGGTTGGTTCCAACTCCTCTTGCTTGTTTCCCACAGTTTCTTGTTTTTGGCAGTTTGACTTTCAAACTGGACATTTGACTTTTCTGTTTTAGGATTCAATTTAATCCTATATTTGGGACAGCAAGAACACTTAGTACATGATGCAATCATTCCAATATGTAATGACACATTCATGTACCCCTTCCCCCCCGGAGTGCCGGACAATCCGGAACCTTCTAGAATATCCCCGATGAAAACACCGGAATCATTCCCGAACTCCGAAACGGGACTTTCCTTATATGAATCTTATTCTCCGGACCATTCCGGATCACCTCGTGATATCCCGGATCCCATCCGAGACTCCGAACAACATTCGGTCTCTTTCTCATAATACCATAACTACTCAAACAACGTCGAATCCTTAAGTGTGTCTCCCTACGGTTCGTGAATTATGCGGACATGATCGAGACACTTCTCCGAACAATAACCAATAGAGGAATCTGGAAATTCATATGGCTCCCACATATTTCTACGATTACTTTGCGATCGAATGAACCACTTACATACGATACCAATTTCCCTTTGTCTCACGATATGTTACTTATCCGAGGTTATGATCGTCGGTATCTCTGCATACCTAGTTCATCCTCGTTACTGATAAGTACTCTTTTCTCGTTCCCGTGATATGTGATCCCTTGTGACCAAGTCACATGCTTGCAAGCTAATCGGATGACATTCCACCGAGAGGGCCCAGAGTATATCTATCCGTCATGTGGATGGACAAATCCCACTCTTGATCCATGTGTTTCAACCAATACTTTCCGAACACTCAATGCCACCTTTATAGCCACCCTGTTACGGTGTGGTGTTTGATGACATCAAAGCATCCATCCAGTAAAGGTGATATGCATGATCTCATGGTCGAAGGAATTAGGTTACTATGTATCAGAAAGCATATAGCAATTGAACTATTGAAATGACTTGATCTTTATGCTACGCTTGTCTATAGGAGTATGTCCACCATATCATTCTCCTAACGATATGATCTTGTTGTTGATAACATCTCAATGTTCATGACAAAGAAACCACATCATCAATCAACCAACAAGCTAGTGAAGTATAGAGGCTATACTAGGGACTTCAAATTAAGTTTACAAATCACACAAGTATTAATGGTTTCCTTGTTAATACTATTATAGCATGAATGCAAACATTTATCATAAACACAAAGATATATAATAATAACTATATTTATTATTGCCTCTAGGGCATATCTCCAACAACACTTCCTACCGATTCGGCTCGAATTTGTCTTTTTACCAGGAATAGACGAAAAGGTTTAAGATCCCACTGTTAGGACATTGTTCATGTAAGGTGGTATAGTATTTTGTAAAAATATGGTGGTAGCATTTTGAATTTGTCATTTGGTGGTTGTCTCACAAAACCGTCCATTTTTTGCACTCGAAAAATGAAAAATGGATTTTTGGTGTGACGAAAAAGAAAAATTCATCCTACAACATTGTCCATGATGCATATGTATGCATAATATGAGCACATTATCACAAACTATGCCTTGATTCTAGCCATAACATTGGTCATTTGACCCGAAAGCCAAGAAACCTAAAATGAGATAGGTCATTTTGTGAAGGTTGTTTTCAGACATAATCAATATAACAAGTTTGATATTTTTCCTTCCAACTATGTCGCATAATATGACACCACGTGAAGGTTTTCGTTGTTTGGATCGTTTATGAATTTTTATGCCTGTTTTATACTATCGTCAAACTTTGTCGAACGACGGGCATGAAGATTCTTAGCTCGGGGCCAAACCTCGCTAAACTTGCATTGTATCTTTGATAAAATCACATATTGTGAACCTAAAAATAATTTTTGTAAAAAATCATGAGCACTAGATCATGTACCTATAGTTCATATCTAACCCACTTCCTACCGATTTGGCGGGAATTTGTTTTTTTCACTAGGGATAGACGGAAAGGTTTGAGATCCCCCTGTTAGGACATTGTTCATGTAAGGTGGTATAGTATTTTTTTTAAATGTGGTGGTAGCATTTTGAATTAGTCATTTGGTGGTTGCTTGACAAAACCGTCCATTTTTTGCACTCGAAAAATGGATTTTTGGTTTGACGAAAAAGAAAAGTTCCTCCTTCAACATTGTTCGTCATCCCATGATGCACATGTATGCACAATATGGGTACATTATCACAAATTATGCCTTGATTCTAGCCATAACATTGGTCATTTGACCCGAAAGCCAGGAGACCTCGAATGAGATAGGTCATTTTGTGAAGGGTTTTTTCAGACATAATCAATATACCAAGTTTGATATTTTTTTCTTCCAACTATGTCACATAATATGACACCACGCGAAGGTTTCGCATTGTTTTGAACGTTTTTGAATTTTTTATGCCCATTTTAAACTATTGTCAAACTTTGTCGAACGGCGGACATGAAGATTCTTAGCTCAAGGCCGAGACTCTCTAAACTTGCATTAGATCTTTTATAAAATAGCATATTGTGAACCTAAAAATGATTTTTTTAAAAAATCATGAGCATTAGATCATGTACCTATAGTTCATATGACTCACTTCCTACCGATTCAGCTGGAATTTGTCTTTTTTACCAGGAATAGAAGGAAAGGTTTAATATCCCCCTATTATTACATTGTTCATGTAAGGTGGTATAGTATTTTGTAAAAATATGGTGGTAGCATTTTGAATTTGTCATTTGGTGGTTGCCTCACAAAACCGTCCATTTTTTGCACTCGAAAAATGGAAAATGGATTTTTGGTGTGACGAAAAAGAAAAATTCCTCCTGCAACATTGTCCATGATGCATATGTATGCATAATATGAGAACATTATCACAAACTATGCCTTGATTCTAGCCATAACATTGGTCATTTGATCCGAAAACCAAGAAACCTCAAATGAGATAGGTCATTTTGTGAAGGTTTTTTCAGACATAATCAATATACCAAGTTTGATATTTTTTCTTCCAACTATGTCACATAATATGACACCACGCGATGGTTTCGCATTGTTTGGATCGTTTTTTAATTTTTTATGCCCGTTTGAAACTATCGTCAAACTTTGTCGAACGGCGGGCATAAAGATTCTTAGCTCGGGGCCAAGTCTGCTAAACTTGCATTAGATATTTGATAAAATAGCATATTGTGAACCTAAAAATGATTTTTGTAAAAAATCATGAGCCTCAGATCATGTACCTATTGTTCATATCTGACCCACTTCCTACCGATTAGACAGGAATTTGTCTTTTTCACCAGGGATAGATGGAAAGGTTTGAGATCCCCCTGTTAGGACATTGTCCATGTAAGGTGGTATAGTATTTTGTAAAAATATGGTGGTAAAATTTTGAATTAGTCATTTGGTGGTTGCTTCACAAAACCGTCCATTTTTTGCACTCGAAAAATAGAAAATAGATTTTTTGCGTGACGAAAAAGAAAACTTCCTCCTGCAACATTGGCCATGATGCACATGTATGCACAATATGGGCACATTATCACAAACTATGCCTTGATTCTAGCCATATCATTGGTTATTTGACTCGAAAGCCAAGAAACCTCGAATGAGATAGGTCATTTTGTGAAGAGTTTTTTCAGACATAATCAATATACCAAGTTTGATATATTTCCTTCCAACTATGTCACATAATATGACACCACGCGAAGGTTTTGTGTTGTTTGGATCGTTTTTGAACTTTTTTATGCCCGTTTTAAACTATTGTCAAACTTTGTTGAATGGACATGTCACATAGTTTGTAGAATGTCCTCGACCTACCAAAAACAACATTTTTTTGGCGAATTACCAAATAGATGTTTGGTAGAAAATTTCTTACCAAGTGAAAGAAACTGGACATATCCCAAATCCATACCTTCGGGCCGCCAAGTTGTAATGAACATGTCTGAACCAGTTATCTTTTAATTTTGGCAGATGACTTCTGCGGGTCAAAAGCCAAGACATAATAAGCTAAACTCAAAATATATAGTGTCAATTCTAACGATTAGTTTTTTGGGTGAGTCGGATCCATTCACTATAGGACGCGCTAGGCCAAAATGCCCTCGGCGTATGCTACGCCGACGGCTTCCCTCGGCGTAGCCTCCTCGGCAAAGGTTTCCCTCGGCGGAGGCACTTTTGCCCGTAGGCGTTGTTCTAGCCGTCGGCGTATGATACGCCGACGGCTTTGCCCTCGGCATAATAACGGCATGTTGTAAAATATACAAAAAAAAACAAAAAACTTGTTTTTTTAATTTATTATATCTTTGAATTTTTTGAATCGTTAATCTCTCACCTAGAACATTTTGAACACTAATTACATTTAATCTTTAATCAAATTGCAGTCTTTATCAAACTTTTCGCTCGGTCACCCATCCTAATACTACTCCAACTCCAGCACGCTTAATTTCTCAGTTCCTTCTGAATCAGTTTCCTCGAACCAATTTGTACCTAGTTGTCAATACTATGACATCAATCCTATTAACTCTTATATCATTATGTCACATGTTTTTATTTTTCTATTTAATATGGAATAATTAATATCTTTAAATCCGTAAATCAGAATTCGATAAATAATAAGTCTAAATTGATCAGAAAAATGCTAAATATGATAGCCATATCAAGTTATCACAAATCTCTCGTTTTTGAATTAGCTATTTGGTGGTTGCTTCATAAAAACCCACTTTTTTGCGCTCGGAAAAATGGAAAATGGATTTTTTGTGCGACGAAAAGGAAAACTTCCTCCTACAATATTATTCGTCATCCCATGATGTACATGTATGCATAATATGAGCACATTATCACAAACTATGCCTTGATTCTAGCCATAACATTGGTCATTTGACCCGAAAGCCAAGAAACCTCGAATGAGATAGGTCATTTTGTGCAGGTTCAGACATAATCAATATACCAAGTTTGATAATTTTCCTTACAACTATATCACATAATATGACACCACACGAAGGTTTTGCATTGTTTCGATCGTTTTTGAATTTTTATGTCTGTTTTAAACTATCGTCAAACTTTGTCGAACGGTGGGCATGAAGATTCTTGGCTCGGGGCCGAGCTTCTCTAAAGTTGCATTGGATCTTTGATAAAATAGCATATTGTGAACCTAAAAATAATTTTTATAAAAAATCATGAGCATCATATCATGTACCTATAGTTCATATCTGACCCACTTCCTACCGATTCGGCAGGAATTTATATTTTTCACCAAGGATAGACGGAAAGGTTTAAGATCCCCCTGTTAGGACATTGTCCATGTAATCTGGTATAGTATTTTTTTTTAAATATGGTGGTAGCATTTTGAATTAGTCATTTGGTGGTTGCTTCACAAAACCGTCCGTTTTTTTCACTCGAAAAATAGAAAATGAATTTTTGGTGTGACGAAAAAGAAAACTTCCTCCTGCAACATTGTTCGCCATACCATGATACACATGTATGCACAATATGGACACATTATCACAAACTATAACTTGATTCTAGCCATAACATTGGTCATTTGACCCAAAAGCCAAGAAACCTTGAATGAGATAGGTCATTTTGTGAAGGTTTTTTTCACACATAATCAATATACCAAGTTTGATATTTTTAATTGCAACTATGTCACATAATATGACACCACCGTTTGGATCGTTTTTGAATTTTTTATGCCCGTTTTAAACTATCGTCAAACTTTGTCGAACAGCGGGCATGCAGATTCTTAGCTCGGGGCCGATCCTCGCTAAACTTGCATTGGATCTTTGATAAAATAGCATATTGTGAAATTAAAAATGATTTTTGTAAAAATCATGAGCATCATATCATGTACCTATAGTTCATATCTGACCCAATTCCTACCGATTCGGCAGGAATTTATCTTTTTCACCAGGGATAGACGGAAAGGTTTGAGATCCCCCTGTTAGGACATTGTCCATGTAAGATGGTATAGTATTTTGTAAAAATATGGTGGTAGCATTTTGAATTAGTCATTTTGTGGTTGCTTCATAAAACCGTCCGTTTTTTGCACTCGGAAAATGAAAAATGGCTTTTTGGTACAACGAAAAAGAAAACTTCCTTCTGCAACATTGTTCGTCATCCTATGATGCACATGTATGCATAATATAGACACATTATCACAAACTATGCCTTCATTCTAGCCATAATATAGTCTGTAGAATGTCCTCAACCTACCAAAAACAACATTTTTTTGGCAAATTACCAAATAGATGTTTGGTAGAAAAATTCTTACCAAGTGAAAGATAATGGACATGTCCCAAATCCATACCTTCGGGCCGCCAAGTTGCAATGAACATGTCTGAATCTGTTATGTTTTAATTTTGACAGATGAATTCTCTAGGTCAAAAGCCAAGACATAATAAGCTAAACTCAAAATATATAGTGTTAATTCTAACGGTTAGTTTTTTGGGCGAATCGGAACCATTCACTACAGGACGCGCGCTAGGCCAAAATGCCCTCGGCGTATTCTACGCCGACGGCTGCCCTCGGCGTAGCCTCTTCGGCAAAGGTCTCCCTCGACGAAGGTCTCCCACGTGATGTGTTGAAAGTGTGAAAAACATATATTTCCCCACAATAAGCCCAAGATTAGATGTATTATGCCTTAGTTCACTAAAAATGCATGGGTTGGACATAATGGCCACTCCTCTGATGCACCTGAACAACCTACCTGGAAATTCACACAATATATCTCTTTATTTTTGTTATACCTTGACTTTTAGCCCGGAAAACCAATAACAGGAAACTATAGCTATGTACAACCATGGGTTTAAGCATGTCCTTTGTCAAGGTATGGAGTTGAGATATGTCCATTACATTTAACTAAGAAACTCATACCAAACATTTGCTTGGTAGGCTTCATACTATTGTTGATCAGGTGCAACGTGGATCAGTGCAACATGGAAAGAAAGGGAGAAGGAGGAGAAGGTGAAGCTAGAACATAAAGGGGCAAGAGCTAAACTAAATTTTCAGGTTTGATGGCACTTTCTTATCTTTGCACATGGAACATTGAATGTTTTCATAAACATGTCACCTCAAAGAAGGTAAACCTTACTGTATTCCTTAAATCTTAGAATTCAACATATTGTATCTCAGAGAAGACTGATCCAAGTGCATAATTTAGAACCTTTGATTTGTACGGTGCAGGTATCGGCTCACCTAAATAACAATGCAAGATCCATGGTAATTTCCCACATATCATTGCTCTCCAACATTTCTAGTGAGAAAACAAGAGAATAGATGTTAAACTCTTCACAAGTAAATGTAGTTGTGATAGACCTTTTACAACTGAATTTTTTTCCATTAGTAGGCAGCTCTGTCTACGTCTGTAACCATTGGTTGCTTAACGACATGCTCTAATCAAAATTTCAGTTATTTTGTTGGTTCTTCATTTTGACACGACGTGTTGATTGCTGAACAAAATGCTCTAATCCCAATTTAATTTATTTTGTCGCTTCTTCATTTTGACATGATGCATTGATTTCGTACAATCATTTATATCAAATGGTAAGTCGTGGCACGTTTTTTCCTTGTTGAGAAAAGATTAGACAGATTTTTTACACTACATTGATGAAGTACGGATTTCAGATAATGACAATCACTACAGGAATGGATGAATACACCAACGGCCAAACGTCAGGGCGTAGGCGTAGGCCGTGATCAGGCGAGCCCCGCCAAGCAGCCATCAGTGTAGAATTACCGTCGGCGTATCCTATGCTACGCCAGTAGCTGCCCTCGGTGTAGCTATTTTCTCTTTTACCTCATTAAACTTTGAAAAATCATAACTAAATCATTCTAATTCATAAAATACAAATAATATATCAAAATTTACAGAAAAATAAGATCTATCTATCTACACTCAAATATTACATATTTGTAAATAAGAATAAAGTAAAACATAAAACATTATATATAGTTTAAAACGGACATAAAAAATTCAAAAACGATCGAAACAATGCGAAACCTTCACGTGGTGTTATATTATGTGACATAGTTACAAGAAAAAATATCAAACCTAGTATATCGATTATGTCTGAAAAAACCTTCACAAAATGACCTATCTCACTCGAGGTTTCTTGGCTTTCCGGTCAAATGACCAATGTTATGGCTAGAATGAAGGCATAGTTTGTGATAATATGCCCATATTGTGCATACATGTGCATCATGGGATGGCGAACAATGTTGCAGGAGGAAGTTTTCCTTTTCGTCGCACCAAAAAGCTATTTTTCATTTTCCGAGCACAAAAAACGGACGGTTTTGTGAAGCAACCACCAAATGGCTAATTCAAAATGCTACCACCATATTTTACAAAAACACTAGACCACCTTATATGGACAATATCCCAACAGAGGGATCCGAAACCTTTCCGTCCACCCCTGGTGAAAAAGATAAATACCTGCCGAATCGGCAGCAAGTGGGTCAGATATGAACTATAGGTACATGATCCGATGCTCATGTTTAAAAAAATCATTTTTAGGTTCACAATATGCTATTTTATCAAAGATCCAATGCAAGTTTAGCGAGCCTCGGCCTCGAGCTAAGAATCTTCATGCCCCTCGTTCGACAAAGTTTGACGATAGTTTAAAATGGGCATAAAAAGTTCAAAAATGATCGAAATAATGTGAAACTTTCACGTGGTGTCATATTATGTGACATAGTTACAATGAAAAATATCAAACTCGGTATATTGATTATGTTTGAAAAAACCTTAACAAAATGACATATCTCATTCGAGGTTTCTTGTCTTTCGGGTCAAATGACCAATGTTATGGCTAGAATCAAGGCATATTTTGTGATAATGTGTCCATATTGTGCATACATGTGCATCATGGGATGGAGAACAATGTTGCAGGAGGAAGTTTTCCTTTTCGTCGAACCAAAAAGCCATTTTTTCATTTTTCGAGCCCAAAAAACAGACGGTTTTGTGAAGCAACCACCAAATGGCTAATTCAAAATGCTACCACCACATTTTACAAAAATATTAGACCACCTTATATGGACAATGTCCTAACGGGGGGGATCTAAAACCTTTCTGTCCACCCCTGGTGAAAAAGATAAATTTCTGTCGAATCGGTAGAAAATGGGCCAGATATGAACTACTGGTACATGATCCGATGCTCATGTTGTTTTAAATCATTTTTAAGTTCATAATATGCTATTTTATCAAAGATACAATGCAAGTTTAGCGAGGCTCGGCCCCGAGCTAAGAATCTTCATGCCCGCCGTTCGACAAAGTTTGACGATAGTTTAAAACATGCATAAAAAATCAAAAATGATCGAAACAATGCGAAACCTTCACATGGTGTCATATTATGTGACATAGTTACAAGGAAAAATATCAAACCTGGTATATTGATTATGTCTGAAAAAACCCTTCACAAAATGACCTATCTCATTCGAGGTTTCTCGGCTTTCGGGTCAAATGACTAATGTTATGGCTAGAATCAAGGAATAGTTTGTGATAATGTGCCCATATTATGCATACATGTGTATCATGGGATGGCGAACAATGTTGCAGGAGGAAGTTTTTCTTTTTGTTGCACCAAAAATCCATTTTTCATTTTTCGAGCCCAAAAACGGACGGTTTTGTGAAGCAACCAACAAATGGCTAATTCAAAATGCTACCACCACATTTTACAAAAAATACTAGACCACCTTATATGGACAATGTCCCAACGAGGGATTCAAAACATTTCCATCCACCCCTGGTGGAAAAGATAAATTCCTGCCGAATCGACAGGAAGTGGGTGAGATATGAACTACAGGTACATGATCGATGCTCATGTTTTTTTTAAATCATTTTTAGGTTCACAATATGCTATTTTATCAAAGATACAATGCAAGTTTAGCGAGGCTCGGCCCTGAGCTAAGAATCTCCATGCCCGTCGTTCGACAAAGTTTGACGATAGTTTAAAACGGGCATAAAAATTCAAAAACGATCGAAACAATACGAAACCTTCGCTGGTGTCATATTATGTGACATAGTTACAAGAAAAAATATCAACCTGGTATATTGCTTATGTCTGAAAAAACCTTCACAAAATGACCTATCTCATTCGAGGTTTTTTAGCTTTCGGGTCAAATGACCAATGTCATGGCTAGAATCAAGGCATAGTTTGTGATAATGTGTCCATATTGTGCATATATGTGCATCATGGGATGTCGAACAATGTTGCACGAGGAAGTTTTCCTTTTCGTCGCACCAAAAAGTCATTTTTCATTTTCCGAGCACAAAAAACGGACGGTTTTGTGAAGCAATGGCTAATTCAAATTGCTACCACCATATTTTACAAAAATACTAGACCACCTTATATGTACAATGTCCCAACAGGGGGATCGGAAACCTTTCCGTCCACGCCCGGTGAAAAAGATAAATTCCTGCTGAATCGATAGGAAGTGGGTGAGATATGAACTACAGGTACATGATATGATGCTTATGTTTTTCACAAAAATCATTTTTAGGTTCAAAATATGCTACTTTATCAAAGATCCAATGCAAGTTTAGCTTTTCGTCGCACCAAAAAGCCATTTTTTATTTTCCGAACGCAAAAAAGGGGGATTTTCTGAAGCAACCATCAAATAGCTAATTAAAAAACGTGGGGTTTGTGATTAGTTGATATGGATATCATATTTAGATTGCTTTAATTTTTATGATCAATTTATACATATTATTTATCAAATTCTGATTTACGGATTTAAAGATATTAATTATTCCATATTAAATAGAAAAATACAAAAAAGTAAAATTATTATATTTTTATTTGAATTCAATAGTATTTTTATTTGAATCAGCAATACTTTTATTTATTCATTGTTGTTTACTTAAATAAGTGTTTGTAGTTTCAAAGAATAAAAACATGTGACATAATGATATAAGAATTAATATGATTGATATCATGGTATTGACAACTAGGTACTGAAACTGATTCGGAAGGACTGAGAAGTTTAGCATGCTGAAGCTGGAGTAGTGCTAGGATGGGTGACCAAGCGGGAAGTTTGTTAAATACTGCAATTTGACCAAAGATTAAATGTCATTAGTGTTAAAAATATTCCAGGTGAGAGATTAATGATTCAAACAATTCAAAGATTTTAAAAAGTTGAGAAGATTTTAAAAAATATATTTAAAAAATTAGAAAAAATTAAAAAAAAACTTGATTTTTTTTTTGCATTTTTTACAACCTACCGTTATCATGCCGACGGGACTATGCCGAGGGCAAGGCCGTCGACGCCGACGGATAAAATTGCATCCACCGAAGGAGACCTTTGCCGAGGAGGCTACGCCGAGGGAAGCCGTCGGCGTACCATACGCCGAGAGTATTTTGCCTACGCCGACGGCTTTTTGCCCTCGGCGTAGCGTGTCGTTACTATAGTGGTACAAAATACAGGTTAAATACATACAACATGATAACGATCGTGAGTGCATGCAGAGGCACGACACACGTGCATGCATGACATTGACTAGGCTTAGCCTAGATACTAGGATCAGTGGTTACAACGGTATAGTTATACAGTTCAACACCCCAGTCTGAACTCCATTAGGCAAGACGTTTAGATTGTATATAAACTCGTGGAACACTAAACTTGGCAGGTCCTTGGTAAATACATCAGCGAACTGCGAAGTAGTTGGTACGTGCAACACTTTGACCTCTCCAAGAGTGAGACCGTCATGGACGAAGTGTAGGTCTATTCAACATGTTTGATCCTTTGGTGATGCACCGGATTTGAGGAAAGGTACACTGCGTTGATGTTCTCGCAGTATACAATTGTGGCGTGACAGGAAGGGCGATGGGGCTCGGCAAGGAGCTGGCAAAGCCAAGAAGATTCTGTACCGGCACGACACTCCGCTTCGGTGCTCGAGCAGAGACGGTGTGCTGGCATTTGGAATAATATGAAATCAAGTTTGAGTCAAGAAAGACGCAGAAGCCTTAAGTAGACTTGTGTGTATCAGGGCAAATGGCCTAGTCGGCACCTAAATAAGAAATCAGATCAGTGAAGGAGTTTTTGAAGAGTTGAATACCGTAATGTGAGGTTCCCTTGAGATAGCGGAGTATTCTCTTGATGAGCTTATAGTGGGTGACTTGGGGTTCATGCATGAAAAGACATACATATTGGAAAACATAGGAGATGTCTGGCCAAGTTAGGGTTAGGTATTGAAGGCACCAACAATGCTTCCGTAAAGTGAGGGATTAGAAAAAGGGTTTCCATTAGTAGCGGATAGTTTGTTTTTTGTGCCTATAGGTATATAAATTGGGTTGAAGTGAGACATGTGGGATCTCTCAAGTATATTGAGTGCATGTTGTTGTTGAAAAAGAAGAATAGCAGAGTTATTTCGATGCACTTTAATACCAAGGAAGTGATGAATGTCAGCTAAATCAAACATAAAAAACTCATTCTTGAGAGAACAAACGATGGATTACAGTAGAGTGGTCGTATTGGGTGTAAGAATTATGCCATTCACATAAAGCAAAAAAATAGGAAATGTAGAAACCAGTGTGACGGATAAAAAGGGAGGAACCATACTTAGAAGAAACAAAGCTAATAGTAAAGGAAGAATTTTTTACATTGATGAAACCATTGGCGTAGTGCTTGCTTACGGACATAAAGGGACTTGTTAAGGTGACACACATGGTTGGAAAATTGAGAATCAAAAAAACCACATGGTTGCTTACAAAATACAAGCTCATCAATATTACCATGAAGGAAGGTGTTTTTGACATCCAATTGATGCATAGGTCATTGTTGACATGTGGCCAGACTAAGGATAGCCCGGACTATTGCCGGTTTGAACACCGGGCTAAAAGCCTCGCCATAATACATGTCAGGTTGCTGACTGAAACCATGAACCACCCATCTTGCCTTTTATTGTGCCAAGGAGCCATCAAGATGTTATTTATGCCAAAACACCCATTTCTTGGATACCATATTTTGCTCGTGTCAGCATCCCCTGTGGGTTCTGGGGTGGTGTACCATAATAGCACCAAGAGGATGATGTGGCAGCGTAGGAGTGGATGAAGCAGAGTTGGGTGGTGATGGAGGAATACCAATCGGGGTACCCCATGAAGAGGAATCGTCAGCTGGATTGCCAATCCTAGAGCGGGTCGACTCGCCGGATATGACGACTGGAATATACTGGACCCATACAACTGGCGTCGATCGGAGGCCCAAGAAGACGACTCGTATACAAAGCCCACAAGCACTTGTAAACCCTAGTTGGCTGCATATATAAAGCCACCAGGGGCACCCTGGGGTATGTCATATTAGATCATCTCACATCCCATTAGATATAATCTCTCCCGCCATTCCCGCAGCCTACGGCGGCTTTCTTGTAAACCAATCTATAAACATATATTGGATTGACAGCAGGATATAGCGATCCTCCACCGAAGGAACGTGAACCTGGATATATCGTATACCAATCTCGCTCCCGAATTCTCCTACATCGTCTTGTTCACTCTATATAAGCTATCTTCAGTAGCATCTGTCGTGCCAATACCACGACAGTTGGCGCCCACCGTAGGGCAAGCGGTGCATGGAGATGATGATCCGGACGGGATACCTCACCATCAACGACGACAAGATAGCATATGGTGGAGTCAACCTGAGTCGTCTGATGGATTTGATCGTGATTCACAAGCAATCATGGCGGCGCACGGTTCATCGTGTGCGGACGGACGCTTGGCTGCTATGGTGCGGTCGAGTACAAGGCGGTTTGATACGGCATCCACGTGATCTATCCTCCAGCAGCAAGAGAGAAACCCATCACGCGAACGACATACATGAGCATGCGGCCATGGCTAAATTTTATATTCATTATTATATTTCCGTACATTGACTATAATGCAAATCAGCTAATCGTTTATTTGTTTTGCTATACAAGCATCACACGTCCTGGATTTGGTATTCATGCGTTCACGAAATCAGGATGTTCTTCGTGTTTGACTCATCGCCGACTTCGTCTACTGTGACCACTCGCTGCCCTCTTGGACTCTTCATGTTCGACGACTCGTTCACCGCGGACTCGCCTCTCACGGCCTCGCCCATCGC
Organism: Avena sativa; assembly: GCA_916181665.1. Classification (NCBI taxonomy): domain Eukaryota; kingdom Viridiplantae; phylum Streptophyta; class Magnoliopsida; order Poales; family Poaceae; genus Avena; species Avena sativa. Next base: position 177,646,275 of record OV702294.1, on the reverse strand, counting down.
CGATTCTCCATTCTACCGCCTTGCCGACTCGTCATGCTCTAGAACTCGTCTAAAGGCAGACACACTTAAACGCGGACTCGCTAGGCTCGGCGACTCACCCACCGCTTGGGAACTCGCCCGCCATGAACTCGTCATCAACGGCTCGCCACGTCGGAGACTTGCCTTCCTAATATTCGCCGCGCTCGGCGACTCCCCCGCCATGTCGACTCTATCCGCATTTGACAGCTAAGTTTCTTTATATTCGTACATGTTATAAGTTCAAAACATATTCATCTTTTTGTTCAATTTACAAAACCATACTTGGGATCTATTTCAGTTTTGTCTGTTGTTTATTCGCGTCCATCGAAGTAATGAGGCTGGGTACCAAAAGGCTGACCTTGTCTTTGGGTTCAACAGTCTGGCATCGTGCCCCTGTTACTAAGCAAGCGTTTGATGCTGGAGGTCTGTCTACTTAAGAAAAAATACGCATAAACCTTTATACTGCTAATTGATCCATTTAACAAACGTGCATTTTATTTTAACACCTACGAATTGCACTCTTTATGTTCAATATATTTCATAAATACACCTTATTGCATTCGTACCTTTTTATCCTTCTCAGCAAAACGGTCTGATGTCTTTCTCGCCACTCGCCGCGTTCGGGGACTCGATACTCGCTCGACCTCGACACTCACCGTGCTTGGGGAACTCGCACGCTCTAGACAGCGGCACTCACCGATCGCCCGACCTCGCCACTCGCCGCGCTCGGGGACTCGGCGCGCTCCAGACAGCGGCACTCGTCGGTCGCCCGACCTCGTCACTCGCCGTGCTCGGGGACTCGGTGCGCTACAGACAGCGCCACTCGCCGGTCGCCCGACCTTGCCACTCGCCACGCTCGGGGACTCGACACTCGCCAGTCGCTCGACCTCGCCACTCACCGCGCTCGGGGATTCGGCGCGCTCCAGACAGCGGCACTCGCCGGTCGCCTGACCTCACCACTTGCCGCACTCGGGGACTCGGCGCGCTACAGACAGAGCCGCTCGCCGGTCGTCCGACCTCGCCACTCGCCACGCTCGGGGATTTGGCACGCTCCACGGTCGGGGACTCGCCACAACTGGAGGCTTCACTGACTCCCTGTGTCTTTCACCAAATGGCCATCACCGACTGGCTCACGCCGACCGGTTCATGGTTCTTTCCTCTGTTCAGGAGCTCATCGTCGATTCGCCACGATCCATCGTCAAGACTCTCCGTGCCCTGCCTCAAGCCCGTGTCGAATCCATGATGCGCTCGGGGACTACTGATGGGGGAATACCAATTGGGGTACACCCATGAAGAGGAACCGCTAGCTAGATAGCCAATCCTAGAGCGGGTCCACTCGTCGGATATGACGACTGACATATACTGGACCCATAAGACTGGCGCCGACTGGAGGCCCAAGACGGCAACTCGTATACAAAGCCCACAATCACTTGTAAATCCTAGCTGGCTACATATATAAAGCCACCAGGGGCACCCATGTCATATTAGATCATCTCACATCCCATTAGATCTAATCTCTCCCACTGTTTCCGTCTCCTACGGCGGCTCCCTTTTAAACCAATCTATGAACATATACTGGATTAACAACAGGATGTAGCGATCCTCCACCGAGGGGACGTGAACCTGAGTACATCTTGTACCAATCTTGCTCCTGGATTCTCATACGTCGCCTTGCTCCCTCTACGTAAGCTACCTCAGTAGCATCTGTCGTGCCAATACCACGACAGGTGGCATAGAGGACGAGGTGGATTCCTGCGCAGGGGAGGGACCATATACTAGGGATGACGATCCTGAGGATGATGTTGTCAGGCTAGCAACAGGGGTAGGTGGAGTTAATGTCGAAGATGATTGCGCTGATGTAGTTGATGGAGGGGATCCTGAGGTGGATACGATGCATCAACGTGCGTTGGTTGGTTAGAGCGGAACTGGATCGAGGGGAGGAGGATTTGCTGTGGTGCGAGTTGGTGTGGCTCCAGTGTGGTGGTTAACAACATAAAAATATGGAAAGGAATTCTCGTCAAAAGTGACATGGCAGGAAGATGACAATAGAAAATAAGGTGTAACGAAATTAATTGTGCGAGAAGGCCTAATATCCAAGAGATAGGTAACAGTATTTAATTCTTAGACCCAAAAATCTCTTGGGAAGTAGCTTCATGGGAAGTTTTTTTTTTTGAATGCTCACCATCAACTTTATTAAGGTGAAGCAAGTTCTGACTGAACAGCCTCAGTCAGAAAACCAAGAATTCCATCAAAGTTTAAAACTAGTGAATTTAAACTAAGAGCTTCTCTAGCACATAAATGAGCAACAAAATGCGCCTCCCTCATTGCATAGAGAAGTTTGAATCCCTGGAAAATTTACCAAATACTCTTTAAACAAATGACACCCAAACGACCTGTTTGAGCTACCATTGTTCCACATAGATACTATCGTCTGACAGTTCGTCTCCAGTATCACTCGTTCATATCCTCGCGGGCGTGCCAACTTGACAGCATCCTGATAATACCATACATATCGCTGGCAGCACCCTGATAATACCATACCATGCATCATGGTTCCTTGCTACCACTCCTGCCCCCACGACACCATTGCCACAATCTAGAGCTCCATCAACATTGATTTTCACCCAGCTCGGAGCAGTCCATTTCTGCCTTTTGTCACCCTTCTGCCGAAACTTGCGCCAGACATGTCTAGAGCCTGGATTAACTCACCCACTAGCTCCATTGATCTCTCCTTGGCTGAAACACAACTTCACCATGTGCATATTTGTTTCTGCTTGACCATATCGCCCACATCACCGACAATGGTTCAAAATCTCTTCTCTTATGAGATATATCAAGATTTTGAACGATTCACACACAACTTCCTCTGCACTCTGCACTCTGTCACATGCAACTGGAGACACAAAAATCTCAAAAGGAGTTCTTCGAAAATGCCTCGTTATAAACTCAGCCTGTTCATTCTAATTATAGTTTTCCAAAGCCGCAAACTCAAAGTGGGGGCTTTATTAAGCAGGAGATTATTATCTTTACATGTAAAAATGTACGCACTATATCTTGTGTGGGATCATCAAGTCATCAACCACCGTTGCTTGGTGAATGCATACTGACGGTGTTCGCCCGGTGTGCTATCACCTCCTGACACTGACAGCGAGGCTTTATTCTATACGCAGCCGAGGCCAGCGCTGCGGTCAATGTTATCATCATCGTCTTGCCACATCTTCTCTAGTCTTTCTTGGATTTGAGCGCCACCACTTTCTCCTCCGTGGACTTCAGAGCTTCTCCATATATGCTCACCAGCTGAAAGAGTTTCAGAGCGAGACAGTTCAGTGCCACTTCCATTCTTAATTGTGTTAAGATCCGAAAAAAAGAGAGGGTTTCGTCAAAATAAACAGGAGATGGTGTGATGGTGGTTCTGCGATTGCTGATCTTACCTCATCTACTTCGCCAGGGGTCATTGTCAATGGCGGCGACATCATAATGCTGTCACCGGCAACCCTAACAAGCATGCCACGCTTCTGGCACTCCTGTCCGAAGATGGCACCAACGCCTGAAAAATGACATCAGGGAAACAGTTTGTAAGGATATTTTCTGGTTCTGAGATACATATGTATATCCCAGAACAAGCATCGAACTAACGAAATATTGTTCCATTCAAGGAAAGCAAAGCGAAAAAGTTGGTGCAACATTCAAGTTGACTCCAATAATAATATCTGAGTATACAAATGCTTCAGTTTAAGTGGTTCCAAGCTATGATTTGACATGCTGAACGATTCTGCTGAAGAATAAGGGTGGGTCATCATTAGTTTATTGTAACTTACCCCATTCAGCAGGGAATGGACTATCACGTGATTTGTTGTCGGCGAATTCAGTTCCGAGTATCAACCCTACACCACGGATCTGAATATAGAAGAATGCAGATTATGCTTTTTGACAACAAAGGAGTCTCTGCCCAGAAAAATAAAAGAAGGGTACCTCCCCAACAATTGGGCTTCCTGCAAAAGCCTTCAATCCCTCCTGAAAGCGCGGAGTGATTTGCTTCACATGATCAGGAATATTCCTTTCCCTGATACCAATATAGTTGTGAAAGATTCATCAGGAATAAGAAGGGCAATAGGGGCAGGAGAACCGTGTGCTATGGAAAGTGCAGTATACCGGTAGATTTTCAGCGCTTCAATGGCGACAGCACAAGCAACTGGATGGCCAGAGTATGTAAATCCATGAGCAAATGAACCTGCGAAACAAAGGCCGCATCTCTATCCTTAAAAATCGCCCTAAGACATGCCAATGCAGATATGAGAAAGTTCACGCAGTGTCATTGACTAACCAAGCTTATTGCTCTGAGAATCGATCACATCTGCTATTTCCGGGCTAACAAGAGTTGCACCAATGGGTACATAGGCAGATGAAAGAGCCTGTTGTCATGAAATTGGCATGGCTCAGCTGACACCAGATAATTAACATTTACTGATCTATTGTTGTGAAAGAATTTTCACCTTGGCCAAGGTGACTAGATCTGGCTTGATATTATACATATCAGATCCAAACATGGTTCCCAACCTTCCAAATGCGGTAATGACCTAAAATGTATTAACAATTAATAACGGTTGCATGGAGAAGTTTCTTATATTCTTTTACTATCTTTTTTTGTGTGTTTAGCTTCATAAGTGAGCGCAAAATACCTCATCTACTATGAAAAGGATGTCATACTTCTTAACCACTGCTTGAACCTGTTAATAGACGAGGGAATGAGATACAATCAACAAGCGAAACCAGAATTCAAGTCTCCAATGTGGAAGCTACCTATAATATAATACACTAACAGTAACAGTTCATCGGGCAATAGCGGTTTATATGGAACTACTCAGTGATGGAACTTTGGAACCTTTAGGGTACCCTCTAGTTTAGCATAGTTCAAATAAATGAACTAGTTTTCTCAAAAAGTGGTGTTTTGCCAAAACTTAGTTCATTTTTTTGTACTAAGTAGGGTAAAGGGTACCCTAATGGTGGGTACCCACTGCCATCCTTAGAACTACTGCAACATAAGAGTGAAGCAAGTATTTAGGAAGTTCGGTAAATGTGTAATCTTAGCTCCCCTACAATTGAACAGTGGAGTCAAATAGATGACCTCATGCAACGATTTTCTTTTCCTTGTAGGAGCTATCACATGCAGTAGCTCAAGCTGTATAAATCACCTTATCAAAATAGGTCTTTGGAGGAGGGATGACACCGCCAGCACCCATCACAGGCTCAGCAATGAACGCAGCAATCTGAAAGGAGGAAAATAGATTTGTCAAGTAGTATACTTGGGACCTGTTGCATAATATAAGCTCTGGTAACGACTTTACTGTTTCGGGTCCTTCCTTGAGGATAAGATTCTCCAAATTATTGGCAAGTCTTGTTGCAAATTCTTCTTCTGTCTCACCTGTTCCGCAGCAAAACTATTTCATTAGTAAAATGTTCTGCATTGATCATATAACTAAACTAGTTAAAGAGTACCTGGAAGATGGAAGCGCCAGTAGTGAGGGCAGTCTGTGTGCAGAACAAAAGGTGCTGGTAGATCAAATTTCTGGTGCAACGCAGGAAGACTAAAGACACAGAAGCAATTAACAAATTAATTATCAAAATAATTGATGCAAAAGTGATTCTTCAGAGTACTAGATAGTAGGTACTGATAGAAAAATATCCAAGGAAAACACTAAATTTGTTAGGCCAATACTCACCCAGTGAGACTAGCTGATATCAATGTCGATCCATGATATCTGCAACCAATGCAGCAATAGTAAGAATGACACTTAAAATATATATGGTTTGCTTTACTTGTTATATGTTTTTGATCGTGCAATAAACTTTTGATCGTGACCTAAAAAATATATAAAGTTGAGAAAATGTCGCTTACGCTTTCGATCGTGCAATAAACTTTTTCTTGTCTGGCCTCCCCAATGCATTGTTATAATACCATACTAGTTTGACCTGTAAAGGATCACGTGCTAATATTGTAAATGTGGGAACATTGCTATGAGAACATCAGAAGAGGGGAACAAGAAAAATTCTACGATCAGCATAAAAATCACTAGTGTTTATCACCAAATGACTGTGCAGTCAGTACGGCATATAAATCAGCTAGATGTATTCAGCGAAATTAATAATAAGGCAATGAACCAATGAACGATTAGCCTCCCAGAAAAGCGCAAACAGTGAACCAGGGAGCAATAGCCAACTCCCAGGGAGCAATAGCAAACGACTCAAAAGGTTTACTTTTTTGACATGTGGAGGCACCATGTAAATCTCACAATCCACTATACTGTTCATATGCTTCAGTGCCCCACTTTTTCCCGAGAAAAGGTTCCTAATGATGTTTCTTGTTTAAATAAAAGCTCATGCCACTTCCTCTTATATACCACTATATGTACAAGAGGTTTCAGTGAGTCCGTGTAGATGTGAATGACAGTAAGAGCAACATATTTAGTATGTATGGACCATTAGTACGGAGTATGGTTGCCACCCTTCTTAATGAACAGTCTGTTTGAACATTCTCCCAGAAATAATACCATTTGCATTATAGTTTGTGTAGGAAATGGTCAGTACTTCCAGCAGTCATACCTGCGAGTCATTTGCTTCTGAACCGCTATTTGTGAAGAATGCCTTCCCCATTTTCTTTGCAGTAAACATGCTAAGAAGGTCATCTGCAAGATCCTGAAAATACAGGCACATATAGATCATCATTATTTGCAAATTGTTTTAACAAACCAATAGTTGATGAAAGATGCAGAAATTACCA